>CM057459.1:79247500-79847500 GCA_016271365.2 Neoceratodus forsteri
TCTAAATGCATGTTTGCATACAATGCTACATTTTATCTGAAACTACATATATATATATATATATATATTCGTATTTAATATGCACTCCATTTATTTACATCCTATTGTATATTTCATTCATGCCTCACTTCCTGTCAGCTCACCTTAAGTCCATAACAGATTTCGCCTTTCTCTCCTTATCTTTCAGTTTTCATGGCTCATAGTTGTGTACAAAATATATAAAGATCTAATTGTGTTGTTCTTTCCACTAAAAAGTTTTACTATTTAAAATACATGAAAACACACACTTACTCTGTTGGCTGCTGGGCTGGGCACCATCTCCTTGTGTTGTAGGGAGCGGGCCACGCCCCATGTTCTCTTTTATACTATAATGTGGTGGCGGGAGGGTCCACATCACTGATGACATCACGATTGACCTGGCTGCCCACCATGCCACCACAGCCTGTTAGCAGGTTTGGAGAAGTCCTCCAAGAGTAGAGGGCTGAACAGAAAGTGGAACCTCCAACACAAAGTGGACCCTCCTGGTGGCAGTTCGCCTCGCTAATGCCAAAATGTTCAATTTTGTTTTAATTATGGTGGTATCACCTAGATACGCTTGCCCATACTTTAACTTTTCTAGAATGGTTCTCTAAACCAATAAAGAGGTGCTATGAATATGTTGGATAGAGAAGTAATACATATGTTAATAAGTAAAAGCAAGAGCGTTTGAGGGTAACAAAATGCATACAGGAATGTTTCTAAGGCAATTGAAATGGTTTTTAGGTGGAGGCACTGCTCAATTGGGAGGCATAGTGCATTTTGAAAACAAATAGTGGTCTCCATCCCGTTGCCTTCTCGGAAGTCCACAGTATCACCGCTGGAAGTCCCTCGGACCACCACTTCTGCATAGGCAGCAATGCCTTGTCCAGCCCTGCTCCCAAGCTGTGGAACAAATTGCCAGCTTCCTCTGCTTCCTTGACTCTCACTTCTCCTTTAAGACTGACTTCAAAGCATGGTTACTGGACGAGGCCAAATGCAACTGTGCAGTGGTGACTCTAGGTGATCCTTCCCACTCTTAATGCCAACATTAACCCCCATGCTGAACTTCTTAATGGCCTGTCTGTACCCTTATTTTTAGTGCACTTAAACTTTTGTGTCACTTGTATTCGATTGTAACCCCCTGTAACTAGTGTATTTTGTTATCCTGTTTGAGACCAACTGTATTTCATGCACTTCCAATATCAGTTGTACTCAATGTATTCCATGTATCTACTTCCTTCACTCCAACCTATATACCCCGTGCTGTATGTATCACTTAATGTGCCATCTTTATGGCCCAGGTTATGAAAACAGTCCTGGGGTCCCAGCGCACTTACCCGGTAAACAAATAAATAAATAAAATAGTGTACAAATCACTGTGATCACTAGCTAAAAACACGTTTGAAGGGGTGTCATAACTTGCTAATGTTATTATTTAAAGTAATATGTTTTATGATCTAATGGTGTAAAATGTTTTATGAGATTCATCACTGAGGGCCTGATGAAATGGTGTGGCTACTAAACTGTTACCCCACGCAGAGTGAGAAGTGAATAAAAGGGAAAAGCATTTGATCTGTTTTTTTGAGTGAAGTTCATCCATCATAATCTTGAATGTCTTTCTCCAGATGTTTGGACTACTAAGCAGGATGTACTGAAGTTTTCAGATTTAGTCTTTTTACTATGCTTGCATGCTCGTTGCAGCTTTGTTCAAATGTATTGTATCTTCTTTTGTTACAGTCAGCTAGAGGGATGCAGTCTGTAGTGTGCAGACACACACCACTGAATTTGTGAACTTCATAAATGTTATCATCTCTTTTCTGACTTCCTGCTAGGTGAAATGTGTCTCCTCGAGGCAGGGTACAAATCAACTTTACTGAGCTCGGCTCTGAAATAAAATGCCCACGGCTCTCAGTGTGAAAATCAGGACTCCACACAGTCATATTCTGAGAGGGTGGGAAATACTGGTGTTGTTTTTAGACCCTGTACTGTGGATAGAGTGTTAAACCCTACAGTATTATTTTACCAGACTCTGCTGCTATAGTTTCCTGCCTGACCTTGTTATGCTAATGGACTTGCATGATTTTTTTATCTGATGTACTATAACTGTTTTTCTCCTGCACATTCATGTTTTGGGTTTGTGTGCCCAGCCTGTTTATGTTTGTATGGTGTACACTATGCTGTATGTCATACAACTCTGTAAATAGATTTGTAAAAAGAGATGGTCAGAAGTTTTCTTCTTTGTTTCACAGTACCTTATTGTCAAAGTTGTGCCGTACTTACTTATCTACCCCAGTGACTCATCTGGAAATGAGTTCCTGGTAAAGTAACAAAGTTAAGTAAGGGAAGTTAAGTGACTTTTTGGGGTCATACAGCCAGAGTGATTATGGGTTTAACCCAAGGGTCTTCAGGTTCACAGCTGTGTAACTACTAGACTATACTGCTATCAAAAATATATTTTATATTTTTAAATACAACTCAACTCAGTCAAAGTAATGTATAGAAAAACACAAAATGCTATTGTAAGTTTTGAATTGATATGTTTAAACAAAGTTTGTGTACATTTTAGGTCCACCAGGCATTGGCTCCTGGACTTGATGGTATTCACGGAACAAAAGGTATGACTTGTGTTTATTATCATGTAGACTGTGTCAGCAAGACTTTGTTAGTCTGTCTTGCAGTCCTAGCATACTGTGAGTCATTCCTGAAATATGACACATTGAAATGTAAATAACAGAAGCGTTTAATTATACATTTTAGCTGTTTTAAGTGTAGTTGCTTGGATGATCTGTTAACTTCAAGACTCAATCTTCACAATTGATTCCCACTTACGTGTCTGGGCCAGAATGCTGGTCCTTGCGGAACAAAGCTTTGGCCAGAGGGCTAGTAACAGCAGCTGGGTAGGTAGCCCGCCCACCCCACATGGTACACCAATAACCATTGCCGCTCCCTCACCAGCCTTAGTTCTGTTCTTCTCAACGCCAAGAGCACACTATGGGAACACTCCTCAGTTCACCCCATTGCCTCCAAAGTGCTTTCCTGTGTCACCATCTAACTTTTGGCTTATGGTGCCTTTCTAGTTATGTTTATATTTCATATGATGCCAAAAATTGAGAAAAAGAGTCTGCGCCAAAGAAGAAAGTCCTGAAGCCGCCCATCATGCATCGGTAACCCTGTACACACAAATGGCTATGACAGACTAGCATCAGACCTGTGAAGCCTCGTGGACCGAGCCTGACATGGTAGTCTGTGATGCCTGCTTCTCCACTGACAGCTGTACATTGGAGAACTGTATGTCAAAGTGGGGTCACCCATCCCCACCTTTGGAGGCAGGTGTTACATGCTTGTGACCAAGGTAAGGTCTCGGCCTTTCTCCAGGCCTATTTCTGGGACCTCTGGTTCCATGGAAGTATAGCATTCTGCTCAACCTCATCTCACCTCACTGAGGCATCAAGACCCAGGGTCTTTATCTGGTAGACAGCCTGCTTTTTATGGCAGTCAACTGCAAACCCTTCACAGCTTGTCTGCCCTGAACAGCAGACACTGCTGGTGGTGCACTTGAAGCTTTACACACAAAATCTGTGCTGGTGGACACCCCAGGATCATCCTTTGATGTCGTCTGCACTGACAGAGGTCATACCTGTGACACTGAGGATTATGATGGCAGTGAGCTGATATTAAAGTCAGCACCAAGTGAGGTGTTGAGGATGATGTTGATCATGATGTCAGGAAGAAGCCTGTCCCATTGTGCCAGAGACATTGTCAACACAGAGGCGGTGATGACCTGAGGTGGCTTTCTCCCAGAGTTGTTGGATGACATGTCACTGGTGAGGACCAGGGTTGCCCTGTTGGACTTGTACAGCTCTGCCTCTTCACCTGGGCTTTCCTCCAGCAGGCACCAATCGGTCACTCCACAGATGTAGGAGGACACCCTTCTGGTGGCTCTGCTAGGCCCTTCCCTTGGGTGAGTCCCCCATGCAATTCTGCAGCCAGGCTGAGGCATCAGAGACCAGAGTCTCAGCCCCTTCTAGCAGGCCTCTCTGATTCCTTGAAAAGATGCCCTTGTTGATAGGGTCCTATGGGGCCACTAATGGTGAACCATGACTGGGCATGGATCATTGCCTTAGAGGATTGGTATAGGAGTCTGACAGGGCCCAGTACATTTAATTCTCCCCAGCACCAGCCCTGCCCAGAGGCAATGCCTAATTTCCATCGATGTTTTCCTCTGAGGACAGCGAGTCATCTGTCCACCTTCCTCCTGTTGCTGAGTATACACTGTGTCTGTGATTCCTGGCTCTGGGCACTTGACCTTGAGGCCTGTACAAGCCACAATCCATCAGCCCTGCTGTTGGGTCTGCTTGGGGTTCCCAGTGTCGACACAGTGGAGATCCCTGCTTGGCCTAAAGCTATGGAGGAGGTATCCAGAGGAGTGTGGAGGCATCTCCTCTCCATTCCAGCCATCCCCTATGGACCTCCTCACATGGTATCATGGACCGACAGGATCTGCATATGAGTTACTTCACCCCATCTTGGGGCTTCGTACTGCAAATCCCATCTGGGCCACAGAGCCTCATGTGTAACTGACCTCGAGATAAGGATTCTGTCCACAGGGCTGCTCTTGGAATGAAGGCATTTACCTCTTCAGCACATGCTCTCGACATCTCTGCACATCAAGCATATATGGTGGCCTGCTGTATAACCGTCACCTATGGTTGCAGCTGCACAGTCTGTTAGCTGTACTACCACAAAGTGAGACAATCAGGCAAGCCCATGACCTTTCCATCTGGGGTGTGGCAATAGTCAAGGACAGCTTTTGGTGCCAGTGAGGTGGCTTGCAGACTGGTAGGACAGCATTCTGTACTGATGGATGGCATGGCTTCACCTTTCAAGGCTGGCACCTTTGGCTCAGGGTAAGGTACTTAAAAGGTAGTGGAACCAAAATAGACTGACAGGACAATGTTACAAATTTTAAGAAGTAGCCAGTTGTAACTTTTTATTTCTGAAGTGTTTTTCTTTTCCTTTTACTCATTGGAATGTTTTCTATGTGATAATATTGTGCTGAATGTGTGGAACAGCTCTACCTTGGCAGCTGACATATATCCGTCTCTAATCCCCCATTACATCATCAGCATTGTGATCTCACTGGCAGTAATGTAACCCCGCTACAAATGGGGTTCTCAAAAATCTTCCTTGAGCTTGCCTAAATGCTTACTGCCAGGCTGGTGTTCTTGCTTTAGTAGTTTAAACGTTATTGCCAGACAGCGCCTCTATAGCCTCTGTGTACTGTCTCTTTAAGAGCTGCCTAGATCATAGTTATAATTAATCTGGAGGGGGCTGAGTGTTTCTATGCTCTTAGTCCCGCCCACAGTCAGATAATTGCTCTATTCTGCTATCGCTATTAGCGAGCGGGAGCTCTGTTAGAAGATGTACTTATTTATTGATCCTTTATTAGAATAGTAATAATATTTCTGTTTGTTCTAACCTGCCTTCTTTGCAGCATGGACAGTTCTGTTTATCTCTACCATCTTGATCCTGGACTGCTGAAATGGGCCAGTCAGTACCTTTGGGGGCTTTAAATGGAGCCTGTCCCCAGGGGTTTTGTGGGAGCAAAATTCTGTAGGAATAGGCTTTGGCGCCTAAATGAACCTGGAGGGGAGCCTTGTTGTGATTGACAGACGTAATCAGCCAACCGAACCTTTGGATCCTGGGAAAGTCCCAGGCTGCTTGCAGCTAGTTTCAGTTCTGAGTAGGAAGGAAGGAGCAACAGCTCGATATAGTCGTAGCAGCAATCCTCATGGGATTCACGTGGGAGAACCATGAAAGGGCTGGAGTGTTGGCCTGCCTGTCTGCCTGCTGTCCCTGAGAGGGAAATAGAGTTGATTCGGACTGAATCTGAGTTGTGAGGACGACGTTTACACTGGACTGTGACCAGGCTTTAACCTGAAGAAGACCAAAGATTTGCTGAATGCGATTGGCCTGTAAGAACTTCCAGCCCCTCTGAACTCCCATTTTTGCAGAGACTCTGTAATTATGCACGGATAGTAATCTGCCTGGTACAGTAGAATTTCTTACATGTAAATGTGCTTTGGGCTTTTAGTGGATCATGATTTGGTTGCCCACTGTGTGCTGAACTGTGTTCTGCTTGCTGGAGGCTGCATCCAGCTCAAACAGACTGAATCCAGATTCATCTCCTTTGGCCTGGGCCTTGCCGACTGGCCCAGCCAGACTACCCACTACAGAGAAAGTCATCGATTTAGAGATCTGCCTAGGGATCAGCACTTGCTCATCAAGCTTTGAACAGGAACGACTCCTCATTGATTCGTGTGGTCCCTGCTTCTCCTGGCACTCCAGTTCAACAACTTACTGTCTCGATTTCATCCTGCCTGTGTCCTGTATTGCATCGTGAGTAAACATCAGGGTAGCTCCCTGCAACAACAGCTAAATCTAAAGTGTTGTCATCTGATTGTCTTGTTGTATTTTCCTTCACGAACTGAGCCCTCCGGCTCCAGATTACAAATAGTGTGTGTTGTGCATGTTGCTTTCTTCCATCACAGGGCCCCAACCAGCTGCGACACCAGCCTACCAGACAGCGTTCTGGCTAGCCCACCTCTTCCCACCTGACTACCCAGACTGTGTGACTGTGTAGAGACTCTGAAGTGCATGCATGACTGTTTGATTGATATAGCCTTTAAGCAAATCAACCTGATTATGCCCTCCCTGTTCAAGTCCCCTGAATAAATCAGATCTAACTCTTTTGCATTTAACCTGACTGTGGTTCCAGTTTGTGCCAAAAGTACTGTATTGTTACTATTTGCTGTGCATAACCTTGTTTTACAGGGGGTCTCCAGGGTTGAACTAGAGGAACCAGCCCTGGTGGTAAGTGCAAATAGTGTGGGTAATTGCATGGTGAATAAGTGGTCTTTGTGAAAGTGATTATTGTATATTGTTCAGGCCACTAGAAGGGAAAGAGAGGGGTTATAGTGTCCCAGAGGGCTGTGCCCAGGTTAGCTTGACCACTAACAACCCTGACCTCTGGGTGGAGGCACCTGCTTGCACGCAGACTCCTTAACCTGCAACTAGCCATGGAGGCAGGGGTAGTAGCCCTGTAGAAGGCCACCTAGAGGTTGCAGTGACATCACATACAACTGACCTGGCAGCTACTGAGTGGTCGTTCCTAAGCAGCAGTGATGTCACAGTAAGTGAGTTCACAATGCTGATGATGTACTGAGGGGACTAGAGATAGATATGTCAGCTGTCAGTCAGAGTGTTGTCCCACACATCAAACCTACTAACATCAGGTAAACAATTTTCTAATTACCCAAAGGGAAAAGAAAAAGCACCTCAGATACAAAAGGTCATGGTTGACTACTTTGAAAAGTAATATTAGTTCAAGGATCGTGGATATGTTGTTCATCCATCCTGTTTGGCATGTCTCTTTCCTTTAAGGTTCACCGGAAGTCTTCAAGCTGGCTCTTCTCCACCCAGGTGGTATATACCTTGGCTCCACCCCATGATGCCAGATCTTGCTTTCCGCTGGAAGATACAGGTTGCCTCCTCGTGCTCACGCATTTTGTAGGCCCTGGCTTTCCACTTCGGTTTTACCAAATTAAAACTCGCTTGAGCTAGTGATTGCACTTTGTGTCCTCGATCATGGAAGAGAAATCTTCCCAGATTTCGCTGGTGTCCTTGCAGCCAGAAGATGTCGCGCCCGATCCCCATCTCACGTAGATCTACTGCCTCGGTGTCGCCATGACACCGTCCTGCAGTTATTGCTTGGCCTTCCATCCCAACATCCTGGACGAATGCCTGGCATGTTTAAAATTGGGAGACTGGAGAAAAGGAATCCTCTGGTGAAGTCCAAGGAGGCTAGGTGGGCAGTTTCACGGCCGCTGGGTTCCACCGAAGCAGCTGGAGTGCATGAAGGCATTCAAAGAAGAAGCTGCCTGCACTTTGGACATTCAAAGCTTTTTCGCTCCACTCAACCTGGGCTCCACCTTACAGGTTCCTTCAAGGAGTTGTGCCAGTCTCTCCCCACCCGGGAGAGGCGCCCATGGCTCACACTCCTCCTGATCTCATAAGAGAGACAAGGAACTGAGCACGTCTTAGACTCGGCGAAGGCACTCTTGAGACTGAGAAAGGTCTCAGTCCCAGGAGCATGCGGTCTTGACCTCAGTCGAGATCACTTCCTTGGCCGCAGGCTTCACGGATCTTCCGTGTGGCCAGACGACCGAGGATGTGGCCGATGCGGTCGAGGTTGTTCTCAATCCAGTCGACCCGCTGTCGCCAGCTGTGGCTGATGACTCCTGAGAGGACTCCGTCCTTGTGTTCCCTGATGAGGAGACCCAACCCGCTGGTGTCCCTTCAAGGTCCTGGTTCCGGACCCACAGGTTTCACCAGTTCTTCTGGTGTCTCCCACGTGACCGAGCTCAGCCTCCCGATCTCGGTCAAGGTGTAGAACCTCTCGGCCGAATGGCAGAGGAAGAGCCACAGGCGCCCAAAAGAGGCGATGCTACAGGTCGTCCCCATCCTCCTTGAATGAGGAGAGGCTCTGGCAGAAACTCCGTCGGTGCTACGAGGACCTTATATGGCAACAGCTGATTTTGTCTGGCATAAGCCGGCTCCACCGCCTACCCTGCCATTACTTGGCTTCGCCTCCAGGCCAGGCCGACCACCTCGGAACTGAAACCTTTGTCTCTCAAGACGCAGGGCCAGGCCTGGCCCCTCTGGTTCGGCCTTTTACTGTCTCTCCATCTATAGTGGTGGAGCCGCCGCCCAGCAGCCTGTGGAGGGGCCCTTCCAAAGAGGACAGACCAGATACCAGGCTTCCTGACGCTTGTCGGTCATGGTCACTTCCCAACACCCTCGTTGGTCGAGGGTGATTGGGTGGCAGGCCGCTGTACCCCGACTCTTCTTACTCGGATGTCACCGGCTCCACTCTCATCCTGGGGATGATGAGTCGTCCGTGCAGCACAGGAATGGAGGAAGCGTCCTCCTTCCAAGGGATTCTTCGTCTCATCTCTGATTCTACAGGGATGCCCCTGGAACCCATCCAGAAAAGGTGGAGTACCCTGTCACGAGCATCCTCAAAAGAGGGGATACCCCGACGGAGGCCCTTCCTGTGGCCGAGGCCATTGTTGATCCGACACTTGAACTATGGCAGCGTCCTGCCTCATGTCCAGCACCATCTGCCTGCATGGCCCATGAAGTATGCTGTGCTCATGGGGTCCCTTGCAGAGTTCACAGAACACCCTTTGGCCAAGAGCCTGGTGACCGCCACTGTATTTAGGCGTGATGGCAGTTCTGCTGATACTGACTGTCCCCCCGATAAAGAGTCAGCTTTTGGATCATTCAGCGTGGAAAGTCTATATGACTTCCTCCTTGGGCCTTCGCCAGGCAAGTTCGACCGTCATCATGGCACACTTCTCTCATGCCCCTTCTCAGGTCATTAGATGAAGTCCTACTACATCTTCCGTGGACATGCAGACCACGGTTAAGCAGGTTTGGGATCAGGGCCATGCTGTTGCCAAACAACGGCTCAGACGGCCCTGGACATTGGGGATTCTTGTACCCGCTCGATGGCACTCAGTTGCCTCTTGCCACAGAGCTTGGCTGAGGCTCTCCTCCTTCCTGGCAGATACTAGTACAAGTTAGCTGATGTGCCTTTCCTTGGGACTGACTTGTTCAGCCCAGGAGTGGCCGGTCACCTACAGCGCATAGAGCAGTCCAATGCCACCTGGACGCCACTTCTGCCAAGAGTTCTTGGGCAAGAACCAACAGAAGAAAAAGAAGCCGCCTTTTTAGCACTCTTCCTCTGGTTCAGCAGTCCTCCTACCAGGGAGGACAGCAACATCAGCAGCAGGCTCAAGCTTGGCACCCTCGCCCAAGCCTGGTCTCCAACAGGCCCGCAAAGGAGGCCGAGGCTCAGGTTCTGGAGCCTCCTCCTCCTCCAAACCTGCTCAGTGATGGGGTGGGGCTGCCACCCCACTCCTGTCATGCCAGCTCTGGGTCCTCCTGTGGGTGGCCAGCTCCATCACTTCCTTTCTGCCTGGTCCGATATCACTGGACAGGTGGGCTCAAAGTGGTCGGTCAGGGACTGCCTCTAGAGTTCGAGCAGTACCCTCCCAGCCGAGCCTGTGCCCCTCGGGAGGAATGGATGTCCGCCACACCCAGTCGGCTCTTCGAGATGACTTTGCTCAACTCCTCCTGAAGGAGGCAGTAGCTCCTGTGGCAGATCCTCCAGCAGACCCAGGCTTTGTCTCCAGGTACTCCTGGTTCCCAAGCAGATGGGGGCTGGCGCCTATTCTAGATCTCCATGACCTGAATCAATAGCTCAGGTCTCGCAACTTTTGGATGGTCACGCTGTCCCAGATCATTCCATCCTTGGAGAGAAACATTGGTTTTGTTCACTGGATCTGCAGGATGCATTCTTTTATGTCCCAATCCGTCCGCCCCATCAGCGGTTCCTCCACTTCAGGGTCGAAGGGACCCTGTCGATTTTCCGAGCCATGCCGTTGGAATCGTCGCCGGCAAAGGGTCTTCACTAAATGCATTGCAGTGGTGGTGGCCCATCTACGGTGTCAGGGGATCAGAATTTACCCCTACCTTGATGACTGGCTTCTGGCTGATCACTCCCTACAGGAGGTGGAGAGGTCCAGGATCTGGCCTCCAATCCTCCCAGCTTGGCCTCTCATCAACAAATCCAAGTCAGAACTCATACCTTTCAGGTGATGGGCTTCATCGGGCAGAGCTCGACTCTTGTCAAGCCAGAGCTCTGCTCCCGGCAGACAGGGCGGAGGTTCTTTCCTCCTTTGCCCAATCATTTCTGGTTGAGCACTTCGCCCTGCCGGGACTTGCTGCGCCTTCTGGGTTACATGACAGTGTGCCCCTCAGTGGTCTGTTGGGCCCGCTGCACATGCACCCTTCCAATGGGAGCTGGACGCCCAATGGACTCGGGCGACATGGTCTTTTCGACCAGCTGATCACTGTAACCCAGAAGATGTGGGATGCTGTCCATTGGTGGACCGCCCCAAACCGGTGCAGGAAGGGATCCCATTTGTTCACCCCGAGCCGACGGTCGTTCTTATGACTGATGCCTCTCTCATGGGCTGAGGAGCCCACATGGGGACAACAGGGCCCATGAGTTCTGGCCTCCCAAGGAGTCCCGATGCCACATCAACCTATTGGAGTGCAGAGCAGTCAGACTGGCACTGTCAGCTTTCACTCCTCAGCTCCAGGGTCAAGTGGTTCAAGTCCAGACAGACAATACCATGACCATGTACTACCTCAACAAACAGGGCGGCACGCACTGGGCACTCCGCATCTGGACCCTTGTAGGCTGGTTGGAGGCGGATCTCCTAGCCATCCATGTGGCAGGAGCCTCGAACCAGCTGGTGGATGCTCTTAGCCGCTTAGGCCAGACATCCCACAAGTGGTCTCTCCATCCAGAGGTAGCTTACAGCCTGTTCTCCCATTAAGGCAAACCAATGGTGGACCTGTTTGCCTCCAGGGAAAACACCAAGCTGAGGCTGTTTCATGCCCGCCTCCCTCAGCAGGGCTCGCTGCAGGGATGCCTTCTCGAGGCCATGGACCCCAGGCTCTCCTCTACGCCTTCCCTCCATTTCCCTGATCCACAAGGTGTCACTCAAGGTGAGGAGGGACAAGGCGAAGGTGATTCTGGTAGCTCCAAACTGGCTGCACCAGTTCTGGTATCCAGATCTCTTCAGTCTCAGCTGCAGGCCCTGGAGCGGCTTTGAACATGCCCGGACCTGATATCTCTGAACCAGTGGAAGGTCTTCCATCCGGACCTTCAATCCCTGCACCTCACAGCCTGGTACCTGAGCGGCTAGAGTTCCAGGCTTTGGGTCTTTCTGACAATGTCTACACTGGGGTGGAGGCATCTAGAAAAGAATTGACCAGAAAATGTTATGCCTTCAAATGGAAAAAGGCTTTCCATTTGGTGTCGAAATGAGTCTGTACCTTATCCTGCTCTGTGTCTAACATTCTCGACTACGTTGGTCTCTCTCCGAGGGGGTCTGTGGTCATCGACTCCTTAGGGTGCACCTGGCAGCCATTTCTGCTTGCCAGGTGTGGGCCGGTCAGCCGACATTGGCGCGAGGCGACATTGGTTGGGTGCTTCTTCAAAGGCCTGAATCACATATCCTCCAGTGCGTGAACCACCACCTCCGTGGGATCTCTTGCTGGTTTTGGCAAAGCTCATGGGATCCTATTCAACACATGCACAAGTGTGAGCTCTCACACTTGTCGTGGAACATGGCCTTCCTGGTGGCTATCACTCAGCCAGAAGGACAGGGGCGCCCAGGTGCTTTCAGTGGACTCCCTTATCTGGTCTTTCACAGGGACAATTCCTTCCGAAGGTGGTCTCAGAGTTTCACCTTAATCAGGTGTTGACTCTGCCAGTATACTACCCTAACTACACCGCTGGATGCTGAGTACAGGCCCATACTCTGGACCTGAGACGTGCTCTCTCCTACTATAAGGAAAGAATGGCAGAAGTTCATGGAGAGGTTTGCCAGCTGTTTGTCTCCCTACGCTGAAGCCGCTTCTGGCAGACCTGCAGCCAATGGACCATTGCAAGATGGATCACATCATGCATAGGTCTGTGCTATGAGCTGACGGGCAAGGAGCCTCCCAGAGGGTTAAGAGCTCATTCTACCCACCATACGGCTGCATCAGTGGCTGCTTCCAGGGACATCCCTATCCAGGAAATCTGTTGGGCTGCTACCTGGAGTCCGCAAACACCTTTATTTCCCACTACCACATCGACCTTGAGTCACTCTGGGATGCTGGTTTTGGGGCCTCGCTCTCCAATCTCTGTTTCCTAAGTAGGGAGTGTGCGCCCTACCTCCTCCTCCCAGAGAACTGCTAGAGTTCTGCCAAAGAGTGGATGAACAACATATCCTGCTCCTAGAAGAACAGGTTACTCACCTGTAACAGTAGTTCTAGGAGTGGTATATGTTGTTCATACACACGCACTCCACCTGACCTCCCTGGCTTTAGGTGCATCACCTGCTTCCAGCGGGCTAAGGTCTGGGCCATGGGGCGGAGCTGAGGTATTTACTACCCAGGTGGGTGGGAGGAGCCAGCTTGAAGACTTTCCGTGAGATTTAAAGGGAAAGGGACATGCCAAAGAGTGTGGATGAACAAATATACCACTCCTAGAACTACTGTTACAGGTGAGTAACCTGTTCTTTCTCTCAGCCCTACCTTGTGGAAATGGTCTGTGACCATGGAAGGTCAGGAGCCTGAACAAGCAAGTTGCTTCAGAAACAGGATGTGTCTGGCCAGCACCTCTCTCTGGATTGATGCTCTGGCAGTGGCCAGTCTTGTGGACCGGATAGATGGATAGCCCTCCTGGAATCACGAAAAGAAATGGTCTAGATTCCACGCACACTAGGCATCAGGGTCTTTGCACTGCTGAACTATGACCTCTTGCCATAAAAACATATGGGAAGAAAAGGCACTGGTTCAGGTCTTCCTTTAGCCATTCTGCTGTGAGACATTCGATGTCTGTGGACTCAGGTACTCCAGCATTGTTCCCGATGACAGTGGGGTCACCTGGGCCTAAGGGGTTTGGTGTGCCCATCCTGCAGTCCTTCTTTCTACAATAGAGGGCCTCAGTGGGTAGTTTGGCCATTTGGCAGCTCTAATGGAGCAGTGGTTTCACCTAAGCTCAAAGGTGGTATTTTGTTTTTGTTTTATTAAAGATGTTTTCTGTACAGCTGCAGAACCTGAAGTCCTCTGCTTGTCAACATGACACGCACAGCACTGGCGATCACAGTTCAAGTTTCCTGCACTGCTCCACCAGTGTGCCTCAAACCCGCCATGGAGGGACCACCACATAGATGAGAGGGTAGTTCAGACTTCCATGCTGATTCAGTCCTTGGCCTCTCATGTAAGACTAGCAATGAGGGTGTCAGATAGTGTTGATTGTGCTGGTAGCTGCCGCCCAGTGGCATAGAGGGCTGAGGCACTTTGTGTGTTACCTCACACCATGCCGTGACCCGTGTTCGAATGAGCACAGGTTGGCGGGTGAGAAGATTGAGCATCCAATGGACTGCCTCTTCTCCCGGGTGGGGGATCTGCTGTCTCACTCCATGGCTGCCTCTGCTGGAGGCCAGGCATAGCGCCACAGTTGAGAAGCACAGTAGCTGGTCAGTAGTCATCAGTGCGTGTGTGCTCTGCACATGCACTTATGTCTGCCATGGCATGGGAAATAAAATGGAGGAAAATGGTGATCATGGGCTTCATGAATATGCCTGCCCTCATCCTGCTCTGTCCCTTGGACCCCAATCTGGATGCAGGCTCACCGGGTGGGGAGAGGATGGCCTCCTTCTTGGACCCACCATGGAGGACAACCTATGGGAATGGGACCTGGGACTGAAGAGATAGCAGATGGACTAGGCAGGCAGGGACCAGGCTGACCACAGCCGCGGTGCATATGGAAGATAAACACCTCTATAGAAAATAAAATTGTGGTGTTGGCTTTGTAATGTGGACACCTGCCCACTGGGAAATGGACTGAGACCACCATAATCTCATGTTACATAAGCCAGTGAACAGCCATAAGGTAGTAATGGCTTTGGCCACAGACCATCCTGTGCTGGATTTGAACCAGTTACGTAGAGGTGAAAGACCCTTAACCCACTACCTGTCCACTGAGCCATCCATTTCTCCACTTGGTGGTTGCACCACTGATAGTGCGGTTCCTCTCCCTTGAAGCCAGTGGAGCTAGCTGCCATCAGACCGAGGCATGCTGCTAACTTCTGCTCCAACCTTGGTGCTGGAGCCATTGTTGATGCCACAGACTCCACTTGTGATGTTGATCCTGATCACTCCATGGGACCGGAAGCCATAATGCTTCTGCCGAGCCCTTCGGGCTGGGCAGACCTTGATACTGCTGCTGAAAATCTTCTGTGTGATTCTCCTTCCCGACAGTGAAGGTTCCTACGGTGTTACCTGATGACTGATCTGCCTGAAAATCTACTACAATGGTAAGTCCTACGTAACCATTCTGTCTTGCTGAATATTTCCTCCTAGATTATCATGCCTGCCCACCATTCCCCAGACTCACTCTAGTATTGTTGCGCTTTGGTTTTCACCCTTTCTCTTGGTTTGGCTGTGAAGACGCTGTGTTACTGGCTCAGCTGGAAACCAGTGCACAGGTGGCTGGCATGGAAGGCAGTAGAGGTGGAGGTGGTGGAGGGGAACTCTCATCCCCAAGGGCAGTGATGAGTAGGGTTCCACAAGGGTCAGTGCTGGGGCCGGTGTTATTTGGGATATTTATTGCAGACATTTCAGTGGGCATCAAGAGCAGGCTCAATCTATTTGCAGATGACACAAAGGTGGGAGCAGTGGTGGATGACCTAGGGGTGGAAGGGTTTGCAGGAAGATCTGGCAAGGCTGGAGACATGGTCTGACACCTGGCAACTGGATTCAATGCCAATAAATGCTTGGTGCTGCATTTTGGAGCTAAGAATCCAAGGAGAAACTACCATCTGGAGGAGTACAGCTAGCTGAGACCGAGGAGGAGAAGGATCTAGGGTGCTCATTACAGGAGCAATGAACTCGCAGACAATGTAGGAAGGCAGCGCAATGGGCAACAAAATGTTGGACTGTATCTCAAAGGGTGTAACCTCAAGCTGGGGAGGTGATTCAGCCATTGTATAGATTACTGGTCAAACCCCACCTGGAGTATCGTGCAGTACTGGCAACTACATCTAAAGAGGGACATTAGATTACTGGAAGGGGTGCAACACAGAGCAACAAAGATGATCCAGGGTCTGGGGAGTTACCACATGACTGTAGAGTAAGAAAGCTGAACATGTACTCACTGGAGGAGAGGGAGAGACGGGGATATGGTCGAGACCTTCAAGCACATGAGAGGAATAAATGGGACAGGCACGGAGGGACTGTTCAGAGGAGGATGGGAGGGACATTTGAGATCATGATATGAGATCAGGGGTGGAAGGTTTAGGAAGGAGTTGAGAAGGCACTTTTTACATAGAGAGATGGTGGCAGAGTGGAATGTACTACCAGCAGAGAGTGTGGCCTGTAAAACAGTGGGATGCTTCAAGAGGGGCTAGGACAGGGCAAAGGGAGAGTGAAAGGAGGTGCAGTGAGAGAGGGCAGCTGCAGAATAGGGTTGTTAGCTGCATAATCAAGCAGACTCTGTAGACCAAATGGCCCTTTTCTGCTGGCAGTTTTCATATGTTCATATGTATGCTCAGTTTTGGTGACACTTCTTAGATGGGCACCAGAGCTTTCTTTGCCATTATTACATAAGGTACTCATTAGGTACATGCTGATCACCTGCTTAGTAAAAGGTACTGAGGTAGTTGGGAGATCATGCCACTGTATACTAACGGACATATGCAGTGATGCGATGCAGGGTGTACTCATGCACCAGCTTCCACCAGAAAAGTTCTAGCTCCTGCAGAGTCTTAGCACCTCTGGCTCAGACCCATTAGTGGTTATCTATGGAGAAAATATTCAGGAGAATCAACAGTTACCGTGAGTACGTGAATCTCATTTCCAGGCTATCATCGAGGCACAGGTCAGAAAGTACTGGAAAAACAGGAGCAGTTGTAGAATTTGAAAAGTGTTTATTAGTACTAGCAGTACCATAAAAATTGTTCAGAATAACTGTTTACAAAGGCAGAAAAACAGAAGATCCATCTTAGCTTTTGTTCAATCTCTGTGTGTTTCTTAAAACATTGCAGCTCTCTGTTATATGTCTTTGCAACCCCTCCTTAACAAGCATCCTGTTTTTTTTCTTAAATGTTCTTGTATGTTTCAGGCAGGTGCAGCAAAACACAATGTCCCAGAACTGAGGCCCCTTCTCCACAACTTCTGAAAAAGGGCTTAAAAATTTATCTCAGGTTAACTCCTTGAGTTCCCAATAGCTTTTGCAGTCATCTCAAATGATAATTATATACATTTCAACAGTAACACTATATAATTTCTAAACAAAGGGATCCCAATATCAGTTACATTTCCACATACTGCAATGATCTGCATATATTTTTATACCAGCAGATGTGCAAGAGAGGAAAAGACAGAAACAGCAAGGAAGACAGAGACAGTGAAAACAGATTTGTGAGACTGTCGGGTGATCAAATCCTAGGACTCGTGAGGAAAATGTGGTTGCGAGCCAGACAGACAAGAGACAGGAAAGGAAAGAACAGAACAGATTCTGCATTCAAACTTCCATAACAAGTGGGACAGGGTCATATTCAGCCCTGCCACGCAGGTTTTTGGCTTTTCTAGGATTTTCCTTGGTGCTGGGGCATCTCAGAAGGAGCTGACTCACAAGACGACACATGCAAGTGGATGAGGTTCTTGTGCTAGTGCATGGAGTGTGAATCAGCCCTCTCCTGCTCCATGTTGAACATTATCAACTATCTCTCTTACCTGTCTCAAGAAGGGTTGTGAGACATGTCCCTCAAAGTGCACCTTGCTGTCATTTTGGTGTGCTGTAGCAAGGCAGGTATGCTGATGGTAGCGCAAGACAAAGTGTTCAACTGTTTCTTTAGGGATCTGGACCACCTGTCCTCTACAGTGTGTGTATTACCTCCAACATGGGACTTAACCAGTGATGCTGTGACAGCTAATGGGTAAGCCATTCTAACCTATAAACAAGTGTTATCTCTTGCACTTGTTACGGAAAAGCACATTTTGGCCACCATCACCTCAGCCAGATGGATGAATGAGCTCCAGGTGGTATCTGTGAAGTCACCATATTTGGTTTTCCACAAGTACAGTGTTGTCCTAGGTCACTTATGCGAAACTCCAAAGATAGCCCACTTTCTTTCTGAAACTCGTACTTTTGAGACTGTAAACATTGAACTATGTTAGATGTTTGCAAGTCTCTGCTTATCCACCAGAGGTGTATGGCAGATTACTGTGGTGAGGATCACTAGTTGTTTCTTACAGATGCTGAAGTAGTCTCTAGCCAAACCAGCAGCTCTGTGTTACTGGTTTGGGGGAGGAGCCACTCATGGGGTTGAATACTCATTCAGTCAGGCATACTGCTGCCTTTGTTGCTGCTGCAAGCTACACACCCATTTCTGAAAAATGAAGGACTGCTACATGGTCAAATGGCCACATATTCGCATCTCATTATAGTTTCGACTTCTTCAGTTGCCGTGGTGTTGTATTTGGGTCTACAGTCTTCCAGTCCCTAATTGCTTGATGTGGGGTGCACATTTTGCTCTATCCTCCTGAGGACTGCTATAAGTCTTTTTGAGTTTGGTTAGTAAATGAATCTAGGTAGTTAAATAGAGTTGATTTACATTTAACCATAGTTCTACTATTAAGTCTTCAGTTCCCATCCATACAACCCACCTAATCTCCTTTGGCAGGGCTTGCTTTGGATTCCTGTTCTACCATGTATATCTGAGTGCAAAGGGCAGAGACAGATGACCACATGGGTGGATGGTAGGAAAGGTCAGCCTGAAGACTGTTCTGTTGACTGAACACCTCAGTGGAAGACTGTCGCTGTGGATGTGAACTGAATACTAGTTAGTAAGTAAGTAAAATGTTATTTATATAGTGCCCTTCCCAAAAGGGTGCCTTACAACAAAGCTTACAAATTACAGGCATCGTTAACAAAACAAATAATACAAAACACAAATTGTAAATGATATGTTAAAATAACAGATTACCAATCGATCAGACTGAAGCCTTAAACACTTTGAATTAATATAAAGCAATTCAGTTGGGTGCATGCTGACAGCCTACCCATCAATGGAGAAAGCCGAATTAAATAGCATAAAATTTAAAACCTTTTTAAAAATCTCCACTGAGGGGCATCCCCAGTTGAGCAGGAAGAGTATTCCACTAACAAGGGGCAGCAACAATAAAATGCATTGGCACCCAACAACTTTTAGCACAGTCACACCGACAAGTTTAGGCACAACCATGGAATCAAGCGTCCGGTTTCTGTAGAGCCTGGGAGGGCGATCAGTAGCAGGTCAGGAGATCTTTCAGGTAGCTATTTAGCAGCAGAACTGTGGTTACAAGTAAGTAACCTTTATCTAAAGCCCTATTCATATGTACTTTGGATCACGAGAGAAAGATGCAGTACATTAAAGTTATCCTCCTTTATACTTTTCACAGAAGTTTTTAAATTTGCTTTTTCTATTTACAGGTGAAAAGGGTGATCCTGGATTCCTGGCCCACCTGGAGACCCTGGAATGCCTGGCATTAAAGGAGAAAAAAGGGGGGCCAGGTTATCAGGGTCAGCAAGGTCGTCAAGGTTTACTGGGTTTACCAGGAATTTCAGTGGAGGGGCCAAAGGGTGTAAAAGGAGAGCTGGGTCCACGTGGATTTCCAGGTAAATGGGATTTTTGAACGTAAACCTATGCAATTATGTACATTGAATTAAGCTAACATGTTAGTATCCAAGTAACAGGAAATATATGTGCAACATTACACTGAAGCTGTGCTAATATTTACTGATAATGAATTTATTTCCTATTTAAGGTTTACCAGGTGAGCAGGGATTGCAAGGACTTCCAGGAGATCCCGAAGCAAAGGGAGAAAGGGAGCCACGGTTTACCTGGGATACCTGGTGCACATGGAAGTAAAGGCGATAGGAGATTTGGGGCCCTCCTGTAAGTTAAATTAAACTTGGAGTTTCAGAAACCTTTACTGTTTTTGTGCTTAGGATTAGTAATATCCTTCTGATTTAAAAAAAAAATTGCAGTTCATAGTTTTCACAGCCAAAACATAAGCGACTGAAATCACAATTTAGCATTTAAGGACATACTCAACCTTAATTATCCATTGTTTTTCACTTTTCATTAACAATCTCCTCCAGTACCTGCTTCTAGTAGCCCGACTTTCTGTGTGGATTACTTGGTACTCGTGTCAGTACCAAAGACATTACGGGCTCGATTCTCAAAAGAGATGAAATGCTGCAAGCCCTGCTTGCACTGAACACACGGTGCATGGGACTTGGGCATTCCCTGGCCGGCAATCGGAATCTTGATCACATGTGCCACATGGTGTGAGTTAGACCAACTTTTCTGGTCTAACTTCATGGACCTTTTAAGGGGTTTGTGCCACATATTTGGTGCAAGCTGCAGTAAAAAGAGGTAAATGCCACAAATGCGTGCAACCTATGAGAATCGGTGGCAAGGTGTGGCAGTGAGTTTGGGGCAGTACAGGGTTTGATGCA
The DNA here is from genome assembly GCA_016271365.2 of Neoceratodus forsteri. NCBI lineage: Eukaryota > Metazoa > Chordata > Ceratodontiformes > Ceratodontidae > Neoceratodus > Neoceratodus forsteri. The sequence goes on from CM057459.1 coordinate 79,267,716, forward strand.
GGGCTTAAGAATCGAGCTCTGTATGTATTAACTCCAGCTTAATGCTGACCTTTGTAATGTTGAGTGCTGGCTTGAAAACATCAGGTTTTAATGAACATGAAAAAGAACCAGGCCATGCTTCGATAAGGAAGGTTTGGTTAGTGTCTTTGGAGATACCAATTATAATAAAGACACAGGACACAAATAGCTGGTATACTTCTTTTTATTATACAGTTGTGCATAGAAAACAGTACAGGGTTTTTGCAGTGTTTTCTAGATACAATATAACTGCCTAGCAAGGGCTACAGAAGATTAACATTGGCCCAGATATTACCTTCTCCTAGGGGACAGGTGCAGAGGTCATCTTCCCAAGCGGGTCCCTGTCTCAACTCCCTGTTGTCTGGAAGGCATTCTTTTACCCAACTTCATGTATAGTTAACATGACACATACAATAACTAAGGTGTCTTAGTCCCAAGGACGCTTGTTATCTGACCTTCCATGTAAGGTAACTTTGACATGTATCAGCACTACCCTTATCAGTCAGTAATTTTCAGACTCTGTGTCTTTTCCCAAATGTGGTAAACAACTATAGCAATATGCCTTTGCAGTCCTGGTATATTTCCACTGGCTATGAATCAGTGTGGCAGCACGGCTAATTGGTGCTTAGCCAGACTGCTATATCCTTACACATCACCTGCCCAGAAAGGTTCCATGTCATAATGGAGATTGTGGAATAGCGATTGCTGTTACGGTGAGTGTAAATCATGGAAAATGAATTTCGCGATGCACACTCATGGCAAGGAGAAAAAAGGGTGCCCGTGACCTATAGATTTTGTTTCTAATGCGGGGTGGATTCTCAACTTCAAAGGGGTACATGTGGGGGTGAAAAACTTAAAAAGTGAAAGTCGCCTGCCAGCAAAAAAACAAAACAAAACTGCGCTGCATCGGACCCCGATCCTGTACAAGTACACCTCCAAGCTGACCACCCTCCCCACCATGCTAGCGGTACAGTGTTGGATAAGTTACTTTTCTGTTACTTTTGGAAACTTGTTCCAAGAAAGCTCTGTGCAGTCACTAGCAAGGATGGAGAAGTACTGGAAAAGTAATACACCTTACAGTTACAATTACTTATGTCTTTTATACAAAAGAAATACGTAACTTTAACCGATTACATTCATTTGAAAGTAACTAGCAATTAACCTATTACTTTTAAAAATGTAATCTGTTATAGTTATTTATTATTTTTGTATTGTTTTTGTATAAAAAGAAGTAAGTAATTATAATTGTAAGGTGTATTACTTGTTATAGCACCTCTCCATCCTTGCAGTGACTGCACAGAGCTCGCAATAAGTTTGCAAAACGTAGTAGAAAAGTAATCTTACCTAACACTGCTAGCTGACCAGATCAGCAGCTGCCTGCCACACCCCACCCACATACCATCCCTCCCTGCCTCTCCCCCAGGCGCAGCCCACATTTACACATACTTCCTCTCACCGTGTGTCACCCACCCCAGTATCCAGTCGCCCTCCCTGCTTAGGTAGCCGTGAACACAGGTGCCGTAATTGAGTTGTCATTTTGTTAGTGCCCAGTTTCAGTCATCTTGTTCACTGGATACCACCCAGGAAGGCATTTGGCTGACAGAAAATACAATCACTAAAAGACAGAATATTTCTTATAAACATTAGCACAAATAATATGCAATAGCTAATAATGGCAACAGTAATAATAAATGCATGAGCTATACTCCTTCAGGTATAATAGGCTGCATAAGCACAAACAATGGGCCCTATGCACAAAAAAGGACTGCCTACATGCCATGTATCTGAGGTGTGTAGGCAACCCTAAGTTGGAATGCCATGCAGCAGGGGTCCTATGGACCGCCGCAGCATTCTTGAATTGCAAACAAGCCAGTTGTACGGTGGAGCCCCCAGCCACATGGGCAGCAACACACCAGGGTGGTCGGGGATGTCAGGGGCATGCCAAGGTCAGGGCATGCCAATGCTAGTGCCATGCACACAAACACACACAAACATATACTGTATGATATATGGGCAGTGCACTCCAGCAGCAGCAGTTGAATGGCGGTGGCTGTGGTGGTGTGTAGGGACGTGCATAAAATCAGAATCACCACACTTCCCCATATTTATATTTTTATATTTACTAGTTATTTCTGCCTTTCCAGTTCATTCAGAGGCTCAAACGGATGCGGTCACCATTGTTTTACTATTCTTTGTGTTGAGAGTTTGACACTGTGGCCATTTTGTTTTCCTGTCAGATCACCGAGAAGCATGTTTTTCACACTGGTGGTTTTCTATGATGAGTTCAAGCAGACCTCCAGTGCAAGGACACTCGGGAACAGCTGAGGGAGACTTGTGCTGGTTTGCAGTAAACATGGTTTATGGAACTCCGTAATTCACAAGTGTGGATTATGGAGTTTCTGAGGGTCTGCCAGTGATGGATTATTGACCCTAACCAGTAAATATAATGACAATAAATTAAGCATGCAGAAAGATACAGTGGAGAGATGTAATGGGAAAACAGTAATGCACTAGAAGAGCTAGGTGTGTAGTATTCAGCAGGCAGCTAGTACAAGCACAACAGAGATCAGTCATCTTTCTCCACATACATTTTACAACCACGTCTCCCCAGGCTGCCCACTTCTGTCTGGTCCCCCAAGCCCTGTCACTTGGTTTCTCTGGTACTTAGCTTCCCTCCTGTATCCTCTGCTTACAGGACTGTTGGGGGGCTCTGGTCACTGGTGCGGGGCCTGCGAGGGATCAGACTTCATCCTGTGGCCAGGGGTGTTTTCCACTGATTTATGCCCTAGATCCATGTACGTGCAGTGGGTGTGATGTGCGTAGATTTGCCTTTGTAGAGACACCCCAGGCATCCGTTGCATGGTACTTCCCCATTATTTGCATGTGAAAACTGCGCCGCACTCGGACACCTCCAGGTGGCAGATGAACCATGAGTCATACTCACTCCCTCCTCAAGGAGGGAGTAGTCCTAGGAATGCTTAATCCTTTCCCCAGCCACTCCCAAATGACCTGCGTCTGTTCCTGAACCCATGTCACGGCATGGTTGGAAGTAAAGCACTAGTGCCTCAGCCCTTTACACTACACTGGGACGGCTCGAGAGCAGTCATCTTGACTCTGGTGAGGACATGCCTGATGGCATTTTAGGTAAAGGCAGTCAATGAATTTGAGTCTTAAGCAGATTTCATTTGTCAACAAGTGAGATGGTTCCATTGACACCATCATCTAGGTAGCTATGAATTATGGCTAGATAATGCAAATGAATAGAATACACCCTACAACTGCCTATTTACTGCATGTGAGCCCAATGAAGGAATAGTCAAACAAATGTACACTGCTTTATACCAAAATGGGGTGCAGAAAAGGATGCTCTACTGTCATGAAAATGTGAGTAATTCATGGATCTGGATGAGTTATTTTGAATTTGTCAGTGAGCCATTTCAGTTCAAAATGTGTTCTCTTTAAAGTTTTTTGTTCATGTTTTGGGAGCTGTAATTAACTTTATTTACTGATATGCAATTTATTCTACACAGGGTCCTTCTGGTTTGCCAGGTCTTAATGGGGAAAAAGGGTGATCTAGGGGCTCCGGGGTTACAGGTTTCCCAGGTCAGTGAATATGAGCATTTCATTACTTCTATAAACCCAGGTCTATAATTCAGCATTCACATTACCTTAATGAACACGCAGATGCCTTTTCCAGTGGTTGAAAGATGGAGTATTAGCAAGGACACTGGGATCTTCCAAGAATCAGTCTTCACCACTGATTCCCACGTAGTGTCTGTGCCAGAAGCACAAGGATCCTGGGGGAGCAAACCATTTGGCCAGGAGATGGCCATGGCTACTAGGCATGGCGCCTGTGCACCCCACATGGTGCAGCGTGCTAGCTAATAAACATTGCTGGCTCTCCCACCAATCTCAGTTCTGTTCTTCCTGCTGTCGAGCGACACCGTGGGAGCATAGCGCCTCAGTTCACCTCATTATCTCAAGAGTTTGTTTGCATCACTGTATTTTTCCTTCTTTCACTCATGCTGTTGTCACCGCTTGCTGTCGTGATGCGGCACATGGCGCTGGAGATGACGATGGCCCTTTCGCAACACTGTTCATGATGTTGGGAGAGGAACCAGCACTGATGGACTTTTCAAACTGTTGTCAGTTCACATGTTATCACCATCCATGGTGTTGCTAGTGACACTGTGGAGGGTGACAGCTCCAGACAGGGTGACAGAGGGGCAACAGCAATGGTACTAATCCTTGGTCCAGCTCCAAGAAAGGTGCTGATGACAGTGTCATCTTGGAAGCCGTCCTCGAAACCAAGGAGGATGATTGCTCTCAACTTGATGTCAGTGTTGACACCGAGCAAGGTGCAAGGCAGTGGAAAAAAACTATACTGGGGCATGGATATGGTGCACTATTCACATTCTGGCGGTCTTCCTTTCTCCTTTAAATCTGCTGGATGTTTTAAGCTAAGCGTCTCACCCACCTGGGTGGTATGCTCCCTCAGCTCCAACCTATGACATCAGATCTTCCATCCCACTTGAAGAGTCAGGTCCACTCCTTCGCAGCTCCATCCACAGTGTAGGCCTAATGTAAGTGCACCATTGGAAAACTTGTTTCATACTACTTTATGAGTAAACTTCTCAATTCTGCTTAATTGTTGACGCTGCTATGGACCGAGAGGAATCAAATTGGGTTCAGGATTTAAGCATTGCATACAGTGCAACCAGAAGATGTCGAGAATGGACCCACACACTTTGTACATTTACTGCCACGGGCAGAGCACAATGTTGCTGCCTGTAGCCTATGCAAGACCTTGCTGCCTTTGTTCCTTGAAGACCACTGCGCCCATCTTCCTCTCGGTAGCCAGTCAAATGGGACCCTCCGATTCCCACCAAGGATGCCTGCAATGTGATCTCCGTGGATGTGCCATATACCACTCCTAGAGCTATGGTTACTGGTGAGTGACCCTCAGTCTTCTTCACGGGGTATCTCAGTCATCAGATCACACCATTGGAACATCACTGTCAGTGAAGCAGGATCCACATGGAATCCTTAGATTTCTCTTCCATTGCTGCCACTGCAGAAAGAAGATTGCTCATAGACTAACACACTCTCTGTGTCTGTTGTCTTGGGCTTGACCAAATCTCCAACTGTGAGCTCTGCCAGAAGTTTAATCAAACAACTCTCAGGTGACACAAGAAGGCTCTTAAAAATTTCTAGATGGAACAGGTAGCCAGTTCTGGGCAGGGGTCCTCAGGGTCCCAGCGCTCAATGACCAACAGGGTCATCGAGCTGCCAGATCACTAAGGCCTGAGACAAGTCCTTGGGGAAAAGTCACAAAAAGCGACCAATCTTGCTCCAGCCCTTGGGTGCTCAGAGTCCCTCTGGGGGTCATCACTCCCAAACACCATTGACTCCCCACCACCGATGCAGTCCTTCATTTTTGTCAACCTCCATGAAATTTTAACCAAATTCAGGTTGGTAATTGTGCACCTGTTAGGCGCATATAGACCCACATCGCCTGCGCCATTGATGGCAGCATCATCATCTACACCTCTTCATTGGCCGTGTGCTGCCCCCGTGGGCTGTTGTCAGTGCCCCAGTTGTTGGACCGTGATCTACAAGAGGTCGACATTGAGGAGGAGTACCATCCTAACCTTATTCTTCCTGATGATGATGAGGAGGAAGAACCCTCACATCAGATAGGTCCACAGCTTCTTCTGTCAGTGAGGATTCTATCAAGCATACTCCTTGGTCTCCTCCAGAAGACCCTACCTTCTTCCTTATTATGAAGCAGCTATCCTCAGCTGTGGGTTTCCATACTGAGGAGGAGGATGGTCACCACAAAGGACCTGGTAGATTTCCAGATTCCTGAATCTCTGCTCAAGCTCATTCCTCCCATTCTTCCTTCTTTGAGGAATGTCACTACTGCAGCCTGGCACAGGTCTGACATGGTGCCAACTATACCCTACAGGGATGACAAATTTTACCATGCCCTTCAGGGGTTCCTTCATTATGCTGCCCAACCTGAAACAGATTTGGTGATCATAAAGCAACTCACGACATGTATAAGGTGCCTAAGAACTTAGCTCCCTCACTGCAGACAAAGAATCTCACAGAATTGATCTTTGGGGCAAGAGGGTTTATGCTTCCTGTACCTTTGGCTGAGGATTGCCAACTGCCTGTCTCATATGGTATAGTTCCAGAATACCAACTGGGAAATAAAGGCAAGGCCACTGCCCAGGCCCTTCAGAAGGTACACAAAAGCAGAAGGTTCTCAAATGCTTGCAGACAGCTGAAGACATTAGCAGTCACCTCCTGCAAGCCCTCTGTGACATCTTGGACACTATTGCCGGGCTGGTGCCACCAGCATTTGCCTGCATAGGCACTTCTGGCTGAGGTCTCGCTTCTGCTGCTGATGTTCGGCAGAAAGTGCTTAAATCAGCAGTACTAGTTATCCAGCAAAAATGTAATCCTACTTTTTGTTGTAATGTATTCCTGATAATTTAGATTCTTATTTAGGGTATTTTAAATTCAATCAGCTATTTTTAAGACCATGTTTAAGTATAGCTTTTGTAATTTGTGTGGCTCTACAATAAAATGGCAGCCCTGGCAGCTTTCAAAATCTTCTTCATAGAGAGCAAACACTAACTGCACTTCGCTGTATTTATAATGCAAATGTGTCAGGGTGTTGCCACACATGTTTCTGATGCCCAGCTACGGCACCACCCTGATTTGCTAATATCAATGATTGTTGACATAGCAAAAGACCAGTAGCTTTTAAGAACATCAAAATCATTTATCTTGCCTTGTGAATGAAATAAAGCAAAAGAAAATCATATATATTGATGTTTTGGTTTCTCCTAACTACCCACCAAGTTATTTAAATTGTTGTTAACTAGTACTGCTGCTTTAATAACCCTTTCAGTGGCTCTAAGGCTTCCAGGCCAGGTTTCCAAGACATCATCAGTAACCTGCAGGCATCTCGAGGGCTATCAAATCTGTTCACTGGCTCTGCCATATGCAACCTAGGAACAGACAGTGCCCTCCTTTCATAAGATGTCCAACAGGCAAGGTGTGCCTCTCGGCCCCAAGGCAAATGCAGAGCCTCTGCTGCCTTGCCCACCCCTCTAATGCGGAGCTACGGCCAAGTGACCTAGAGATGATGGACCAGCATCTGCAGCTGGATCCACCTCAGCTTGACTCCTTGCCATACCCCTCAAGGGTGGTGGTTGGAGGTCAGTTCTCCTTCATCTCAATCAATGGAAAATTATAACATCGGATACCTCGATTGTTCAGATAATAAAAAGGGTCATACTTGGAGCTTTCCAAGCATCCCCAGAGACCCCTCCCTTTCCCTCCAGATACCCTCCAGCCCACCTGTCTGTCCTCAGGGAAGAGTACAGTCCCTTCTGTACAAACAGGCCATGAGCCCATGCCCAAGTGCCAGAGAAGAGGGATTTTACTCCAGGTTCTTCCTGGTTCCCAAAAGACTGGTGATCTGGAGGCCCATTTTAGACCTCAAGGACCTCAATCTATATGTCCAGTACAAAAGTTCGAATGGTAACTTTGACAGGTCTGATGCTCTTTCTCAAGCAGGGTGCTTGGCTGTGTTCTCTGGACATGCTGGATGCTTACCTGCACATCTTGGTCTTTCCTCCTCATGGGAAGTTTCTCCGGTTTCTTTTCCTAGGTGAACATTATCCATTCAAAGTGCTGCCATTTGGTTTGTTCTCTGTGCCGAGTCTTTACCAGGTGCTTAGCAGCAGTCGCTGTGGCCCTCAGAAGGAAGGACTGTATGTTTTCCTTATGTGGATGACTGGCTCCTAAAGGCCCGGTCCTGGGAACAGCTCCTGCAAACTTTGGAGAGAACTCTTCAGTTATTTTTCTCCTTGGGCATTACTGTCAACCTGCCCAAGTTGGTCCTGGTTTCATCCCAAAGGCTGCAATCCATAAGGGTGGTCCTGGGTTTGGCACAGGTGAAGGCTTTCCTGCCTCAGAACAGGGTGGAGTGCCTTATAGCTCAGGCTTAGGAGGTGGCTGAGAGCCGTCATGTTTCTGTCAGAGTGTACCTGAGGCTGTTGGGACTGATGGCTGCTGCCATCCTCACTGTCCACTGGCCAGGCTCCACACGCACATCCTCCAGTGGGCTCTCCGAGTGCAGTGGGACCAGCGAATGGATGAGTTAGATCAGTTGGTGCTGGTATCTTCCCCAGTCTCCAAGGTGCTTAAGTAGTGCCTGGACCCACTAAACCTGTTGCAGGTTGTCCCATTCTAGATTTCTTCACCTCAGCAGATCCTCACCATGGATGCCTCTGGTTTGGGCTGGGAGCTAATCTGGGTCCCTTTCAAACTCAGGGCTCTTGGTCCCAGATCAAAACCTCCCTGCATATCAGTGTCCTGGAGATGCGGGTGGTTCTGTTCACCATGCAGGCCTTCTGGAACTATCTTCCTCCAGGCCAGCTGCTGATCCAGTCAAACAATCTCAGTGTACTGTACTACATCAACAAGCAGGAGGGAACACATTTGTACCCCTATGCAGGCAGGCTATGAGGTATGGTATTGGGCGTTAGATCATGGCCTGACTCTCAGCTGTACCGTCCCCAGGGTGCTAAACACCCTGGTGGACAGCCTTAACTGGACTCAGTCCAGCATGGATGAGTGAGAGCTCCTGTTATGTGTCACAGAAGATCTGTTCAACAGATGTGGGTGTCCCAGTTGGACCTTTTGCACCCCACTCAGTGCAAAATGGCCCAGTTTTTGCTCACTCGATCCAGGGCCTGGAGTTTCAGTTGAGAATCACTCTCCTGGAATAGGAGGTGTCTCTATGCCTTCCCTCCCTTTCATCTAATTCAGAGGGTGCTAATCAAATTGCAGATGGAGGAGGTCAGCATGATCCCAGTAGCCTCATGCTGGCCTTGGCAGATATGGTTTCCATAATGACAGCAGCTGGCGGAGGAACCTCTGGTCCCTCTCCCCTCTGCGAAACCTGTTGACTCCACGCTCAGGGATCCTGGTCCATCTGGACCTCGGGTCCCTCCATCTGCATGCTCTTGAGGACATAGCCATTGCCAGATTTGGTGTATCCAGTAGAGTAGTGGACATCTTAGCGGCTGCTTGGAAGCCTTCCACTCAAGCCACTTATGCCATGAAGTAGAAGAAGTTCACCATATGGGCTGCCAAGCATAATCTGGCTCTTTCACGTTCTGGTGAACCAGATCCTGACTACCTGATCTCTCTGTCTGGCTCAGGTCTCAGTACTCCTCCCTTAAGGTGCACCTTTCGCCTATCTCGGCCTTTTTTCATGAGACCAGGTGACCATACCATAGCTCAGTTGGTTGTTTCCCATACCTGTTTGAGGGGCATAAGTCCATTCTCCTGTCCTGATTTGGGATATGAAATTTGTTTTGGAGAAGTTGGCCATGTCCTTTTTGGGCCAACTGCAACCTGTGAGCTAGGCTTTCTTTCCTGGAAACATCATTTTTAGTTGCTGTTACTTCTTCTGAAAGAATTTCAGAGATTCAGGCCCTCTGGTGCGAGGAACTTTATTTAATTTTCACAAAACAGGGAGTCTTTGCTCACAAACCCTAAGTTTCTCCCTAAGGTGTTGTCTGAGTTTACTCGAACCATTCCATCCACCTTCTTGTTTATTTTCCAGAGCATGCCAATCCAGGCAAAGCACTGCCCCATATGTTAGATGTGAGCAGAACTTTGAAGTAATACCTGCTGTGAACCAAGGAATGCAGAAAGTCAAAGCAGTTGTTTGTTTCTTTTGCCCCAGGTAGAGAGGGCATTCAGGTTTCTTAGCAATGTTTATCCAAATGGTTGGCTAACTGCATTGTGTTCTGCTACAAGTATGGCAAAGAATTGCTTGGAGCGGTCAAAGCTCATTCCACCAAAGGCATGGTTACCTCTCTGGCTTGTTTCCGAGGGGTCTCAGCCGCTGACATTTGTGCAGCTGCCACCTGGAGTACTGTCCATACTTTTACCAAGCACCACAGTCTGGACATTGCTTCTAGAGCCTGTGCAGGATTTGGCAAGGCTGTGCTGCAGGGCCTCCTGTCTTAAGTTTTTCTTTATCTATTTTAAGGGTCAGATGAATACCTTTAAGCTTAGAAGTTCTTTTACAAAGGTTCCAAGTCAAAAATTTGACACATAATACAAGAACATTTGGTGCAGTCACAAAACAGGAGACAATTGTGTGGCACACAGGTGTAATAAAATAGTTACAGAAGTGCAAAAAGTTTACAAGGAGCATCAGGATGTAAAAATACAAGAAAAATTCTGTAGAAAGTACACTGTTTTCGTGCTCATAAGACACTTGGCTTACTAAGTTCTAGACAGTAGGTGGGTATCAGCCTGAGTAGACTTTGTCAGAAAGGGAAGAGAGGGAAGTAGCAGCCAGAGTAGACTTTGTCAGAGTAAGAGAAGTGGGGTGATTGGAGGGTGGGGTGTTGGGGGAGGTATTGACATAGTACACGATTATGGTAGGCATTTACAGTGAGTTGATTGTGCTAGGAGGAGGTGGAGGCCTTTTTGAAGGGGCTGATTTTATCACAGTCAATGAGGGACGCAGGGAGATCATTTACCCATAGTGGCCCACAGTAGGAAAAGGCATACTGAGCAAATGTGGTACGCTTAAAAGGGATGTGGAGAGCACCCTTAGAGGATCTTCAAGTGGTTTTGGACGTTGTTGAGTGTTGGAAGATACCTGCCATAGAATCAGATGTCTGACCAAGCAGGGATTTTTTTCCTAGCAGGCAGGCCTGGTATCTGATCCTGTTGTACAGTGAGCCACCCTGTATCCGAGTACAGTTCTGTAGTGTGTGTGTGTCAAGTGATCAGCTTGACACACACTTGTCGAAGATTGGCCTCCTCCCAGACTGTCTGGCTGCACCTGTAACTGCCTGGGACTCATTCCTCGATGTGACCTGATGACTGAGATACCCTCAAGAATACAGAACAGTTACGTAAGAACTTACCGTAACAGTAGATCTTTGAAGAGATCTCAGTCATCAGGTCTGCTTTCCTCCCACCATCCCCCTGTTTGGGGCTGTTTACTAGAACTGGCTGTCTAGTGTATCCAGCCTTTCATAGAATCATAGAGGTTGAAGGCAGATAAGGACTGCAAGGACCATCCAGTCTGCCCATTTTTCTACCTTATGAATGTGCCACACACCTTTACACTGTCAATGACCATCCATATCCATATTCATCTGTATTGCTCCTTAGGCCTGTGCAACTCTCTCTCTCTGTCCCCATGGCTAGAGCTATGTTCTCTTTGTTTCGTGTGAAAGAACTGAGGAGGAAGCAGAGCCGCCACGCCTTTATAGGGTTTATGACATTGGCAGATGAAGTTGGCATGGGCAGCACCAGTTGTACTGCTGAAAGTCTTCCGTGTGGATCTTGCTTCAGTGATGGTGAAGGTTCCTACAGTGTAACCTGATGACTGAGGTCTCCTCTAAGATCTACTATTATGGTAAGTTCTTACATAATTGTTCTTTTTCTGAGGCCGCCACTGATCCTGGAGCCCAGTGTTGGAGGCGGTACCAGCTCGAGGTTGGATGATAGCCTCGGATACAGATTGCTGACCACTCCCCACTCTAGCAGAGCCAAGGCCTTGGGGCAGCTCAACCTAACAGTGATGGCTGGCAACACTAAGTGCCATGGCATATCACAGTTTTATTCCTTATAGAGTAGTTAAAAAATGGGGTTAGGGTCTCTTCCAGGGCCTCATACAACCCCCAAAAACAGTAGCTCCCTTCCTCCATTTTTAATGTTCGCTGTGTGTGCACATGCTGCAGGCATTTTGTTAGGAGAGTGGCTTTTGAGGGGTGTGACACTGTCAGTCAAATGCAGAATGGTTTGCAAGGGCTTGTCAGTGTCACACCAGTCATCAGCCAGGCTGTTCATGACACTATTCTGGCTTGCTGGGTGGAAGCGTTGTGTACTTCCTTTGATCTGTGTCACCCAGTAAGTACAGCCGATCTGTCATGATCCGCCTACTTAGGTTGAATTACACCCTGTAACAAAGGAAACCATCCATATTCTGTTACTGTTCCCCACCTGACCCTCCCACTCAGCACCCCCAACAAACATAACACTGTTACTGGGGTGCCCAATCCTCAGTGTCACCACCTGAAATAAGAAATTTGTCCCTCATAGTTTTTGTTGTGTGTACCTTGTAACAAAGAAAACTGTCCATTGATGTCTGTTGCTGCTGCACGCTACTGTCCCCCACCCGACCCTCCCACTCAGCACCCACCACCCCATGCACACCTTCACACATAACACAATACTGAGGTGCCCAATCCCCAGTGCTGCCACCTGAAATAAACACAAACTGTCCCTAGTGTTTTATTTGTGTTTGTTATTAAATATACCCTGTAAAAATACATCTATCGATGTCTGTTGCTGGTGCCACCATTAGTCCCCACCCCACCTTCTCACCAACACCCCTCCAACCAAAACATTATACTGACACTGGGGTGCCCAACCCCAGTGTCGCCACCTGAAGTGAAGGTAACTGTCTCTTGTATGTCTTTTTTTATTTTTAAACATACTCTGCAAAAAGAAAGCTGTCCATCGATGTCTGTTGCTGCTGCGGCTATTAGTCCCCAACCAACCCCTGCCACTCAGCACTCACCCACCCCCAAAGCCTGTACTTACCTACTGGGGGTCCAATGCGTAATCTTCTCTGGACCGCAGACAGATCTTCACCTTCAACACCGGACGCAAACTGAGGAAATTAGATATGCGTTCAGTGTATTTCAATGGAGTTTCGAACTTAGTGGCATAACATGGTAATGAATATTTTGCCCCAGATTTTCAACATCCCATTTTTGGGACCCCACCTCATGAACAATGGCAATGAAATTAGGCAATCTGTCATGAAAGGTGATTTTACGGTCACTAGCGAAATCACCTTTCAGGCAGGAGTTGAAAATTTTCTCCACCTTTGTTCATGAGGTGGAGTCATAAGAAGACTGTGTTGAAAATTTTGGGGTAAGAATATTAAAAAACAAAACAAAATTATGAATCTTTGTTGAAATTTACAACTGTAGGCTTGCAACTTTGGTAATTTTCAATATTTTGACTCCAAATTTTCAACATAGCCATTTCTTCACAGCACCTAATGAATGTGACAGCTGTCATTTTTTCAAATCCTGGCCAATATTTGTTTTCACTTTTGTGGTGTGAAATCACCTTTTGGTAGGATTTGAAAATGTTCTCCACCCTTGTTCATGAGGTGGGCTCATACAAGAAGTTATGGTAAACATTTGGGGTAAAAATTTAAAACAACAAAGTTATGAATCTACGTAGCAATTTTTCAACACACACTCATAACTGTGTTCATTTTCAATATTTTGACCCCAACTTTTCAACGTAGCCATTTTTTCACACAACCTTATGAATGTGTCAACTGTCATTTCTCAAATCCTACTCAAAACGTGTTTTAACACTTGTGGCGCAAAATGACGTTTCAGCCATTGTTTTATAAATGACACCTGTCATGCTCAGAAGGAGTGGTCATAAAAAGACGATGTTTAAAATTTGGGGTGAAAATGTGAAAACAAACAAAGTTATGAAGTAAGAATTGTTCCAACAGTTACTCATAACTTTATTTTTGCAGATTTGGGCTCCTAATATTCAACTTATCTCTTTGTTACCCCACCTCCTAAACATGGCAGGTGTAGTTTTTCAAATCCCTCTGAAACTTGTTTCCACAGTCGCACAGTGAAATCACCTTTGGGTGGGATTTTAAAAGTCCACCTGACTTGATCAATAACGCCAAGTCATAAAAAGACTGTTGACATTTGGAGTCAAAATGTGGGAGCCACTTAAAAGTAGATATTGCCTCTCAGCTGCCTTATCCTGGATAATTACAATCTAACAATGTGTCAGAGCAGGACACCACTGAAAACGAGATATTGCATCTCATCTGCACTATTCTCAGTAAATATGTAATAGAAATGTGTACAAGCAAGACCCGTACAAGAGCAATACCAGCAGTGAACATTCGGCATTGACAAATGCTTGTCTTCCTGTCCTCCTCCTGTGAGGGATATGCCTCTTCTTGTGTATATCCTATTAGTTGATAAATGCAGTCTGCGCCTCTGGAAACTATCCAGTCTAACTCCACCTGACAGTAGCACTGTCTATGGAGGAGTGCTATGCACTAGACTGAATCAAGTTACACTAGGTCTTACACTGGGTACAACCTTATTGTTTAGAGAAGCAGATCTTTTTCTGTTTTCTTCTGGCTATGCCAGCCTATTCCCTTTTGGTCGGTGTGCCCTTTTCCTTCTCTTATGTCAGCTAGGCTTTTAGCGCACAACCTTTAAGGGTGACTAGGCAGATGGACACAACTCCGCCCTTTGGAGTGTTTAGCCCTGCAGCTCCACATGTACTAGAGATCCCTGTCTTTTCCTGATGGAAAAAGGGGCTATATTAACTGATTGTTCCAGTCGGTCCTCTATCTGGTAACATGAGGTTGTTTTTTCTATGAGTCTGTATGATTCATTTCAATTTTGGTACATTGTGCCATCTCAGTTGTTAGGAGTCCCAATTCTGGGCATTCCACTCTCAGCTTCTTATGTCAGAGCTATATGATTTAGGGCTGTTGCCCTTAATATCACTGTCCATGTGCTCGGATCAGTGTGTGAGGCTCTGGTTCTATGCCCAACTACCCCTTTATACCGCTTAGTGTCTCTTTTCACTATCCAAAGGTTGGTAGTGAGATTTCATTTTGTTTTATTTTTCCTACAGTATATCCTTTCCCTATCCCTTTAGCCTAGGAAATTTCAAGGCCTCTCTTTATTTTCCCCACTTTGTTTCTCTCCTGGTGAACAGAACTGAGGATGGTGGGGGAATCAGCAAGGTTATTGGCTAGTGTGGCAGTTCCACTGGAATTCGACGATTGGCTGGATGTCTTTAAGCAAAGATCCTCCCACCACCCAGGCGAATATCTTCCTAACTCTGCCCTGTGATATTAGATCTTTCTTTCTGCTGGAAGAACAGGCCACCTTCTTTGTGTTCCACTTAGGATTTTCCCTGTGCCATAGACAAATTGTTACTTTCAAAGTTTTCAAAGCTAAATTGTGGTTATTTCATGGTTCTTTCAACTCTTTCTTTGGACCAATGATGGATTGCAAGAAAACCTGGATTTAAATGTTGTATTTGGTGCCGCTCAAGATGCTGGTCACCAGTTCTTACAACATGTGCACGTACTGCCTGAGTGGGCAACACGACATGGCTGGGTATGACCTTTGTCATTCTGTGCTTCTTGAGTTCCCCAAGGATAGGAAGCTGTGGCTTTTGCTGAGTTGACCTTCGGAAGGGGATTCAAAGGATCACCCTAAGGGTAGAGAAAGGGCTCAACGGCTGCCAGGTGTGCAGCACGGCTTGCATCCCTTGAGGTGGTAGTGGCAGCCGTGGTGAGCACTTCTCGTGCTCAGCACTGTTTCCACCTGGTACTAGCATTGGAGGGACCTTCACAGACCAGTTTCATGATACGCAGGTCCCTTCCAACTTTGGGGGAGAGAACCCTGCCCACTGTGGCTATAGGTCCAGGACCAAAATGAAGAAATCTTCTCACCATTGTCGATGGCTGTGGGACAGAGAGATCACAGTCCTCCAAGTCCCACAGTTTTCCTGACTGCTCAGCGGCTGTCAAGTGCCACTCAGCCAAGGGGCTTGTTAACAGGTTGAAGGCTCTTCAGCCCCACTATTGAGCCAGACAACCTTGACTTCAGTTGACCAAGCTGTCAAGATTATTCTTGACCTGGTTAACCTGTTGTTGAATGACGCTTGAGGACGGGCCTCGCAGACCCAGTGCTCACGGTCCGCACTCAGGAGGATGTGGATCTATCAGTGCCCCCAGTCGACCCTGCTTGGGACCAGCCTTAAACTGGGGTTGGGTATTCAGTGCCCTTGTTACTGAATGTGAGCTAACTCCATGGCCATCCCATTAGAGCCAGTCCAGAAGAGCGCCAAATACCTTCTTATGGATAGTTTAGACAGGGATGAATCCCTGAGGATTGTCTTCCCAGTGGCCAAGTCCATCCTGAGACTGGCCCTGGAGCTCTAGCATCATCCTGCGCAGCACCCTCAGCTTATATGGACCACAAGTGCGGGTCCTTACAGGCTCCTTTCTGAATTTTTGGTCCACCCTTCAGCCAAAGGTCTGGTTACGGATTTGTTGTTCCATAAATCAGGACACCAGGAGAATGTGACAAGCCCCCAGACAAGGAGTCCTGTTAAGATTGACCACACTGCTAAAAATGTGTAAACTGTGGATACCCTGTGTCTCCATCAAGCTAGCTATGTAGTTATGATGAACTGTGGGCATTCCATGATGTGCATGTTCGATATCATCCTCCTCCCCACCTCCACCTATAGCAGTGGGTGGAGGTGGAGCCCATTAGAGACCACGGTCAATTGCTGGCTAAACACCAGCTCCAGACAGCCTTCAACATGGGTGACAACTGTGCCCGTGTGGTGGCAGCGGTAGTCTCCATGCATCACAGGGCTTGGCTGTGCTCGTCAAACCTTTACAGTGGACACCAACAGAGACTGGCAGATGTCTGCTTTCTGGGCACTGACCTCCTTGCCCTGAGGTTGAAGTGCATCTCACAAGGATCAAGAAGTCCAATACCACCCTTGATTTTGTGACTTCATCCCAGAAGGACCGGAAGAAAAAGCCAAAGAAGCTGGTCTTTCAGTACAGGTTCTTCCAGTCAAATCCTCCCTGGCAGCAGCCCCAGCAAGGGCAGGTTCAGACCTGCTGCTCCAAAGAAATCCAGGGCTCAAGTTCCAAAAAGGGATCTCTGGGGTAGTGGTGCCCTTCGCAGAAGCTACTGGTGCCCCTGCATAAGTTGTCCAGTGATGGTTTGGGGCGTATCCATCCATCTGTCCTGTCCCCGATTGCTCTACCCACCATAGGCTTTCTGTGTCTCTTGCCATGTTGATCTGCCATCACAATGGATAAGTGGGAGTTGGATGTAGTGGGCAGAGGACTATCTTCCACCCTACCGCCTCCATTTTCCTCGAGAGTCCAGCATGTCTCCAGACATGCTGTCTACCCTCAGGGAGAACATTGCTCAGCTCCTTGCAGAAGGAGCTATAGCCTGTGTCCTGATCACCCTGGCCAATCAGGGTGCGTGTCCAGATACTTCCTGGTCCTGAAAAGGATGGGGCTGCCACCCCATACTGGATCTTCATGGTCTCAACCCATACATGTGGAAGCACAACATCTACTTCAAGAAACAGCTCTTGCAGCAGGTTACACCATTAGAACTGAAGCCGGCAGGCTCGGGACCCCATGGAAAATTTCTAGCTAGCTATACCCAGCGGGTACTTGCCATCAACGTCGGCCCTGCCCCAACGCCAGATACCTCATAAAAGAAGTGGTCCCCGAGCATCCCTCAGTTCTTTTCCCACTGTCAACTCGCAAGCATCGGCTCCATGGATGCCATCAGCTATTGTATAACACCAGAACTTCAAGATTTCTTCAAGACTTTCTTCAAAATTTTCTCTCCTACATGCCGGCTACCCTGATCCCTCCATTAAATGCCCCTCCAAGTGTCACAGCGGCAAGCAGATTCCATTTAAAGATAAACATATGGCCTGCATATGGTGCCTAGGCCCTGCCATGATACCAAGGCCTGCATCATTCTGCCAGCAGTTTAATAGCCACGTGGATCTGCACCAGAAGTCACTTGACACTTTTATATTAGAACAAAAGTCAAGGTGATGGGAGAGAAGTACATCTTCTAGAGGGATTCAGCCAAATCAGGAAGCACAAGGATAAAAGGAGGGATAAGGGCAGAAAGCGATCCCTCCTACCTGAACCTCGGATTCCAGGGCTAGCTCAGGCTCGCCGCTTGGACAGGTTTTCATCCTACAAATCTCAGCCTCCACCGCAAAATTTGTATGTCTGGTGGCTCAGGTACATCCTCCTTCTTCAACCCCTTAAGATCTGGCCTAAGGATTCCCTTATCTGGCCTTTGGGTTCTTCCAGTCGATGTGAGGCTTCAGAGAGACACCATAAGGTGCATTCCAAGTCCGACTCCCTGGACCGGGCGCCTGGACACCGACCAGAGATCAGGCTCCCAGCCTCTGCGGGTCTCCAAGAAACATCCGTCAAGCGGACCTCAGATCTGATGTACCTTAGCGGACCTCAGACCCTAAGTGGTCAATGGACTAGACAATCGCAGTGTCCCAAGGAGTCAACACCTAGAACAGACTCCCTCCGACCGCACCTGGCACCGGACGATGGGCCCCTTTGGAAGATGATGGCATGGACGCTCGCACAGCAGACCGATGACCAGATGTCAGGGATAAGGAGAAGTAGGACCAAACCCCTCAACTACCAAGGTCACCCAAAGACCCATCGATAGCTACCTCAGGGATCGGACCACGTCCCAACACCTGATAGGGACCAGATGCCAGGGCTGTCATGGGGCTTCAATATAAATGAGGTCAATGAGTTATTCTCCTACTGGTGGGAGACCATCAGGAAAGATGTGGTCCCCACAAAACCTTCAGGGAAGAATTACCCCTGCCCAGGTCACCGACCTCCCGACAGACCCTCCCTCAGGAAGATACCCACTGCCTAGGGCTGGGCTTGGGAGAAACATGGCAAAGAGATACAGATGAGGTCCTGTCCTTGGGCCCCTCCCTGATTGCCTGGTGACCATAGACCTAAGAAACTCGTAGGAGGTCCGACTCTTCCTTCTTCGGACAAGTCCCATCCAGATACTTCCAGGTCACCATCAATATTTAGTGTCCCTTCGCCTCACCCGGGATCTCCCCAGATCACCCCAGGATGATCCCTCATTAATGGGTATAATGAGGCATATCCAGGAAACTTGGGCTGCGACACGGAGGACCTGGACCCAGAGGCACTGCCTGGTAAGGTACTTAAGACAAAAAGATCCAAAACCTGTGGTGGTTTCACCATTGGTGGACACTTTTCAGATGCCACAAAGGCCGCTTTGAAGCACCCATACTCTTTGCAAGTGGTCCCTAAGAAAGCAGACTGCCTGTATAGAGCTTTCTATAAAGAACCCCTACCTAGGGGAACAACCAGTGGCAGACTCTTTAGTCATTACGGACACCCATGATAGGTCCCAAAAGCCTCAGCATCTTAGTACGCAGCCCCTGGACTGTGAGTCCAAGCAGTGGACTCCATGGGGAGACACATGTATAATGCGGCTACATGTTCCATATTGTCACTGAACTATCTGACCCATATGGTTCATTTTCAAGACGACTTGTGGGAGCAAGGTCAAGATCTTGTCAAGGATCTTCCGGTAGAGACAAGAAAGAGGAGCCCTAAAACTCTTTTCAATCAGGCTCTGATGTGGGGACACAGGTTCTCTGGGCTGCATACGATCTCACAGATTCAGCTGCTAGGGAGTGGCAGCTGGTGTATACCTTTAGAAGACAGTCCCGGCTGAGGGTCTTGGGCATCACACCCAATGTCCAGAAGGGTATTTTGACGTTCTGTTCAGCGTGTTCTGTCCTATTTGGGGAGGAACCGAAAAGGTCATCACCAGGCTGCAAGATGCTGGTAAGGCCAGCAGGTCCATACAAGCCACAGCAGAAGCCGTTTACAAGGGCCAAAACCACTTTAACAAGCAAGGTCAGCAGCCCCATTCTGGCCAGCAGCCCAGTGGCAACTTCAACTGTAAGGGCCAACCACACTTTTCCAGAGGCCAGGAAGCAGGAAATATAAAGGCTACCCAACACTTTGGACAGAACCCCACCACCGCCTGACTCATTCCAGACCCTGCTCCTCCTCTGAATCAAAGGGAAGAGAAGGTCGGGGTCGCTTGCACACCACCTTCTGGGGTGGCAAAGATTAACCTCAGACCAATTGGTTTCTATAGCTTGTCCAAAGAGGACACTCTGTTGAGTTCCTCAGGCATCCTCCCTTGAGACCACCTCTGCACTCCTGTTGTTCAGGACAGCACGCGCACTCATTCAGTAGGAGATCTCTGCTCTCCTGAAAGGCCATAGAAGAGGTCTCCTGGAACCAGAGAGGAAGGGATATTATTCCACTTCTTTCTGGTCCCCAAAACATGGGGATCTATGCCCGATATTCGATCTCAGCAACTTCAACACCTCGTCAGCTTACAAACACTTCTGACTGGTCATTCTACTAGGCCTTATTCCAATGCCCAGACAAACACTTGGCTAGTCTTGCTAGACATGCAAGACGCCTATCTCCATCTCCCAATCACTCCACTGCACAGAAAATTCTTGCAGTTCGAGTTTCAGGGATGCCACTACCAGTTTCAGGCCCTCCCATTTGGCCTGTCATCGGCCCCATGGGTTTCACCAAAAGTCTGGTGGTAGTAGTGGCAGCCCTCAGGAGACAAGGCCACTGTGTTTTCCCCTACTTGGATCACTGGCTTCTCATGGCCATGTCTCAAGGGAACTGGACAAGGTGACAGGACACCTACACTCTGTTCAACTCTCTGGACATCACTATAAACTTTTGTTACTGTCATGTATTGTATTTACTGATTTTATTACTCTGTTTTATCTTTGTGAAGTGCCTTGATATTTGAAAGTCGCTTTTGGGAAATAAAGTTTTTATTATTATTATTATTATTATTATTATAAACCTGGCAAAGTCTTCATTGATTCCCACACAAAGAGTTCAGTTCATCGGCACGATACTAGATACCCACAAGGGCAGAGCTTTTCTGCCAGAGAACAGAGCAGAATACTTACAGCACTGATTCATATAATCAGTATGAAGAAGAAGGTCCCAGCAAGAACCATGCTACGCTCCTTGGGAACATGGCTGTCACCATTGCCACAGTTCCACTCATTCATCTTCACATGAGGGTCACTCAGTGGACCCTCAGAGTCCAGTGAGATCAACGCCAAGACCATTTGGATCACTTAGTGTCAGTTCCCAATTCCATCGTAAGAACCCTACAGTGGTGGCTCATTCCAAAGCATCTCTCAGTAGGGACCCCTTGTCAGCAATTCCGACCCTTCTCTAATACTCACCACGGACGATCTGGGTCTGGCAGGGCACTCGCCTGAATAGCATAAGAACACAGGGCATTTGGTCACCATCTGAAATGCATCTGCACATCAGTGTTCTGGACATGAGGGTAGTCCTGTATGGGGTTCAGGCTTTAAATTTGGAAATTCCCCAAGATACTTGCTGATTAAGATGGACAACACCTTAGTGGTGTGCTACATCAACAAACAAGGGGCACTTTTCCTGCCAACTCTGCCGGGAGACTATGAGAATTTAGGATTGGGCCTTACACACGACTTCACTCTCGCTGCAGTGCATGTTCCCGAGTTTTTATTTTATTTATTTATTTCAAATTGGTGACCAGGAAAGGCACACTGAGCTGGGGTCATTTCAGGTGCAACCTGGGTACAAGGTGTACATAGAAAGTAAGCAGAGAACAGAAAACAATTTAATTGATAACATACCTTAGGTACAAAATGGCAGGAACCTAGCACATAGGTATGCAGTACAGTGCAACTAATTTCAGCTCACACATGAAAATTCAGCATCCAGGGCAGGTCAAGTCTAAGAATTTTGTAATAGCATAACTCAAAAAGAGTATGTACAGTGTTGATAAAATAGTATCACGATACAGTGAACAAGTACTGAGATCGTACTGTAAGTAAGCAGTGTGCAAAAGTGGATCTGTCTGGTGCAGGAAATTGACCAGCAGAGGCCACCCATGGCAGGCTAGGCCGAGTAGGGGTGTAACCAGATGAGCAACTAGGGCAGGTGGGGGAGGGAGGAGCCTGAGGAGAGTTTAACAACTGCGAGGAAAGATGACTGGTGAAGGTTGGGAGGAAATTGTTCCATAGAAGGGGAAATGATAGGAAAAGGCAGCTTGACCAGAGGCAGAGAGGGGCATGAGAGGTGGAAAGTGCGTGCGCTCTTTGTCAGAGGGGTAGCCAGAGTAACTGGCTAGAGAGAGAGCCGGGAGGAGAAGTAGGGGTTAGTGAGCCTAACCAGTATTTAGCTATGAGGGAGGTGATGTGGGCAGTCCTCCTGAGCGAGATTGAGGTCAGGATAGAGTGGAATAGAGGAGGCAGTGGTGAGTAAGTGGAGGAGAGGCAGTGGTGGAAATGACAGAAGGAATTGAGAAGGATGTCGAGTTTGAGAGGGATGAGGCTGGGGCTGTACCGTTGATGATGTCCGCACCAGTCAGCACAGGTAAGATGATTTTGCGTCACGAGTTCGCTCACGGTAGGTAGGGGAAGACTGGCTTTGTGGCGATAGAGGATAGCCAGCTTGGGCGGAGTTTGGAGCAGATGACCCGATGTGGGTGGAAAAGTTGAAGTGGCTATCTAGCCAGACCTCACAGGTACTTGAGGCGGGCACTGTCTTAAGGAGAGATCCTTCCAAGGTGCAGATTGGTCGGGGAGCAGGTAGGGAGGCAAGCTTTTGTCTTGTGCCAAATATCATGATGACCATTTTTGGGCATTTAGTTTGAGTTGGTTATTTAGGAACCAAGAATGGTCCCTGGTAAAGTCTCTTTGAAGATCTGGAAGCATGCTGTCAGGGAGGGCCTGAGGCAAAGATGATGGTGTTGTTGGCATATAGATACACATTAGGGAGAGACAGGTGGAGAGGAGGTCATTTATGAATAGGGAGAAAGGATGGGAGCCAAGGATGGAGCCTGAGGGACGCCCTGGAGAGGATGGGTAGGGGGGGAAGTGTCACCTACATATACAGATTGCTGCGTGTTTTGGAGGTAAGAGGAACCAGTTGATGGCAGGTTGGGCAAGGCCAAGGAGCTTAATTTGCTGAGTAGCAGGGGTGGGACAGAGTCAAGTCTTTTGCCAGATCAATGAAAATGTGGGTGGTGGTTTGGCCTTTGTCCATGTCTGAGAGAATAGAGTCAGTTACATGTAGTAGGTGGGAGATAGTGGAGTGAGGTTTCTGAAGCCTGACTGAAAAGGAGAGAGGAGCTGTTTGTGGAGAGAAATGCTGACAGTTTGGTTAGCATGAGGGATTCTTGAGTTTGCAACACACTAGTAGAACTTGTGAGCAGGTCACGATCCAGTGTCCACAAATAGGAACTACTTCAGTCAGTAGTAGAAATGCTGTTCGACAGGTGGGGAATGCAGACTTAGACCTGTTTGCCTCCACATACAACGAAAACTGCCCAATTTTTGCTCACTAGATCCAGGGCCTAGTGTTTCCTGGTGAGATGCATTGTCTCTCTTGAATGGACAGGTTCTTCACACCCTACCTCCTTCCCTTTGATCCAGAGAGTTCTCCTCAAGCTGCAGGCAGAAGGAGCAACCATGATCATAATAGCTCCATTTTGGGCCCAGTCAGATATGGTTTACACTTTCCATCAATTGGCACAAGACTCACCAACTCCCTTCCTGTCAGCTCACACTTGCTGTCCCAGGAAGAAGGATCTGGTTCACCTGAACCTCAAGTCTCTGAACCTGCACGCTTGGCTCCTAATGACATAACCATGCTCAGACACGGTGTATCAGACAAAGTGGCCGACGCCCTAGTGGCGGCTAGGAAACCTCAACCACGCCACCCACACCATGAAGTGGCACAGGTTTTGCATCTGGCTACTGCATGGAGCCTAGATCCACTTAGCTGCCTGGAAAAATCAGTTCTGGACTACCTCCTTTCCTTGTTTCAAACAGGGTTGGTGTATTCTCCTTTTGATGCACCTCTGCGCTATTTCAGCTTATCATACACCAATTGGCAGAAATCTCAGCGCAGCTAGAAGTATCAAGAGGCTTCTTACATGGTATTCTCCACCTGAGGCCACCAATTAAAGATCTGATTCCCATGGGATCTTCTTTATTTTAGAGCAGCTATTACTGCCTCCCTTTGTACCAGCCGCAGATCATGTAGCTATGCCTTCTCGTGGAAGGCGTTATGTTTAAAATGCAGTTACTTCCAAGAAGGATTTCAGAGCCCAGGCACCTCTATGTGCAAACAGCCTTTTTGATTTTTCACAAGGACAGGCTATCCTTAAGAACCAATCTTAAGATCTTACTTAGAGGGCTTTGCGAGGTATTCACATATAGGACTAAGCTGCCAGGCATCAGGATCCCACAGAAAAATTTCTAGCTAGCAGTCTCTGGCGGGGAACCCAGCCCCGTCAGGTGACCCGGCATCAGAAGGCGATCGGTATAAAGGCGGTCCCCATGCCACCCCAGTTCTTCACCGCCGGGCTTGTGAAAGTTTCTGCAGTAGAACAGCGTCAGTCATTTGTTTTTGAACTTCAATCTATTTTCTTTTTAACTTTTCTTCAACCACTGCTGCATATGTCGTCCCTGACACCTCCGAATGTCATAAAAATAAGTGCAGCTCATGTGGTTCTCAGCTTCCACACAAGGACAGCTACCCGCGCTCTTCTGTCTGGGTTCAGACCCCCGTGGAGAAGTGCCAGCACTGCCATAAGGTCAACTCCACTACCCGCAAGATAAGGCAGCAGTCCCTGGAAACCCATATCCTTAAGAAGAACATGGCCTCCATGTAAAAAGTTAAAAAGCTTAGGCAAGCATCTACTTCCCTCGAAGGTCATAAGGAAAAACAGGACAAGGAGAAGCACTGGGATGGAAATCGGCCAGCAGCCCAGCTTCAGCTGGAGTCACGGCCCTAAAGGTAACATCCTCTGGGGATCGCCCCGCAAAGGAGCCATCTTGGTGGCTACCAGGAAGGCGTCACCCTCCCATCGGGCTGGCGCCTGGACACTTCTAGAAGCCTCCAGAGCAAAGGAGGCCTCCGCTCCTTAAGGCCGCTTCTCTCTCGCAGTCTTCCGCTCAGAGCAGGTCCGGTAAGTCGGACGTCGGTTCCACCAACACATGCCCAGACAGGCGCAGTTGCTCACCAACTCGGTGAGCACCCAGCCAAAACCCTTCCGACAAAACCACCTCTCCTTCACGGTCTGCCTCGGTAGGGAGTCCGATAGGTCATGTAACCGCCTAGTCTGTTTTAAAAGTGGTCTTTTATTACTAATAATAATCTTTAATGGCAACATATAACAAGGTTTAATAACTCTTTGAGAGAAATAATATGCCCTTTTCTTAGAATTACATTTGTTTCTTGTGAGTTGCAGCGGTGGCCTCTAGTATTTATGGGTACTTGTTTGAGATCTATTTATTTATTTAGCTTTTGTTAACCAGGTAAGTACACCAGACAAAACATATGCCTATTTTCAGGTATGACCCAGGAGATCACAGGAGAATAAAGAACATACAGAGTACAAATTGAAGCAAGTAAGGCAGATACACTGAAGTCAGAAGAAGCATAGCAGACATAGTAGGATAGCTGAGGTTATAACAGTGGACATCACAAATGTGAAAAAGTACAGGGTTTCTAAAGCAATATTCCTAGTAATATATACAGATATATACAGGATTGACACACTTTACACAGGGCCACACCCAGGCAAGCAGGCACCGACAGCAGGGCCGAGCTAAGTACAGGAGATGATATGCTCAAGTACAGTGCAGGGACCAGGGTACTCAGGAGGTCTGCGACTAGTCACTTACTGAGGAGAGCTCTAAGTGCATCCATAGGGAGGTTCATAGACACGCCTGGGAAGGGAAAGACCTGACCTGGACAGGAAAGGAGTTCCATAATCTTGGGGCACAGGATGCAAAATCCCTGTCCCCATTTGGGTATGCGACACAGGAACCTTAAGGATGGCAGGGCCTAGTGACCTTAGGGAGTAGGGCAGTGGGGACAGCAGGCACGAGGAGCTCCGCCAATCCAGGGGAGTGCCAGTGCCCAGGGCCTTGCCAGTGAAGCAGCCCAAGACAAATTTCATGTGGCTGGATGGGGAGAGCCAGTTTAGCTTGCTATACAGATCACAATGGTGAGTAAGACGAGGGTTGCAAGAGCAAAATGACAGATGTTATTAAGCTAAGTCCACCTAGTGAGGTGGACCTTGGTAGTACAGGCAAACAAAAGGGAGCCCATAACATAGAAATGGAAGAAACACACCTCTGGCCAATGCAAGGCGAGGAGCCTAGATAAGATTGTTCTTCACCCTGTAAGCCAGACCCAATTTCAGTTAACAGCTCAACACACATTATGGATGTGGCGACTCAAGGCCGAGCTTGGGGTCAAGTGTCACCCCAAGGTATTTGACAGAGTCTGTACTGAGAACGGAAACACCATCAATACCTCGAAATGCACAGAGGGACAGGGGAGGCCTTTAACGCACTCTGGGATCCAAACAGCATGGCCTGAGTCTTTCTAAGATTAAGGACCAGCTTATGGGACACTATCCAGGACTGGATACTCATGAAATCCTCACTCAGTTGGTGGTTAATGACCCAGATATCCCAGGCATGAGTGAGAATAACAAGGTCATCAGCATACAGGATGGCCTCGCAAGAGGCAGCTGAGGAGGAAGGTCATTGATGGATATGGAGAAGAGCAGAGGTCCCGAGGACTGACCCCTGGGGAACCCTGAGGACACCAAGGCAGCATCTGAGAGCACCTTACTATACTTGGTAAGTTGTTGCCTATGCTAAAGATAATTATGGAATCAACTGAGTGCAGGCAGGGACAGACCCAATGTCATAAGCTGAGTCTATAGCAAGGTATGGTCAACTAAGTCAGAGACCTTTGAGACATCAATAAAAATGGCCCCAGACAAGTCTATCCTGATCCGTAGCAGCCCTTGTCCCAGAAGTGACAGTGACTAGGGCAGAGGTAGTACTATGCCGTTTACAAAGCCGTGCTGCGAGGGAGACAGCAGCTCATGAGACTGTATATAATCTGTGAGTTGCCCTGGCACAACTTTCTCAAGAAGCCTACCGATAGCAGACAGTATGGCAATCGGCTGATAGTTATCAAGGATCCTAGGGTTGCCCTGTTTGAGTATGTGGACAACCTCGCCACCTTCCACAGGTCAGGAATAAACCTCAGAGGCTAAGGATAAGTTAACGATATGGGCTACAGGGAGGCAATGAAGATAGCCACAAGGCGGAGAAGCTTTGGTTCCATACCATCATGACCAGCACTAGAAAAGGGGAGAGACCAGAGAACAATCTCTGTATCTTCTGCTGTCACTACCTTGAGGTAGAACAGAGGATGAGGAAAGTGCTAATTGAGACAGAGGGGCCAGGACAGGGCTGTCACTTCCACTGGGTGAGAATAGAGGTGAAGGCAGACAGGTCCGAGAAATGTGAGTTGAATGCATCGGCAATGGTCAGCTGGATTAGTACAGCTGGCACCCTCAATAAGCATGTCAGGAACCTCACAGGTGGAGGAACCACTCACAATGTTTTAATATTCCTCCAGAAGCTCCTAGGGTTCTTAGCTGATGTCTGTAGGCTTTGCAAAATTCACTTATGGCAGCCCTGATAGCCTTTTACATTCATTCCTGAGCCTCCTGTAATACTGGAATATGGCCTGGTCCATTGAGACCTTGAACTTGGCCCAGCATTTGTCTCTAGTCCTCATGACAGCAAGGAGGCTCCCATGCAGCCATTTTGTAGCATCCCCTTACCCTCCATCTGACAATAAGGGCATGCTTGTCCTGTAGCACCCTAAAGATGCTAAGGAAATGACAGACTGCTGAGGAAGCATTCTGGTCATCCATCACTGCGGACCAGTCCGTGAGCATAAGATCCTCCTGGAAAGCACCAAGGTCAAACCTGAGAAATCCCTGACCTGAATGATTTTATTTATTTATTTATTTATTGAATTTTGATGACGGGTAGGCCCACTGCTCTGAAGGTCCCTTTTCAGGGGCGACCGGAATAATAGTACAAGAGATAATAAACAGTAGAAAAAACATATGGAGGTACAGGTTATCATGGGTATACAGTATTTGGCTGTTTACACATAGCAGACATTACATAGGTTTGGTATATCTGATTGGTCAGTGGTTCATTACATCATCCTTTGACAGAGACATTAGTGAGACAGTACTGTAGGTACCTTAGGTGACATAGTTTAAGGGTATACAGTATTCAGCTGTTTACACATAGTGTTTTATAGCTTTGATATATCTGAATTTTAGGGGTGTCTTAGGGCCGAGACCTTCCATATGCAGTACACAGGGCATGATCTGAGACAGAGTCCAGGGAGGTACCAGAAAATCGAATCCCTCAGGCCTATTGGACAGGACCCAGTCTAGAAGCTTACTAGTACCACCCCTGGATGACCACCTGGTGGGATCCTTAATGAGTTGGGCCAGTGCACAGCCTGCGAGCAAAGTCTCATACTGCTTGGCATTGCTTCCAAGCCAGTTTAGGTTGAGGTCCCCTAGAATCAATAGTTCATTGTTCCCAGTCCTGGTGCCAACAGAGTCAAGACAGGAGGATAAACCCAGTACTCCATCCATGGGGGATTGTAGGTATACACAATGTGTAGCCTCACTGCGTTCCCAAGTAACAGCATAGTGTGCAGCAGTTCATGGGAAGACTGCTCAGGCGGTGGGCAGGCCAGCACCAACAGATTAAGGTGACTTCTGTAGTAGACCAGTATGCCACCCCTTTACCTTGACGGGCATGCCTGACAAGGTCAAAGCCAGGGAGTGCACAGGCTGAATCTGGGGTAGAGGGTTTGAGCCAGGTTTCAGTTATCCCAAGGATGTCAGGCTTATAATGGGTGACCCAGGCAAGGAGTTCAGTCAAGTTGGGCAGAAGGCTGCGGACATTAAGATGGGTAATTTTCAGTCCATTGCCGGCCAGCCAGTCCACTGGAGAGGAGAATGCTCAGCATGGAGGACCAGGGTTCAGCTCCACATCCTCTGCAAGGGCTATAATCATCAAGAGAAGCCAGAGAAGATGTCTCAAGGTGGAGAGCTGACCCTAGTGGACAGCCTGTGACCAGCATGCCTGACCACTATGGCAAAATACTGGAAGCTCTGCAGGTTAAGGCAGCAGATGGGCCAGGAGACTGTCTGTTGTAGGTTATTATGTTAGAGAAGGTAAAGTCCTTCTCATCAGGTAGTCAGGTGAGATCCCAGATTGTCCCATAGAGGAGCACAGTCCATAATGAAGAGAGGAGAAACATTGCAGTAAGGAGCCAAATGAGGAGGATGGTAGAGGAGGAGGGACTTAGCCCCATTCATGTGATGCTTAGTGACTCACATGTTATGCATGCCCTCTCTGAGTCGTATCTCGAGTTGTATCAGTATCTTACAAGGACCCAACTGAATAGCAGGCAATAAAGGCCATCCAGACCCGCTGAGTACCACCGAGTTACCTATCACCACAAATAGAAGCCTCAACACAGAAATTTTCAGCCAAAATACAGCAAAAGTGACCCTGGCTAAGTACAGCAAAACAGATCCAGAGGTACAGACTAACAATAGCCCCTAGAGATAGTAAAACAGTAAATGCATGAACAGACATTAGGATACTGTATTCAAGATACTAGGTGCCTCATGCCCACAACTTGAACACACAACTTCTAGTCCTCAGTTGACGGCCAGGGAGGTACCGGTAAGAAGTTCTGCCCCCCAACAAGAACGTACTCACTCCAGCAGGTATGAAATGACAAGGCAGTAGCCAGTCACCAAGGATATGTAGGCAGGTCTAACCTCAGTTGAGTTCAATCCTCCCACAGCCCCAACCACAGCATAAGCCCAGCCAATCCCACACAATGAATGTGGGAAGATACACATGAGGGAGTGGCTTAAGTCCATTTAAGGGAGGAAGGAACGAGGTGGTGGTGAGGAAATTTAATCCCCACAAGACAGACCGAAAGTCCTCAGCCACTGCTCCTTACAGTCAGCCACTACTGAGTCACACAAGCAGGTAGATATGCTTTCTCTCTTTGTCCCAAACAAGAATCTCCCACTCAGCAGGGTGCCCGACAATAGATGCAGTGTTATTGGCTTCGGCAGGCAGGGGAGTGCAGCCTGACTCCTGCTTCCTTGTCGGTGCCTCGACCTTCAAGCGATTTGGCAGTTTCGTGGCAGCAGCGCAATTGGGAAAGACCCACCATGCAGAGGCCACTCTCACCACCCCTCGCACGCAGAGGCAGAGATCACCGCTGGATGTGCCTCTCGCCTTTTAGCAGGCAAAGCAAGGTCACCGAGGCAGGATCCAATCACAGCAGAGTTTTTCTTTTTGAAAAAAGGCGCTAAGATATTTACGTGACACAGGAACACCAGCCAAAAGGCAGCAGTCCAGTTTCTTCACATAGATATTAAACCCTCACAGGACAGTCCAAAAGTCAACAGCCACCGTCCTTTCCACCAGCAAACTGAGTTGCACACGCTGATTCCAATTTTGAATCCCACAGGACAGACCGAAGCCCTCAGCCACCGCTCCTTACATTCAGCCGCTACTGAGCCATACAAGCAGGTAAATATGCTTTCTCTCTTTATCCCAAACAAGAATCTCCCTCACTGACAGGGGTGCCCGACATTAGATGCAGTGTTATTGGATTGACGAGCAGGGGAGTGCAGCCCGACTCCTGTTACCGAGGTTAGTGCCTCGACCCTCGGATGCTTTCAGCAGTTTTGGTGGCGGCAGCCGATGGAGTGGGGAGACCCACCACGCAGAGGCCACCTCACCACCTTGCACACAGAGGCAAAGATCACTGCTGTCTAGGCCACATTCTATTGAAAGACTCTGATCATGGATAATATCCCATGCAAACAGGAGATCTCCTCTAAGTCTCCTTTCCTCCAGTGACAACAGACTAAATTTGGATAGTCTTTCCTCATAGACAAGAGATTTATTTAGAACTACAGATTTTGTAATTCTTCTTTGTATTCTCTCAACTCTAAGTATATCCTTCCTTCTGAACGGGCACCAGAGTTGTGAGACAAAATCAAAGTTTGGCCTTATATAAGCTCTGTACAATGGCAGCAAAATGTCTGGGCTTCTTGATGAAATATTATGACAACTTGTCCACCATATTTTGTTAGCTTTACTAATAATGTTAGTAATATGGTCGTCAAAATTAAGACCTGAATCAACAACAGTCCCCGGATCTTTCTCAGAGGATTTATTGATTAATAAATTTTGTAAAGATAATATTGTTTCTTTTGATTATTTTACCAAAATGAATAACACGACATTTAGATTTGTTGAAATGCAAGTTCCATTTCAAGGACCAGTCATCTTGAATAAGTTTGTGGTCGTCTGAATTCATGCAAAACTGGCCAGTTTGCAATCATCTGCATATTTTGTAATTTTACTGTGAACATCGTTAGTTAAGTCAGATACAAAATCTGAAAAATCCAAGGGCCAAAACAGATACCTGTGGAACACCGCTTTCGACCTCTTGCCAGGCTGATGTGTGACCATCTATTATCACACATTGTTTCCTATCAGATAGCCAGCTTGAAATCCACTTGAATGAAAGGCTCTTTAGTTCGGTGGCCAAGCAGCCATCCACTCCATTTCCTGAGCTGTATAAGCAGTTCCTCTAAGCCTCACTGTGAAGCATTTTTCTTTGCAGCGAAGGCTTGTCCTCTGAGCTGGTAGGGCCTTCCTGACTGGCTGGCTGGGCCTGCACCTCCGCGACTGATGTAGAAGCCAGGCTCCAGCAGCACTTTGATATAGTTCAGCTCTGGTTTGCTCACACCAACCTTCCTTAATGCCAGGAAGACCGCCTCCATGACCTTTGGCACAAGGCAGAGACTCTCAAGCCTTACTTCGTTTCCTTCCTATCACACCATCAACGGATTCTTCTCGAGGACATACTTCTTTAGGTATCTTGAGTCTGGCTTGACCAGCACCTCAGTTTTTCTGGTCACATTGATGCCATCCTGTCAAAACTGCACCATAAGCTAGGCACACTATACAGGAACTGTAATTGTCTTCCATCTATGGCTGGGCGTGAACTGATCCAGAAGATGATCCTACCTATTTTGACCACTGTGATGTAGTCTAAGTGCTCCTCAAGTCCTCCTAGCCAAACTGAATACCTTCTTCAACTCTTTCTGTCGCTTTGCTGGATGCACGCCTCTCACTCATCACTACGACTTTATCGCTTGCTTGCCCTCCCTTTTCTGGGCAACTGACGTTCTCTTACTACGCTAAATTCATCTCTAAATTCTGATTCCACTCTCTCCCTTGTTATCTTTCTTCCTCCTTAACACTACCACCAACATCCACCACTCACTCAGATCCACTGATTTACGCTCCTAACGACCCCTCAGCAGTCAACAACCATAGGTCAATCAGGGTTCTCGACCACCTCCCTAAAATCTGGAATGTGCCCTCCAAATTCACCATTCCTCATCCCCTGCATCCATTTCATCTGCCCTGCTTAACTTCTGCTCCACTAACTGCACATGTATGTAACCCCTCCAGCCCTACTCTATCCCACCACCTCCCAGTCAACAACTCCAAAGCATTTAACAGCTCCTTATTCATTAGCTCTTCGACAGACTGATTTTACAGTCCATTGCTCTCTTGACTGTATCTGCAACAAATCTGCTGTATCAACTTACTGTACCTAATTTTAATTGTATTATGTATGTATGATTAACTGCTGTATTGGTTCTGTAACCTATTATATCAATATTAATGATCCAGCATTTGTATATGTATTATGTATCTGTTATGGCAACTGTGTATGTATCCTTTCCCCATATGTACCTTCCCCCAGGATGTATCGTGGAGACGAGCAATTTCGATTGCTCAGTGTACTTTTCTGGTGAAACTTTTCAATAAATAAATATACCCATACAGGAGATCTGTATGGCTGCTACTGGAGGTCAGCACACATTTTATTTCCCTCGCATTGATCTCGAGTCACGCTTGGATGCATGTTTTGGGACCTCGGTTCTCAGTCTCTGTTTGCTGAGTAAAGGTGTGTGCCTTACCTCCTCCTCCCAGAGAACTAGTAGGAGTCTACCAGAGTGTGGATAAGTGAACCATATCCACATGCCTAGAAGAATAGGTTACTTACCTGTAACCATAGTTCTTGGGTGGTGTGTGGTTCACATCCACACAGCCCTCCTGGACTCCCCAGCAATTGGCACCTGATCCTGCTTCCAGTGTGCGAGATCTGACCTCACGGGTGGAAGGGGGGATATCTGCCCTGGTGGTGGGAGGAGCTTAGCTAAAGACGAGTGACTAATCATCACATTCCAGTGAAACTGCCAGAGTGTGGCTGTAAACTATATACCACTCCTAGAAAGAACAGTTATGTAAGAACTTACCATAACAGTAGATCTTGAGGATCTCTTTCATCAGGTCACACCTATGGAACTTAGTTGTTGAGCACTAGGATCCCATAGAAGCTGTTTCTGTAGCAGTCTATCAGGGCTGCCCACGCCCGAACGTCACCTGCTGATGTCACTCTTCCTGTAAAGGCGAGGCTGCCCCACTCCTCGCCTCAGTTCCCCGCCAGAGACCATTCTCACCAGGCTACTCCAGGAAACTAAGGAGAGAGATTAGAATGCCTAACCCTGTTCAAGGCTGAAGCATAAACAAGCCAGTGTGGAAACAGGGTAACACCAAAGTGGGATGGAGGGAGGGACAGCATGACCTCATGAAAGAGATTCCCTCAAGATTTACTGTTACAGTAAGTTCTTACGTAACTCTTCTACCTTCTTTTCGGTATCTCTTTCATCAGGTCACACCTTTGGAACAAGTCCCAGGCAGTTCTGACAGCTAGACCAAGATGGCTGCAGGAGGCCCAAAAGTCTAAGAAAGGAGGCCCTAAGCTCAGGCTTGGCTAAAACCTGCCCGCCTGCAGGAGGCAATATCTGAACTATAGTGTTTGGTGAAAGTGCCGACAGTACTCCAAGTGGTATCAGCAAGATATCCGCAGCTGACACATTCCTGAAACAGGCAACAGAAGTGGTCATACCCTGGGTTGAATGGACCATAACAGCCCCAGAAAGTTCCTTACTGTACTTCCTATAATAAAAATGATATAGTTGCCCAACCATTTAGGCAAGTGCTGCTTAGAAAGTGGGCCCTCTCCCAGGGGCAAAAGAAATAAACAACTGCTTGGACTTCCTGCAGTCCCTAGTACAGTGTGTATAGTAACATAAATTCTGTGCACATCTGGAGTATGGAGCAATGCTTCCCTGGATTGGCATGCTCTGGATAATAAACTGGAAGGTGGATAGATTGATTTAAAGTGAACTCAGAGACTACCTTGGGAAGGAAATGGATTAGTAAGTAAGGAGACCCTGTCTTTGTGGAAAATTAAATAAGGATGCTCACACATGACAGCCTGCAATCATTCAATCTGAAGTAATAGTCAACTAAAACAACACTTTCCATGAAAGAAAGTAGTTTGCAAGACATGGCCAATTCAAAAGGAGGCAGGGTCAACTACTCTTAACACAAAATTCAGGTCCCAGGAACAGGAAGTGAAGAATGCCCCACAGAAAAGTATGAGCCACATCTAGCCGGGCTACTGTATGGCCGCTGACAGGCACATGGAAGGCTGAAAAGAGCAGACAGGTGCACCTTGATGAAGGAATAACTCAGACTTGAGTCTGAAAGGGCAGAAGATACTCTAGGACCTGTTTCATATGGCATGTAAAGGGTCCAAAAGATGTGCAGATGCCCAAATAGCAAAACACTTCCATTTCAGTTAAATATGTGGCTTTGGTGGAGGGTTTACTAGTAGCCACCAAGACAGCAGGTCACTTTCTCATAAACCCCAAAGGGCTAAGGCCATGTCCTCAGAGCCAAGCATGCAGGCAAAATGATTTGAGGTCTGGATGGACCAGGGTCCCCAAGCCTGTGTCAATAAATCCCTGCAAAGAGGGAGAGGAACTGCTGGTCCCAGAGCCAGCTGTTGCTGTAATGGAAACTAAATTTGCCAAAGCCAGAAAGGTGCCACCAGGATGAGAGAGCCCCTCCATTTATACTTTGAGGAGCACCCTCTGGATCAGATGGAGGAGGGAATGCATAAAGAAATTGCCCTTCTAGGAGAGAGACACGCTGTCTCACCAGAAAACTCCAGGCCCTGGATCTAGTGAGCAGAACACAGCAGTTTTGCATCTTGTGGGGACACAAAATGGTCCAGACTCTGGGTGTCCCACCTGTTGAACAGTCTTCTGTGACTATGTTCAGCAGTTCCCATTCATATTACCTGGACTGTGACCTGCTGAGGGTTTTTGCCAAGACGTTTGGGTCTCCTGGAAGATGGATGACTCTGTGACAGGGTTAAGACCCTGTCCCATTTGTTACGCAGAAAGAGTTAAATGCAAAGTTGGTTGCTGGCCGGCCTGTGAGCTCCACATCATGCTGTATGTCTGCCTTGTGGTGGCACCGTCCTGATGTCGGTCCCCTGGCTCTGGGTTTTGAAGCTGTACTGTACCGAGGGTCCTGGCGCCTTGGCACAGACACACCAGTAATGAGCAGTGAAGATATTCTGGAAGATCAAGAATTACAGTGAGTATGTAATTTTCATTTTGTCTGTATTACACTCAACTTGTGCACTTTGTCATCCTCACTGTAACCACATCACCTGACTGGCTGTATTTTGTTTGTAATAAGATTATAATTAAGATTATATATATTATAATAAGATTATATATTGTAACAAAGATTAATATACAAGTTAGCCAGCCTGGGAGTGGGTCCCAAGATGACAGCCTGGGTAAAAGAAATTGGCTGGAGAATAGGACACAGAGAGTAATAATAAATGAGTCCACTCAGAAGAAAGGAAGGTTACTAGTGGGAAATCGCGAGGGTTCAGTATTAGGACCGGTCCTCTTCAGTGTCTTTATGTTACATTGCAGAAGGACTGAAGGAAAAGTATGTCTCTTTGCAAATGACACAAAGATCTGCAACAGAGTTGATGCACAGGTGGGGTGGAAAGGATGAGAAGGGACTTGGCAAGTTAGAGGAATGGTCAAATGTATGGCAGCTTAGATTCAATGCTAAGAAGTGCAAGGTAGTGCACCTGGGAAACAAAACCCAGGGAAGAGTACACAATGGGGGTGAGATACTAACAACAACAAAAATGGAAAGGGACCTGGGGTAGTCATATCAGATGACCTAAAGGTGGGCAAGCAATGTGAGAGGGCAGCAAGGAGGGCTGGGGATACTGGGATGCATAGGGAGAGGCATCACCAGTAGAAAACAGGAAGTTATTATCCCTCTGTACAGACAGCTGGTGAGACCCCATCTGGAGTACTGTGTGCAGTTCTGGAGACCCAATCTCCGCAAAGACATAGACAGGATGGAAGCTGTCCAGAGGAGGGCAACAAAATGGTGCAGGGTCTGCACGGAAGACATATGAAGAGAGCGAAGAGCTTAATATGTATAGCCTCAAGGAAAGGAGGGAGAGGGGACATGATAGAAATGTTCAAGTACCTCAAGGGAATCAACAAAGTCCAAGAGGTAGCATCTTTCAAAAAGGGTGTGCAAGAACAAGAGGCACAATTTGAAGATGGGGCGCGCTCAGAGGTAATTTAAGGAAGTATTTTTCACAGAGAGGTTGTGGATGCATGGAACGGCCTTCCGGAGGAGGTTGTGGAGTCAAAATCAGTGGTGGAATTCAAGCATGCATGGACAGTCATAAGGCAATTCTAGGAGGTGGGGGTAGGAAGAAGTAGGCTGCTGTTAACTAGGATCTGCAGCTTATCCAGTAGGTAGGGAATGGGCAGACTGGGTGGCCAAGCGGTCCTTATCTGCTGTCAAATTCTACGTTTCTATGTTTCTATGTTAAAGGATATATTCTGTCCCTTCTTTTCTGTCTCTTGTCTGTCTGGTTGCACAACAAATGTTCTCTTGAGACCTAGGAACTGATCACTGATGGTCTCGCAGTTCTCTGCCTCTTGCTATCTCTCTGCCTTCACTTGCTATTTCTGTCTTTTCTTCTCCTTTGCATATTTGCGACAGACAAGAGACAAAAATGGAGGGATAGAACGGACCCTTGCATTTAACTCTTTCAGCATAACAAATTGGACAGGGCCTTAAAGCAGCAGTATTTGTTAGTCGGTGCAAAAAATCATCATATAGTTTTTGACATAAATGTATTTTGACAACCTAAGATTCCTGCTTAGTGTATTTTTGCTTACTCAGGTGTGTTAAGACTTTTTATAGCTGATCTTGCAATTAATGGCTAATGTCATTAAAGATGGCTGCCATTCATCATTTTAAAAATCTCTTCCCCTGGTGTTAATTGTTGAATGTGCATAGTGTGACTGGAGACAGCCAGCTCTGAGTGCTGTATCAATTTTTTTTTTATTACATATAAAATATGTGATGGGAAGGTCAGTTTGAGGAAACTACTGTCTTATTGGAACTGACACATCAAGACCCCCAGGGATAAGTTCAAAGGACAGGACATAGCTAAACTGCAGATATCGGGGTGCAATTACCTTGTCAATTTGCTTTCATCCTAGGAAATAAGATTAGCCATTCATAATTCCCTCGGGGAAAACCTTTGACTTGCAGTAGTTGTCAGGAAGAAATTAAGAGGGAGGGGTGTCAGAGAGAAGCCAGAATGAGCATTGAAGAGAGGTTGATGTCTGGGCCAGGAGGACCCAGACAAATTTGGAATGTCCAATACACATTCTTGGGAAACCCTTGAATTACATCAGAGAGACCTTTGAGGTGTAGATTCCAAGGTCCAGACAAAATTAAAGAGGCAAATACACTTTCGCTTTGAATGCAGTGAGTTAGATCAAATAAACTTTTGAGATGTATGTGTGGCAGAGCACAAACCATTTTTTATCTGGTTAACCTGAGGGAGGAAAGGCAGTGAGGTCACCTATTATGTTTTTAAATATTTTATTTGGACATCCTGTGAGAGAAAATATAGATGTTGTTACACCAAGCGGAGTTATGTGACCTCAGTGAAGGTCTGCTCAGAACTGTGTTTAATTGCTGAGAGAACCTTGACAGAAACACGAAGACAATATTTCTGACTGAGAGAAGAGAGACCATCAATGCACAGAAAGAAAGTAAGCATATATTAGATTAGACCAGTCTGAGTGTATGTACTGCAGGGACTGCACTTTTACTTGTTTGTTTTAAAGCTGTATGTGTTGGGATATATTTGTTCTGCAATTATTTTTCTGTTTTGATATTTTAAAGTAAAGATATATTTTACAATGTAAACTGCCTGGAGTGCCTTGACATTTCTTTTATTTTAAGTGGAGCTTTTAAAGGTTATAAGTAACACTGTGTATGAGCTTATTGTATTCAAACCTGGGAAATGGACAGAGTTCTTTAAGTCTTACATAGAGTTCTAAGGGTTCATTTGAAAGACCTGGTTGAGTGCCCATAGGCAAATATATCTGGCCCCGAAGATGAATTAGCCGGAGCCTAATAATTAGGTCGCTAACAAGAGGTTATCAGTTTGAATCCCTCCAGAGCTTGAGACTAAGGTGACTTGAACCCACAAAACAGACAAGAGGGTTACCTTGTTCTGTTCACTGTACACAAATCATACGCTCAGAGGTTGGCACTTTGGGAGTAGAGGACTGAACGGTTGAGTGAGTTTGTGACATGCTAGATTCATGCTGTACTTGCATTAGGATTATTCTTCCACATGTGTCTGATAGTAAACAGCACAAAAATATTTCATTTTTTCATGGTGGTGTGGCATGGTGTGGCAAGTGTGCAACATGAGTGTGGCAACTTGAAAACTTCAAGACCCCATATCTTTGTTCAAGAATGAAAGAAAATGAAAAGAAAAATAGGTGTCTTGATAGTTTTCAAGACAAACCTTGTTACTGAAAAATGTGTATGTTTATTAACAAGCACTGCTGCTTAATCGACCCTGTCACAGACTGACAACTCCAGACCATGATATAGAGCCCAGCACCAGACTTTCATCGCCCACTGCACAGAGGATAAGAGGTGTTCCCCTGCTTGTTGATGTAATATACCACACTGAGGTTGTCCGACTGCACCAGCAGAGAGCCTGGAGACAGCTGGTTCTGAAGGCTTGTAAAAAAAACAGCACTGCCCTCATTTCTAGCATGTTTATATGGAGGTGAGTTTCTGCCGGAGACCAGGATCCCTGAGTCTGGAAGGACTAAAGTGGGCTCCCACCCCATCCCCAAGCATCTGTGGTAAGGATCTGCTTGGGAGAGGGAATGAGAAAGGGCACCCTGCAAAAGGTTGAGTGGGTTCTGCCATCATTTTAAGACCTTGCAAACGGAGGAAACCAGGATCAGTTGATCCAAGTTGTCTAGCACTGGTCCCACTGAAATCAGAGATTCCATTGGGGTATACACACATGAAGCCTTGCTAGGGGAACAGTGTCTATAGCTGCTGCCATGAGGCCCAAGAAACTGAAATAGGACCTGCAATGACATGTTTTCTCGAGCCACTAGAACAGCATGAGCCATCAGGCTTTCTACCCTGTGCTGGGGCAGGAAGGTCTTACCTTGGTCATGTCCAGTGTACTGTAGGCACTGGGATGGAAAAGGACAGGCTTAGTAAATTGTTTGTAATGCCCAGGAATGAAACAGCTGCAGAGTCCTTTGCAGTGTGCCTAGCAAGAGGTCCTTGGACAGGGCCTTTAGCAGCCAGTCATCCAGATATGGGAACACGAAAGGCCCTCCCATCTGAGGGATGCTGCCACTGCTGCTAAGCACTTGGCAAAGACCCCAAGAGCGCAGAGGACAAGCCAAAGGGCAATACCCTGAACTGGTAATGTTCCTCCTAGAATAGGAACATGAGATACGACCTGTGCAGGGGCTAGACCAGGATATGTCGATAAGCATCCTGCATGTCCGGGAACAAAGCCAATCTTCCTGCTTGAGCAGCAGCAGCAAACCCTGCTGAGTGACCACACGGCACTTCTTGCACTGAATGTACTGGTTTAGGTCCTGAGATCTAGAATGGGACACAGATCTCCTGTTTTTTGGGACCAGGAAGAACCTGTAGTAGAACCCTGTGTTCTGCTGACCCCGTGGGACAGACTATATGGCCTGTTCTGCAACAGGGAAAGGACTTCATCCTGAAGCAAAGGAACATGGACCAGGGGATACAAGATTGGAAGAGGTAGGGAGTCTGAGGGCTGTTCCAGAAGTTCTAATGTGGCCCCACTCGATTATTAGCAGAATCCAAGCGTCTGTGGTAATATTCCTCCACTGCTTCGAGATGGAGGGAAAATGGCTCCTCACCACCACCACCTCCTGGCTTGGATCAATAGGAAGGTGATTGAGCAAGGAGTCAGGTTGATGTGGGGCTAGGAGCAGAGCTGGCACCACTGGCTCTGGGGCTTTTGGCAAAGGGGCCAGTGGTTGAAGAAGGGGTGGGCAGAGAAGGTAGCTCTGCATTTCCCTTCAAGATGGGTACCTGACCCTGGTTTCTAGGGATTCCACATTGTCGCTTCGACAACAAAAGTTGTCGAAATGCGGCACAGTGAATGTCACAGTGTTGACGGGTGAGATGTCACCTGTCAGACATTTTTCCAGGAAGCACAGAGATTCAACTCGAGTTGCACTTGACTTGAACGGGGAGTCATGGGAAACAGCGAAAATTTCACTAGTTGGACATTACAGTGACAATTTACAATTTAATCGAAATTGCCACTGTAATGACTTTCGCTGTAGTAATTTCACTGTTTCAACATGATACTGTTTCTGGAGACCTTGCAAAAGGAAGGTCTCTGGCGACTTCTGGGCGGAGTGATAAAGGGAGTGGACTGACCTGATGGTTCTCCCTGAGGTCTGCAACTCATTAATAATGTCCTGCACATCAGGGCCAAAGAGTTTGGAGCCCACAAAGGAGCATCCAGGACTTTGTGCAGCACATCTGCAGCAAACCAAGAAACACAGAGCCAGGAGTGCCTCCTAGGCAAATGCCTGTGGCAGCTGCCCTGGCTGTGGTATCTGACATGTCATAGATGGCTCAGAGAAGGTTTAATGACGTTCTCTGCTGCCTGAAGATCCTTGAGGAACTCCTGCTTCTGAGAGCCTTCTGGGAGGGCCTGGGCAGCCTCCTGCCCTTCTTCCACAGGGTATTGGTACTTAACCAGATGAGACAAGTAGTTTGGGATCTGAAGGCCCAAAGTAGCTGAGGCAAAGGTCATCTTACCCCACAAATCAAGCTTCCTGGACTCCTTGTCAGGAGGGAGGAGGAGGGAGCCAAGGTGTTTGAACACCTTAGAGTGGTCATGGACAGCCTTAATGACCACAAAGTCTGTTTCAGGCTGGGCAGAATAAAAACTTCCCAAGGGGGCCTGATATACTCTGTCCACCTTTCTAGGTATGGCAGGGACTGAGCTAGGTCTGCACCAAACAGCTTGGGCAGCATCTTCCAGAGCTGGAAGTAAAGGCAGAAATGACCTTGGGGGATCGGGATCTCCAGAAATCCACCAGATTTCTCCTGGTGATGTTATCCTCTTTAGTCTGGAACCCCATAGTGGACTGAAGCTGCTTCATTATATTATAGAAGCTGGAGTCCCTCAAGGAGGGATCTGGGTATTTTTCTTGGAGTCTCCACTCCTGAAAGAGGCTGTAGACGTATCAGAGAAGTAGGCCCAACATCCTCCCTCTTCCTCAAGGAGGATGAGATCATGGAGATACTCTTCCTTGACTTCACCCTATTCTGAAACAGGTACCAACAGAGCAGATGCCGACGATGCCCGAGAGGGCACAGGGCAAGAAGGCCAGATCAGCGAAGAAGTG
Source organism: Neoceratodus forsteri (assembly GCA_016271365.2). Taxonomy (NCBI): domain Eukaryota; kingdom Metazoa; phylum Chordata; order Ceratodontiformes; family Ceratodontidae; genus Neoceratodus; species Neoceratodus forsteri. Next base: position 79,309,262 of record CM057459.1, read on the forward strand.
GAGGGAGGCCCTGAAGGAGGTGTCAACAGTGGGGAGGCAAAGGGAGTGAACTGTTTGACCAGATCCATCATGAGAGAAGACAAAATAGAGTTGAGGTTGACTACTAGATAGGGATGGAGGTTGTGAGCAGTAGCAATGGCGAAGGCCCGAAGCCCGCTGCCATCTTTTCCACTGGGCCAGAGGGTGACGGCACTGGGAAAACAGCTGATGGCCCAGCCATAGAAGAGAGTAGTGGGGCTGAAACTAGACCAGCTGTCGATGACCTGCAGTGCACGACGGAAGCAGCGAGGCCTGACTCCAAGGAGCCCTCAATAGGAGGAAGCAGGATCAGCAGGGTGGGGTCCAGTGACCCGAGGTCGATGGCTAGCATTAACAAATGCTGAAGAAGGACCCCTACCTGGATTGACCTGGAAGAAACCAAGGCTGAGGCGGCAGAGGAAGTCAGCAGCAAAGGCGCTGCCGATGTAGTCCCGGATGACTGGGGAGAAGTCAGTGGGACCAGGACTTGTGACCTGGGGAGCAGTTCTTGTGACACTCTTGTCCCTATGCTTCCCAAGGATTTGTCCCAGGCCTTAGAGACCTGTGAGCCCAAAGAGCGCACCAGAGAGGGGGAAGAAGAGGCCCTGAGTCCCCCCATTCCATACTGGCCAACTTTTGCTAATTTAAAAATACCTTTGCGGCCTCGGTGGTGCTAAAGGTTGAGGTGCTGGATGCCACACCTCGTGCCATGATGGCGACCTGGATTGGAAATGGACTCGGGTCTCTTGGGGACTGGCCAAGGTGAGGAAGGATCGAGCATCTGCCAACAGCTCTTCTTCCTTGGGGGAGGGGACAGTGCAGTGCGCTGTAGACTGATACACAGCAGCGGCTGGGTGTTGGCATAGTAGCTGTCCAGAATGGGAGGCCCATGTACAGGAGACAGTCACCCTGTCCATTGGTAATGTCTGTGGGCCCTGGGGTGTAGAACTGAGGAAAAAGATGGAGCTGGCAGGCTCCATGATGGCTGGCTGTGTCCAGCTGGACCCCGACAATCTGGATGTTGGCTTCTGGCGTGGGGAGGCCTGCACCCTTCACTATCAGCCCTGTTATAGGGGGTAACCCATGGGGATGGCGCGGGTGTGGGGAAGCCTGGTGAAAGAGACGAGTTCCCTCCGAGGGAGGGGCAGGAGTCATGAGCCTGCTCTGAGGAGAAAGCTGAACAAATGTATGTGGAAAAACAAATACCTTGAGGACCCATTTTGGTGTCAGAGAGTTGTGAGATTAAATATCTGACAGAGTCCACAGGGAAGGGTGTATGAGAAGACCTGAGACAGCAGACACAGAGCTTGTGTCCGTCCTCATGCTAAATTTTCTTTCCACAGCGGCAGTGATGGAAGAGAGGATGACTCGAGAGTTCTATATAAAAATAATAAAAATAAAATCTTGAAAAGTTTTGGCGGTTGACTGAATAATGAAGGTTCCACGGAGTCCGATGAGAATGGTTGATGGTGGGAAAAGACCTGAAGATGGATTGGGCCACCTACACCTTTATATGAAGAGTGACATTGGCAGGGGGCATTGACGTAGGCAGCCCGATAGACTGCTACAGAAAAAGCTTCTGTGGGATCCTAGTGCCTGATGGCTAAGTTCCATAGGTGTAACCTGTAGAAAGAGATGTCCCTGAGGAAGATCTGTGGTTACAGATGAGTAATCTATTATTCTAGCATTGTTGCTTCCAGAACATACATTTAGATAAAGTATGCAGGGGTGAGTCTAAAATACCAGACTTCTCAGGTCAGCTACCTGAGTTTTGCTTCTAATAATGATGTTTTACAAGCATTCGAGTTTATATGTCTATGAAGACACATTTTATATATCTACCCTCTTCTGTTTTGCTGTGATTTTACAGTATGTTGACAGCCACAACTTTTAAAGCATACTGCTCAGAATATGTTACCTGTGATAATGTATGAGTTTTAAGGTAGTATTTATGTCCAAGACCTAAGCATCCCTCCCCCAAAAATCAGTATTCACAAGAGCTGTGTCAAAAATGTTTCTTTGCTTTTAGGTATGAAGGGTCTTCCTGGCTTTATAGGCACAAAAGGAGATCCAGGTAGTCGAGGTGGCCCTGGACCAAAGGGTAGGTTACTTATTTGTCCCTTTCGTTAATTTTGTTCACTTTAGTTATCATATAAACCTACAGTACATGCTGCATGCTTATTACATTACACAAATACAGTACATTGTGTAATGGATGCTAGATGATGAAACCCTTTTCTCTTAAACAGGAACTGTCAGCAATAAGAACCCCACACCCAAGTGTGAGACTGATCCCAGTTAGCACTTTGCATGCAGAATGTTTTATTTTTAGATATCTTACGCAGCAGCAGTAGTAGTATCAGGCTAATTTCACTGCCTTATGGTGACTGTTCCTGTAACCAGTCCCAGAATCTTTTGAAGCTGACATCAGAGGAGGGTTGCAGGAATCAGCAGTTTTGCAGTGAATGTTAAGAGTTTATATAAGCTGTAGTCTTTGTGTGCTGGTCTGTTGTCTCCTGGAGCTAGGTACAGTCACAGAGAACTGTACTAAGCCCGTGATCACAGCAGGACCAGCAAACATCCGATTTCAGCTTACAAAATCTTTAACATGTATACTGTGAGCTATTGAATCTCCCAGTTCTGCAGCCTCTGATGTCAGCACAGGGATTCTGGGATTTCTGGTTACAGGAGCGGTCACCTTACAAGGCAGTGAAATTAGCCTAATACAATCTACTATACTGCAGTAAACAGTAAGTAAATAAAGATGTTTTTGTACACAAAGTGTTAACTAATTGGGATCAGCCTCACACTTGGGTGTGAGGCTGTTATGCTGACAGTTCCCCTTAAGGAAGAGGACTAGAGAAACCAAGCAAAATCAAAATTCTTTGGACAGTTCACAACTCCTCATTTTACTGGGTGCTACTGGGAACATGTGCACAACTGATACAGCTACTTTCAGAAACAGAAATCCGTACACTGTATCTAGTCACTATGATTATTATATAACTACTATAGCAATAACACCATAGTGGTCTGGGTTTACAATTAATAACTGGACCAGAGGTAATAAACACTGAGGCCAAAGGCTAAGGTGTTTATTAACCCCTCGATCCAGATTTTACTGATGAACCCAGTATTATCACTATTATATTGAAAAATGTTTTTAAAAATTTGAAAACTGCCAAAATATGTTTGTTGTGCCACAGTGCATCTGTGAGAAAGCAGAAACTGAGAAGGAGCAGAAACAGTTCCTACTGTCTCACAGGCACTACAAGTAGTTTGTTCCCCTGATGACTGGTCAGAGACTACATTCTGTTGCAGCCTGGTCTGAGACTAGGCTGGTGTGAGACCAACTTGGTCTAGGACCAGTTTCTGAGCTACCTGGTGTTGGGCCAGTTTCACCACTGTACAGGAGCTTTCTTTGTTGCACTTAGTTTTTTCCTGCACCAACTCCCTTTAGTTTAGATTTACTATTACCATCTCCACAGCCATGAAACACCACACCAGTGAAATTTGGGGTCAAAAGAATTTTAGGAGATGTGAGTTGAAACTCAAACTTTCAGGATCATAGCCTAGTGCATAACTACTACACAATGATAGGTGCTGCCTAGCAAGCCTGTGGTTAGACACATATGTGACAATAACTGATCCCAGACCAGTTCAGCTAAAAGGAGAGACTGGTCTCAGATCAGTGGCACAGAAACTTGTCTCAGATCAGGCAGCTCTGAAACTGGTCTCAGACCAGGTTACTCAGAAACTCGTCTCAGACCAGACTGGTCCCAGACCAGTCATCAGAAAAACAATCATCCTACATCATCACAGGCATGCTGTAGCGTTGCTAGGCGTCTCTGATTTGCTGCTGGATGTTGAAGTGAGGGCAGTCTGGGCTTGCTTTCTGACTGGCTTTCTGCTGACACATTCTGTGTTTCTATTAGACACAATGGGCTGTTATGACACAGGGAGGAGGAGGGTGGGCAGCCGGCAATAACAAAGTCCTAGTGACATACTAGGCATACTGGGCAGACTGATTGGGCCTGGTGGTCCTTTTCTGCTGACACATTCTATGTTTCTATGTTTCCTAGTACACACATATCAGCCAATCAGCATGCAGAGCCACTGTCCCATTATTTTCTTAGGCAATCAGAATGCAAAGCCACTGTGCCACTATTAAGTCTATTGTGCGTTTATTGCAGAATTACTGGATGGTAACTTTGAATTCTGATTAGCTCAAAACTATTTTTCAGTATAATTAAGCAACAATGTTTGAAAAGCCAGTTATTTCCTGGAGATTAATGACTGGCTGGGGTGTAAAGGTAGCCCAAGGTGCAGATTATGATCCATTTGCTGCAGTGATGAGGCAAAATGGCATGTTTAATCATGTTTACAAATGTGTGCACTGCTCTGAGCTGTGGCGGGCATTTCTTAAGGATTAGGCCCAGTACACCAGCCAATCAGAGTAGGCAATTGCCTCATTAATAATTAATTATGCTTAAAAGTACAGTAGTATAACCACACAAATACAAATGTGGTCACATTTCAGCAATCCACTAGCACTATGTCTGCATGTGATAAGGAGTCTGATTAAATTATGTCTGTACTTGAGTTCTAAATTTGTAATCTATCTTTTAAAGGTGAACAAGGCCACCTGGTCCCCTGGCCCACTTAATATGATTAAAGGAGAGCAAGGTGATTCTGGCCCTCCAGGTCCAGCAGGTCCATCAGGACTTCCTGGGAACCAGGTCCTAAGGACTGCAAGGTAAAATACGTTTATATACAATAAACTATAGAATGGCATTCTTATAAACAAATCTACATCAGGGACTATACCATCTTGTAAATGTTTATAATGATCATACCTTTATTTTCAGTCCGACTAAGCAAACAGGCAGGGTTCAAAACCATTCAGTTGTATGTTTGTTTTAATAGGTGCAACTGGACCTATGGGTCCTTCTGGAAGAGATGGTACTCCTGGATCTGATGGTATATCTGGTCAGAAAGGTGAAGCTGGTCCGGTCGGTCCAATAGGTTGGTATTGCAATTCTAAAGAGAAGATTCTATAAATGGCACTAGCAAAGCATACCATGCTAGTATATAGTAAGACTTAAACAGGCACTCTAATGTTAAATCATGATTTTCAGTCATTCATAACTCAGCTGGCTCTTCTTTTATTCTCTGGTTATGCCTCCTGCCAACAACTGGCCCTGTTCCTAGTGGTCTCTCCAGTCTTGTCAACCAACATCCCTTACCTCTCCGAGAATCCCCAGGGATTGCGTGAACACCATTCCTGTAGACATCCCATGGTCCTTGATGTATAGCGCCTCCCGGACCAACCACACAACCCTGCCATCCTCCTATACCTCAGTTGCCAATGCCATGGGGATCCGATAATGTGACGGTGCAGCCCTCCTCTCACACCTCAACTTGCCACTGTGGTATGGCGGGGCGTGTGTACAGTGTACTGTACGCACTCCCTGTTGTTTCATATGTCATCTGGCTGAGGTGATGAGGAGGAAGGGCTGTGCTGGTCGCCATTTCAGATCCTGTGTGACCACTGGTGACTGAGGTATGGAGGGTAGCGAGCAGAGTTATTGCTCGATGTGGAGGGGCCACAGACACCAGATACTGTGGGATGTCTCCAGGGACAGGTGCTCAGGATAGGAGGTGCCACTGGACGCCAGGGACAGCCTTTGTGATGCAGCATCAGGCTATTGGATGGTAGGGGTTCCAGTGGACACTAGGGACATCCTTCTTAATGCAACAGTAGGGGAGCAGAGGTTGGGGTGCCACTAGTCACCAGGGACTATCTTGCCACTGACAGAGACAGGTGCATGGAGCATAGGGGTGTGACTGGACTCCAGGAAAAAGCAAATCACTTACGAGGATTGTAATTGGAGGACAGGGGTGCCAGTGGACACCAGGGTGAATTCATCATTTACTAGGATCAGTGATCACAGGGCAGGGGATGCCATTAGTCACCAGGGACAATCGACCAACTTAAGGGATGGGTGATCGGTGGGTGGAGGTGCCCTTTGGCACCAGGGCAGCCAGTGTTTCCACATGCCAGAGTTTGGGGCAGGAGTGGCAGGCTGTAGTACCACTGCCTGCCACAAGGGCCTTGCACCCCATTAAGTCATGGTTTGCAAAGGCAGTATCATGCACCCATTCAGGTGGCATTTACCACCTATGCAAACCTCTGAATTTGCCGCTGTGCCCACAAGCGGGAGGACCCCCTCATTTGCATGGGTGCAGCAATAACTTAGTTCTAGGGACATGGATATGTTGTTCATCCACACTGTCTGGCAAGTATCCTTGCCGCTTTAAATCTTGCCGGAAGGTCTTCAGCTGGCTCCTCCCACCCACCGGGTGGTAAAACTCTCGGCTCTGCCCCATGACGCAGATCTTCCTTACCGCTTGAGCTCAGGTTCCCTCCTTAACGTTCTGCATATAAGACTGGTTCCTAAATCTTCAGTTTTGTGAATTAAAAGTTTTGCTAAATTAGACTTGGTCTTCTATCCCTCACGGCTGCGATGGACAAATCAACTCCGGTTTCAGAGATGCCCTTGCGGAGAAGAAGATGTCTCGAGACGGATCCGCACTCCATGTCGTCTACTGTCTGAGGCCTTGAGCACGACCCACAGGCTTGCGACCTGTGCTCTTCCTTCTCGGTCTCGTCCTCGAAGACCGTGCTGCGCGTTACAACTGGGCGTCCCGAGCGTTTTCCTCCGGTGAAGCCGAAAGAGGCCGGTTGGCGGTTTCCGCAGGGCAGGCTCAGCAGATCAGCTCGGGCAGATGATCACCCTCGAAGAGGAGGCAGCAGCAGACGCATCTACCTCAACCCACGGCGATTTGTCCCACTTTCTCTGGGTTCCTCTTATACAGCTTCTTTTAAGGAGCTTTGTCTATCCTTTCTACTAAAGGAGAGGGACCAACTTCTGCTGGACCCTTTCTCGGTCCAAAAGAGAGACAAGGGTAAGTCCTCTGTTGACGCTCTTGGGAGGCGGAAAGATCCCTCTCCCAGGTCGATGGGCCGTCGACTTCAATTGACTGCTCGGCCTGGCCACTGGTCTCACGGGGTCCCTGTCAGGCCAATTGACCGAGACTCCCACTCCGGCGGTCGAGATTTTTCTCGACCCGTTGAATGAGTTGTCGACAGGAGAAGCCGAGAATCCTCTCTCCCGGTTTCCCGGTGGGAGTTGAGGACCCGTGGGCTTGCCAGTGCCTCCGGTTCCGGAGCCCTCGGGTGAACCCTCAGCCGAGGGGTGCCAATTCCCCGACACCTCCCGCACCGTCCTCGAAGAAACCAAGGTTCTCGGTCTCGGTCTCGGACTTCTTGGCGGTCGAGCCGATCCCACTATCATGAAAAGGTCTCGGTCTGGCACGCGGCAAAAGCGGCGGCGTGCGCTCGTCCTCGTCCTCCTCCTCGGGCGAGGGAGGCTTCGATGTAAGTTACGTCAGCGATACGAGGACCTCATGTGGCAACAAGCTCCTTCTGACCGGGAACAAGCCGCGCCGTCGCCTTCGGCCATTAGGTGGCTGTCACCGGGCGGCCAAACAACCCTCGACTTACCGAGGGCCTGTTCCCAGGCCGGTTGTTCGCCAAAACCAGCTGCCCACCGATCCGGTGGTACCTCCACCTCCACAGCCGTTATTTGGGGCTCCGACCAAGAATTCTTGGTCGGCTCAGGAACCTGCCCCATAGGCTGTCTGTTACCCTCACTCGATCGACCTCGGCAGGTGAAGGTGGCTCAGGCCGAGCAGCTCTTTGCGGACTCTTCTAAGTCGACGGCGATTCCTCCCTTTCTCCAGGCGAATGGACTTGGGTCCTCAGGAGGACAGTCGGTGGCCGATGGCCCTTCGTCCTACCTAGGATTGCTTCGGCTCATCTCGGAGTCACCGGGATGAGCTCGAACCTGTCTCTCACGGGCCAGGTATCCCTCATGGAGATTCTGGACCGAGGGATCCCCTACGGAGGCCTTTCCGTGGCCGAGGCCATAGTGGGCCCGACCTTGGAGCTCTGGCAGCACCCTGCTTCCTGCCCTGCGCCCGGCCAGGATGGCCAGGAAGTATGCGGTCCCACGGTTCCTTGTCCGGTTTTGGACACCCTTGGCCGAGGGTTAGTTACCAACAGCGTTTTCCGGCGTGCGGAAGCGCTAGGGCGTGGACAAACCTCCCGACAAGGGTCAAGAAATTGGACTATGCGGGTGAAAAGTCTCGCTGCATCCTCCCTCGGCCTTTCAGGCCAGTTCGGCCGTCCTCATGGCACATTTCTCTCATGCCCTGTTGGGCTCCTGGGCGAGGTTGTCCCTCATCTTCCCGCGGACCTGCAGACGCGGTTAGGCAGAGTGTGGGACCAGGGCAGGGCAGTGGCCAAACAGCAGCTTCAGACTGCTTTGGACATTGGGGACTCATGTGCCAGGTCTGTGGCGGCCGCAGTGGCTATCGCCGTCGGGCTTGGCTGAGGATATCCACCTTCACCGGATACCCAGCACAAGTTGGCGGATGTCCCTTCTTGGGGACCCGACCTCTTCGACCCTGGGGTGGAAGGTCACCTACAGAGGATCGAGAAGTCCAGTGCTACCTTGGACTCAGTCTCATCCGCTCAGAAGGACAAAGGCCACAAACCACAGCCTAAGCCCTTTCATCCCTCTGCGCCCGTGGACGTCCGGCCCAACAGCGTCAGGGCCAGCAGGCTCGAGCTTGGCATCCCAAACCCAAGCCGGGCTTCCTCCAACAGGAAGCAGGAGGTAAAGCCCAGGAGGTCCCTCGGCGGTCCCTCCTCCAAGCCTGCCCAGTGTGCGTTGAGGGTGTGCCCCAACCCGTCACCTCACCCCAGGTTCCCCCATGGGGATCTGCCCACCTCCTTTCCACCTGGTCCGTTATTACCACAGACAGGTAGGTGTTGGAGGTGGTGGGAAAAAGCCTGCCCTTGGAATTCAAGCAGGCCCCACCCTTCAGGCAATCGCGCCTCGGGGAGCCGAGATCCGCAGCCTCACTGTCATTTCGCCGAGAACTGACGTGCTCTCCTCCTCCAGAAGGAGGTGATCAGGGAGGTGCGGATCCTCCTCAGACCAGGGTTTGTGTCCAGGTACTTCCTGGTTCCAAACGGACGGGGGCTAGTGCCCATTCTCGACCTACACGACCTGAACAAGTTCCTAAGGTCTCAAACCTTCAGGATGGTCACTCTGGCTCAGATAATACCATCCTTGGAACGCGTGTGTGGTTCTGCTCTCTGGACCTGTAGGACGCATTCTTTACGTCCCTATCCATCCGTCACATCAGAGATTCCTTCGCTTCGAGCGGAGGGATCCCTTCAGTTCGAGCCATGCCCTTGACTTGTCTCCAGCTCCCAGGGTCTTCATCAAATGCATTGCAGTGGTGACAGCATTCCTGCAGCGCGAGGGTCGGGTGTACCCTCACCTGGATGACTGGCTGATAGCAGCCCCTCCAGACAGGAGGTGGAGCGGTCCAGAGACCTGGCCCTCCAGGTTTGCTCTCGTTGGCCTTCATCAACGAGGCCAAGTCGGAACTTGAGCCGAAGCAGGTGATTCATCGGGGCAGAGCTCGACTTCTTGAGCCAGAGCACGGCTCCCGGCGGACAGTTCTTTCCTCCTATGCCAGTCATTTCTGGTTGGGCAATCGGCTCTCTCCGGGCTTCCTGTGCCTCCTGGGTCTCATGGCGGCCTGCACCAGCGTGGTCCGTTGGGCCGCTGGCACATCGTCCTCTTCGGTGGGGACTGGCCAGCCAGTGGTCACAACGCTGCGATCCATTGGACCAGCTAGTGGCGGTGACCCAGGGGATGTGGAACACTCTCCAGTGGTGACCATTCCAATTCATCTGCAGGAGGGCATCCGTTTGTCCGCCCGAGCCGCACGGTCTTTCTGTTGACGGTGCCTCTCTGATGGGTTGGGGTGCCCATCTGGGGAACACTGGGCGCACGGCCTCTGGTCTCAGCTGGAGTCCCGATGGCACATCAACCTGCTGGAGCTCCGAGCAGTCTGTCTAGCTCACCGCCTTTGCTCCATTTCTCGGGTCAAGTGGTCTGAGTCCAGGCGGACAATACCACGACTATGTACTATCTAAACTGCCAGGGGGCGGGATGTGCTCCATGCTTCTATGCAAGGAAGCTCTCCGCATTTGGTCACTCGTGCTCAGCCTGGAGGCGGATCTCTAGCCATTCATGTGTCAGGAGCCTCCAACACCCTGGCCGATACCCTATGCCGATAGGGGCTGCGCCCCACGAGTGGTCTTTCCTGCCGGAGGTAGTACAAGATCTGTTCTCCCATTGGGGCACACTCAGGTGGACCTGTTTGCCTCCAGGGAGAACGTGAAGCTGAGGCTGTCCCATGTCTGCCCCTCAGCAGGGCTCGCTGCAGTGGGATGCCTTCTCGAGGCCGTGGACCCCAGGCCTCTTCTCACTTCCCCATTTCCCTTGATACACAAGGTGCTTCTCAAGCAAGGCGGACAAAGGCGCAGGTGATTCTGATAGCTCCAGACTGGCCCGCCAGTCTGGTACCAGATCTCCTCAGCCTCAGCTCCAGGCTCCCAAGGCAGCTTCAGCTCGCCGGACCTGCTCTCAGTCTATCAGAGGCAGGTGCTCCATCCGAACCTTCAATCCCTGCAGCTGATGGCCTGGTTCCTGAGCGGCTAGAGTTCTAGGCCTTGGGTTTTTCGACGAGGTCCTCAATGTAGTTGAGGCGTCCCATAAGAGTCGGCCAGGAAATGCTATGCCTTCACATGGAAGAGGTTTTCCATTTGGTGTCAGGGCAAGGGCTTGAACCTTTCTCCTGTTCCTTGGCAAGCATCTTGGACTATTTATGGTCCCTTTCTCAGCAAGGCTTAGGGTCGGCGACCCTAAGGGTGCACCTGGCAGCCATCTCTGCTTACCAGGCACTTGGGCCGGGAAGCAGTCGGTGGCCTGAGAAGGTGGTCTGGTGCTTTTCCAAGGCCTTGATCACATTTCCCCTCCGGTCGAGAACCTCCACCTCCGTGGGATCTACTGCTGGTACTGGCAAAGCTCATGGGCAGCCATTGAACCAATGCACAGGTGTGAACTCTCTCACCTGTCGTGGAAGACCGCCTTCTTGGTGGCTATCACGTCAGCCAGAAGGATGGGAGAGCTCCAGGCGCTCCATCGAGTCTCCTTACCTGGTCTTCCACAGGGACAAGGTTGTCCTGCGCCCCACCCGAAATTCCTTCCGAAGGTGGTGTGTCAGTTTCACCTTAACCAGGTGTTGACTCTGCCGGTGTTCTACCCCAGTCATACCTCGGAGGCCGAATACATAAGCTCCATACTTTGGACCCTAGAAGGGCACTCGCTATTATAAGGAGCGACTCCTGAAATTGGGAGAGGTTGCAGCTGTTTGTCACCTACGCTGAAGCCGCACCTGGCAGACCTGCAGCCAAGTGGACGATAAAGCAGGTGGGTCACCTCCTGCATGAATCTCTGCTATAAGTTGGCGGGCATGGAGCCTCCCAGAGGGATAAGAGCTCATTCTACCCGCCATACTGCTGCATCGGTGTCTGCTTTCAGGGACGTCCCTGTCCAGGAAATCTGCAGGGCTGCTACCTGAAGTCAGCACACACCTTCATCACCCATTACCACATCGACCTTGAGTCACGCCGGGATGCTGGTTTTGGGGCCTCGGTTCTCAGTCTCTATTCCTAAGTAGGGGTGTGTGCCTTGCCTCCCTCCTCCCGGAGAACTGCTAGGAGTCTCGAGACAGTGTGGATGAACAACATATCCATGTCCCTGGAAATACAGGTTGCTCACCTGTAACAGGAGTTCTAGGAATGGTATATGTTGTTCTGTCTACATTTCTCCGACCTCCCGGCCTCGGCACACAACCTGAGCTTCCAGCGGGCCAGATCTGAGCGCCATGGGGTGGAGCCAAGAGGTTTTACCACCCGGTGGGTGGGAGGAGCCAGCTTGAAGACCTTCCAGCAAGATTTAAAGCGGCAAGGATACCTGCCAGACAGTGTGGATGAACAACATATACCATTCCTAGAACTCCTGTTACAGGTGAGTAACCTGTATTTCATGGGCACTAATGGGTTTTGTCCATGCTATTGGGAGGGTCTGACTACAGACCCACCTAAACACTGGTGCAAAATCCATTTAGTCCAGGCAAGCACCTCTTAGCACCTGGACTAAATTTTGAATATCTGGTTCTAGATGTTTGCCGGTCCCATTGTTCTCCCTGGACTAACCAAAGTCCCAGACCAGGAGGAGATTGGGACCAGCAAACAAAAAGATCAGAGCTTATAAAACTCTGAAATGCACTGCAGGCTATTGAGTCTCCCACTGCTGCAGCTCAGAGGAACCTGCAAGGCAAATGCCCTGCCTTCAAGGCACAGGAAATAACATAACAGAAACACTGAGTGGGAGGTCAAGTCAATTTACATGGCTAAAAGGGTCCTTGCATGAAAAGGTTCCACCCTGAAGAGGTAGGTAGAAATGATTATACTCCACAAGGTATCCCTGAGGCAATCTACATAACTTAAAGGACCATGGATTGATGAGGACCCTGCCTTCAGATTAGAACTGCAGCAAAGTTTTACTCTGCTGGCAAAGTTTCCATGAAGTGGCCGAAATTGATCCATGGAGTTTTACAAAGTTTTCTCAGTAACTTCAACTTCGCCAGAATTGTGAAGGTTTTCATGTGAGCGGTGGACTTTTTACCTGTGAAGTGCAGAATTTCACCCGCAAATGGTGGAATTCTGCACTTCATGAATCAAGCCTCATTTTCTGAATCGCACTAAATTTGCAGAGCAAATTTTGCTAACTTCGCCATCTCTAAAGCATGTCAACCTCCTGGGCTATAGCCCACAAGGCCCTATGATTAGGATGAACATGTAAGGAAAAGGAGCAAGGGACACCTGGATGCAAGGTAGGTGTTATAGATGGTAGGATGCAACGAGCGAAAGCCTTGGTAGGTAGTATGAGGAGCAGAGCAAACCATTGGGTAAGCAGTAATATGATAAGGAGGGTGAATGCCCAGGTAAGCAGTAAGATAAGGAGGGTGTAGCCTGGTATGATAGCAGAGAATGAAAGGAGTCAACACGTGCAAACAGAGAATGAACATAGCACCTCAACTGAGGGCAAGCTGGGGGCTGCAAGGGCAAGGAAGAAGGCGAGGGGCACAGGGAGGGATCCCAAGTTACAGGACACCAACTAAAGTGTGCAGCAGCTGAAGCACAAGGAAAGCCAGCTGAAGACACACTTAAGAAGCAGCCAGAGTAAGGAAGTGAGCCACAGAGCTGACAGATAGAACAGAAGAGAAGACAGAGGCAGCAGCAGATGGCAACCACAGCAGAAGGAACAGCCATCAATTAAAAATTGGGGAAAACACATAAACATAAAATATGTCAGCAGAATAGGACCACGTTGCACACCCAGTCTACCCAGATGGTCCCTGTCACGTCTCTCTCCACAGACCTCATCTGCTCTCCGTGATCCCCCTTCCTCCTGGCCTATTTCCCAATATTCCTTATGTCTATCCTATGCATGATTGATGCCCTTACTTTTTTGCCTCCACCATTTCTGCTGGCAGTCTATTCCAGGTGTCCACCACTGTTTCAGAGAAATAGTACTTCTTAAATCCCTCCTAACTCTCCCCTCCGCCCTGCTTCATTGCATGCCCACTGCTTCTGGTGTACTTCCTCATTGGAAAGTTACTCCTCTTCTGCACCCTGTTCACCCTTGTGAGGTACTTGTAAGTCTCTGTCATGTCCCCACTCGCCTCCTGTCTTCCAGGGTGTATATATGTCGATCTCTCAGTCTCTTTTCGTAGGGCTTTTTGTGCAACTTCTGTGCTATTTTACTTGCCCTCCTTTGAACTGCTTTCACCCTGTCTGTGTCATTTCTGAGGTGCAGCTTCCAGAACTGGGCACTTGTGAGGTGAAGAAAATCACTGCTCTCCCACTCTGTAACAGAGCTGAAACCGAAGCCGATTGAAGGTGGTGGCTAAAAGCTTTTCATTATGCTGAAGCATTTAGAAAGTGATGTGAGGTGCTGAGACCCGATATCAGCTGTCCAGCATTTCACTCTATCCGAGCGCTTTGTCAAGCTACTTAGTAATCCCTTGTTGAGCACCCATATATATATATATATATATATATATATATATATATATATATATACAGATAAAATCAGCAGTTTCCACAATTAAAGTGACAGTGCTCAAGGTTGTTCGAGACAAGGAAAAACAACAGTTCTGTGGTACAACTGATTGACAAGGTCCCACTATTACAGAAAGTCAAAGTGCATTCTGGTGCCTTAGTGTTATTGCACAGTCTGCAAAATTTGAACAAAATCATACAGTACAAAAAAAGTAACACACACTATGTGAATATCACAAAAAAAACCACACACACAATACAGTGCTAGTATGTGCTACGTGTTCCAGGAGAGAGACTGTTACTCTTCAGGATCTCTCTGCATGGAATGTGCAGAATCCTCTCACATGTGGCTGAAATGCACAATCATTATGCATCAAAAGCAGTTTATTTCTTCTGAGTCCAAAGTCAGTCCTGGTTCCTAACATTCTAGAGTGGTAGAAGACTAAACTTGATTACATGAAAGAACAGATGAAAAGAAGAACAATTAAGTGTTATCATATAGCTTCACCTTAAGAAAATCACGCTACAGAAATTACCCAAATACAGTCCTGTTTCAGTAAGAATTGGGTTTGTTCCATTTGATCATTAAGACCTGGTCATGTTGAAACAGACAGAAAGCAAACCTTGCTACAGCGTCCAGACTCACAGTTAAATCTCCCAGGCCTTAGAGTGGTTAAAAGCCATTTTATTGAACTGAACATGAGTAGCACCCTCTCATGCATATGGCCAACGCTTCATGTCCCTCTGACACTTTATCAAGACATGAGACATTCCTAATGCCTACCATTATGTAGTGCAGCCATACGAAAATAATTTAAAAGACCATGATGACATCATGTGCATGTGAACAACATACATCATGGTTAAAGTGCCAGTTGTGCACACTAGAAATAATATAGGAATCCATTAAAATAATGGATATGTGGAACACTGAATATCAAGTCATAAACTATAACATGTTATATAAGCAAAATAGACAAGGAAAGGAAGGAAGCGAAAGAGGAAGGGAAGTAGGGCGTACAGACCAGAGGAAGAGAAGTTGGGGCAAAATTAATTACAAATGTAACTCCCTCTTGGGGATGGGGTTGTCATATTTGTGCACTTGAATGTGGGTATCCCGTCAAAACAGTGACTGAAATTGTGTGATTTGAATATGAATGACTCAGTTTCAGAGCTCGATTATGTGGGCTATCGTCAAAGGGTAGCGACGGGTGAACAAGAAGGCGAGCAGAAGAAGAGGAGAGGAACGAACGAAGAGGATGTCAGGGAAATGGGAGAGGATGGCAGGCATGTGGGAGGTAGTATGGGGAGAGGCTGCCAAGCTGGCCGTTTGGTGTGGTGGGAGGGCAGCTGGCTACAGTGGGAGGGTGCAGGGTTGGGGCTGGGAGGGCAAACACTGTTTTATGGTGTGATGGGGGGCATTTCATTTTACAAATTTCACCCACTTGGAGTTGATACTTGTTTTGGTTAGGGGGTGCAAGATCCAAGCCCACATAAGAAAAGTGTTTGTTCTGTCCTGCTTGTCATTGCTGCTGGGAGTGTATATCACCATTTGAGTTTTGGCGTATGTACACTCACTATTACAGTAATTGCTATTTTGCTACTGCTTTGACATAGAACCTTGAATGCGCCATTAAGATATTAAGTGGGACCTTTCATCCCTCTAAGTAGAGGGTTAATAGTTAGCCACCCTGGTGAACTGCTGGTGCAGGAGTACCCTCAGGGCGGTGCTGGATATAAGAGAGAGAATGTGGGAAAAAAGGAGAGAGAGAGAGAGAGAGAGAGAGGTGGACTGGGATCAAGCGGCAGGACTGTTTTTCACTCGGGAAGAGTTAGTGGTATCGCATCTGAGGATATGGTGGCTGCTGCTCAAATTGGAGCCCCCTTTAAAGGGCAGTGTTAGAGCATTCATTGCTCTAGTGATCGATGTTGACCTGTGGGTAGTGGAGCAAAGACCCCAAGGTGAGAGGCCAGGCTGAGCTGAGGCGATGGGGAGCAATCACATTTTGGGACTGTGTATTTTCTATTACAGGATGAATTGAGCTGCCTGAGATTTGGGGTTGTCCGGACCACACCCGTGAATGGACTTTAAGTGATGGGACTAAATTAATATTGTGAGCTCCATGGTCAGGAATAATGTGCCACCCCTCCCTTGTTTTAATATGTGAACTGCTCCAAGGAGTGGTTGATCTTTCATCGAATCAAGTTTATTAAATCTGGGATCCGTTTGTTTCTTTAAGCCAGAGAGGTTGTCTCATTCTTCAAGGACTGTTAATGCTGCTAACTCTTGTTTTACTTTCCAACCCAGCACTGGCTAGAGGTCAGCGAGCACCCTCCCCTCTGTCATGCACTTGAAGTAAACATAAGCCATCTTGGAAAGTGTTCTGCTGCTGTGCCCATCTCCCCTCGGACAGTTACCATCATGCCCGTAGACATCGGGGAGGAGAGGCTTACAGGTGGAGGCTCATTTGGGATGTGTTTTGGGGTGTCTGTGACCCACTGGACCCCAGCATTGGTGCTGAGTGAGACTGTGTGATGGGCTGAAACTTTGCTTTGACTGCTGTGCAATTAACTTGGCGCTGTGAACTGGGACAATTCACGCCTTTTCATGGACTATGGGTGCCAGAGAGTCTGCTGGATGGGATTCAATGCCTATCCCATGTGACCCCATGCAGATGGACCAGTGAAACTTATGGATTTGACTGGCTGGATTTGGTGAGGTGGAACCCATGTTTCCTGCTGCCTCATGCTTGTGTTTGGGACAGAGGGCCACCATGCAAGCTGGTGATCATCAGGATTTGACTACTGTGACTCATTTTATTTGCCTTCAGACTTTGTGTGCAGCTTTGTATCAAGATGGCACAAGAGCCCTCAGCGTTACGTTAGAGTGTCACTGTACTCCAGAAATGTTTCAGTGGATGTGGAGTTGGTGGGAAAGTCAACTGTTGCCTGTATCATGTGCCCAGTGTCATAGCAAGGGCCCTGGAGTGGCACTGTCCCTGTGTGTAATGTGTGTTGAGGTCCTACTTCATCTGATTTGCACCCAGTTTGTCCGGCCACCTCCCTGATTTCAGATGACACCAGCATGAGAGGTTGTGAGGACTTAGCTGCTTGTCTTACTCTCTCTGGCATCACCAAAGCTGTTTAAATGGCAGTCAAGCAAAAACTGCCCCACTGAGAGAGTACAACGTGGGGCCAAGGTCATGGAGCAGGTTGAGCAGTCCCATTGATGAGTCACCACCCAGTTGTTGAGCCCAGTGGATTTGGGCCCAACTAGGCATTGAAGAAGCAGCCCAAACTGAGCCATCAGAGACTGTTCTAGCCCCACGGCCTGAGCCAAAAAGTGAACCTGCTGATGTTGTGACCCCTGGTCCATACACGATTGTCCCCACCATGAAGCACACCAGCAGAGAGATCAGACAGTGCCCAGCATGGGAATCAGGAGGCTGGTGGCGCAAAGCTTGAGCGGAGAGTGAGGAGGAGGAAGAATGGGACTCTGAGAGAGATGCAGCATCCCTTACTTATTGGTGGTGATGCTGTCCTTTAAGGAATCCAGGGAATTACCCCCATTCTCGAGCCAAAAGAGTGCTTGGTACTTGCTGAAGAACACCAGCATCAAGAGTGGGAGTATAACAGTGGAATGTGGCTCTCCCAAGGGCAGGCCTGAGGACAACTTTTAAGTTTGCTGAGTGGTCACAAGTGGAGAGACATCTTAGGTTCCATGTGCAGTAGGAGTTTCCACAGTGATTATCCCTACCTACCCGAACGCATCTGAGATATCATAGAAAAGAAGAGGTCTTATTGGGTGTTTCATGGCATCCTAAGGAAACTGTACCACAAAAACAATCTACGTGCGGCAGCTCTGTCTTCCCTGCAGGAGGCCCAGCAGACTGCAAAAGGCATCTGTGCTAGTAGCACCACTGAAGGGCTTACTTTGCTTAAGAACTATGCCCTGCTGCAGGACATTGATTTTAGCTATACAAGTACTGCCAAGGCTCCAGATTCATACGGTTGACTTGCACGAAGCCCCACCTAATTACTATTTCAGCATGGAAGAACATTACTAAGTAAAGCCTCAGAGTGGTAATGCTTAATGCACTACGGACTTTATGTAATGGGTGAGATCAGCCTCTTTTGTGAGCGTTGCAGTTTTAACTTTAACTTTGAGACTTTGAGTGGATTACGCTATATAGTTTCCTAGTCATTACTGCTCCAGTCATTGGGTTAAAGCAATGTGTACGTTGAGCATGTTTACGTAAATGAAGCTGTATGTTATATTATTATTATGCATCCATCATTGTTGCTGTATGGTCAAATCACTGTTACTGTAAGATCAAGTGTTTGGATTTTGATACCCTGCGTCCTGCTTTGCAACTGGACAGTAACTGTTTGGGTTTGACACAATTTCAGAGAGGAGCACATAAGAAGGGTCCCTAATAGGCAGCAGGCAGCATTTTGAGTTGTGGGAAGTTGGTTTGGGTTATTGTTAGCCTAGGACGTCACCCTAGGCCACAGGCAATCCATCTGAGAGGTCTGGTGGGTGGGTGGGTGGCCAGGGAGATAGCTTGGATGTGTGGGAGAGCCAAGCTAGTTAGTATTAGTGCCCTTGGTTTCCATTGTGCTCACCTTCTCAATGAGCAGCCTAAGCTTTACTGAAGCCTAGCGAGGTGGGAGTTGCATACCCACTTGCTTGGGCCCCTGGGAGGTGGCTGGTGGCACCGCTAAGTTCACCAAGGATGGTGAGCATTCAGCCAGAGAGTTGTAACCCTCCTTGGGGTTGATGGCGTTATAGTTGTGCATTTGGATGTGCACCATTGGGATATTAAACAGGGTCTTTTGTCCCTGTGAGTAAGGGGTTAATAGTTTGCTGCCCCAGGGAACTGCTGTAATGGGAGTACCCTGGGGTGGTGCTGGATGTAAGGAAAAGAGCATGAGAAAAAGAGAGAGAGAGAGAGAGAGTAGGGTGGACTGGGATCGGCAGAGCAGCTGCCCACTTGAGTGGTGGGATGTTTTTCTGTCTGGGAAGAGTTAGTGGTATAGCATCGGTGAGACATGGCGGCATCCACTCAAATTGGAACCTCCCCCACCCATTATGGGGCAGGCAGAGAACATTACCCACTGAAGGAAGGCGATCGGGAGAGATGAGGCTAATGTGAGAGCAAAGTGAAAGCAGCCGAGATGAGGATGGGTCACCATGAGGTTCTTCATGGCCCATCACCCAAGGATTGTGGCAAACCAGTGACAGTGTGTGGTAGTGCCCTGATGTGAGAGGCAGAATGTCCCAGTCTGCAGGATGGATTTCTGGAAGGAGGCAGGTGGCCCCAAGGTGAGAAGCTAGCTGAACCGCTCCAATGATTGATTTAGACCTATGGATAGTGGAGCAGTGGCTCCGGATGAGAGGCTGGCTGAACCGGCTAATGATTGATTTGGACCTGTGATTTAGTGGCGAAAGGTCCTGAAGTGAGAGGCCAGGCTGAGCTGAGACGATGGGAGCAAGTATGTTTTGGGATTGTGAGGAAGCAACATTGCAGCACTGTGTATTTTTCTTTTACAGGATGAACTGAGCTGCCTGAGATTTGGAGGTTATCTGGATCACGCCACGTAAATGGACTTTAAGTGAAGAAACTAAATTAATATTGACCTCCACGGACAGGAATGATGAGCTGACGCCCCACACTTGTTTTAATATGAACAGCTCCATGAAGTGGCTGTACTTGCATTGAATCAAGTTTATTAAATCTGGGATCACATTTGTTTGTTTAAACCATAGAGGATTGGCACATTCTTTAAGGACTGTTGATGCTGCTAACCTTGTTTTCCTTCCAGCCCAGCACCGGGTGGGGTCATGAGCATCCTCTTCTGTGTCTTGAACTTGGGTAGCGTAAACCATCTTGGAAGTTGTTCTGCTGCTGTGGCCACCCCTCGCCTCAGACAGTTACTATCATGGCCATAGATATCGGGTGGAGTGGCTTACACAAAGATGAATGCAAGGACAGAAAGTCCATCTGTGTAAGTCTGTCCACTACAGTCATAAAACACAACCATAGTAAATGAGAATCAAACCACAAAGTCATACTATTAGTCCATTCTTTCAAGAATGGAACCAACTGAAAATGTTCATTCAAGCCCAGGGCCCTAGTGGTTTTTAATTTGTACTGCCGAAAGCCTCTTTACAGGGAAGTTTCAGATCCAAGTTCCTCCACAGAAGTTAATGTTCACTTTCTCTTAACTCCTGAAATTAAAAGTATCCAGGTCCTTTTCTTTTACATGTAAAGTTAGAACATTTTCCAAGTGACCATTTCTAATATTCCACATATGTTCATTAATCCTAGTCCAAAATCTTCTGATTGTTTTTCCACTTAAAACACTGACAGTTGCATTTTGTGACATAAATCCCAACTTCTGTATTGCACAGTATAGAGCTAAAAAATTTTATTCATCACCTGAGACTGCTGGATAAACTTATTTCCCACCTGAATATGTTTGCAAACTGTGCAATTGCGGATCGAAAGTGCCAGTTGACAGAATCTGTCCTACTGTTGTCACTTGTCACATGTAGACCCTGGACTAGAATTATTTGAGGCGTCTGCCTTGGTGGAAAGTGATGTTTGGGTCATTGGCATAATATATTGAGGCCCAGATCAATTTCCAAAATATGCCAGTTCCTTTCTGTAATCTCTCAATATGTATGTCTGAGGATTAAAGTTAGTGACAAAGTTAGGACCACATATGTTAGATCTTCATCTGCTGTCATGGTTAGAGCTCAACAAATTACTCTGTCCATGCTGTTAACCCTGTCTTTGCTTGTTCAATACAACTTGAATCATAGCCCTTGGCTAAAAATCTTTCAGTCAAAATGTTTGCCCCTTCACATAATCTGACTCAGCACTGCTGTTTTGTATTACTCTAATGAACTGGCCAACATGTATGTTTCTAGGCACATGTCTGGGGTGGCAGCTGTCGTGATGCAGTGTCGCACAGGTATCTGTGGGCTTCCTGTTTAAGACAGTAATAATCCCTCTGACTGATCCTTCCTGATTATAAGATCTAAAAATTCACTTGATTCAAATCTGCTGTTAAAGTAAATTTCAAATTAACATTAGTTGTTCCAAGAATATAACAAATTCCTGTAGTTTAATGTCACTGTTCCATACACTTATTATAGCACTGATAAATCGCCTGTACAGGTTGATTTTATTAGACATGGATTGGTTTGTCCATCAAAAACATAGTTTCTTCCCACTGTGCAAGATAGGTATTTGCCTAAATTGGATGCCATGACTGTCCCCATAGGGGTCCGTCTTTTTTGATGGTATATGTGATCACTGAATAACAAACATTCTTAAGTCAATGCAATTTAAGTCAAATCAAGTAAATACTCAGTGACGTGTGGAATGTAATCAGAGGCCTCATCACGGGGCTTCGCAAAAAGCCTCAAGCCCTCCTGATGGGGTAAGTTGATGTAGAGGACTGGACATCCAAAGTAGCTAATATCTAGTCCTCACCACCAACACATCTCCAAAGATTTATGAATTTGGGCCATGTCTGTGATATGGAACTGGGTTTCTCTACGTTCTCTTCACACGATGGTGAATGAACTGAGCTAAGGGCTTAGTCATAGAGCCGATACTAGGCCACTGTAGGACGAGCCAGTGGTTCCGTTGATTTTGTGGATTTGGGGCAGACCATAAATGATCACCGCACTAGATATTTCAGAGCCAGAAATTCCCTAGTCTCTTAGTTAATAACATTGCTAAGCACAGCTTCATGTGTATTTTTTTTTGTAACTCAATTGCAGGATCATAATTCAACAGTCTGTAAAAAGCACAGTCAGGTATTTGGAAGAGCATCTTTTTCGTACTTATTTAATCCCGTCACCACAGTAGTTCCACCTTTGTCTGCAGACTTTACGGTGATGGTACTAGGTTATTTTTAAATGTTTTATATGGCTGCTGGTAAAAAAGATGGGGCATTACTTCCTTGCTAGATTCCTTTGACTCAGAGCCAGAAGCACTGGTATATGTATCAGTCTGTTGTGTTTTTTTTTTTAGGATGGCACACTCTAGCTGATTAACATTGGGGGCCCTATTCATAAATGCTTCCCTCCTCATAGTCTGAGCGGTCACAGTTAAATTTCCACTCTTCAGTATGTCTAATTCTGTCTTTATGCACTTTGCTTGTATGTGCCAACTGTTGTCTCAAATTATTATAGTCCGGATGTATAGAAAACTCCTTAAATTGTGACTCATTAGCTTAATTTAATGGTTCTCTCACTTCAGCTTCAGTTAATGCTGCAGCTCATAAAATATGCTTAATAAGTCCAGACAATGATTCCAAGTAATGGACTCAACAGTCTTTTAAAAATGTGTCCTTTCTGTCCCAAAAGTAGGCTGTTTAACCAGTTTCAAACCCAGGTACTCTGTTTACTTTAAACCTGCACAGTGACCCTCTGCCAACATAACAACGGCTCGCCTTTTGATGCAGCTCTTTCTAGTGCAGTGAGTGCATCTATATAGTGTGCAATACAGAAGTTGTGGTTTATGTCACAAAATGCAACTGTCAGTGTTTTTATGTGGGAAAAACAATCAGAAGATTTTGGACTAGGATTAATGACCATTTGCAGAACATTAGAAATGGTCACCTGGCAAAAGTTATAGCTTTACATGTAAAAGAAAAGGACCCCAGACACTTTTGCTCTTTTTTTTAAGAGAACTGCATGGAACCTGTAAGACACTTTCTCAGTAAAAGCTGCTTTTTGAATACTGGTTCCAGTTCTAGTACTGTTCCATCTATGGTGGCCTATTTTAACTTCCATGAGTGTTCCTGATTTATACTCTGCTGCAAGTGCAATTTTAGAACTATGTGATATAGTTCATGTCCCTCTTAACTACAAGAGTTCACCAGTAGAACACGGTGCATTGTTCCAACAATGGAAGAGCTGAACAAGGGTCATAAACTGCGTCATACAGTTCTAAATGGCACTTCTAGGAGCGTGGATATGTTGTTCATCCACACTGTCTGGCATTGTCCCTTTCCCTTTAAATCTTGCCGGAAGTCTTCAAGCTGGCTCCTCCCACCCACCGGGTGGTAAATACCTCAACTATGCCTCATGACACCAGATCTTCCCTTCCGCTGGAAGATGAGGGGTTCTCTCGGCTACTTTGCAGCGATAGAGGCCCTGAGTCAAATTGATGGTTTTCGCTGCATCTGCTCGCCATAAAACTCGTGAAGAGTGCACGACTCAGATCTGAACATTTCAGATATGGAGGGCAAGTCGTTCCCCGGTTTTGCCAGTGTCCTTGTGGGCAAAAATGTCGACTTTCGACCCCTACCTCTCATAACGATATACTGGCTCGGGTACCGTGCATAATACCTCGGCATGCACTATTTGCTCTGCCTTCCATCCCACCGTTCTGGAGGACCGTAGGCGCGCCTGAAGCTAGGGAGACTGGAGCTCACAATTCACTGGTGAAATCAAAGGAGGCCAGGGTGGGCGGTTTCACAGCTGGGATCTGCTGAGCAGCTCGAGCAAATGGTGGCCTTCAAGAAGAAGCTGCCCAAGCTTGACCAACAGCTTCTTCGTGCTGCTCAACTTGGGCTCCACCTTCATGGGATTCTTCTGGAGTTGTGCCAGTCTCTCCCTACTAAGGATGAGGTGCCTCGGCTCGAACTCCTCCCGATCCAGGAAAAGGATAAGGATCCATAACCATCTTCTTCTAGCCAAAGAAGACTCTCCTGGGACTGAGAGCGGTCCGACTCTCAGGAGCAAGTGGTCTCAACTACGGTCGAGATCGTCTCCTCGGCTGCCGGCTTTCGGACCTTCCATCTGGCCAGGGCACCAAAGTTGAGGACACGGCTCTGAACGGCCGAGATTTCTCTCGACCATCGAGCCATTGTCGCCAACGCCTGTCGAGGACTCTCTGGAGAGGACGCCTATTCTCTCCTTCCCCGATGAGGAGACCCATCCTTGGGTATCCCGAAGGACAGGAACTGGAACCTCGTTTTTCGAATCCGTCTTCCTCAACCGACAGAGCCGCGCTGTCTGTCTCGATCGAAGAAGTAAGACCCGTCGGTCGAAAGGCCTAAGAAAGGCCACAAACACTCCTGAAAGAGGCACACGCCACGCTCCTCATCCTCCTTGGACGAGGAGAAGCATACAAGCTCAGTCGACGCTGATGGGACCTTATGTGGCAGCAACTTCTGTTGACAGGTCAGAAGCTGGCTGCCCGGCAGTAGCAGCCATTACTTAGCCTCGGCCTCTTCGGACATCACCGACTCCCTTAGTTCCCTCTCCGGTGGGCCGGTGCGCTTCGGTTCGGCCTGTTACAAGCTCCCCACCAATTTTGGTGGAACCACCATCAAAACAGCCTCAGGAGGGTTCCCTCTAAGGAAGACCGACAGTCTTGAGCCTGCCCACAGGTTGTCCATCACGGTTACTCCTGATCGCCCTAGGCACATCGAGGGGATTTAAGTGGGAGCCTTTGTATCAGGACTCCTCGGTCGAATGATACCGGTTTTCATTCTCATGATGAGCTGTCGAGTGTCAGGCATGGAAGAAGGCCTTCATCCTTCCAGGGCATCCTTGACTCATTTCAGAGTCCACAGGCATACCTTGCAGCCTATTCAGAAGAAGGCAGAATATTGTCTCAGAGATATTCTCAAGAGGATACCCGATGGAAGCCTTCCAGTGGCGAAGCCATAGTTGGCCTGGCTCTGGAACTTGGCAGCGTCCAGCCTCCTGCCCGGCTCCCTCTGCCTGCATGGCCTGCAAGTATGTGGTGCCTGTGGGTCCTTGGTGAGCTTACTGAGCACCCCTCGGCGGAAAAGCCTTGTGACTGCCTCAATATTAAAGCGACAGGCAGCTCTATGGATACTGACTGCCCTCTGGTCAAGAGCCAAACTTATGGACCATTCGGCCTGGAAGATCTACGTGGCATCATCCTTAGGCCTTCGCCAGGCTAGCTCAGCAGTGATCATGGCTCACTTCTCTCATGCCCTTTTGAGGTCGTTGGACAAGTTCTTTCTCACCTCCCAGCAGACATGCAGACCACGGTCAAAGCAGGTCCGGGACCAGGGCGGGCTGTTGCTAAACAACAGCTCCAGACAGCTCTGGACATTGGTGATTCTGTGCCCGTTTACTAGCTGCAGCGGTAGCCTCTCACCGCAGAGCTTGGCTGAGGTTATCCTCCTTTCCTGTGGATACTCAGCACAAGCTAGCTGACATGCCCTTCCTTGGCACAGACCTCTTGGTCCAGGAGTGGCGGGTCATCTACAGCACATTGAGCAGTCTAATGCCACCTTAGATGCCACCTCTGCTAAGGGTTCTTTGGGCAAGAACCAGCAGAAGCGCCAAGAAGAAGCCTTTTCGCATTCTTCCCCTGCGGTCAGACAACCCTCCTTCCAGGGAGGTCAGCAACAGCAGCAGGCTCAAGCTTGGTGCCCTAGGCCCAAGCAAGGTCCCCAACAGCCCCGGCAGAGGAGGCTGAAGTGCTGGTCCAGGTGCCTCCTCCTCCTCCTCCTCCTCCTCCAAGCCTGCACAGTGACAGGTTGGGGGTGGCCTCCCTGTACCCGTCATGCCAGTTCTGGGTCCTCCGTGGAGGCAGCTCCGCCACTTCCTTTCTGCCTGGTCCATTATCACTTCAGACAGGTGGGTTCTGAGAGTGGTTGGGCAGGGACTTCCCCTAGAGTTCGAGCAGTACCCTCCCAGCCGAGCCGTGCCCAGGAGGAAAGGATCTCAGTCAGCACCCAGTCAGCCCTCTGGGACAACATTGCGCAGCTCCTCCTCAAGGAGGCAGTTGCCCCAGTGCGGATCCTCCTTCAGACCCAGGGTTCATCTCCAGGTATTTCCTGGTGCCCAAGCAGGCAAGGGGAGTTGGTGCCCGTCCTGATCTCCATGACCTGAATCGGTATCTCAGGTCTCGCACCTCCAGATGGTAACTCTGAACAGATCATACCATCCCTGGGCAGAAACATGTGGTTCTGTACCCTGGATCTTCAGGGCACGATTCTACCAGTCCCAATCCATCCGTCCCATCAGCCGGTTCCTCCACTTCCAGAAGTCGAAGGGACCCTGTATGCGAGTTCAGAGCCATGCCGTTCGGCCTGTCCTCTGCCCCAAGGTCTTCACCAAATGTATCGCAGTGGTGGCAGCCATCTCATGCATCAAGGGGTTCAGATTACCCCTATCTAGATGACTGCTCCTGGCAGGTTCCCTCCCTTCAGGAGGTGGAGAGGTCCAGGGACCTGACCCTCAAACCTGCTCCCACTTGGGCCTTCTGATCAACGAGGCCAAGTCAGAACTCGTGCCTTCTCAGGTGATGGGCTTCATTGGGGGAGAGCTAAACTCTTGTCAAGCCGAGCTCGGCTCCCAAGACAGGGAGGAAGTTCTTCCTCTTTGCCCAATCATTTCCTGGTTGGGCACTTGCATCCTGCCTGGGACTTCTTGCGCCTCCTGGGTTACATGGCAGCGTGCACTTCAGTGGTCCACTGGGCCAGACTGCACATGGGCCCCTTCAATGGGAGCTGGCCGCTTAGTGGTCTCAGCATCAGGGTCTCTTCGACCAGCTGATCACAGTCACCTGGAGGATGTGGGACGCTCTCAATGGTGGACCATCCCGAGTCATTTGCAGGAAGGAGTCCCATTTGTCACCCCTCTAGCAGATGGTAGTCCTTATGACCGACGCCTCTCTCATGGCCTGGGGAGCTCACATGGGGGACCACAGAGCTCACAGGTTCTGGACCCTTGAGGAGTCCCGATGCCACATCAACCTGTTGGAGCTCAGAGCAGTCAGACTGGCACTGTCAGCTTTCGCTCCTCAGCTCCGGGTCAAGTGGTTCAAGTCCAGACAGACAATACCACGACCATGTACTACCTCAACAAACAGGGGGCATGCACTCCCATCTGTTGTGTGCAAGGAGGCGCCCAGATCTGGACCTCTGTCAGCCGACTGGAGGTGAATCTCCTAGCCATCCATGTGGCGGGAGTCGTGAACCAACTGGCGGATGCTCTCAGCCACATAGGCCAGACATCCCACAGTGGTCTCTCCATCCAGAGGTAGCTTGACCGTTCTCCCATTGGGACAAACCATTGGTGGACCTGTTTGCCTCCAGGGAGGACATCCAGCTGAGACTGACCATGCCCGCCCCCTCAGCAGGGTTCGCTACAGGGGATGGCTGCTCGAGACCGTGGACCCCAGGCCTCTTCTCCTTCCTCCATTTCCCTTGATCAACAAGGTGTTACTCAAGTTGAGGAGGGACAAGGCAAAGGTGATTCTGTAGCCCCAGATTGGCCACGCCAGTTCTGGTATCCAGATCTCCTCAGCCTCAGCTGCAGGGCCCTGTGTGGCTTTGTACACACCCGGACCTGATATCGCTGAACAGGGAAGGTCTTCCACTGGACCTTCAATCCCTGCACCTCACAGCCTGGTTCCTGGCTGGCTGGAGTTCCAGGCTCTGGGTCTTTCCGAGGATGTCTACCCACGTGGTGGAGGCATCTCGTAGAATCGACCAGGAAATGTTATGCCTTGAAATGGAAGATTTTCCATTTGATGTCAGGGTAAGAGTCTGGACCCCTTATCCTGCTCTGTGGCTAACATTCTGACTACCTTGATCTTTCTCCAAAGGGGTCTGAAGTCATCGACCCTTAGGGTGCACCTGGCAGCCATTTCTGCTTCCAGTCAGCGACATTGGTACAGGAGATAGTGGTCGGGCACTTCTTCAAAGGCCTGGATCACATATCCCCTCCGGTGTGTGAAGCTCCACCTCCGTGGGGATCTGTTGCTGGTTTTGGTGAAGCTAATGAGCAAGCCATTCGACCTATGCACAAATGTGCACTCACACTTGTCATGAAAGGCGGCCTTCCTAGTGGCTATCACTTCAGCCAGAAGGACAGGGAGCTCCATGCGCTGTCAGTGGACTCCTGCGTCAGCCAGAAGGACAGGGAGCTCAAGTGTTGTTGGTGGACTCCCTTATCTGGTCTTTCACAGGGACAAAGTTGTCCTGTTCCACAAAATTCCTTGCGAAGGTGGTATCAGAGTTTCACCCTTAACCAGGTGTTGATTCTGCTGGTATACTACCCTAACTACACCTCGGACACAGAGTAGAGGCTCCATACTTTGGATCTGAGACATGCCCTCTCCTATTATAAGTTTGAATGGCGGAAATTCGTGGAGAGGTTCGCCAGCTGTTTGTCATCTATGCTGAATCCGCTTCTGGCAGAGCGTGCAGCCAAATGGACCATTGCAAGGTGGATTACATCATGCATAGGTCTGTGCTATGAGTTGGCGGGCAAAGAGCCGCCTAGAAGGATAAGAGCTCATTCTACCCAATATACTGCTGCATTGGTGGCTGCTTCAAGGACATTCCTATCCAGAAATCTGTTGGCTGCTACCTGGAAGTCAGCGAACACCTTCATTACCCACTACCACATCGACCTTGAGTCATCCCAGGATGCTGGTTTTGGGGCCTCAGTTCCTCCAATCTTATTTCCAAAATAGGGGTGTGCACCTTGCCATCTTCCTCTCAGAGAACTGCTTGGAGTCTGCCAAACAGTGTGGATGAACAACATATCCATGCTCCTAGAAGAACAGGTTACTCACCTTACCTCCCCAGCTTTAGGCGCACAACCTGGCTTCCAGCAGGCTAAGATCTCATGTCATGAGTGCGGGCCGAGTTTATCCACCGGGTGGGTGGGAGGAGCCAGCTAGAAGACTTCCAGCAAGATTTAAAGGGAAAGGGACATGACAAACAGTGTAGATGAACAACATATACCATTCCTAGAACTACTGTTACAGGTGAGTAACCTGTTCTTCACTGACATCCTGGATAAGAATGAATCCCCTGGGGTTGCCTTTCCCATGGCTGAGTCCATTCTGGGACTGGCTGAAGAGCTTTAGCAGCATCCAGCCTCTGCTGGCACCCTCAGCCCATATGGTCTGCAAATGTGCTGTCCCTACCGGCTCTTTGTCTGGATTCTCCGACCACCCTCGACTGAGGATTTAGTCTCAGATTCCATTTTCCAAAGTTCATCAATATGGGATGTGGACAAGCCCCCACCTCCGGCTAAGGAGTCCCAGAAGCTTGACCAAACAGTTAAGAAAAAGTATGTCATGCCCTTCCTTGGTCTCCAGGCGAAGCCATGCCTTGATGATGGGAGTGCTCGATACCATCCTCCCTACCTGCCTGCTGACAAACAGCTCCTGGTAAATGTCACCTGAGACCACAGTCAAGCGCTGGCTAAGCTCCAGCTCCAGACGACCTTGGACATTGGCACTTTGCGCGCTCGTGCCATGGCAGCGCCATTGTTATGCATCGCGTCTTGTTGAGAATTTCCACCTTCATGGTGGACCCTCAGCACAAGTTCGCCAATGTCCCTTCCTGGGCTCTGAGCTCTTCATCCCAGGGGTGGATGGGCATCTCATGAGAATTAAGAAGTCCAGTGCCACCCTGGATCTCTCCTGGACTCAAGTCTCCACCACTTATTCACACAATGGGACTATGCCAGAAGCGGTAGGACCCTGTGGGAGTCAAAAATCTTCAGGAGGCGGGCGGATAGGCCCACGCATGCGCGCACCGGAGAACTAATTGTGCCCGTATAGGCTATTTCGGCGTCGACCTGAGTATTGGAGATCAAGCGCTCCAGGAAGATCAAGAATTATGGTAAGTACGTAATTTCCATATTTTGTAGCTTTGGCCCAGAAAGACTCGAAAAGAGCAAAAGCAAAAGAAGCAGGCCTTTCAGTTTGAGCCTTTCCGCCACAGCAGTCTTGGCAGCAACAGCCGCAGCCAGGAAATTCCAAGACTCGCTCCAGGCCAAGTCTCCACACAGGGGCCCAAAAAGGTGATGTAGGAGAAATGGTGCCTCCAGCTTCAGTGGCTGGTGCCCCTCCAAAGCAGCCCAGTGACAGGTTGGAGGTGTTCACCTCCCATCTGTCCAGTCTCGTGACTTAGTTCCCGTGGGAGGTCAGCTTTGCCACTTCTGGCCTCACTGGTCCATCATTACTATGGACAAGTGGGTTCTTTTTAATTATTCTATTTTTGCACCCCAGAGTCTGGCAGGTGGCTAAGGTCCTCTTTCTGAGGGACTCATCCTCTGCCCTGCTCATGCCGCCCTGGTAGTCTCATGAGAGGGCCAGGGAGGAGAGCGCTGATCATCCTTCCTCCAGAGCACAATCCAGAATCCAGGGGTGGCACAGAGATACAGGGTCATCAAGGAGCCCGCCAGCCCCTTTTCCACCTTTTCTTCCATCCCCCTCCCCACTGGCGTAGAGATGCCGGTATGTGCCACCTGATCCGTATTGCCCTCCAGTGGCGGCTGGAGGGGGCAGTCACTGAGGGGACAGCTAGCCTCCCGGGGAGGAAAGCAGTCCTCCAGATGCTCGATCCTCCCTTGCCCCTGCTGACCCCGGCGGTCTGGACTCTGTCCCGAACCCTGGTCGCTGGCATGGTGTGAGGTGTAGCGACCAGCACCTCAACCTCCAGGCCACTGGACTGGCTCAGACAAGTGGGTTCTTGAGGTGGTCATCAGAAGGTTGTCTCTCAATTTGAGACCTTCCACCCTACCGAT
Source organism: Neoceratodus forsteri (assembly GCA_016271365.2). NCBI lineage: Eukaryota > Metazoa > Chordata > Ceratodontiformes > Ceratodontidae > Neoceratodus > Neoceratodus forsteri. The sequence continues at coordinate 79,339,963 of CM057459.1, forward strand.
CCCATGTTCCAAGGAGTCTTAGGTGTCGCAGGACATTCTACCTGTCCTCTGGGAGGACATTGCTCAGCTTCTCTCAAAAGGAGCAATTGCCCATGTTCCAAATGCCCTGGCAAGTCAGGGGTATGCATCCAGGTACTTCCTGGTCCTGAAACGGACAGGGCTAGTGCCTCATACTGGATCTTCAGGATCTGAACCAGTTTCTGTGCTGGAATGGGGAATGCCCTGGGAAACCACAGGACCCACAAGTTATGGTCACCCAGGGTCCCTTCACCACATCAACCTGCTGGAGTTCTGTGCAGTGCGGCTAGCCCTGATGGACTTTGCTCTTTAGTTAGGGGGCAAGTCATGCAAGTCCAGATGGACAACACCACAACCATGTTCTACCTGAACAGGCATTGGGAATGCACTCCTTCCATTGTGTTGTGAGGCTGTATGCACCTGGACCCTTGTCCGCAGCCTGGGTGCAGATCTCCTGGTGGTTCATGTCACATAAGCAGACAATCAGCTGGCTGACACTCTCAGGCAGGTGGGTGAGACATTGTGAATGGTCCCTGCATCATGAGGCGGTGATACACCTGTTCTCCCTGTGGGCACCCCTTTGGTGGATCTGTTTGCATCCTTGGAGAACACAGAAATGAGGCTGTTCTATTCCTGTCCCCCACAGTCCAGGACTCTGGTGGGGTTGCAGTCATGAGGCCCTGGACCCGAGTCTCCTGTACATCTTTCCTCCTTTCTCCTGATCCACAAGGTGATGATCAAGATGTGGAGGGAGAAGGTGCGGATGATCGTCATAGCTCCAGACTGGCCTCACCAGTTTTAGTACCTGGATGTCCTCAGCCTCAACAGCAGGCCTGCATGGCAGTTGCCTCTTTGCCTAGATCTGCTGACCAGACAACAGGAGAAGGTCCTGCACTCAGACCTTCATTCCTGCACCTCACAGCCTGATTCTTGAATGGCTAGGAGTTCCATGCTCTGAATCTGTTAGAGAATGTTCTCCACATTGTGGAGGCTTCTCAGAAAGTGTTGACTTGCCAATGTTTTGCATCCAGATGGAGGGTTTTCCATTTGGTGTTAAGGTCAGGAGCTTGATCCCTGGTCTGCCCTGTGCTAGCATCTTGGAATACCTTTAGCACTTGTCCCAGATGAGACTGCATTCGGCACCCTTAGATGTACATGGTAGCCATCTCTGCATACTGGGGGCGTGGGCTGGTATACACGATAGTGGTCAGCAGAAGGTGGTCAGACACTTCTTAAGGCCCTTGACCATTTGTCCCTGCTGGCGTGAGCCAGCACCACCTTGGGACTTATTGTTTGTACTGGCAATTCTCATGAGCAAGTCTTTCAACCTATGCAGAGGTGTGAGATGTCACAGGCTGTGTGGAAGACTGCCTTCTTGGTGGCCATCATGTCAGCCAGGAAGATTAGTGAGCTTCAGGCACTCTAGATGGAGCCTCCTTATCTGGTCTTCCAGAGGACAAGGTAGTCCTTTCCTCCACTTGAAGTTCCTTCCTAAGGTTGTCTTGGAGTTCCATCTTAACCAGGTGATGAACTTTCAGTTTATTTTACCAGCTCTGGGTTGCAACCCACACATTAACCTTACTAATGTATACCCAGATAATCTTGTATAAGATTTCTGAATGTTTACTTTGTATTTGCTTTATGTATTTTGTATTGTCTTTATTTGAAATCGAACCTCTGTAAATGAACTCATAGCTGAAAGGTTGTAATCCGAGACTTTTTTTTTTTTTTACTTTTTGTTTTACCAGGTGAAACACACTAAGCTGAGAGCTTGTTTCCAGAGTGCGACCTGGGGAGCACAGGAAGTTAAGTGACTTGCTCAGGGTCACACAGTATGCAAGTGGGGGCTGTGGGATTCAAACCAGGTCTCCAGGTTTGCAGCTCAGAGCCTTAAACCACAATAAATAAAATAAAAAAACATCTTTGAATCCAAATGCAGGCTCCATTCTCTGGACCTGTGAGAGTGTTCTCCTACTATGTGGAGCATATGGCTGGAGTTTGGGATGAGGCTTGTCAGCTTTTGTTACTTTCACTGAAGCTGTGCCTGGCAAACCAGCAGCTAAACATATGATTGGCAGGTGGAAACTTCCTGCATCGAAAGGTTGCATACAGTAGGTTGGCTGGTTGGGAGCCTCCGTAGGGCTTGGGGCTTATTCCACCAGACATACTGCTGTCTCAGTGGGCTGATTTCAGGGAACATCCCTATTGAGAGATCTACAGGGCTGCCACCTGAAAGTCAGCACACACCTTCATCTCCCATTACAGCATCAATCTGGAGTCTCACTGGAATGCTGCATTTGGGGCTTTGGTTCTCTAGTCTGTGTTTGCCATATAGTGGTGCGTGCCTTGCCCCCTCTTCCCAGAGAACTGCTGGAATTCTGCCAATCTGTGGATGCATGAACCATATCTATGCCCTTAGAAAAATAGGTTACTCTCCTGTAACCATAATTCTAGGAATGGTATATGGTTCACATACCTACTCACCAGCCTCCTGGCAAGTGGCACATGGATCCCTGCTTCCAGCATGCAAGATCTGATGTCACGGGTTGAAACCAAGGGATATATCACCCGGGTGGTGGGAGGAACTTTGCTTAAAGACAATCTGGTGAATCAGCCATTAAGGAAGAACTGCGTCATGTGGCTGTGAACCATATTCCACTTCTAGAACCACGGTTACAGATGAGTAACCTATTTTTCAGGATGTCTGTTGTTTCTTGGTCCTTTCCTGTCTCTATGTGGCTGTGGCTATGGCCATGGGAGCACAGGACTGGTAGCAGAATGGGACTGTGCATTACCAGCATAAGGCAGCAGGATAGTGGAAGCAGGAGGCAGAAAAAGCGATGCCCCAAGCTGCAGTCACATGACAAATGACTGGTATGGTGGGCAGGAGAGCCATGCTACTGCAGCAAGAACTGAGCAAGGATGCTTAGGCATTTGCCATTTGTACCACACAGTGGGGTGTGTAAGTGATGTGGCCTGCTGCTCCACTGAATTGCAAAAGCCATGCCTGGGGTCCAGTGGAACAGCAGGCTTGGCTACTTGCTACTCTTCCCACTGGACACTACTGCAGTGCTCATGCCCTCAGCAGCCTAAGGACACTCATTTCTGTTTAGCAGCTGCATTGCTGCCAGTTCACCCACCTGCCCTGCCTTCTCTTCCTTATACTGCTGCCACTCCAGCTGATGTTAGCAATGTTGCTGTCCATTCTCTTGCTGGGCTGTACCTACATTTGCTGCTGCCCAGGGCTTTGTTGCTGCTCACATTGCTGTGTTCATCAGCTTCTGCTCTACTTGTGTTTTGTTTCCTGGTTAGTGGTGTTTCTCCTCTCTGCCACTCCTATTTTGGGTTCAGCATCCGCTACCATGGCTCCATTCCCTGGATCAGTTGTTCATCCTAGGTGCCAGTCTGTTTGGACTCCCTCCATTTCCTGCTTTCTACATCCTTGCCTAGTGATCATCAGCCGTAACTGCTGCTATCTTTCTGGACTGTGATCCCACTCTTGGTTGCATTTTGCTGCATGTTTCACCATGCTGGTTCACCCACTGCCTTTGCTGTTCCTCCTCCCTCCTCCTCCACTGCTGTTATGACCATGCTGCTCCATTGTCTTTGGACCTTTGCCCCAACCATTTTCTGCAACTCTTATCACACCTAGCAACCTCTTCTGCTACCTAGGCTCCTCACATGCTACCTAGGCTCCTCATATTCCTGTCTTGACAATTTTGAGGGCTCCTGCCTCTTGCCTTTGGGCATCATTTCTTCACAATCATTGGGCATCTGCCCTCCAACTCATAGATTTCATCCTTCCTGGGCAAGTACCTTCTGTTGGTTGTGGCAGTGCTTTTCCCTTTGTGTTTATTTTTAGACATCCATGTTGCTGCTGCAACAGCCATATCTATCTGACTGCCTTACCAGTTTTCCAGTCCTCTCCTCAAGGTTCGCACTTATCCCTATCAACCTCTCATACCTTCCACTCCTACTTCTTTACCTACTTATATCTGGCATATGCCTGGAACAATCGGGCACATGCCCCAACAGCAATCATGTACATTCCTAACAACAATAAGGCACATGTCCTACTAACTGGGCACGTGGCCCAACAACTACCCCTCAAGGGCTCAGTACACTTTCACTCACTGGCTTTATACTGCATTGAACCAAGCCTCTCAAGGGTTCGGCTCATTACATCCATGAGTCTTGTTACAGGAGGCTCTTCCTCTCACCATCTAGGGTAAGGAAACCATCATGAGCTCAAGGTCTAGCCCAAGGCACAGGTGTTGTAACATCGCAGGTTGCTCCCTCACCTCCAGGCCTTTGTGTCAAGTGCCTGGGTTGCTGCGACCATTAGTCCTTTGGGCCCATTGTCAACGGACCAATACTGCTTCTGGATAGAGACTGTAGTGGCACTGAATAGGAAGGAAAGCAGGGTCATTTCCTGGTGCCCTGTGCTGCTCTCCATCCAGGATGCTTTCCTGCTTCCTCTCTGTCAGAGTCTTCTAAAAACAATGAGTCATCTCTTCATTGTCCGCTGCTAGGTACATTATGTACCAGCGATACATGGGGAGATGATGGAGGTGCCGGACATCCTGCTTCTTCAGTCCTGATTTACGGTCATCTCTCCCTAACATAGTAAGAGGCAGCAAGAGTAACTTGAAGGTGTCCTTTTCCATACTATCTGTCCCAGGGACCTCCAGTTATGGTATCATGCACCCACTGGGTCTGTCTAAGACCTAGCTCAGCCCAGCCCTGGACTTGTTGTTCTCATACTCAGAGAGGCAGTCTGTCTGTAATTAGGCAGTACCTCCCAGTGTGGATTCTAGCAGATCTGACACATTGGGCAGGACAGTTTTACCACTGCCAAGTCTTCTTCCCTAGTCATAGCTTTACAACAGGCCTATATGGCAATCTACCAACATCCCCTATGGATGCAAGTACACAATCAGATGTCTTCTTTGACTGGGAGTGGATCAGTAGGGCAGACTGTGGGCGTCACTATCAGGGGTTTAGAGGTAGCCTGACACCCTTCAAGGGCACCTTCGACACCAAGGTGGCCTCCTCTGATTGTAGGTTTGGCTGTCTGTATCTGACTGATGACCTGGCTTCACTTTTACCAACTATTGCCCCTTACTTGATGCAAGGTTTTAATTTCCCAATTTTGGGAGGGCTTACTTTTCACTGTGAGTCGGCAGGAACTTTTGAGATTCCACCACCCCTGATTCTCAGGGGCCCCACTAGATTCTGACCATTCCGTGCTTGATCCCGCCCATCCTGTGGTCATTCCCCACCAAGATGAGTGATTCCCGGTGCCCCTCACACTCAGAGGACTGAGGCTCCTAAAGCATCAGGAATGAATAAGCCCTCCCAGGAGAGTTTTAGTTCAGCCAAAGAGAAGGACTCTATTTATTTATGAATCTGTTAACCAGGTTGGAGTGTTTTCAGGCATGGACCAGGCCATAAAGCATGAAGTACAGTAATACAATAGTAAACACAACAGCAGTACAAGTATGCAAGGTACATAGTATGTGAGTAGGCACAGGTTAAATAACAAGTGAAGAACACCAGTAGATAACATGAACAATCAACACAGGCAGAAGCTAGCTATCACAACCCAATCTCAAGCCCACAGAGAGTTAGACTAGCTACCAAACTGACAGGAGGTTAGAGAGAGGAGGAGAGACAGGATAGGGTAAGGATAACCGAGGAAGAGGGGGGTTATCTCTGCAGACAGTTGCAGCTGTGTTTGGTTAGTAACCAGGATTTAAGGTTATGTTTAAAGGCGCTATGGGAGTTCAAGGAACTAAAGGTGGGAGGTCCATTCCAAAAGGTGGAGGTCGCTACCATAAGGGCATTCCCACCCGCCCTGGTCATAGTCCATGGCACCCTCAAGAGGAGGACAGCAGAGGAGCAGAGGCATCTGGGTGGAGGTATGGAGCCTACAGAGGTTGGAGAGAGGGAAATAGCACTGTTTCTTAGAATGGTGTCCACAAAGCAACCAAGGATATATTGAGGCGGCCTGTAGGAGAGCCACCGCGAGGTAGAGGTACAGGTTACAAGTGTGTGGAGAAAGGGACGGACAATGCAGTGACAAGCACTATTGTAGGCTAACGAGAGTCTAGTCCGAGGGTGAGGGAGAGACACGAGAGTAAATGGGGAACAGTAGTCCAATAAGGAGAAGGTTACCTCTGACAACAGCCAAGCAAGCCTCAGTGGACAGGTAGGGTTTAAGCAGTACACTGCCCATGTTTCTGGTTTATCCTATAGGTAACAATGTTGACATGATTTGTGAAGGAAAGAGAGGGGTCGAGTGTAACACCCAGATATTTAAAGGAGGAGGCATTATCCAGGGGCCATCGAGCAAGAGGATAACGAGAGGTGAATTGTCAGCATTGGATTTGGTTAGGAATGATCTGGACGTAAATAGCATGGCCTTGGTTTTTTGTGTTAACCAGCAGCCAGTTGGAAGTGAACCAGTTGTAGAGCGGCACTGAATAAAATATATAGGAGAGCGTTGCAGTTGAGGCAGTCAGAGTGGAGGTGTTGACAAAGATAGAGAAGAGCAGAGGTCCCAGGATGGACCCTTGGGGCACTCCGTGGATACAGACAGGGCTGGAGAAGAGACAGTGCCAATGCAAACTTCTTGGGAGTGATTTGAGAGGTAGCACTGGAACCATTTGGTGGTTTCCTCAGAGCAGCCAATAGATTGCAGCTTGGAGAGGAGGAGGGCGGTTGATCAGATCGAATGCTTTGAATAGATTGACAAAGACAGAACTGGTAGCACAACTCCGGTCCATGTTGGAGAGGATGTGATTGGTAAACAGAGCCAGAGCCGTGGTGGTACTATGATGCTTATGGAAACCGTGTTGCTGGGTGCATAGGATGTCATTTTATTGAGATACTCAGAAAGCTGATGGTGGACAACCTTCTCGGAGTTTACTAATGAGGGGAGGATAGATATTGACCGATAGTTGTCAGGGGAGTGGGGTCACTGCTTTAGATAGGGACCACCTTAGCTGACTTCCAAGAGAGAGGCATGGAGGAGATGGACAGAGCAAGACTGAATATGAAGGTAAGTGGTCTGGAGAATGCTGAGAGAGACTAGTATTAGGAAAACTGAGGGCCACCAGCACCTGGGCTGCCCAGTTGGAAGTAAACCCGAAAAGTAGTTTAAGGGTGTCCCAAGGGAGGTGATCTTAAAGTAGAAGGTGGGAGGGGTGAGAAAGGGGGGCAGGAGGGAGCTGGGGACAGAGCTAGACCAGGGCATGAGGGTATAGTGGGGTGTGGGGATGAAGAGGGATGGGGAGGGAGGTTTCTATATGGAGATTGATTCTGGAAGATAGAGAAATTACTTACCTTAACAGTAGGCCTTCAAGAATATTGTCTTCATGAAGATTACAGACATCTGTGAGGTGGGATGTCAGTGGGCAAGTCAGTGTGGGTGCTGTTGGGGTGGCACTGGACCACCAGGGCATGCTGTCTGTTTCTATACTGAGGATCAGGGGACCACTGAACTACCAGGAACACTTTGCAACCTGTGTGAATGGATAATTTGTGGGGTGGGGGAACCACAGGACCACCAGAGAAGATTGCAGACAGGTCTGAGGAGCAGTTGGGGTGTGGGGATACACTGGACCACCAAGAAAGATTAGAGACAGGCTCTAAAAAGCAATCGGGATGGGGACACATGGGACAACCTGGAAAGATTACAGACTGCTCTGAGGAGTGATCTTGGGGTGGGAGACACACACTAGGCCTCCAGAGAAGATTACAGATGGCTCTGAGGCAGGTTGGTGGGTGGGGGAACACACTGAATTACATGGGAAGATTACAGGCAGCTCAGAGGGAGTGACGGGTGGGGAGCACACTGAACCACCAGGGATCTTTCTTTACTGTGAAGGCGCTAAGTGACTGTTGCACCCCATGGGTTGTAACTTCTGCTATTGTTATACTTTATACGATTGCTATTTACTGCATGTAACTTATGGCATAAACCACTGTTATATTGTGTTCATTTTGTTATCTGTATTGCACCTATATGTTACCACTGTTGTATCTCACACTGTAACCATGTCTACCCTCCTGTGACGAGGTGCCTTTGTAAATGAGTCCCCGACTCAAAGGGTGTAAATTCAACTTTCAAAATAAATAAATAAACAAATGAGCCCATAATCGGCATGCAAATGACCCCTTAGTGCTGTGCATGCCCAGTGGACTCATTTGCATGTTTGAGCTGAATATAGCCCACAGGAGTCTTGGCACTATGCCATTTTGGGCAGCACTAGTCCCTGTGGACTATATATAGCCCAGATCCATGTTGGGCAGCACAGTTTCACTTCACACTGTGCTGACATGGCCCAGTATTCAGTCAGATAGTGACACTTGCTATCTGACTATCGCAGCAGTCGGGGAGTAGGGCATGCAGTACACACATGCGTGCTTCACTTGTGCATTTTTCTGAATATTGGGCCTGATTCTGGTAGTTCTGCAGATGAACTGGTCTCAACATTTCTGTTCTTCTCCCAAAAGGTCCAAGAGGATTTCAGGACCGCCAGGTCCCGACGGTGCACAAGGTCCTCCTGGTTCACCTGGACCATCATCAATAGCTCATGGATTCCTTGTTACTAGACACAGTCAGATGACGGAACCACCTGAATGCCCATTTGGAACAAGAAGAATCTATGATGGCTTTTCTTTGCTTTATGTGCAAGGCAATGAAAGGGGACATGGTCAGGACTTGGTAAGATTTTAGTATTACATTATAATGTAAATATGAAGTTGATGATCTTATTTTGGGAATCAGTTCCTGCAGCATGTTACACCATTAGAACTGAAGCGCAGCCAGCAGGACCCCATGGAAGATTTCTAGCTAGTTACATACAGCGGGGAACCGCCCATGACATCGGCCCTGCCCCGGCATCACATATATCATAAAAGGGGCTATCCTCCAGCATCCTCAGTTCTTTTCTCACCATCGAGTCACAGCATCGGCTCCACGGATGCCTTTAGCTATCGAACAGTGCCATCACTTGAGTATTTCCACTTCATTTGATTTTTATTTTCGAAAAGTCTGATTTCTTCCTTTCATATGTCATCTTCCCTGAAGTCATCTGTTGAAAGGCACTCCTCAAAGTGTGCTTGTGGGAAACAGATTCCTTTTAAGGTTAAACATACAGCCTGTGTCAGGTGCCTAGGCTCAAAACACGACACTAAGGCCTGTCCCATTTGCCAAAACTTTAACAGCCACACTAGGATCCATCAACAGAAAGTTTGGAGACCTTCCTATTAGTAAAAATATTATCAGCCATGCAAAAAGTTCCCCTCATGGGAAGAGTCCTCCCACAAATCAGGAAACATAAGGAAAAATGGAGGAAAGGGAGAAGAGCACTCCCCATCCATGCGAGACATCCGACTCAGGGCAAGCTCAGACTCCGCCTCGCCAACAGATCTCTGTCTCAGACAAAGATCCTGCCTCCACCTGTCAAAGTCCAGACATGGGGTGGTGCTAGCGTGCATCCACCCTCCAGCCTTTGAAGTTCAGGCTGAAATAATCCTTGCAGAGCAGGCCTCGGCTCTTCAGGCCGATCTGCATTCACAGATTGCTCCGCTTCTACAGGCCCTGACTCCCTGGACAAGTGCTGGACTCCAACCACTGGAGGTCAGCCTCCCAACCCCCAGGGAACCTTGGGGACGTCCACTAAACAGACCTCAGATCTGACGTCCCTCAAGCGAACCTCAGACCTGAAGCGGACATTAGAACAGGCGCTCGTCTAAACATCCTAAGGACCAATGACCATCAGAGGTCCACTCTCACAGAAAAGATGTTACCTCATCCATACCAAACATTGGTCTATGCAGACATTTGGAGCGATGAAGGTACCGATGCCGGGGTTGAGCAACTCAGCGATGACCAGGCGTCAGGAGACAGGAGTAAACAAACCTCCTAGGCGACCCAACACCACCCAAAGATCAGACAATGGGTGCATCAGGCCACAGACTGTCAGACCCAGGTGACGGTCAGATGGCATCTCGAGGACACCGACCTCAGGTCAGTCATCAGGTCTTAACATCTCCGAGGGAAGAAATTATTTTCCTATTGGTGGAAAACCATTAGGAAGGACGTAGTTCCCACAAAACCACCAGAGGAAAACCTGTCTACTCCAAAGGAGAAAAGCCTAGACTGACCACCCCCTAGAGAGGAGAGTCCCAAACCTAGGGGCAGATCTAAGGACAAGAGGTTGCACAAAGAGAAGAAGCGCGCCAAGGTCTCCTTCACAGACCCCTTCCCACTCTCCCAGCGTGCACAGACCTAAGAAGCACCACAGGTCAGACTCCTCCTCCTTGGACGAGTCTCATTCCTCCTCTTTGGATACTTCCAGATCAAGCTCTCCATTTAGTATCCCTTCACCAGATCCAAGGGATCTATCTAGTCCCCGATGACTCAACATTTATGGATATAATGCGGCATATCCAAGATAACACGGGTGGGACACAGAAGACTTAGATCCTGAAAGGCAACGCCTCACCAAGTATCTAAGACAAAAGGATCCCAAACCAGTGGTAGTCCCTTATTAGTTGATACCTTCCAGGATGTTACAGAAGCTGCTTAGAAGCACCCTTTTCTTCCTCAGCAGTCCCCAAGAAGGTGGACCGCCTATATAGGGCCCCTTGGAGGATCCTTATCTGGGAGAGCAGCCAGTGACAGATTCTATGGTCATCACTGCCACTCATGACCGGTCGCAGAGGACCCAGCACCTAAGCACCCAGCCTCTGGACTGAGAGTCGAAACAACTTGACTCCATGGGGAGAAAAATGTATGCCTCAGCAACATGTTCCATCCGCTCATTAAATTTACTGACCCACATGGTCCAGTTCCAAATGCCCTGTAGGGAGCAAGGTCAAGACTTGGTTAAAACCTTCCAGATGGGGACTAAAAGAGGAACTAACAAAGCTCCTTCAAACAGGCTCTGATATTGGCACTCAAGTACTCAGAGCAGCATATGACTGGCAGATTCAGCCACAAGAAACACAGCATTAGAGTATGACTCAGACAACACTCCTGGCTGAGGGTATCGGCTTTATACGGACATCCAGAAGGGCATTCTGAATGTTCCCTTCAAAAGCTCGGTTCTCTTGGGAAGAAGCCAAGAAAATAATCACAAAATTACAAGACGTCCGAAGGGAGTAAGATCTGTACAGGCCATGTACAGACTCCAAGCCGGGTTTTGGCTGGAGGTAAAGAACCACTTCAAAGGCAAGCAAGGACAGTAGCCCTGATTCGGACAGCAGCAGAGAGGCAGCTTTAACCGCAGGCCCATCTCAAGCTGCAGTAGGTTCAGGTGCCAGGAACACAAAGACTCCTCAGGCAACCCTCCCTGTCCCCCCACTGCCTGACTCCACTGCAACCCCACTCCCCTTTGGTTCAAAGGGTAGAGAAGGTCGAGTCGCTTCTCAAGACACATAGCAGGATAGCAACAAATCACTTCATACCAAGGGGTGCTTCAATTAATTTAAAGATGTCACTATCGGATTCACTGAGCAACCACCATCCAGACCACCACCACGGTCTCAGTATTCGAGACAACATGCCACACTGATCCGAGTGGAAATCAATGCCCTTCTCGAGAAGGAGGCTATAGAAAAGGCCCCATGGATCCAGAGGGAAAGGTACTATTGCCACTTCTTCCTAGTACCCAAAGACAGGGACCTCGCCCCATCCTAGATCTCAGCAATCTCAACACCTTGTGGCATACAAACGCTTCAAGATGGTCACCCTACCAGGCTTAGTCCCGATACACCCAGATGCTTGGCTAGGATCATTGAACATGCAAGATACCTACCTCTACATCCCAAATGCAAAGCATAATCGGAGGTTCCTGTGATTCGAATTCCAGGGTCACCACTACCAATTCCGAGCCCTGTCTTTTGGCCTGTCATCTTTATTTGGTTGTTTAACCAGGTATAGCACACTAGCTTAAAGCTTTTTACAGGAGCGACCTGGGAGCACAAGGAGGTTAAGTGACTTGCTCAGGATCACACAGTATGCAAGTGGAAGCTGTGGGATTCAAACCCAGGTCTAGTCTGCTGGATGTCACCAGATTTGCAGCTCAGAGCCTTCTCCGAGGGTATTCACCAAATGCCTGGCGGTAGTAGCAGGTGGCACTCAGGAGAAGGGCCACTATGTCTTCCTCTAGCTGGATGACTGGTTACTGACGGCTTCATCCTGGAGAGAACTAAACACGCTCTGCATGATACCTATATAATATTCGATTCTCTAGGTGTCACTATCGACCTGTCAAAATCGCCCTTGCATCTTGCCAAAGACTGCAGTTCATTGGTGCAGTATTGGACACCAGAAAGAGAAGGCCTTTCTACCAGAAGACAGGGCTATGAAGCTTGACAAGGAACATCATGGGACAAAAACAGGTCCCTGCAAGGACCATGTTGCATCTTCTAGGCCACATGGCACTGCCAGCAGCACAGGTCCTCTATCATGCTTATACATGAGAACCATTCAATGGACACTCAGGGTTCAGCGGGAGCAATACCAGGATGACTTAGACCAGCTGGTCTCAGTCCCCAGCTCTGTTCTCTGAGTCCTGCAATGGCAGCTGATCCCAGAACACCTCTTGGTAGAAGTTCCTCTTGTCTCCTACTTCTTCATTAATCCTAACCACAGACACATCAGGATCAGGCTGGGCACCCATTTGGGCAGCAAAAGACTCGGACTATGGTCAGGGATGGAAAAACCTTCACATAAATGTCCTCAAAATGAGGGCAGTCTTTATGCCCTTCAGGCCTTGCAAATGGACCTAACCCTGGGACATCTACTGATCCAAACAAACAACATGTCAGTAGTGTTCTGTATCAACAAATAAGGGCACTCACTAGTGTCAACTCTGTTGAGAAGTGATGAGAGTGTGGTACTGGGCAATAGAACACAGTATAACCCTATCTGCCCTGCATGTTCCCGAGTTACAGAACATGCTGGCAGATCTACTCAGCAGATCTCGATCCAGCTGCATACGAATGGGAGCTCCTACAACCAGTGGCAGAAACTCCTCGCAAAATGGAGGATGCCAGAATTGGATCTGTTCACCTCCCATACAATGCAGAACTGCCCAGTTTCTGCTCGCTAGGTCCAGGGCCTGTGTTTTCTGGCAAGACACATTGTCCCTCTCCTGGACAGGCAGATTCCTCTATGCCTTTCCTCCTGCTCTTTGATCCAGAGAGTCCTGCTCAAGCTGCAGGATGACAGAGTAGTCATGATTCTGGTGGCCCCATATTGGCCCAGACAGATATGGTTTTCTCTTCACCGAATCTCAGATTCTTACACCTGTGCGCCTGGCTTCTAAGGACTACGCCTGGCTTCTAAGGACCTAGCAGTGTCTCACCATGGAGTCTCAGACAGTGTGGCCGACATCCTAGTGGCAGCAAGAAACCTCTACTCATGCCACATATGCCATGAAATGGTGCAGGTTTTGCTTTTGGTCCTCAGCCTGTGACCTGGACCCTTTAACTTGCCTAGCAAAATCGGTACTAGAGTACCTCCTTTCCTTATCAGAAGCAGGGCTCAGTTATTCCTCAATAAAGATGCATCTTTCTGCAGTATCTAAGTACCATGCACCCTTTGGGGACAAATCCATGGCCCAACTAAGTTTTCATGTCACCTTCTTGCGTGGCATCCTCCACTGAAGCCACCTATTAGAAATGCGATCCCTCCTTAGGATCTTCTCTTCATTTTAGAACAGTTCACTCTACCTCCTTTTGAACCAGCCACGGATTGTGAGCTACACCTCTATTTGAAGGTTTTATTTTTAGTTGCAGTTACCTCTGCCAGGAGAATTTCTGAGCTTCAAGCACTCGTGTGCAAAGAGCCATAATTGATTTTCCATTGGGACAGGGTGCCCTTTAGGACCAATCCTAAGTTTCTACCAAGGTAGTGTCAGGAGTTAACCCTCAACCAGGATGTCGACCTACTGGTCTACTGTCCGGCATATTCCAATAGGGAGAGGCTTTCCTACACACATTGGATGGACACAGGATACTCAGGTTCTACCGACTAGGATGAGACCACACCAACAGTCTGACCAGTTATTTTGTCCTTTGCCCACAGGATGTTAGTGGCACCAGTGTCTAAACAGACACTATTAAAATGGTTGGTAAACTGCAGTGTGTTCTGCTACCAGAAGTGAAACAAACCCTTACCGGACCGGTAAATGGTCACTCTACCAGAGGGATGGCAACATCTTTGCCTCCCTGAGAAATGTTGTGGCTCCTTCCATTTGTGCAGCAGCTACATGGAGCACAATGTACACATTCTGTCAGACATTAAAGTCTGGACATTGCCTCCAGGCACAGAGTGGGCTTTGGCCTTGTCATCCTTCAGGGGCTTCTTTCATGAGGGTTCCCTTTCACCTTTCTCCTATCCACCTCCCAAATTTAGGGGTAATTCTTATCACTGCTTGGGACTCAGTCCTAATGGTGTAACCTGCTACAAGAGCTGTTTCTCAAAGATAGTACAGTTACGTAAGAACTTATCATAACAGTAGATCTTCAAGAACAGCTCTTGCAGCAGGTACTTTCCACCCACCTTCCCTCTGGAGGTCACCTGTTTTGCAATAATAGTTACAATTGGTCTTCCTCTGGAAGTGGATCCTCGGTCTTCCATCAGAATCACATTGCTATGCGGAGTCTGGTAGGAGAACTACAGGGGATACAGGGGCCACCCTTTTATGATGTAATATGTGGCCGTCGAGGCGGAAGCCAGCGTTGTGGGTGATCCTCCATTGTATGTAACTAGCTAGAAATTTTCCGGGTCCTGCTGCCTGCCGGGTTTAGTCCTAATGGTGTGTAACCTGCTGCAAGAGCTGTTCTTGAATATCTATTGTAATTGTAAGTTCTACGTAATCGTACTTTTCTTCTTAAATCATGAAATTTATAAAAGAGACAGATCGTGTGTTTATGTAAACTGCTGTTTTAGAATCCATTTTAAGGAAGATTGCCTTAAGAGAGGTCTGTCCCATTACCTTAATGTTCTAAAGAGAGGACGTGTCTCCTTTTAAGCATCTTTTTCATCAGAAGAAAAACACATGAAACAGTACTTGTAGCCTCATGCTTGAGTAAACCAAAGTCTGATGCCATGTCCACCAAATTAAAACACATGGTTTTACTTATTTGAAGGTGTTTTGCAGAATGTCAGTTTGAGCCAGTGGGATTATTTACAATTAGATTCTGCCCAAGATGACCAGCATACTACATTGTACAGACAGAAAAGTAGAAGATACGGATTGCATTGCATATTATACAAACATAAATGTATAATATGTATAGTAGTGTCAGTGGCTCAGTAGGTAGCATGCTTGTCTCTGTGGCAGGAAGATCAGATGGTTGTAGGTGCTAGCTCCACATCTGGTACTTGGGCTAATACCCTGCTAACTGACACTATAGTAGCCCCCCGATGTCGGCTCCACCACGACATCAGCCAGTGGAATATCAGGGCAGTCCCCAGCCCCACCTCAGTTCTTTTCCACCGCAGACCCCTCTCAGTGGCTCCTCGTTTGCCCTTAGATCATTGTCTAGCAGTCAGCAAAGTTCCTTTTTCTCCATTTTTCCTCGAAGCCAAATTCTTCCTTCAGAAGTTCCCATTCTATGTCGTCTTCACCATCGCCGGAACGGGTTAGACCAAGTGCCCTGTGGCCACCAGATCCATGCCAAAGATTCCTGCAAGTTCTGCCTCAGCCCGGACCATGACGCCCAGGGTTGCAAGATCTGCCGCGCTTTACCAGCAGGACAAGGATACAATGCCTGAAAGCACTCAAGGCCCATCTTCTACAGAGGCAGGTCGCAGTGATGCAAAACTCCCAGGGGAGAAGTCTTCATCAAGCGTAAGGAACAAGTTGGACCACCATAAGTCCCCATGACAAGAACGAAGCTGGCCCCACCACGCTCTTGTTCGTGCTCTCCCACAAAAGGCCTCTTCTTTGGGCTCAGAGATTCAGATTATTCCTGACATTCAAGCACTCTCAAGAATGACATGAGTCTACCGGGCACACCAGACTCGGTGTCAGCTGAAGGTAAGCAAGGCCTGGCCTAGCAGCCAGGGACACCCTCCTCGAAGGTGAAGATTGTGCCCTGTGCTTCCTGCACCTCGGGAGTTGGGTCCTTAGCTTCCCTCTTTGGCTCTGGGTGTTCACCAGGGAAATGGCGCCAGAGGCTGACTGGTCGCCAGTCCAAAGAAACTCCACCCTGGAGGATAGGTCAGATGGCTGTTCGCCTCAGGATCTCCCTGACCTACCTTCCTCTCCCATTCCTCTGAACCAGCCAGACAAGCCCTGCTTGTTGCTAGGAGTCCATGGCATCGCACTTTAACAAGGAGGAGCTCATTGAGCTGTTTCAGTACTGGTGGAGCAAGGTCAGGCAGGATGTTGTGCCACCACAGCGGACCCTACCCCAGGTCCGGTGAAGCGGGGACCAAAGAAAGGAGGGAAGCCCTTCCACTCAGCATCCAAGCCCTTCCCTGGGGACCAGGCAAACCTGAGTCTCACTCCCGATGGTTAGCTGCAGCCGTTCCAGGTCCAGGGACTGCCAGCACCATTCTGGGTCTACCAGCCGCTGCTATTCCTCTAGCAGGAAGCGGTCTTCCAGCCAACGCCAGTCTGGCAGTTATCACAGGTGCTCAACCAGTCAGCATCGGGCCTATAGCTGTCATCGATCCTTGAGCCGCCGCCAGTCGGTTCGACATTGGTCACAGAACCGACATGAATCTGCCAGTAGGCAGAACTCTAATGAGTGAAGCCGCTCCTGGTCTGGATTGGCCTCTTCCCATTCCTGCGGGATCAGGTCTTACAATAGCTCTGCCAAGTCTGACCGATCCTCTCTAGGGAGAGAGAGTGCCCCGAGGAGAAGGACACTCCGATCGGCTACGGATGATCCTGCTTTTATGGATGTTATGAGGCACATATAAGCCTCCAATGGATGGGAGACGGAGAACTTGGATCCAGAACACCAGAGGTTAGCAAAGTACCTGATGCAGAAAGAACCAAAGCCTCTAGTGCTTCTTCCTCTAGTGGATACCTACCATGACCTCACCAGACTTACTTGGAAGCATCCCTGCTCCACCCCGGTGGTCCCTAGGAAGTCAGATAGGCTCTGTAGAGGAGGAGCCATTTTTGCTGAACACCCTCAGACTCCATGTTCATTATGGTAGCTCATGATAAGTCTAAGCAGTCGAAGCACCTTAGATCTTACTTTGAGAGGGGCTCTTGCAGCAGGCTATTACCATTAGGACTAATGCCACAAGCCTTGGGACCCACGAGAAAACTTGCTAGCAATACCAGCAGGGCCCTTCCTGATGTCAGCTCTGCTTCAATGTCGGTCATGCCATAAAAGGGGGTCCTAGCTCCACCTCAGTTCTTTTCCTGCTGCAGACCTGCTCTCATTGGGAAAGTCTTAGTGTCTTCTTCAGCAGTTCCAGCAAAATTTAGTGACCTTTTATTGTTTTTATTTGTAGAACCTTACTCCTTCATTGGATTCTCCTTTTTCTTGGTCTTTGTCATTGCATGTCATCTCCATCGTCGGTCTCGCCCTCTGGCCCCAAGAGGACCAATGTGCCTGTGGCCACCAGATCGCATCGGGAAGGATGGCCACGAGGCCTGCATCTTCTGTATGGGCCCAGACCATGACCTCCAAGCCTGCAAGATCTGCAGGGTTTCACCTGCAGGACTCGGATCAGGTGCCTGAAGGCCTTAAAGCCCACCTTTTAGAAAAAGATGGACATCATGAAACACTCTCCCAGGAAAGGCCAAGCACTGGGACAAATCCCACAAGTCCTGTAGGATGGTGGTAGCCAGTCCCACCAGCGTCCAGGTCACATTCTTCCCACAAAAGACCTTGTCTTCAGGCTCTGGTGGTTCCACCGCTGAGAGACACTGAAACATGGAGAAAAGGTGAGGTCCAATGCCCCGCCAAGACACTGCACGTCACCCCAGCTACTATTGACAAACCTGCCAAGGTGAAGGCTACTCCGCTGTGTATCTCTGTCACCTCGCTGGACACAACTAAGGCCTCCACTTTAGCATGCTTTGGCCTGCCAAAAAAAACCTCAGTCACGGCTTTACCGGGTCGGGTAAGGCATTGAGTAAGGAACGGACCCTCTGGCTAAGACTCTTTCTGGGTCCCACCCTCCCAAGTCGGTGAAGTCAGAGCCGACCTCAGCCAAGACACCAGCCACTGTGCGTCCATGGTGTCCAAGGTCGACTTGCCTGAGGGTGAGCTCGCACAGGTGTTGGTACCGTCACCGACCCAGAGGTCCTCTATTCCAGAGGACTCTTCCTCAGAATCTTCCTCCATGGCCCTGCTAGACCTTCTGGCTTCACTGATTCCCCTGAAGGGGAGGCGGTTTGGTTTTTAATAAGGAGGAGCTGCAGGAGCTCTTTTCCTTCTGGTGGAGCCAAGTCAAAAGGACGAGGCTACCCTCAAGCCAGATCTTGACACCGGTATCCAAGCCGCCAGACTTGCAGGACACCGGAATCTTCCCATGAAGTCACCTTCCAAACCCCCAATAGCAGCATAAACCTTCCAAATCCCACTCCCCTTGGTGGTTCCATCCCAGTCTTGGTCTAAGGACCGTTGTCGGTGCCGCTCAAGGTTCTCTAGCCGACGCTGGTCCCGCCCAAGTCCCGCAGCCTCCAAAAATCTATCTCTAGGCCAGGACGCCTTCCAGTCGACGCCGTCCCCTGACAGGCACCGGTCACCACTCCATCATCGTCCCTGAGCCGATGTCGGTCCATGGCCATGTCAGTCAGAAAGTGCCCGACGTTCTAGGAGGAAGCCTCTACAGGCATGGTTCAGGCTCGCCTTGTTCCAGTAGGAGCTGGTCCGCTTCATCTTCATCCTCTTCAGACCAGTCCTTTTCAGGAGTTGGGGGTTCTCTTGATGACAAAGAGACACCTGTTCCGCCCCGATGATCCAACCTTTATGGACGTCATGAGGCATATCCAGGCCTCCAACGAATGGGAGATGGAGGACCTGGACACGGAACACCGAGACTGGCTAGATACCTGAGGCAAAAGGAGCCTAAACCATTGGTAGTGCCTCCTTTGGTGAATACATTTCAAGACCTGACAAGGATCATTTGGAAACACCCAGCCACAGTCCTGGCAGTTCCCAACTCGATGGTCATAATGGCTGCTCATGGTAAGTCTCGACAACCCAGGCACCTTGGTTCCCAGCCTCCCGATCAGGAGTCCTGTTATTTGGACTAGGTGGTCGAGAAGGTATACTCTGAATCCACCTGCTCCATATGTTCCCTAAATTTCCTAATGCATATGGTCCGTACCAGAATACCTTATGAGAGAAGGGACAAGAGGTAGCCAGTGCCTTGCCAGACTCCATAAAAAATGGAGCTCCGGGACATTCTGAAATCGGGCTCAGATGTAGGCACCCATGTTTTGCATGTCTCTGTATGACACTGCAGATACGGCATCAAGGTCGGCAGCGCCAGGTGTCTGCCTAAGGCCATGCCGCTACAAGTCGCAGGGCTCTCCCAGGATCTGCAGACCGGAATCAGGGACCTTCCCTTCCATGGTTCCCTACTGTTTGAGTCGGAGACAAAGAGCCTCATCTCTTATCTCCAAGAGTCAGGCAAATCAATCTGGTCCATCCTACAAATGTATAAGGGGACTAAAAGCGATTCTGTAAATGGACATTTTGAAAACCCCAGGCCGCCATGCCCGTGGCAACCAGACGGCGCAGAGAGGTGGCTTCAAGAGGAAGGCTGGAACCAGCAACCTGCAGGTGTTACCTTTCGAGGCCCAAATTCCTCCCAAGCCTCTCTGCCAACTCCCAGCTCTATCCAGTGACTCCCTGTTGACTCCCTCCTCTGGAGGAGGTACCAGAGGAGGCAGTAGGGTGCTTCTCCTCCACCTGGAGGGATGGAGCGAAATCACTTCAGATCTTTGGCTCCTAGATATCATAAGGAAGGGAAGTACACTGGAGTTCACTCAGATCCTCCCAGAGACACCACCAAGGTCCTCAAGGTATCCTCCGTCTCACGTACCTCTCATAGAAGGAGAGATTCAGGCCCTCTTGTGAAAAAAGACGATAGAGCCAGTCCCCCTGCAGCAGCAGGAAAAGGATTTTACTCACATTCTTCCTGGTTCCAAAGAAAACACAGGATCTCTCGCCCATCCTGGACCTCAGCTCCATAAACAACCATATAGAATACCGAAGGTTCAGGATGGTGACCCTTCCAGGTCTCATTCCTCAGCTGCACCAGGGAGACTGGCTCGCCTCCTGTACATGCAAGGTGCATATATGCATATCGGTCTTCTCAGGGATGTACTTGAGGTTCCACTTCCAAGAGGACACTACCAGTTCCGGGTTCTCCTGTTAGGCAGCGCTCCTCTGTTCCTTGGGTCTTTACCAAGTGCCTAGCAGTGGTAACTGAGGCTTGTAAGGTGCAAAGGAGCATTTTGTCTTCCACTTACCTGGGCGATTGGCTCTTGGTGGCCTCATCAAGAATGCACCTCATTCATACTCACGGGGACACCAATGCGCTATTCGAGTGTTGGAGATCACCCTGAATCTTCCAAAGTTATCCCAGAGTCAAGCCAAAGACTTGTCTTTATAGTTGTGGTCCTGGATACAGTCCAAGGCATGGCCTTCCTCCCACAGGAAAGGGAGATTGCCTAGAGAAGTGGCCCAAATGGTCCTCGTAACCCCACAAGTCCAGGCCAAGACCTTCCTCAGGTTACTGGGGCACATGGCAGCTATCCCTGTAACTCCCTTGGCTCACCTCCACATGAGGGTCCCACAGTGGATGCTCAGGGTGCAGTGGGACCAAAGCTCCAGCGGTCTCGACCATATGGTCTGGATCTCTGGGCCAGTCAGAAGGACCCTTCTTTGGTGGTTAGATCCCCTCAATTTGGAAGCAGGGGTCTTGTTTCAACAGGAGCCACCGAGTCGGACATTGATGACAGACACCTCCGACTTGGGGGCTCACCTAAGAAACAACCAGACTCAGAGTGTTTGGTTCCCAGAGGACACGACCTCCACATCAGTGTTCGGAAATGCAGTGGTCCCTCAACGTCCTTGAGGTTTTCCAAGAGGACCTAGCACCAGGCTCTCTCCTCATTCAGTCAGACAACATGGCTGTTGTCTTCTATATCAACAAGCAAGGGTGAACACACTCCTACCCCTGTGCAGGAGTCGATGAGAGTCTGGTTCTGGGTGCTGGAACATCGACTCTCTCTGACCGCAGTGTATGTTCCAGGCATCCAAAACACCTTGGCAGACAGCCTAAACTGGTCTCGCTTCAAGGCGCATGAGTGGAGCTACTCCAATCAGTAGTGGACCAATTCTTGACACTTAAGATCTTCCAGAGCTGGACTGCTTGCATCTCCACGCACGCCAAACTGCCAAGTTTCTGCTTTGCGAGAGCACACGCCTGGTGCTTTTTGGACCAGACGATTGTCCCTTTGTTGGACAGGAGGTTCTTTATGCCTTCCTCCCTTCCCTCTAATTCAGAGGTTCTGTTGAAGGTGCAGGCCAGGGGGCTGGATGATCCCTAATCATCCGCTGTGGCCCTGCACGATTTGGTTCCCACTACTTCAGCGGCTGTCATGCGGAACCTCCAATCCCGCTGCCAATATGCTCACATTTGTTGTCCCAGGATCAGGGCAAGCTGGTGCATCCAGATCTCAAGTCCCTGCACCTTCATGCATGGCTTCTGCAGACATAGTTAAAACAAGGTATGGGGCCTCCAAATAGGTGGCAGATGTCCTCATTTGGCAGAAAGTCATCTACTCATTCCACTTGCGCTTGTGAAGTGGAAGTGTTTTAGCCTCTGCATCTTGTGGATCCTTACCTATCCAGTGAACTCAGCATTACAGTACCTCCTCTCTTTATTACAACAAGGCCTGAGCTACTCCTCCGTTAAAGGTGCATATGTGGACCATTTCGCTTATCATGTCCTGGTTGAGGCAGAATCCAGTCCAGTTGAACGTGGCCTGCACCTTTTATGGGCATACTATATTGAGCCTCCCATTAGGAATCCAGTTCCTCCTGGGATCTCCTTTTGTGTTAGAGAAGCTACTCCTCCCTTCAACCCACAGCAGAATGTGAGCTGCATTATCTTTCCTGGAAGGTGTCCTTTTCAGTTGCTGTTACTTCAGCTTGAAGGGTTTCCGAGCTTCAGGCCCTGATGTGCAAGGAGCCTTATTTGATTTTCATAGGAAAGGGTTTCCCTCAGGACAAATCCTAAGTTTCTACCAAAGTGGTTTCTGAATTAACCCTCAACCAGTTGGTTGACCTTCTGGTTTATTATTCGACCCTTCCAACAGGGAGAAGTCTCTTACACACCTTGGATGTCCACAGGGCATTGAGGTACTACTTTAAAGCATACTGCGGCACACTGCAAATCGGAGCAACTGTTTGTGTCTAAACACCTTCCCCGGAGAGTTTCAGCATGACTGGGGTTTGCTTTTCCTGGTTCACGTCCTTGGATTTGTTTGTGGGTCCTCGGCGGGTGAACTGAGGTGGAGCTAGGGACGCTCCTTTCATGGCATGGCCGACGCCACGGGGTGGGGAGGCGGGCCCTGCTGGGTATTGGTAGCTAATTTTTTCCGGTGGGTCCTAAGGTTCAGGCATTAGTCCTAATGGTAATAGCCTGCTGCAAGAGCTCCTCTTGAATATTTACTGTTACGGTAAGTTCTTAGGTCCTGGATCTAATAAGGAGAAGGCATACTTTGGAGTTCACTCTGATTCCTCCAGTAAACCCACCAAGGTCCTCCCATTACCCTCCTTCTTACATTCCTATGGTAGAAGGAGAAATTCAGATCCTTTTGTGGAAATGGGCAATCAGAGACAGTTCCTGGAGGCAGCAAGGGAGAGGTTCTATTCCACTTCTTTCTGGCCCCAAAGAAGACCAAGGATCTTCATCCCTTACTGGCCTTGGCTCCCTAAATTGCTTTATAGAATACAAATGATTCAGGATGGTCACGCTTCAAAGCCCCAATCCCTCCTGCACCAGGGGACTGACTCTGCTCCTGGACATGCAAGATGCTTACATGCACATCACGGTCTTTCCTCCCCATCGGAAGTTTCTGAGGTTCCACTTCCAGGGAAGGCGTTATCAGTTCCAGGTCTTACCGTTCGGCCTCTCTTCCTCCTCGAATCTTCACCAAGTGCCTAGCAGTGGTGGCTGCAGCTCTCAGACACAAGGGCTATTATGTCTTTCCTTACCTAGACGACTGGCTCCTTGTAGATCCTTCAAGAAGAGTGTCTTTGCGCCCCTTTGAAGACACCTTTACTCTCTTTTGAGATTTGGGATCACCCTGAATCTTTCAAAGTCATCCCGGAGCCCAGTCAGTGACTACTTTTATAGGAACAGTCCTGGACACGGTTTAGGGCATGGCCTTCCTCCTGCAGGACCCTACGACCCCACAAGTCCAGACCTGGACTTTCCTCAGGCTTCTGGGGCACATGGTGGTGGCCATCCCTGTGGTTTCCTTCGCTCGCCTCACATGAGGGTCCCACAGT
Source organism: Neoceratodus forsteri (assembly GCA_016271365.2). NCBI lineage: Eukaryota > Metazoa > Chordata > Ceratodontiformes > Ceratodontidae > Neoceratodus > Neoceratodus forsteri. The sequence goes on from CM057459.1 coordinate 79,363,513, forward strand.
ATATGCTCAGGGTAGAGGGACCAGAGGTCCAGTGGTGTAAATCAGCTGGTCAGAATCTCAGACACGGTCAGGAGGACACTTTCTTGGGGTTGGACCCCTCAACCTGTAATGAGGTCCAGTTCCAGCAGGAGCCTCAGGCGGACCCTGATGATGGATGCCTCGTGGGTGTTACAAGCAGACCTGTCACCAGGCTCTCTTCTCATCCAGTCAGACAACACAGTGGTAGTGTTTATGTCAACAAGCAAGAGGGAACGCACTCCCCCTTTGTGCCGGAGGCGGTGAGAGTCTGGTACTGGGCCCTGGAACATCATCTAAATCTTGCAGTAGTTCATGTTCAAGGTACCCAAAGCTCTTGGCCAACAGCCTAAGCGGTCTCGGTCCAAGGCAGTGGAAGTACTCCAGTCAGTAGCAAATGAGCTATTCGACATGTGGGGCCACCTGAGCTGGACCTCTTGGTATCTCAACTCACTGCCAAACTACTCAGTTTTTTGCTCACGAGAGCCCGCTCTGGTAATTTTTGGCCAGATGCATTGCCCTCTGTTGGACAGGGGTTTTCTGTATGCCTACTGCTCATTCAGATGGTTCTTCTGAAACTGCAGGTTGAGGGGCTTGCATGATTCTTATCGCCTCTTCTCTGGCCTCGGCAGATGTGGTACCCATTTCTTCAGCAGCTGGCGGTGGAACCTCCAATTCAGCTGCTCTGAGCTTGCATCTGTTATTCAGGAACAGGGATTTTTGGTTCATTCGGACCTCAAATCCCTACGTTTTCATGCCTAGCTCCACAGACATGGTAAAAATCAAGGTATGGGGTTTCCCAGGAGGTGGTAGACATTCTTGTCTTTGCGAGGAAGCCCCTACTAGATCCACTTATGCTATGAAGTGGAAGCGCTTTTTGTCTTTGAGCTTCATTCCATCACTTAGAGCCCCTCACCTACCCAGTGAACTCAGTTCTTCAGTATTTCCTCCCTTACTAATGAAGGATTGAGTTACTCCTCCATTAAGGTGTACTTGTCAGTGGTTTCAGCTTACCATGTGTTAGTGGAGGAAAGATACTTGCTCAACTGGATGTGTCCCACAACTTTTTAGGGGCATTCTGCATCTTAAGCCTCCCATTTGAGATCCAGTACCACCCTGGGATCACCTGTTTATGTTGGAGAAAATCACCCTCCCCTTTTGAGCCTGCCATGGATTGTGAGCTGCTTTCTTTCTTGGAAAGTGGCTTTTCAGTTGCAGTTACTTCTGCTTGGAAGTTTCGAGCTTCAGGCCCTGATGTGTAATGCCTTATTTCGTTTTTCATAGGGACAGGGTGTCTCTGAGAACGAACACTAAGTTTCTTCCTGAAGTGGTTTCCAAGTTTACTTTGAATCAAGAGGTCAACCTTCCGTGTGTTACCGGACCATTCCAATAGAGGGAGGCTCTCCTACATCCTCTGGATGTCCACAGAGCGCTGAGGTATTATCTTAAGTGCACTGCTCTTCACTGCAAGTCGAGCAGCTTTTTGTCACTTTTTCACCTCGATGCCTTGGCAGTCCAGTGTTGAAACATACTATTTCTAGATGGCTGGTCAATTTTATCATCTACTGTTACAATAAGCACAACAAGACCCTTCTAGGCTCGGTCAGAGTCATTCTACCAGGAAGTGGCCACTTCCTTCGCATCTCTTGAAATGTCTCCATTAGGAACATCTGTGCAGTGGCTACTTGAGTTCAGTACATACTTTCATTAGGCACTACAGTCTGGACGTTTCTTCTAGGCATAGAGCCGAGTTTGACCTGGCAGTCCTTCAGGGCCTTCTGTCTTGAACTGGCCAACCAGCACTGGTGCTGTCAGCCACCTCCTGGTTCTTCTGTCTCTCTTTTCACAGGACTGCTTGAGATTCAGTCCTTATGGTAATAGCCTGCTGCAAGAGCTCCCACCTGAAGTAAGATTGTACAGATACATAAGGACTTACCATAACAGTAGATCTTTGAGAGGAGCTCTTGCAGCAGGCGTTGCTTTCCGCCCTCCTTCCCACTGGTGAGCTACATCACTTCCTCTAGTAATGCAAGCTTCCACCTGATCCGCCTGCAGGGCCTTGTTCACGGGTCTCCTGTGGGTGAACTGAGGTGGAGCTGGGACCACCCTGATATACCATTGGCTGACGTCGGGCTGAAGCCCGACATCAGAGCAGCCCTGCTGGTTACTGCTAGCTAACAGTTTCCGATGGGTCCTAGTGCCTGTGGCATAGTCCTAATGGTAATAGCCTGCTGCAAGAGCTCTTCTAAGATCTACTGTTACAGTAAGTTCTTACGTAACTGTACTGTTCTCCTCAACGTTGTGCTAAGCTTGTCCAAAATTTTATAATGTAAAGGCATGTGAGAAGAAGGTGCTCCCATGTTTCCAGTTGCTTCCACAGCCATCCTGGAGTCAGTAACACCTTTGTACACTTCTGTGTTTGTGATTAGTACAAGTGCCCAAGTGTCCCGCATAGCTCAAGCATGCTACATCCCATACATAAACTGGGATTCTGGGATCCTGTAAACCTTTTCTCACCTCAGACTCCCTCCCCAAGAGCATAATGGCAGATCTTCCAGGAATCAATGTTCACCATTCTTTCACGCTGAGTGGCTGAATGGAGGCACAGGACCTACGGAGAAAAACATTCAGGAGGGCTGGCACCGAGGCTAGCTGTGCACATGCGTGGCTCCGTGAGACTAAGCTCATAGGTGCAGGCTTACCTCGCACTGGCCCTCAACTGCTTCAGTTCCTTTTTTCTGCCATCGAGTGTACATCAGTGATGATGTCAGTTGCCCACTGGGAGTCAGAACTTCACTTGTACAGCAATAGTGTTTTGTTCTCAGTTCTAGTGTTTAAAGCTAGAATGTGTTATTTTTGTGTCAGTTTAGTGAATTACAAATAAATATTTTCTATCAGTCTCTCAACGCTACTGAGCATCAATAGTCGAAAGAAACGGAGGACGGCAGGGAGCCTACTCAGGCAAGCTGCTCTGGCAGCAGGACGGTGCCTGATCCTCTGTCCATGTCAGGGAAGGGTTCTGACCACAGGTGGTCCAGTGCCTGGAAGAAAGACAGTCCCCCAACGAAACACAAAAGAAGTGAGTCAATCCTGGTCAGGGTCCTGGCACTGCTTAGCCTTGGCTTCTTTCTCTTCCCATTGGAAGGAGAAGAAATGACACTGGTCAGGGTCGCCTTTGCAAGATCTACCGCGAGATCTCTGGTCCTTTGGAGCTAGGTGCCTTTGCCATTACCTTCAGTGTTGTCAGGGTCTCTAAGTCCTGGGGTTGGAGTATTGGGCCTGGAGTCCCTCTCTGTCTGTAAACAGGGACTTCAGTGGGCAGTTCAGCACTGGGCAGCTCTTGTGAAGCAGTAGCTGCAGCATCTGGCCGTGTGCCTCTACCTCGGAACCAGTCCCTGGTCCCTTGAGCCAGTGGAACTGGAACTGCTGGCAGCGCCTCAAGCTGGATAGAGTGTTTGGCTCTGGTAAGAGCCCTTGGGTCCTGCCAGTGACTGTTCCACCAACTCCTGTCCCACTGACCACTCCCCTGTCCTAGGCTGAGATGGGGCTATCTGCGGTGCAATTGCTAGTCACATCAGTGCTGACTAGGTCATCTATATCAGATCTGGTTCCGTGCTGACACCAGGCTTGGTTCTTTCAGAGCCTGGCTCTGCACTGATTCCAGCACCAGTTCTGGTGCTGCCCCTAGATTCAGTTCTGGTTCCAGTGCCCCTTAGATTCAGTTCTGATTCAGTGCCTCCTCTGGTGCTGGCCCCTCATTCTTCAGGGCTGGTGTCTCGGTGTTGGCTGCAGCTGTGTTCTGGAATGGGGGCCTGTGACCAAACTTTTATAACTCTCCTTATGAGGAGAATTAGAGGGGGACCTAGTTCAGATCTCGATCTCATCATTACTGAGGGCAGCAACGATGACCCCTTCTTTAGTCTGGACACTTCAGACCCAGGTCCTGTGTCTGTGCCCAGGAGGATCTAACTTTCCAGACTTCGCTCAGAAATATGCACTCCACCCTTAGTTTTGAGCCTACAGCCATTGACGGAAATGTCTCCATCTGGAGTGGTTAAACATTTCCACCATGAAAAGTCAATTTAATTCCTCCTAGTCCTCCCATATTTGAGACCCTATCTGACTCCAAACAGGCCTGCTAAAATTTACTTCCATCTTAAGGCAGGCTGACAAAAGTACACTATATCCAAAGGAAGCATGCATCTCAGTCTGTATCTGATACCACTGTTGTCCTCAGTGAGGAATGACAAAGCAGTCATTCTCCAGGAGGTCTCTTCACACCCTGTCAACAGAGTTACGAGAGTGACACTATGGGCAAGTGTACTTCGTTTCTGCTACCCTGAGCATGTGAGTTACTAGCTACAAGGGCATTTTTCTAAATATGAGTATTCCTCTGGAGCAAACTTAAATCCCTGGCAGAGTCCTTCTAGATTCTGAGGCTAAACAAGATATTATGCTGACTGTCAAGCAAGGTATCAAATCTAACAGTCACCATCTTAAAGCCTCTGTGGATGCCTTGATGCTGCATCTTGCTCTGCTCCTGCATTCATTAGGCACCATTCCTGACTGCATATGCCTGGCTTCTCGCAGGACATCCTACCAGAGGTTACGAATGTTGCCTTTGATAGAACTTACCTGTTTGGGCAGCAAGTAGAGAAGTCTGTTAAGGCATCCCATTAAACTAGAATGACCCTGTAAAACTTCCAGGCCAGCTCATTCTAATCCTCATGGGGCAAAGGAGATAGTTCTTTCAAAACAAGCAGTCCTTTATGGCAAGGGCAGTGGGGCCCAAAACAAATCTCAGCCTCCCCAGCCTCAGAAAAAGGCGCAGCCAAAGGCACAGGCACCCTTAGCACCCAAGTGTCACCCTCTGAAACTCCAGTCCCAGTCTTGCCTCAGCTGCCCAAGGCAGATCTCTCCTCTCTCTCGGGAGGGGGCACCTGACCCAGGTTAACCATCGTTGGGAATCCATCACAACGGACAAGTGGATCGTGAGGATCATCTGAGAGGATACTCCCTACATTTTACAGAAAACCCTCTGGGCTATCTGCCCAAAAGTCAGACCCTCTTATTAGCTCAGATGTCAGAGCTTCTGGTGAAGGAGATTTTTGAGCCTTCTGAGCAACAGGGCAGTGGAAGTGGTGCCAGAGTCAGAGCGAAACATAGGCTTCTACTCTGACTAACTCCTAGTACCAAAGAAATCTGGGGCATATGCCTGATTCTCCACCTCAGAAATCTGAACAAATTCATGGATCGAGAAAATTCAAAATGATTTCTCTGGGCTCTCCACTTACCTTGCTGAAACCTCAGGACTGGTTAGCTTCCCTGGATATGCAAGATGTGTACCAGCACATACTGGTACACTCTAGCCACCACATATGCCTCTGCTTCATCATGCTGGGCAGCATTACCAATTCAGAGGCTGCCCTTTGCTTTCTGCACCATGAGTCTTTACAAAGTGCTTTGCAATACTCACAGTGCACCTGAGAAAGTTAGGACTTCAAGTCTTCTTGTACTTGGATGATTGGCTGATGGCCAGTCCATCCAGCCGAGTGGAACAGGCAGTGCCACTGCTTCTCACTTCCTTACCTCAATGGGGGTTCTGCTGAATCTTGAGAAGTCTTAGCTCCTACCCTCACAACAACTGCTTTTCATAGGAGCTCATCTTGATATGACCAAGGTGGTATTCTTGGAGCAAGTAATTTATTGTCTTCAAGTTGTAACTGATTTGTTGAAAGATTTGTGGATCCAGTAAATATGGCCTCCTTCAGATATAACCCATCTTTCTCAGTACAAAGTTCTGCTTTTCTTTTTTCCCCGTTTTTTGATTTTTACAGAAGATACACAGTAACATACCAACAAGAGACAGCAATGGTACAGACAAAAAGACAACAATAACCAGAACTAGCTAACATAAGCTCCATTACTAATACTGAAATTACCCAATAGATGGATATCAAGTGAGATAGTACAATGCCAACATTCATTCGATTTATATAAATAAAAATAAAATAGGTGGCTATGCACAGGGCAGAGGAAGAGCACCCTTAAGACTAAATCAATTAGATAGGGCTGATCTGAAACCCCAGAATAGCCACCTCTTCTGGGCATGGTGAAGTGGTCTAAATCACACCCTCCTCAGAATTTGTGCCTCTGCAGGATAAGAGCTCAGAAAAGTTCCCAAACACCTGCAAAGCAATCCCCTACCCCGCAGAACAACGATAGGCACTCATATCCAGAGACTGGATAGCCAAGACCCTCCAGTACTGGATCATGGAGTGTGCATGAGACCCAAGTGTTTAGAATACAGTGATATGCTAATACCAGCAATACATCAATCCAACAAGGCAGCAGCCCCAGCCCTCCTCCCGAAGTCCTCCATACCAAAAGCATGGTGGCCAGCACCATAGAGATCTGCTGCCCCGCCATTGGTGAGACCTCATGGAACACTGCCTTCCAAAAGTTCTGTAAGACTGGACATGACCAGAAGTAATGACTGTATGTGCCTAACTCTATCTGACATCTCCCACAAAGAGGTGAAATTGCAGGGTGATATTTGTGTACAATCAAGGGGGACAGTATAAGCGTGTATAAATTTAAACTGAGATTCCTCATATTTATTACAAATCAAATTACCCATGTGGAATGTAATAATAACCTCCACTCTTCCTCCCGGATAGATATCCTAAGTCTCTTTCCCATAATGCTTTACTTTTATGAGTAAGATTAGGGAAGTATCGCCTACTTTTCCAATTATTCCTTTTAATCTTTCTGAGCTGCATAAACCAGCTGCTGCACTGAGCCAACGTTGATGCACTAGCTGGATCCCTGTTCAACCCCTCCCATAGGCTCGGACCTGTAAGTAGCGGAAAAATGTGAGTGCAACAAACCTGTGTCCCCTGCAGGTCCGTAGCGAGCACATTCCCTCAAGGGTATAGATGTTACCCATACAAACTACATTTCGATGCTCCCAGTCATTATATCTTCCAGCAGACAGGCTTGAAGAAAGAAGGGTTCCCCATCATAGGCACCAGCAAAGTTTCATCTTCCAGTGAACTCCTATGACGTTTCATCTGGTCCCAGGCCTCCAACACCCAGTCTACCAAGGAGTTAAACAAGCCCAAATTAGTATATGCCTGGGCTTTTCTAGCTAAATAGGCTGACAAACCGTCCAGGACACCCCAACTCTTCCAAGTCCACCCAGCCTCAGGTGGACGGTTCAACCAGTGTTGAATATATCTGTGTTGTATCGTTATAAAATAGCTTTTCAAATCAGGGAAATTTAGCCCCCTTAGAGACATCTGCCCTAAGACTCTGTAGACACATCTAAGGCCGCTTACTCTGCTACAAAAAGGTGGAGAAAGTCTCGTCTAAATGTTTCAGGTCTGCCCTTGTGAGTCCCACCTGGAGCATTTGCATCATGTACAGTATCTGTGGGAGTATACTCATCTTAATAAGAGTAATACATCCTGACCAAGAAATAGGAGTGCCCTCCAATGCCTTAAGTCTCCCAAGATTTTGTTGATGAGAGAGGTATATTTCAGGTGATACAGAGAACCCAAATCTCTACTATCCTGAATTCCCAAATACCAAAAGAATCAAAGACCTCCGTGGTCCCCAGGTGCCATTCCTTCCGGCAAACCTAAAACTGCATCTGCACTCCAGAGCCAGGAGTAAAGAGATGACTCAGTGAAAGATTTTCCATCAAGTCAAAGTTTTCATTAAAACAGAGATTGATTGGTGAAATTCCACTGAAACAGCAAACAAGGACTCTGTCCATCAGACTAAACTACCCAGACAGAGTCCTTGTTAGCATATTTTCGTGGAATTTACCCACTAATAAATCTCTATTTTGTGGAAAAAACTTTGACTTGTGGAAAATCTTCACTGAGTAATCTCTTACTCCTGGCTCTGGAGCAGGTGCAGTTTTGGTTGTTTGAGTATTCAGAGCGGAGGCCCCACACCCACACCTTGCCCAGGTCTTTTGAACACAGCACAATGAACAGTCTGAGCCTTTCCTCCTGGCCCTGTACCCATTCAAGAGAAAACAGTTCAGATTTTGCCAGGTTAAGCTTATAGCCAGAAAAATGGCAAACTCAGAAATCACCTGGAGTAGCACCTGCATTGACCGGTGGGGCTCTGTGATGCAGCAGCAGCAGGACATCTGCATACAAGGTAACGTTATGGGTCCACCCTGATTTCTCCTGCACCCCTTGCATCTCCAGGGAATTATGAATACAGATCACCAGTGGCTGAATAGCCAGCTAAAGGAAGGGGGCAGAGGGCATCTCTGCCTTGTCCTTCTAAAGAGAGGGAATTTGTCCGTTAGGGTCCCATTAACCAAGATTCATGCCCCTGGTGATTTATATAATGCCTGAAAAATCCCTACATAAGCATCCCCAGGCCAAAGTGTCTCAATGCCTCAAACAAATACTCCCACTCTATAAGATCAAATGCCTTCTCGGCATCCATGGATAGCACACAAGTGCCCGGATGCCGAGAGGCTCACCACACCCATTTAAGAACTTACGTGAATTGTGATACAGAAGGCATCCACACAATCTGGTCTGGTCCAGATGGACCAGAGTCGAAAGCAACTGATCTAGGTGGCTCACCAGAATCTTGGCTATAATTTTCACATCGCAATTGAGCAGGGAATTGGATGGTATGAGGCACAATCAGTGTGCTCCTCCCTGGTTTCAATAGCACAGATAACTACCTCATAACATGTAGCAGGAAGGGTCCCTTCTCCCTGCATCTCCACAATTCCCATAAAGTTCCACCAGGGATCCCTCAGTGCTTTATAATACTCAGCTGTGAAACTATTGGGGCCACTGCCCTTCCACTTTTGAGACTATTTCTAGCACTACTAATCTCCTTCTGGTAATCTCGGGCCCAACCTGTCACTTTGTGCCTCAGTGAGTCGAGGCAAGTCTAACTTATCAAGAGACCAGCTTGCTGCATCAAGCTTCCCACATACTCTACGATATACAGTTGTTAGTAGGAGTTGCAAAACACCTCCTAATCATACCCTTATCCCTCGCCATCTCCCCTGTTTGGTCTTCATCACTGGTATGTGCATAAAGCCACCTGACCCCAAGTTAAATTAACTAAAATGGACCTGGCTTATTGTCCCACTCAGAAAACTGTTTCCTGGCAAAAACAAGTTGCACAAGCTTCCCAATCAAAACAAATTAAGTGCTTCCCGACTGCATTCAACTTCTCGACAAGGCTTCCCATTAACCCTGTGGCTGCCTGGTGCTTGAGCTCCTAAGTTGCCTTTCCAAAGTGATCTTCTTGTCTTGCTTCTCCTTTTATATCTGGAGACATAATTAATAATGGCCCCTCATGTAAGCTTTTACCTGCATCCCAAAACACACTCAAATTTCAACTGAGCCATAATCACCTCCCGAAAATCCGCCAGTGGTCTTTAAGGTGGCTCTGGAAATCCTGCCTTGCCAGCAGATAGGTGGGGAACTTCTAAGGTGGTAGACCATTCCGCTCCTCTGTCAATGCTAAGGTGAGACCTACCAAAGTGTAATCGATCTAGTGCATGGGGTCTTCCACACCTTTTACTATCCTGTGATACTGTACACGGGCATGTACAGTATATGTAGTCTAGGCGAGACCAGGTTTTGTGAGGATTGGAATAAAAAGCATACTCTTTTGCCCCCAGATTTGCTGTATGCCAGCTATCAACTAGGTCCAGTTCACAAACCCCAGGCTGCCACTGTTTCATAACATCTCCATGATGACCCTTTCTTTCAGAACGATCCAGCTCAAGGTGCATTACACAGTTCAAGTCCCCACCAAGTGTCAGACCAGGAATTGCTCTTTGTAATAATATCATGAAGGCCTGGTAAAAGGAAGGATCAAAGAAAGCTGGAGCATAGATGCTAGCATAAATGATGCACTCCCCAAGTCATTTCCCTTCAACAAATATATAGTGAATCTCCTCGGTCAGCGACCACCCGGCGGACTTGCAGGAGAGACGCGTGAGATCAATACTGAACCCCTTTATGCAAACCGATGATGCTGCATAACAAGAGCAGACCCACCCTGCATCTATTTGGCATGTTCTTTATTAGTGAGGTGTGTTTCTTGCAATAGTGTGACAGAGCGTATTCTGCTATGTGAGGGCCATTAGAGTACTAGTTCTCTTGACTGGGGAGGAAAACCCTTTAACGCTCCATGAAATAACAGTAACATTAATAACCGTCCCCATCATAAATTCCAAGAACTATCCCTTGTAGGTCCCCCACAGCCACCAGCAATATTTCACACTTCTTCGCCAATGCGATGAAAATAAAATGGACCCAAAAACTTGACACCATATCTGATAGAACCATACTAACCAACAGAGATCAGAATGTAGAATTTCCCCACTCTCCACACCCCAAACAATCTATAAGTTATTACCCATGAACTGTAGCACATGAACAAACCCACTACCACTATGTAGATTAACAAGATTATATTAATTCACTACACAATAGGTAGTAAAGATATCCCATATAGTAAACAAGTTCCCTCCTCTAGTCCCTCAGAACCAATTTTATAGAACAGAAGAAATACCCAGCATCCAACCAGAATATAAGCCACAATGAGTAATGAGAGGGGGTCCCCAACCCCACCCCCATCCTGGCTGTGCCCAGAGACTGAAACACTTCAGACTAACGTATGCATGCCCTCCATTGTTCCCATCTCATTCCAACAATTCCTGAACTCGAACTAGCTGGCAGCACCTGGTGGGGCCTCCCTCAGGTGTACCAGCCATCCAAACTCGAACTAGGAGGCAGGGCCCGGACCCACCACACCTACCACCCGATTCCACATATATTCAAGATACACAAAGCTGTAGTAAAAAAGGCAGCAAAAGCAGCCATTTCTAAACTGCATTATGTACTTCCCATACAGGAAAACATTAGAGCCACAAATAAAGCGGCTACCAGTCAGAGGCTCAGTATATGTCTGGGGTGACTGAACAACCCCAATCACCACCCAACACCCCCTCAGAAGCAGGGTTCCTCACTGCATTAACTCGGCCGTAGGGTCCCCCATTTCCCCTCAGAACGGTAGAATATCATATTTGCATTTAACAGTTACCCATGCATAGCACAATAGCCCAGTTGTAGAGGACCATAGCATAACCCCATCATAATTCACTCCCCCACAGATGAACTGCCCCACAGTCTGCAAATTGTTCCATAGTGCAATGCAAACATATAAACAGAACAGAGATAGGAAAAAAAAAGATAATGTCCAATGCATCACTTTCAGGAAGAAATCACTTGCAGAGACCAGGCTGGGGATGTGGGAATCAGCAGCGCAATCCAACCACCACATGGCACTTATCCCCACCCCCTCCCTCGAAATACCATAGTCAGCCAAAACCTGCTTGGAGCTGTTTACCTCCTCCAAGTCAGGGAATTGCTGGTTCCCATTGATGAAATCTACAAGCTAGTAGAGCAGTAACAGAAACACTCTGCCACCATCCTTGCAGACCCACAATCGCCCCTTGGCCCAAGGTAGGTACATCACTGTCCAATATAATTTTCAGAGGGTAACAGGCTAACAAACACAAGGCTCTACTAGTTGGGCTGCAGGTAAATCCAGTCCAGGGGTAGCAAGAAAGATAATCCAAGATGCCAGGCAGAAGGGTCCCCACCCAGACACATAGCAACGAGAGAGGAAGAGTCAGCCTGGCAGCCAGTCAAAAGGGCCCTTCATAGGTCTCGCTTGTCCACAGCTCACTTTGTGAGTTCTCTGTAGCTCCTGCACAAATGCTGACACTTTATCCGCCTTCCAAAAGAATAGGAGGTGCCTTCATGTTTGATTTTAAGAAGGGCAGGATAGGTGAAGAAGAAGTCCACTTTAAGGTTGTGGAGCTTAATCATGATAGGGTAGCAGGGTTCTTTTCTGTAGCTGTTGAGGAGGTACTTGCTTTTCAATGTGTTTGTGGAAAATTTCAAAAACATCATACCTTTTGTTTCTTTGTGGTACATCACCCTATGTATACTGGGGTCTCTTACAACTTTTCCAGTTCTGTCTGTTACATGTGTTCTTTGGGCCTCTTTGTTGCTTCTGATTGTAAGAAACCATGCTATGGTTCACCAGTCTATTTGAAGTTGAAGGTTTCACATTATTCACTAAATCTTGCACTACCTCTGTTTTGCCACTTCTCCCGATGCTAGTGACTGTGTCTGCTGTTCCTGTAAATAGTCCTGTAGTTGCTTCGTTGGGTAACCTCCCAGACTTCCATATCAGCATTCTCATGTTGCTCTGGTGTCATTTTAGTTTTACATTTTGGCATCTCCTTTTCAACAATTGCTACTGACTTATAATTCCTATTCTCTATTGAGATCTCTGTTAATACCTGATGTTCCATGTTCTTCAGGTTCAGAGTCTCCGGAGTTTGAACTAGGCTTAGCAGAGGTTATAGTGCTAGCAGCAGAGTGTGTTCAGAAGCTATATTGATATCAGTTCCCTTTTGCTCCGCATTTTCCACCTTGTCCATCTTCTGTAATAATAATCTTTCAGCTCTTTATCTTCCTTTTTTAAGTAAGCCCACCGTGGATGTTTCTGCTATTGTGGGTAGGATGAGGTTCTTTTCATGCGCTCTCACCTTCTGCTATCTCTCTAAAATGTTGTTTATATAGGGAGGAGAGCCTGAGAGGCCCATGTAAAAGTGAAGTCTATAGCACTTAATAGTCAAGTTCATGCGAACGATGAAGGCGCACATGATTGTGAAACACCTACTACAAAATTCTCTGATGCCTCTCTAATTTAGATAATCTTCCTCTAGCTTTTAGAGTGAAGATCGCATGATTTTTGTCCCATTTGATTCAAGAGGGAGGAAAACTTGGGCGAGAGCTTCTTGCAGCAACTCATTCCTCTGTACTGACTGACACCATCTTGAAGGATGAAAAGATCCTGAGGTTCTAGTTGAACAGAACTAAGGACTACAGAAAGCCAAAGTAGCTATTTTCTCTTTCAACTCTAATGGGTTTTTCTGTCACAATCAAGTGCAGATGCTCTTGGATTGTATACTGCCTTCTCCATTGCTACATCATGGCAGGGGCATAGCTAGGGGGCAAGCTTCATGCTCATTCCACTAGGGCAGTAGCCTTCTTTGGCAGAGATATGTACAGTGCTGATTGCAGAGATCTGCAGGGCTGAGATGGAACACAGGGTATGCCTTTAGCAAACACTATGCCCTTAATGTTTATAGCAGGAAGCATGCCAGGTTTGACAGAACTATTCTGTATAGATTACTGTCCTGATTGAGTGCTGTATTCCAGCCTCCTAGTCTGGGGACTATCTCTGTGCTTGGTACTTTGACACGAAGTGGGACTCAATGGAGAAGATGGATTCCTGGAAGATATGAAGTTACATACTTAACATAACTCTTGATCTTCCTGAATATCTTCTCCATAGATTACCAAGACCCTCCCACCAGCCTCCAGACTCACTTCAGTATTGTGGTCATGGCTTTTCTGTTAGTTTGGGCTGTGATTGCATTGTGTTATTGGGGTTGTTTTCCTTCTTATGGGCCACCAGGGCTAGCTGATGCCCTTAGTGCTCAGGGTACAAGTAGGTTTTTCATGCTGTTCACCTCCTTGGTAAAAGGTACTGAGGTAGCTGGGAGCTGGTGTCGCTATATACCAGCAGCTATGTACAGTGACACATGCACGAGGCCTGCTTGCACCCACTAGCTCTCACCAGAAGGTTCTGCCTGTGACTCAGACCCAGAAGTGGTAATCTATAGAGAAGATATTCAGAAAGATCCAGAGTTATGGTAAGTATGTAACTTTATTTATAGGTGAGTAACTTTGTCTCCCTATTCCTACAGTATGGCTGGGGGCTGTTCACCTACAGAATTCCTTTAGGAATTGATCAGCTTCAGCCAAGAAACTAGTTTTTCCTGTGACAAGATTACTTCTCTTAAGGCAATAATGGCCCCATGTTTACCACCTCCAGCTAAATCATCTACACCACCTAGAGAATCTACTAGTCCTCTCTTACTAATAAACCTTTCTGCTTAAAAGCACACTTGTTAAGAAACCGAAGCATTCCTAATTCTGGTGGTGCCATCTAAGCAGGGCCCATGGGGTTGAAACCCAGCTAAGGGTGATTCACAGTAACAAGAGGGCCAGGTGTTGCATGCTTACTTGGCTGTAACAGCATTAGTACTTTAGGCCACTAAGGCTGAAATCCTTATGAAAATAGTTGTTATGGTATATGGTGTCTATAGCCCAGGTCTGTTAATGTCTAGGGATACATTCCTGTAGTTTAAAAGGTAGTTTAAACTAATATGTATTTCTTTTAATCATAGGTACTGCAGGAAGCTGCCTCGTAAATTTAGTACAATGCCATTTTTGTTCTGTAACATCAACAATGTCTGCAATTTCGCATCAAGGAATGACTATTCCTATTGGTTATCCACTCCTGAACCAATGCCAATGAGCATGGCTCCTGTCACTGGTGACAGTATCAAACCCTTCATCAGTAGGTAAGACAACAGATGTAATGGCACTGCTTTGTGAATACTGTTCAGATAAAACATAGACACTGAAGGGACAGGTACCTACTAAATGAAATGTTTTCAGCCATTGTGTTTTGTTGTATATAACTAATATGTTTCATATGATTTTACTCTGTTCTGTTGCCAACATTCTAAATATTTCAAAACGACTAATACTTTTTCCTGGATGGATTATAAAAATTGTAACTGTCAACACTTAATAATTACAACACAGTCTGTTGTCATGGCAATGCTTTATGGGGACAACTATTCATTAAATAACCAGTCCAGTGTCTTGGTAGCAGTGCTGCCAGATGGTAAGTTTTGGTTTGGGATCAGCTTTAGGTCTCTTACCCACTGGATTGGTGGAGAAAGGATGATTACATAATTGAAGTGATTCACTCACTCACTGGGAGGAAGAGCTAAAGTATATTATTCTCCAATACACCACTGGTTCAGCAAATACCAGGACATCATGGAGTCTTTAAGAGAGTACTGCCAACATCTCTTGGGGTTTAGTTTGAGGGTGAGCTGGTTGCAGAAAACAAACATAAAACAGAAATGGCTCATTCTAGCTTTTATTTACACCAGTAAAGAATTAGCAAAATGTTTCCTAACTCTTGGAGAGGACACCTGGCAATTTAACAATATAGTTGAAAGTACATTTTAATGCCTAAATAAATCCTGTTAATGAAAATGCATACTAAAGTGGCTACTGTGGCAGATTTGTCCACTTCAGTCATGTGCAGACATATTGCTATCATATTTCTCTAAAGGTTTTTATGTTTAAGTTCCTAAAAAGGCCACAGTATCAGGTTTACCAGAAAGATGCCCATGTTTTTAAGGGTGCTTGGGAAAATGGCTGATGTGTATTCCAGAATCTGAGCAGGAACTAAAGTTACATTTCAAAGGTGTCATTAAATGACACAGAGATGGAAACATTTCTCTGGTCATAAAATTTCACAGAAAAATATTTGAGAACAGGATCTCGAAACCTCCATTCTGGAAGTCTATTGATTTGCATTCCAGAGTCTGGGAAGGAACTGAAGTTACATTTCAAAGGGTGTCATAAATGACATGGGAATGGAAAGCATTTTCACTAGTCATAAAATTTCAGAGAAAATACTTTGAGAACGGGATGTGGGAAACATCCATTCTGGAAGTCTACTACGAATACACTTTAAGTGTTATAGTTTATTTACATCTGTAATATAGTCAGGAAGGACAGCAAAGCTCAAAGGGTAGCCAGGACACTGGGACTGTAGGAAATCTAAATAATTAATAAATATTAATTCTCTTAAAATCTTGGGAAGAGCAACAGAGACCCTGCTGGTCTAAAAGATAAGGCCACCAAAGAGTTACAGACTGCAGGACCAGGGTATATAAGCCCCTCAGCAGAGCACAGCAGAACACAGTATTTTTGCAGAAGACACTTTTCTGACACATACAGATCCAGATTGCCAAGCATGCACTGAAGACTAGTGACTGCAAGAAGAACTGGGATTATGCAGACTTCATTTATTTTCTGGACTTTTGATGCTCCACAGACAGGGTAGAAACTAGACAGTGACATTTCACAGTGCTTTTTATATATATTTTCCAAGTTTTGTTTGTTATCTTGTAACCAGATTTCGGAATCTTTTTTGTAAGTCTTGTATAATAATTATTTAAGTAATTAGTAAACCCAGTTGCTTTAAAAAACTGCCTGTAACTAATTTTGTTATGTGTGTGAAGGTGGGAAGATTCACTCAATCTGTGACAAGCCTGTCTATTACTAAAGTGCCACCACAGCTACCAAAGACTAGGATCCTGGAAGGGAATCTGGATGCCTAAGTAGGGGAAATGCATAGGTCTCTGTAGGGGTCTATGGAGTTCGAACTAGGTTACTGCATCACCTGTGGAAAAGACACAGGTTATGAGGACAGCCCTGAAAAGCTCGAATGCTTGGACCCCCCCAGTGCAGCAACTGAGGAGGGTTCTTACTTGCTACAGACTCAAGACTGTATTTTACCCTTACCTAGATTAGAGAGGAAGCCCTTGTTGCAAGTGTTCAGTTGTGAACTCATCGAGCACTCTAGAAGGACACAGGAGGGCATCCCTGTTCCCGGTTGCACAGATTGCACTTATGGGTGGGCACTGTGAGGTCAGTGGACCCGCCCCAAAAGTGGGTTCAGGACAGATCTGGTGGCATAGTGGTGGTATCTGAGAGATATTGGTAGCACAGGCATAAAGGTCGGATTTGAGGCCAGTGTATCAGATTGATAAACTAAACAATCCACACATAAACAGGGCAGAGATTTGGGAAAGAAAAACAATTTGGTTACAGTATAAAGTTACCAACCCTGTTTGTTTGTTTGTTTTACAATATAAGCTAGTGTAGCAGTAGTTAGGGAAGATGATGGCTTCCAACTACAGTGAATGCACTGCAGACCAGTTAAGACAGTTGTGTCAAGAAAGAGAGGTCCATTACAACGGGCGAACCAAAAGGAACTATGCGGAGGCTCTTGTGGCAGCCGATCAAGCAAGCCGTTGCCCAGAACCTTGAGTCATGGCCAGTGACTGAAAGGGACCAGCCCGAGCGTGGGGTGCCAAGGGACATCACAGTGTCCAGTCCTAGGAAGGAGGACAGCAAGACCAGAGAGAACCCGGAACCACAGCACCAAGCAAAGTCCACCACAGATCCTGAGCTAGAGAGGCTAAAGTTACAATCTGAGCTGAGGAAATTAGAGCTGGAGCAGAGAAAGTTTGAAGCCCAGTAAGAAAGGGAGCAGAAGAGGTTGTCACAAATGCACTCAGCAGGTCAGGCCCTCTGCCCCACAGTGCCAACCTCCAAATGCAATAGTGTGAACAGGTAACAGACAGGCTAACCTGCCTGTCTGCTTTTGGGTCCGAATCACCTTTAGGCTCAAGTCCTGGGGGATTCAAATGTGAACCTTATGCTAGTGTACCCAGTGTACAGGCTCAGATACGCACTGCCTTTGGGGATTGCATACAGTCTTTCGCCAGGGCACCAAGCCAGATTTCCAAATGAACCCTTAAAACTCTATAAAAGACCTTGGGTATATTCTTACCTTTTCCCAGTTTAGTAACACCATCAAGCTTTTGAACAGTTTTGTCAGTCTTAACCCCTATACATTGCATGCAAAAAGAACTGGCAGACCCAGGCAGTCTTTCAAAATAAAGGGTACTTTACTAAAAGATGATAAAAAATGAAAATGTAAACACACAATATATCAAAGAGCATACAATAACTTAAAAGAACAAGGGCAAAGTATAAAACAAAACTCCTACCAACATACAGTTAGACTTTTCTATCTAATGTATTATCTCTAAGTGCTTATCAGAGAGATGTGTCTTTCTAGAGTCCCAAAATAATATGTCAAACAGATCAGACACCAGTATTATTTTAAACTGTGTCTCCACACCCTCTGTGAGTCATCTAGCTCCTTCTTTTAGAATATGAAAAAATACAAACAGGATGTCAATATCATGAGGTATATTAAATAAGGTGACATCAGCAAAAATAGTTTGAAACAGGATGTCAGTATCATGAGGTATATTAAATAAGGTGACATCAGCAAAAAAATAGTTTCCCAAATTATGAGTCTTTTGATCCACCTGTTCCTTTTAAGTTTACAGCCCTGCAATTCTCTTGCCTAGGTGCAAGATATCTGGCGAGAATCAGCTTAATGATGTCCTGTTTCTGAAGTCATAAAATGTATATTTTAGTTTCCCAGCTTCAGAGCTGCAACAGGTCATAACGGCCATAAAATGCAATTTCTCAAGGAAGTTAATTAATTACAGAGCCTCCTGTCAGTGTAATATATGTAGGTTCACTAAAATCTTGGGGGCACCATGGAGCACAGACTGTCTTACGTGAGACAATCACATACTATATTTTTATATTACAAATAGCATACAATAATCATAACCAGCTGGCCAAGTGTCACAGAGGTTTGAACTGGAGATGCAGGAAAAGCAGTGCCAGAGAGAGGCCTGGAGTTTTCAGCTATCACCGCTGCTTACTTGAGAAGGGCATGAGGTACTAAGCCAAAAGGGCAATGAGGACAGTAGAGACTATGAGAAACTTAAAACTGCTTTACTTAAAAAGTATGAACTAACTCTTGAGGCCACAGGGTTAAATTCTGTAAACCCAAAAGCCCTGACATGAGTTTTGAGGAACTCGCACACAAACGTCAGTTTTTGAAACATTGGTGGAGGGGTGGAAGCACACTTTGTGGGGAAAATTGAGGAGGTTGTGTTGTTAGAGCAGTTCTTGTGGGCTTCAGAGTGTTGAAAACCTGGTTAGAGGACTGAGATCCAAAACAGCACAGCAAGCTGCTGAGCTCTCGGATCGCTATGCCAGCAGCAGGCCTGCTCTGAAAGGAAGTGGAAGGGCAAAGAGAAAAGCATGCCTTCAGGGCAGCTAAAACCCTCACTACCTGTGCAGAAAGGAGAAGCCCCAAGTCACCAAAAGGGATTTCTTGGATGAAAGAAATGATGAATGTTGGTTTTGTCGACAGCCAGGACATATTGCTAGACAGTGTCCTAAAAAGGCACAGAATGGACAAAGTGTCCCTCGAACAGAGGTGGGTGCACTGTGTATCCCTGAGAGTATGCCTGTGAACATGAGGGAGCACATACATCCAGTTACCATAAACTGGGTGCAAACACATGGGTTAAGGGACACGGGAGCATCTCTTACCCTGGTAAAGGGGATTTGGTTGGGCCTGAGCAACTTATACCAAATCAGTTTGTAACTGTGATGGGATTCACTAGGTAGGAGAAAACCCTGGCACTAGCTAGTGTTCTCATGGATTGGATTGAGACAGGAGAGAGGGTAAAAGTGGCAGTGGTACACAGCCTCACTCTGGATGGTAGGCAGGACCATATAAGGTAGTCTGACAGGTCAATGACATGAACTATATTGTGAAACTGCCTGACAGGAGACATACCTATAGGATGTACCATATCAGTATGATGAAGCTACATGCAAATAGGGCCAATGTGATGTTTGCAGTTTGTAGTTCTGGGGAGGGAGGATGTGGAAGACCCCTCCTGGACTTGCTAGAGGAAAGCAGGTGGGAGCCATCTGTGGAGGCAATCAAGCTGTCGCCTCAGTTGACCCTGGAACAGACCCAGGAAGTGAGGGAGGTTTAGATGACTTTGCCCTTGTGTACGGCCAAGCCCGGATGAACCCCCTTGCAAACCCATGATGTAGACACAGGGATGCAAATGCCCACATGATGGACAGCCTACCAGGTGTCTGAGGCCATCTGAAAGGACATTAGGAGGGAGGTGGAGGAAATGCTGGATTTAGGGGTAATCCAGATCTTCCCACAGTCCCTGGGCCTCGCCTGTAGTCCCTAGTTCCCAAGCCGGATGGGTTTATACGCTTTTGTGTGGACTATTGTGGACTCAGCGCAGTCACAAAGTCTGAAGCCCACCTAATGCCACGGACAGATGAACTACTAGACAAACTGGGAGGGATGACATACTTTACCACAACTGACTTGACAAAAGGATATTGGTAGGTGGAGTTAACTGCCAGAGCTAAAGAACGTCAGCCTTCATCACTCCAATAGGATTATTCAAATTCTGGTAATGCCTTTAGAATGAAGAACACCTCTGCCACATTCCAAAGGTTGGTCAACCAGGTGTTGCATGGTACTGAAGAATATGCAGTGGCTTATCTGGATGATATTGACATCTTAGTACCAGCTGGAAGGAACACCTGTCCCATCTGAAGGAAGTGTTGGGCAGGATACAGGTGGCAGGCTCACTTTCAAAGCTGAAAAGTGCTAGGTGGCTATGGCAGAGGTGGCATATCTAGGCTATGTAGTGAGGTGGGGCAGCTTCATCCTAATCAAGCAAAGACTGAGGCAATAGAGGCGTACCCACACCTGAAACCCAGAAGCAAGTTAGGAGCTTCCTAAGGACCACAGGGTACTACCAAAAGTTTATACCCAGTTACAGTACCCTGGTGGTTCCCCATCTGGCTTGCTAAAGAAAAGACAGCCCAAAAGGTAAACTGGGACCCATCCTGTGATCAGGCCTTGCATGGCTAAAAGTGGCACTGCGCAGTGCCTCTGTGTTGGTCAGTCCAGATTACACTAGGCAGTTTGTACTAGATGGATGCCTCAGATGGGGATTGGTGCAGTCCTTGACTAGATATCTGATCAGGGAGGAGACCCCTGATAGTGTACCTCAGCAAGAAGTTACTTCTCCCAGGAGCAGGCATACTCTCACAGTAGAAAAGAAATGTCTTGCACTGGTATGGACCCTGAAGAATTTGGAGCCATATCTCTATGGGAGGTACTTCCAGGAACAGACCAATCACAACCATCTGGTGTGGTTAAATCAGAGGAAAAACAAATGGATGGCTTCTCAGATGGAGTATTGCCCTGCAGGCCTATGACATGGCCATTATACCCGGTCGAGGTCTGCTAATGCAAACGTAGATGGCCTATCTCGCCAGTTAGAACAGTAATCGAATTGCTGGAATCCTGCCATGCATAGAGCGTGTTCCCACAAATTCAGTCTAAGGAGGAAGGATGTTGCACTTGGCCACTACAGCCATATGGCAGACATACTGCTGTCATGTTTTCTAAAGGTTTTATGTCTAAGTTCCCAAAAGGCCAGGATATCAGGTTTACCAGAAAGATGCACATGTTTTGGGTTCTTGGAAAAGGGCTGATGTGCATTCCAGAATCTGGGAAGGAGCTGAAGTTACATTTCAAAGGGTGTCATAAAATGACACGGGATGGAGAGCATTTCCACTGGTCATAAAACTTCAAAGAAAAATACTTTGAGAACTGGATCTGGGAAACCTGTATTCTAGAAGTCTATTGATGTGTATTCCAGAGTCTGGGAAGGAACTGAAGTTACATTTCAAAGGGTGTCATAAAATGACATGGGGATGGAGAGCATTTCCACTGATCATAAAACTTCAAAGAAAAATACTTTGAGAACAGGATGGGAAACATCCATTCTGGAAGTCTACTGTGAATACACTTCAAGTGTTATAGTTTATTTACATTTGTAATATAGTCAGGAAGGGCAGCAAAGAACAAAGGCCAGCCAGGATGTTGGGACTGTAGGAAATCTAAATAATTAATAATATTGATTCGCTTAAAGTCTTGGAAAGAGTAAGAGAGACCCCTGCTGGCCTAAAAGATAAGGCCATCAAAGAGTTACAGAATGCAGGACTAGGGTGTATAAGCCCTCAGCAGAGCACAGCAGAACACAGCATTTTGCAGAAGACACTCTTTCCTGACATACAGCTCCAGACTGCCAAGCATACACTGAAGACCAGTGGCTGCAAGAAGAACTGGGATTTTGGAGACTTCATTTATTTTCTGGACTATTGATTCTCCACAGACAAGGTAGAAACTAGACAGTTAAATTTCACAGTGCATTTTTGTATGTATATTTTCCAACTTTTGTTTGTTATCCTGTAACCAAATTTCTGAATCTTTTGTAAGTCTTGTGTGATAATTATTTAAGTAATTAGTAAAAGCACTTGCTTTAAAAACTGCTTGGAAGTAATGTTGTTGTATGTGTGAAGTTGGGAAGATTTATTCAATCTGTGACAAGCCTGTTTATTGCTAAAGTGCCACCATAGCTACTAAAGACTAGGAGCCTGGAAGGAATCTGGGTGCCTAGGTCGGGCAATACATAGGTCTCTGTAGGGGTCTGTGGAGTTCAAACTAAGTTACTGCACCACCTATGGAGAAGACACAATCAGGGTTACGAGGACAGCAATCAAGAGCTCATAATGCATGGGCCCCCAAGTGCAGCAACCATGGAGAGTTCTTACTTGGTTACAGACTCGAGACTGCATTTTACCCTTACCCAGATTAGAGAGGAAGCCCTGTGCCCTCGTGGTGAGTATTCAGTTGTGAACTCATCGAGCACTCTAGAAGCACATGAGGAGGGTATTCCTGTTCCCCGTCACAGATTGCATATAGAGGTGGGCACTGTGATGCCAGTGGACCTGTCCCCAGGAGTGGGTTCCTGACAGCTGCAAGATGGAGTGTGTTTGATTTTAATTGTTTGTAATTGGAGTTTTATACTGAAGATCTAGTAGTAACTTCTCTGTAACAGCTCTTAGATTAACTAAAGACATACTGCAACAGGCAGTATACTACTGAAAGAAAATTATCCAGTCGTTAGTAGTCTCAAAATACTGCAACTAGCTCTCTCTCTTGCAAGATGATATTTTAGTTCGTTTGTACTACATGTGCAGTGGTAGAACTGTCAGTCCCATCAGCAAGTTCAAATGGAGACATTACAAAATATTTTATGTAGCATAATGAAATCTGGCATTATCAGGAAACTGGCAAACTGGCCTCAGTCTCAAGCTCCTTTATTTCTTTACATCTGCTTTTGCTGCCCTTATTTCTGCTCACTTCAAGCTCTCCTTTCACACTGGTAAGGTTCCTGGTGTCTGGATGAATGACAGAGTTTTCCCACTACACAAAGATGAGGACGCTTCCCACCTAGAAATGATCAGCCTAACTCCCTAACCATACCCCTTGCCAAGGTTCAGGAAAAACTAATGCTCTTCCATTTCTCCCTTCCTTGATTCCTCCTCCTCCTTCCTCACCCTTCCAGCTGGGTTTCAGGAAAACACACACTACCACCCCATTGCTCGCTGAATTCACTGACTCTGCCTTGAGAAGGGGATGGATTGGACCCACTAATTTCCGTAGTACTTGTTAACCTTGCCAAGGCATTCACCACTGTTGCACACCTCTTCACAATGGACAAGCTTGCTGGGACTGGTCTCCTGATTTTTAAATCAAGTGGTTCCATTCCTACTTCTCTTACAGTGGCGAGTTGATAATTTCAGGTGAATCTCTCCTCCAAAATCAGCGTTGGTTTTCCTAAGAATGCCCTGGGTCCTATTCTGTTCTGTCCTGTCCTCAATAACCTCATCAAAGCCTATGTCTCCTCAAACATTCTCATTTTGCAGATGGTACAGTGTTTTTCCTCAGTGGACCCTAATCCTTTATGTTGGAAGCAAAACTCCAGTGGGAACTTGATGATGTGCAGTGCGTGTTCCAAGTAGGGTTGTGCAAACCTTGCGAGTTCGATGTTACAAACTTGGTCTGTCAAACCATGAAAAGTTTACCAAAGTTCTCTTATTTTTGAACTTGTTCACCTAGTTTAACTATACAAAACCATTGTTTTTTGTTAGAATGTACTGGGAAATTATCTCCTTTGTGCCAGGGTACATGAAGCACACAGAAAAACAGAATGGAGCAGTAGTCATCGTGAAAAGTATTGGTTTAAAATTATACACGTTGGACACTGCCATATTTAATGATGTTTCCCACAGTGCTAAGTGTAAATGTTGTACACAGAGTACTTGGCCCACTTTGCCCAAAATTAAATGTTTGTTTGATGTGAAAGTGATCGTGGTTGGTACACAATATTCTGAAGGACATGGGTACAGCATCCCACAAGCTGTGAAGGCTACTGGTTCCAAAAGATGCATGGACAAGTCTTCCATTATGCAAAGGATTAATGTACTCTGAGTACTTGTCCGACTTTTGCCAAACAATAATTGTTTTTGTATAAGGACTACTATATGTAGGCCCAAACATCTAAAGACAGCAGTACAGCAGCCCACAAAACTACAGGCTCCAAAATGATGTCCCTTAGACACTGGCATACCTGTAAAGGGTTAAAAATGTTCTACCAAGGTTAAGTGTTGGACACACAGAGTAGCTGGCAGACTTTGCCAACAAATTCAGTGTAATGTGTACAAGTCTTATGTACAGTAGACCAGAAAACTACAGTACAGTGTATTTATTTTACTGAATGAGCAGAAAGAAAGAGAAGAAGAGCAGCAAGAGCATGCATGGCATTGGCTGTAAATTGGAACACCGATGGTGGTGACGAAAAGGTGCAGCAATATGCCACCCACACAAGCATGAAGACTGGATGGAATCATGGTAGTAGTCAAGACTAATGGACACAGAAACCTTCACCGTCCATCTCATCAATCTCTGTCATTAGTGCAATGGTAGTACAGGAGATTCAACATCTGTAAACCTTGGGAGTAGGTCTTTTAAAAAGGATCAGGTTAACGTTTATAAAAGTAATCACTTCTGTGTTTTTGCTGAAAGGCACATTTTCTTATTGAAGACTGTACTCGGGAATTATTCATGTTCTTTTTATTTTAGCTATGTTCACGATTTTGGAAAAAGCAATTTAAAGGGATAGCAAAAATTATCAGGGGCTGGTCATATATGAAGAAGTCAGTAATGTAAAATCCTCCCGGAAAGAACAGTAGCACTGCTGTGTGTGTGGAGTTGGGGCGGGGAGGACACCGTTAACAAGATGTACTCAACATTCAGCTTTCAACCTTTATTTATTTAAACAGCACCACAGCAATAAAAGTAAAATCCCTTCAAAGAAAAAAAAAGACATTTCATTCGACAGCTTGGTCCACAGTAAGGAATCTGTAAGAAAAAGTACACAGTGAGAAGCTGCCTAAGACAGATCCACAGTAGTTAAAGAAGTACCAACTGTAATTTACTTACCAGTTAGTCCATTGAGACAGTTCTCGTGTGCTTCTGCAATATATCCACTTGAGTATAGCGCAGACATTTTGCTAAACTTGTATCTGCAACTGAATCCAGCTGACTGGCGACCATGAGGTTGGTGTCGGTTTTGGGGTAGGGCAGGAGAAATCAGTTTAATCAACAGCAGCAACTACAGTGGGTTACTGTAGGTCATACTGTGATGTCACACTGATTGCTGTCATTAGGAGAACACTAAAACGCAATTAACTGACAGAGAATAGATAGTGTAAGTGATTAGCTGAATGCCACTTAGCTTTCACAGAGTATGCTAATCACTCCCATTATCGGACTCAGCGAATATTGTCGGCCGTGAACAGGTGCAGCTTAGTTTCATAAAATATTTTAGTTTCTGTCTCAGCCCTACCGCATGTAAACAGTTGATGGCCATGGACAGTAGGGAGCCTAAAGAGGCAGGCTGCTCTGGCAGCGGGGCTGTGTCTGGTCAGCCCCTCCTCCGGAGAGAGGTTCTGATGACAGGAGGTCCAGTACTTGGCGGGAAGTCAGTCCTTTCATAAGTACAAAATGAAATGGTCCCAGTCCTGCACATGCTACGTCGATGTCCAGGCACCTCTTGACCTCAGCCTCTTCCTCCTCTTGTAATAAGGGGAAGAAATGGCACCAGTTGAGGCTGCCCTCTGTATCATTTATTGTAAGACATTTAACTTCCAGGAGTCGTAGGGTCCCACAGTCGTCAACAACGACACTGGAGACATCCAGGCCTGGGAGGTCGCTGTCTCTGGCACAAAGCCTTCCCCTGTCTTCTAGGGAGGACTCTTGTGGGCATTTCCATTGATGAGCAGGTTTTATGGAGCAGTGCGTGCAGCATTTGGCCCATGTGACACCGCTGCTGGCAGGGTCCCTGACCCTTGGGTTGGCAGGGTTGGCATGGCAGGCCGTACCACTGGGCCTGGTACTGTGTTCGTCTGTGGCAATGGCCTCTGGTCCTTGCCACAAGTGGCACCACTGACATCTGTTCCGCTTGTGGTGTCGCCCATCCTCCAGGGATGGGGATTGCCATAGGACCACCACTGGTCTCTTTGGTGCTTGCTGGGTAGTCAACACTGTAGCTGGTATTACGTGCAGTGCGGGTTTGTGCCCTTCAGGGCCTGACTCAGTGCCAGGTGCTGCATTGGATGCAGCACCACATGGGCTCATGGTGTCGGTTGTGGCACTACCCTGACACTGGTCCTTAGGCCTCTGGGGCCGTGTCACGGTATTGCTACACACTGTGCTGGCAGCTCTGTGACCCTTCTCTCTACTATCCCCTTGTAAGGAATTTGTAAATGGAGATGAATCAGATCCTGACCACATTATCTCTGGTGGTGGGATAATGAATCTTTTATGGTCCAGAGGTCTCAGACACAGTCCCTGTGTCTTTTCCTCATCAGACATTTCTTTCTAGGCTCTGCTAAGAAATATGCTTCTAGCGGTATAGATATAGTTCACTATTCACACACTGGCAGTTCCACTAGACAGTGCTGATTCATGGAAACACCTCAAGCTAAATTTCTGCCATCACCTGGATGGTATATCCCTCAGTTCTGCCCCAATGTCAGATCTTCCTTTCCACTGGAAGAGTTTGGTCTCCTCCTTCACAGCTATGCACTCAGTAGGCTACCAAGTGCACCACTGGCAATTTCTGCTTTTTCCTTTGATATTTTGAAGTTCCTTGTCCTCTTCTCTTCGCTATTAGTTCTGCTTAATCCTGGTCAATGGAAGATGGAACACAAGGAAGAAGCCAGCTCCGGCTTCAAATTCTGCATTACATGCCACTAGAAAATGTCATGGATGGACCCGCATCTGTCATACCTCTACTGTTTGGGGACTGCATGATGTTCTGTTATGTGGCCTGTGCCAGGCGATGCTTCCTTTCTCAGAGGAACACCACGGCCCAAGCTTTTTGTCATCTGGCCAGCCAATAGGGACTCAAAGCTTCAACTGAAAGGCCGCAAGAAGGCCTCCGCTGTGGCAGGGTGTGCTGCCCACCTTGCGGCAATGGAAGAGGCAGCAGGTAGCTGCATCCTCATTGGCCTTGGCACTGCTCCCAACTGGGACCAGTCTTGGGCATCTTTCACTACAGAATCCCGGAGATGTGTCAGGCCCTCTAGGCCTTCAGGAAAGCCCTGCCTGTCACAGTAACAAACACAAGTGCTGCTGGCACCAGTCATGGGTCTGGGAGGTGCGGTCATCCCCTCCTCAATTCCCCAACCACTTGAGTCAGGTTGAGCTTTATGTGGTTGAGGGCCAGGTCAAGCTCCACAGTGCCCCCAGGCTTGTTGACATCAACACCAGCCAGTCAAGCGGTTGAGATTTTTCTCCACTCTGTCGACCAGTTGTCGGAGGGACCAACAAAGTCGCTCTCCAAGACCCCAGTTTTCTTGATCCTCACTCAGGAGGACATGGATTGGTCATTGTCCCAGGAACAGCTACCACCAGTATCCATTCCACTGAAGTTGGTACTTCCCTTGCACCTCGACATGTGATTTATAATGAACCCCAAGCGTCTTTTCCTCAGTGTCACCCCTCAAGTCAGTGGTCTAGGTTGTGCTCTTGGTCAAGGCACACTTGCATGATCAGAAGATATTGTCAGTGTTGCTCGACTTCCTCCCCTCAGACAAGAAAGGGCTCCACCACCAGTTGCGACAGTGCTACAAGAAATCCTCTGGTAGCAATGGACCATTGCAGAGTGGGTAGGGGCTCAATCTCCACACCAGTGATTGACTGGTAGGTGCTGGTCAAGACCACGCCTGTCCATCCTTGACTGATGTCCCAGCACTTGTGTCACCACCCTTAGAGGTGGGACTGCCTCCACTGCAGCCCTTGGTAGGAACTCCATCAAAGAACCCCCATGCTGTGGCTGGCATGTGTGGAACCACCTCTTCTGCAGTCATTGGTGGGAGGTCCATCAAGGACTACCACACTGCAGCCAGGTTGCCAGGCCGGCTGTTGGTGTAACCCAGTCGGATGACTCTCAGGTGAACTGTGGTGGAAAACAGTCAAGGACCACTTTGAAGTGTTCTCGGTTGGCTCATCCATGCTGTCATTGAGACCACATACCTTCAACCAGGTGTTGGTCAAGGAACTAACTGCTGACCATGGGCCGGTGTCACTTGGGGCTCTACTCCGACTCATCTGTCCATCTGAAGCCTGTTGGAAAAGGTCAAGTATCCTTTTACAGACATCCTTGATAGGAATGAATTCCTGGGGTTGCCTTTTCTATGTCTGAGACCATATTGGGACTGACTCTGAAGTTCTGACAGCATCTGGCATTCTGCCTGACACCCTCTGCCCATGTGGTCCGAAGTACATGCCCTCTACTGGGTCCTTTATGGGTTCTTGGACCATCCCTCGGCTGAGGGTGTGGTCCAGAACTTAGCTTTCAGAGTTCAGAACCAAGGGGATGTAGACAAGCCCCCAGACAAGAGCTGAAGAAACTTGACCATGCAGCCAAGAATTTCACACCACCTCCTCTCTCGGTCTCAGTCATGCAAGCTACTCCATTGTGATGGCCAACTTTGGTCATTGCCTCATGAGAGTGCTGGATGATTCTTCTGCCTCACCTACCTAATAAGCAGCTGCTGGTGAGTTGGCCAGAAACCAGGGCCTAGCACTGGCTAATTGCCAGCTCAGACAGCCTTAGACATGGGTGACTCCTGCTTCTGTGCCATTGCAGTGGCCATCGCGATGCATCACAGGGCCTGGCTGAAATTCTCCATCTTCATAGCGGACACTCAACACTTGCTGGCTGATGTCCTTTTCTTGTATTACTGACCTCTTTGGTCCAGGAGTGGAAGGTCATCTCACAAGATGGAAGAAGTCCTTTACCACCCTGGACTCTGTGGCTTCATCCCAGAAGGATCCTAAGACTCAGAGACCAAAAACAAGGCCTTTCAGCCACAGCAGCCTCAGGAGCAGCCCCAGCAGAGGAAATACCAAGCCTGGTGCTCTGAGGCCAAGTTCTCTGGCCAGGGTCAAAAATAGGTGAGGTGAGGAAGTGGTGCCCCTCTGGCCCCAGTGACTGGTGCCCCTCAAAGCTGCCCAGTGACCGGTCAGTTGGTGTCAGCCTCCTGCCTGTCCAGTCACTGACCAGGATCCCTGTAGGGGGTCAGCTTGCCACTTCTGGTCACACTGGTCCATCATTATCATGGACAGGTGGATTCTCGATGTGGTAGGCAGAGGGTTCGCTCTAGATTTTGAGGCTCTCCTGCCTTACCTATCCCTCGCTCAAGGGAGTCCTTGGTGTCTGGGACATGCTGTCTACCTAAGGGAGGATGTCACTCAGCTCCTTGCATAAGGGCTATAGCCCATGTCCCAGTCACCCTGGCAAGTTAGAGTACATGTCCAGGCACTTCCTGGTCCTGAAACAAATTAGGGGCTAGTGCTCCATATTGGATCTGCACAGTCTTAATCAGTATATGAGAAGCACAAATTCTGCATGGTAACCCTGAACCAGATCATACCACCCCTAGGGCAGGGCATGTGGTACTGCAAAACACCAGGAAGTCTAGCACTCCACAACCTGAGCAGAAAGGTTTGCATGCAAGCTGCATCGAAATAAAGAGAGTGCTCCAAATGAAGGTTTATCTATGTGGTTTATTAATCCATCACTTCACATGCAGATAAGTGCAATAGCACAGTTCAAAACCTTTCATCAAATGGGCCAGTAGGTCTGCTACCCAAATGCCCAGCGCTTCACCCAATCAGAGCTTAGTCGGGAGCAATTACTTGGTTTGATTCTTCACCTTTTAAAGTAGTAATATGGCGTCATAATCAAGCGTCACACAAATTACTTTTAATTTTCATACAAAACAAACTTTTGTTATTATAAGCAATTAATTGTAAATATGTATGCACTTTTAACAATTATTCTTGCTTAAACAAAAATGAAATTATTCATAAAATAAAAACATTTGAGAAGAAATTTGTTTTAAACAAATACTGATATAATCTTCAAGGCATTTCAACTATACTTCAAATAACTATGCATCGATTTTCAAATTATAAAAGATTTTAGCATATATTTATGTTAAAATATGAATCAGAAGCCAGAAGTGATCAACCAAGGTCAAGAGTAATCCAAAAATGACTTGAGTAGGGCAACCTACGCTCTATCAAACCTCAGGCTGTAGAGAAACAGAAGAAAAATGCAAATTCAGATGTACACAAAATGTGTTTTATATATATATATATTCAGTACCTCAGTCATAACAAAGAGAATTAGAAAATAGAAGAAATGGGGAGGGAGGTTCCGTGTGGAGGGAGAGGTTGGAAATATTGGGGTGAAAGTGGGGTTAAGAGGGTTTAAAAGTTAGAGTGAAAACGTCAGATTAAAATTGCAACAATTAATTCATAACTCCACTTTGTCTTATAAATATGGTTTTAAATCCCATGTCTGGTTCAGTCCATCAGGTAGCTGCACTTTCAGAAAAAATCCAAAACTTTTCACACGCAATAATCTCGTTAAATGATGCCTCCTCTCCTGCCCCCCCTCACTTGTTCAAGCCCATAAAACTCAGATCTTTGGGATTACTGTTATGATATAATAGAAAGTGCTCGGCAACTGGATTTTCAGTTTACAATTTCTGATATCATGAATGTGTTCTTGTACTCTCTCATCTTACTTGATGGTATCTCTTGCAGCAGGCCATCACTGGTAGGATTAAGCCACCAGGCACTAGGACCACATTGAAATGTTCTAGCTAGCAGTCTACCAAAGAGGGCCACCCACCTTCAATGTCAGCTCCTGGCGTCAGCAAATCCTATAAAGGCAGGCATACCTCCACCCTCCCCAGTTTTTTCTCTCCATTGACTGGCGTACATTGGACCAGCGATACCACTGCAGCTGCAGTCAACCACCATTTTCCCACATTTAACTGCGCTTTGTTTTTTTGATTTTTAATAAGTCTGACATTGAAATTTTGGTGTTCTCACCTGACAGTTTACAGTATGTCTTCAAAACCTTCCTCATCTTCCTAATTGTTCAAGAAGTGTGCCTGTGGCAAACAAATCCTGGACAAGGACAGACATTCTGCCTGCGTCTTGTGCCTCGCCCAGACCACAATGTCCAAGCCTGCGAGACCTGCCAGATGTTTAACCTGGTGACCAGGAGACGCCACCAGAAGATCCCGGAGAGCGATCTCCCTTAAGTAGAAGGTCACCTCGATGGAATGGGAGCTGCAGGCCAGGAGCTCCTCCTTTCTCTGGCCCAGTCCTTGGAGTCTTTGTCTTCAAAGTCCTGGGACAAATGTACCAGGATACACAAGCACAGGGACAAGGATTGTGACTGTCCGTGGTATGCCTCCCACTTGCAGTCCCCGCACAAGAAGTCTTCAATTGCAAAGAGGTCTTGCTCCCTTGGGTGGTCGACCTCCTCAGTCCTGCACACCCCTAACTTCTGTGGGGCTTGGTGGCCCTGCTGCCCACCAGGTCTCCTTCACATGGCAGCTCTTCAGGACAGGGTACTCCATATCCTGCTCCCCAGCCCCTGCTGTTTCAGCCCTTATTCTTAACAGGCACACAGTCAGGTGGCTTGGCCTGAGTCTCTTTGGCCAGCGCAGGTGTGGTGGGCACCAGTCTCCTTGCTGCCACCCTGACACCTGCGCTGCTGCGCTGGTCTCATCCTCTGGGACCACTGCTGGTTCTGCTCCTCCCTCTCAGTGGCAGATGCTGCAGGGCGCTGGCACTTTCTCAGGCCCGGTCTCTCATCAGCCGTCATCGGGTGGGGGTCATCCTCACTCAGGCACCCATCTTCCGACAGCTGGCTCAGGGCAGCGCCAAAGCAGGGCAGCTCTCCCACTCCCTCCTCCGCCACCTGTAGCACCTGAGGTATAGCAGCTGCCCCTGCTCCCACCTCCTGACTCCTTGCCAGACCCTCCCATCCAGTTGTTCAACCAGGAGGCAGTTTTAAGGGGTCACTTCTACCTGCACTTGGTTAGGTGGAGGAGATCATCACAGACAGCTGGGTGCTGCAGCTCATTGAACATGGTCACACTCTGCATATAGTGGCCTCCAGAAAACCCTCCAGGCCATTCTTTGTATCCTCCCAGCCATGTCCCGCTCATCAGAGAGAAATTCAGGTCTTACTTTGAAAAAAGCCATAGAGCCAGTCTCATGGTGGCTGCAGGAAGGGGGTTCCTCACACTTCTTCCTGGTCCTCAAGGGGCAGAAACATTCAGACCATCTTGGACTTAAGCTAGCTGAACCTGTTTATAAGTACAAATGATTCAGGATGGTCACCCTGCAGGGTTTACTACCCCTGCTACATTGGGGACTTGCTTTGTTTTCTGGATATGCAGGATACCTACCTGCATATCCAGGTCTTCAACTCCACTAGGCGCTTCCTTCTTTTCCACTTCCAGGAGCATGCTACTAGTTCAGAGCTCTGCCCTTTGGTTTGCCCTTAGCTCCAGGGTCTTCAGCAAATGCTTTGTGGTGGTGGCAACTTTACATTTCCCTACCAAGATGATTGGCTGCTGGACCCTGTCCAGAGACCGTATGCTTCAAACTCTTTCTCAGACCTGCAGCCTATTTCAAGCTTTGGTGGGCATTACTAACAACCTTCAAAGTCTTTCTTGACCCCTTGCCAGTGCCTCCTGTACATAGAGGCAGTGCTGGACACCACCTGGGAAGACCTTCTTACCCCAGACAGAGCAGAGCGTCTGATGGACCAGGCCCATCTTCTTTACTCCAGGCGTCATGTTCCGGCGAGGGTTTTCTGAGGCTTCTAGGCCTTATGGTCGTGGTCATTGCCACAGTTCCCCTGTCCAGGCTGCATATAGAATCCCTCAATGGACGCTGTGGGTCCAGTGAGACCAATGCATGGACGTCCTGGATTAACCAGTGTTGGTGTTGAATCCAGTCAAGAAGGCGATGTTGAGCCAGCCGATGGTGCTGAGGTTGAGGCACTGGACGCCACACCTCATGCTGCTGGTGACCCAGGTTCGGAAGTGAACTCAGGCGGCGGGGGTCGACGGGAGGTTTAGGATTGAGTGCCCTTGTGGTGCTCTCCTCCCTGGGCTGGAGGGGATGGCCCGGCATGCGGCGGCCCCGGTGGAGACCGAGGGCATTGCAATACGTAGTCAGGCGTGGCGGCGCGGGCAGGGTTGCTGTACACCAGTGCATCCGGTGTGCTACACATAGGGAGGGGCTGAACACAAGAACACAGGAAAAAAACAGTCCTTGGGGTGAGGCGGCACCAGCCCCCATGCCCACAGCTGGGCCTGTCCTGTCGGGCTTCTCATATTCCTCCACCCAGAGCCCACACCCACAGCTGTAGTCTGTGTGCAAGTGCACCCAGGAGGAGGCAGCCCCACCCCAGAGGGTCAAGCTAGGGGTGCCAGTTGCAGGGTGAGGGAGAGAGGTGCTGATAGGCAGACTTTGAGCTGGGTAGAATCCGGCTGGATGCTTGAGAGAGGCTCCTCGGACCATGAACTGGAGTGAAAAGAACTGTAAAAAAAAAAAGAAGGCATTGTTGACCAGCCGGTGGCACTGAGGGTTGAGGTGCTGGACACACATCTCGCTCCACGCGGTGACCCGGTTTCAGGAATGGACCTGGGCCATCGGAGTCGCAAGGAAAGGAGAGGATTGAGCATCCAGGCTCTGCTCTTCTCCTCTCCCAGGGTGGGTTGCAGGGAGTTCCTGGCTCTGTAGCGGCTTCCAGCAGCAGAGGAGTGGTGGAAGCCACAAGGAATCATTGCATGCTACGCCCTAAGAGGGTAAAGTACATTAAAAACCCCAGAAGACCAGGGAGGTGACTAGAGACCCCAGGAGCAGGCCCACATCCCATTGCTGGACCAGCCCTCCACCATCTGTCCCGAGCTCCTTAACCCGGCCGTGGGACCGTTCCTCTAGACACAGAAAAGTCCACCAGGTAGGTGGAGCAGGGCGGGGTTATTAAGACGGACCTTCCAGGGGTGATCCTGGGAGCTGAATGAGTCTGTGGGTCTGTGGCGGGGTGCGTAATAACATGTCTCTAAGGGAGGGTGGTTTCAGGCCAGGAGTAGAGGCCAGGGTTTGAGTGGGTACTGCCTAGAGATGCCCTGGCCCACTGGAAAGAAATAGAAGATACAGAAACAAACAAAAAAAAGGTGTTGTTGTTCTGGTGGTTGGAGCCCAGCAAACTGCCTCTGGAGGTTCCTTTTATGTGCCTTGTCCTCAGCAGGTCCTTATGACGGATGTCTTGGGCCTCAGTTGGGGGCCTCACCTGAGGTTCCACCAAACTCAAGGGACATGGTCCGAGAGGGAGCAGGATATCCACGTAAATGTCCTGGAGATGCAAGCAGTCCTGTATGCCCTGCAGGCTTTCCAGACTCGGCTCTTCCCAGATCTGCTCTTGGTTCAGATAGACAACATGTGTTAGTTTATTACATAAACAAGCAGGGAGGGACTCGTTCCTATCCCTGTGCAGGGAAGCGATGAGAATCTGGTATTAGGCCATCAAGGATGGCCTGGAACTCGCCATCCATGTTCCAAGTGACCAAAATGTCCTGACAGGACAGCCTAAGCTACTCATGCTTGAGCCCACAGTGGAAACTTCTGACCTCGGTGGTAGAAGATCTCTTGACAGATGGGGTCAGCCTGAGTTGGACCTTTTGCGTCACCACACAGTGCAGAACTACCACCTTTCTGCTTGCTAGATCCAAGGCCTGGGTTTTCTGGCAAGTCGATTGTTCCTGTCCTGGACAGGGAGGTTTCTTACACTTTTCTCCCTTCCCGCTCCTTCAAGGAGTTTAAACTGCAGACTGAGGGGCTACAATGCTCCTCATCACCCCCTTCTGACCTCATCAAATCTGGTTCCCCATGCTACAGCAGTTGGCAGCGGAACTTTTATTGTCCCTGCCCCTGTGCACAGGCTTGCTCTCCCAGGAACAGGGCACTCTGGTCCATCTGGATCTCAAGTCTCTTCACCTCCATGCATGGCTCCTGATGACATAGCCATCACCAGATTTGGAGTCTCCCCAGGTAGCAGATGTCCTGGTGGAGCCAGGAAGTCCTGTACCAGGACCACTTACTCTGTGAAATGGAAGCTTTTCACTCTTTGGGCTGCATTGCACCATTTAGATCCCTTCACCTGTCCAGTAGATCAAGTTGTGAGTACCTTCTGTCCCTCTCAGACTTGGGTTTGCGGTACTCCTCTATCAAGGTACATCTCTCTGCCATTTCTGCATATCATGCATCTGTGGATGGGCATTCTGTAGCACAATTTGATGTATCTCACACATTCTTGAGGGGCATTTTGCATTTGAAGCCCCAGTTTGAGACCCTGTTCCACCTTGGGACCTTAATTTTGTGTTGGAAAAGCTTACGCTGCCTCCCTTTGAACTAGCCATGTCTTGCTAACTATGCTTGCTGTCATAGAAAACATTATTTTAATTGCCATTACTTCTGCTCGAAGAGTTTCCGAGCTCAGGCCCTCATGTGTAAGGACCTGAACACAATAACGCCACTCTACTACGCAACTTGTACCTGGCAATCTAAAATATGAGTGAGCTGCAAAAATTACCAGCACTAGGTTTTTGGGATCACACAGTGAAAGCGTTAATAAGTACAAATACAAAGCAGTGTACAAATACCTGACCCGGTTTCGCTCCTGGCTTTATCAAAGGGGAACACCTTTGATAAAACCAGGAGAGCGAAACAATCAGATATTTTGTACACCGCTTTTGTATTTACCTATACGTAATTCTTTTGCAGCACCTCATGTAAGGAGCCTTATTTGATTTTTCACAGAGAAAGGGTGTCTTTCCGCATTTCAATCCTAAGTTTTTCCTGAGGTGGTTTTGAAGTTTACCTTGAATCAATCCATCCACCTGCCTGTTTATTTTCTGGAGCATTCCAAACAAGGGAGGCATTGCTCCATACTTTGGATGTGCACATAGAATCCTGAGGTACCATACACAGCAGACTAAGGACTCCTGGTAATCCAACCAGTTGTTTGTTTTTGCACCCGGAAAGAGGGCAAACAATGTTTGTCAAAATAGTTAGCCAGTTGTATTGTCTATTGTTACCAGAAGTAGAGCAAAGAACTTCCTGAAGGGGTTAAAGGCCATTCCACTAGGGGTAGCTTGTTTCAGAAATGTGTCAGATGCTGACATTTGTGCTGCTGCCACCTGGAGCACTGTCCATACTGTCACCAAGCATTACAGTCTGGACATTGCCTCTAAGCATAGGGCAACTTGTGCCTAACTGATCTTACTTCGAGTTGGAGCTCTTGCAGCAGGCTTTACCATAAGGACTATGCCACCAGGCACTAGGACCCTCTGGAACAATTTCTAGCTAGCAGTATCCCATGGGGACCGCCCCTGATGTCAGCCCACCCGACATCGGCCAGTGGTAGAAGGGGCAGTCTCAAGCTACCCCGGCTCTTTTCCGCCATCGACTTGTGCTTATCCGCTCCACGGACCTTCCTACTACCAGTCAATCGCCATTTCGCATTCCAGCATTTTCTAGTTTTTCTTAGTTTCCAGTGTATTGCATGTCTTTGCCATCGTCTACTTCAGAGTGGCAGAAGTCAAAATGCACTGGTAAACAGATACCAGCAGAAGACAGCCATTTGGCCTGCTTGATCTGCTTGGGCTCCCAACACGACTTGGAGGCCTGCCCGCATTGCCGTAGTACCACCAGACCCGCGTCCATCATCTGAAGACACTCAATGCCCATTTCTCAGAACAACAGCTAGCCACCATGCAGAGGACCCCATCCAGCTCCTCTTCAGTGCAGGGGACTTGACTGTCTTTTTCCCACAGAGACACAATCAAGATCACAGCACACACAAAGAAACCACTATCAGGCAAATGACGATGCTGTGTTAAGTGCAAAGTTTTATTCTGCCAGACGAGCTGCACATATGAGTACCCCTTAGCGCCTTGGCAATTATGACTTCAAGAGGTGGTCTTCCCACAGAGAAAAGAAGGCCAGTGGAAGCATCACCATAAGGAAGAGAAACCAGATCCGAGTTGCACTCCAGGTCCCGGATAAGAAGGCGGCTTCTTGAGCCCCCACTCCTGCAGAAGATCAGACAGCCCTCCAGCTGCTCTAACTCCTTCATGGCTGCCATTGATGAAGTCCCTCCTTGTTCTGGCATCCAGTGTGGGATTTTTGGGGAAGAGCCTTCGTTGGCCCATTCCAGTCTTAAGCCTTTTCAGCATTCTGTCGGGTCTAAGCCAGGGACTCCAGGCGACTCCTCTTTGGATGGCGGGTGGATGCCCGTCATCTGAATGGCTGGAGTGTTGTTGGACTGGATGTCAGGGTGTGGCGACAAAGCAGGCATCAAGAGCAGAATCTCCAGGCTGGAGTCTGCTCCCTCTACACGGATGCTGGCTGGTTCTTCCAACAGCCGATGCCCTCGACCTCTAGCTCTCTTGGGTCGAACCAGGTGACACCTCCTCCGACATCACCCAAACCTCAGATGGCGCTGGCCCCTTGAGCCGGCACCTGAGAAACCCTTGTCAGCTGATCCAGCGCTCCTAAGCCGTCGTCGGACAGCCTGATGACAGGTGGCCTGGCGCCTGATAACGGTGCCTGATATCCGAGAACCAGATGATTGGACGCCAGACACCCTGTCTTCTGAAGGACCTCAGCCGGATGCTTGGGTCCCCAACCTAATAACAGGGGACTGCACCAGTGGGACCATCACCAGGGGCACCCGATGCCCCCTGGTGCTGGACCCTCAGGAGTTCCCCTCATCCCATTAGCGGACGTTGGAGCATGCTTTAATTCATGGTGGAATACCATCAAGGGGTCCTCTTGCCAAGAAGGATGTCACCCTTTGCCAACTTTACCCTCCGAAGAGCATGCTCCTACACTACCTAGTAAGCCTTCACCTCCACCCAGGAAGGTTACCCTCCGCAATTTATCGGGTTCAGAGTCCCACCAGGGTCGGAGACATGACTCCTCATCTAGGTCATCCTCCTGATGCCAGCACTGCTCACGCGGTCACCAGCCTCGCACTCATGCTTCCACTCCCTGATTCCTCCAGATCTTCAGAGGGCTTTTCCTCTCCTCCTCCTCAGCCTGATACCCACACAGACTCTCCCTGGTTGTCGTGGGCCACTGCCTTTTTCGGATGTGATGCATCACATTCAGTTCCTCAACCAGTGGGACACTGAGAGTATGGACACGGAGAGATGCAGGCTCGCCTGGTTGCTAGACATGAGAGACCCTAAACCGTTGATGGTCCCCTGTTGGTGGTTCTTTTAAGACATCACCAGGCTAGCCTGAAAACACCCTTCTTCAATCTCTGCTGTCGAAGAAGGTGAATCGTCTTTATAGAACCCCAAAGAATGAGCTACTCTTAGGAGAATAGCCACAAGCCAATTCAGTGGTTCTAACAGTGGCCCATGGAGTCTAAGCAACCTCAACCCATGAGCTCCCAGCCACTGGACAACGAATCAAGCGGCTGGACCAGTTTGGTCCTAAAATCTATTCCTCCACACATGTACCATCAAATCGCTAAACTTCTTAGCACATATAGTGCAGTACCAGAAGAGTCTGTGGAAGAAGGCTGTGGAGTTGACTCAGGCTCAACCTGATTCCTTGCAAAGACAGAACTCTTAGATACTGTACTTTACAATCTGGCCTGGACATAGGAAAACACGTTTCGGTCCTCCTACAATTCTGTGAACACCACCACCAGGACCGCCACTACTGCTTCTGTCTGAGAAGGTACTCCTGGCTCCTGAGTTTCTGGGTTCTGCCAGGATCTCCAGGAGACTATCATGGATGCCCTTTCCAAGGGTCTGTTCTGCTCTGAGAGGATACCAAAAGATCATAAAGGTCTGCAGGACTCTGGCAAGCGGTTCAGTCAGTCCACAAAATGTATAAATCAGAACCACCTGCTGCTCAGTGAAAGCTTTTCATTGCCAAGCTGGTCAGCAACCCAAGGGCAGCAGTCAAGAGGACCCATAAGCAAAGGCACCCTCTCATCTATCCGAGTCTGGGGAACCTCGGAACACCAGATCTTCCCAGGTCTCCTTGCCCATTCCAGGAGCCACAGCATGACTCCTTGCCTGATCCCCTCCTTCAGTGGAGTCCTTGGAGGAAGTGGTTCTCCCTCTATCTAGAGGATGGGCCAGAATCACTTCAGACACCTGGATCCTCGATCGATCGAGAAGGGACATGCCCTGGGTTCCTACAGATACCTCAGACCATCCTCCTGTCCTTTCCAACTACTCCCTGTCTCACGGTACCCTCATCTGCAGAGATCCAGGCCCTCCTGTCCAAATGGGCCATGGCACCTGTCCCATCATCCCAAGGGACAGGATTCTCCCACTTCTTCTTGGTCCCCAAGAAGACATGGGATCTTCACCCAATACTGGACCTGAGCCTCCTGAACAACTTCGCCGAGCACAAAAGGTTCCGGATTGTGACACTGACAGGCCTTCTCTAGTGATACATCAAGGAGACTGGCTCTATTCTCTCAACATGCAGGATGCTTACCTCCATATCCTAGTGCTTCCTGCTCACCGGAGATTTCTGCGGTTCACCTTTCAGGAGGAACACTACCAGTTCTGGACCTTGCCCTTGAGCCTTACCTGGCACCCATAGGTTCACAGGTGCCTAGCAGTACTCTCAGCAGCCCTCAGAAGACAGGGCCATTACATCTATCCCTATCTTGACAATTGGCTTCTAGCAGCCTTGACAAGGGATCAGCTGCTATCTACTCTGTCAGACATCTTCACGATGTCCGGGAACTGGGATCATGATGAACATCTCAAATCATCCCATTGGCCCAACCAAAGGCTGCATTATCTCAGGGCAATACTGGACACCACCCTGGGAAAGGCCTTTCTCCCTTCTGACAGGGTGGTCCATCTTGGACACTGACTCAGAGGATCTCCTCTTCCCGACAGGTTCCAGCTCAGACTTTCCTTCAACTCCTTGACCACATGGCAGCTGCCATGAGTCATGTTCCTTAGCACGTCTCTACATGGGAGTTCCTCAGTGAACTTTCAGGGTTCAGTGGGACCAACGTTTGGACAATCTCGAACAGCCAGTCCAGATTTCCTGAGCGGTTTCCCAGAACCAGTCCTGGTGGCTGACTCCTCCAAATTCGAGACTAGGAGTGCCTTTTCAGAAAGATTCCTCTAAGCAGATCCTAACTACAGATGCCTTGGATTTGGGATGGAGAGCCCACCTTCAGACTCGTCAGACTTGGGGACATGGTCTCCTTGGAGCTGGACCTTCATATCAGCATCTTGGAGATGAGGGCCATTTTTACACTCTACAGGCATTCGGTCAGACCTTCATCCGGGGCCCTGTTGATTCAAATGGACAACATGTCGATGGTATTTTATGTCAACAAATGGGGAGGTCACATATACCCTCTTTGCAAGGAAGCAATGCAAGTGTGGTTCTGGGCCATAGAACATGGTCTCACTCTTACCGCCGTCCATGTTCCAGAAGTCCAAAACACCTTGGCAGACTGCCTAAGCAGGTCTCGGTCCAGGGCCCATGGTGGGAGCTGCTTCAGTCCTAGCGGAGGGCCTCTTCGTAAGGTGAGGATGTCCAGAGATAGACCTTTGCGTCCCCATCCGGTGCCAAACTGCCCAGTTTCTGCTCCTAGATCCAGGGCCTGGTGTTTTCTGGTGAGATGCATAGTCCCTTTGCTGGACAGGAAGGTTTCTTTATGCCTTCCCTCCTTTCCCCTCCTCCA
This sequence comes from Neoceratodus forsteri, assembly GCA_016271365.2. Lineage (NCBI taxonomy): Eukaryota > Metazoa > Chordata > Ceratodontiformes > Ceratodontidae > Neoceratodus > Neoceratodus forsteri. Next base: position 79,404,299 of record CM057459.1, read on the forward strand.
AAGAGTCTTACTCAAGCTCCAGTTGGAAGGGCGTATATGATTCTGATTTCCCTCTCTGGCCCCGTCAGATTTGATTTCCACTACTCCAGCAATTGGCAGTGGAACCTCCGGTTCCCCTACCCTCAGCTCGCACTTGCTATCTCAAGAGCAGGGCACATGGTTCCATCCAGATCTCAGGTCGCTGCACCTGTATGCCTGGCTCCTGCAGACCTAGCCACAACACTATTGGGGGTTTCCCTAGGGTTGCCGAGGTTTTGGTTGCGGCTAGAAAACCTTCCACTAGGGCTCGTATGCCATGAAGTGGAAACAGTTTTGTCTCTGAGCTTCCACCCGTAGTCTGGATTCTTTCACTTGTTCGGTGAACTCAGTCCTGGAATACCTTCTATCTCTTTCAGATTCTGGTCTCTGCTACTCTTCCATTAAGGTGCATCTGTCAGCAATTTCAGCCTGTCATGCACCAGTGGATAACAAAGCAATTGCCTAATTGGACATGCCCACACCTTCTTGCATGGCATGTTGCATCTAAAACCACTCTTTAGGATTCTACCCTCCATGGGATCTGTTATATGTTTTAGAAACTTACTTTGCCTCCTTGAGCCAGCCACGGATTGTGAGATGTGCTTTCTATCTTGGAAAGCATTATTTTTAGTTGCAGTAACTTCTGCTTGGAGAATTTCAAAGCTTCAGGCTCTGATGTGTAAAGAGCCCTGTTTAGTTTTCCATAAAGACAGGGTATCATTGAGGAGCAATCCTAAGTTTCTTCCCAAGGTGGTGTCAGGTTTACACTCAACCAAGACATCCACCTGCTGGTGTATTACCGAGTATGCTAACGGAGAATCCTTTTGCATACTCTTGGCGTCCATAGAATGCTCCATTGTTATGTTGATCACTTCGTCTCACCAGAAAATCTGACCAATTGTTTGTTTCCTTAGCCCAGATCCATTGCGGTTCCAGTGGCCAAACAGGCGCTGTCCTAGTGGCTAGTGAATGCATCACCTTCTGCTACAAGTGTGGTAAACCCTTGCCGAGCTCGGTTAAGGGTCTATCCATCAGGGGATTGCAGCTTCGTTTGCTTTCCTGTGAAACATCTCTGCCACAGACATCTGTGCTGCCACTACATGGAGCTCAGTGCATACCTTTCTCAAGCACTATAGCCTGGGCATTGCCTCCAGGAGGAGAGTGGGCTTGACCTGAGTCGTCCTTCAGGGACTTTTTCTGGTGATCCACTGGCATTTGTCTCCTCCTCCTTCTGACCTGGGTGCTTTCAGTACTGCTTTGTACTCAGTCCTTATGGTGTAGCCAGCTGAAGAGCTCCAACTTAAAGTAAGATAGTATGGTTACGTAAGAACTAGTCTTGAGAAGATCTCTTGCAGCAGGCACTGCTTTCCTTCCTCCTTCCCCTGGTCTTTTTGCGTCCTGTAAGTGAGAATATTTGAACCTCACCGGTTCTCCATTGTGTTTCTTATGGGTCTCAGCGGGAGAACTGAGGTGGGGCTGGGGACCACCCTTTATAGCACTGTCTGACATCGGGGTGGCCCATGGGACACTACTAGCTAAATTTTTCCGTGGGGTCCTAGTTCCTGGCATACTCCTTAAGGTATAGCCTGCTGCAGAGCTCTTCTCGAAGATCTGCTGTTACGGTAAGTTCTACGTAGCTGTACTTTCTTCAAGGCCTCCTTTCATAGGCTGCTATTCATTTTATCTACCACCCGGACTGTCTGTCTGTAGTGCCAGGACTACTTGGGACTTAGTCCTGCTGGTGTGGCTTGCTGCAAGAGATACCCTCAAAGTAAGATAGTACAGTTATGAAAGAACTAACTGTAACAGCAGATCTTTGAGAGGATCTCTTGCAGTAAGCCTCTCCCCTTCCTCCTTCCACCTTCTCCTGTTCTCTCTCTCCTTCCATAGGGCCAGCCTTCTGCTTTAATTTTTCTGTGCTCTTGGGATACCTTGAGGTTCTCCTCAGTTTCCCTTTTTGGCATCCTTCTTTTCAAGAGAACTGAGGAGGACGTGGGGTTGCCTGCCTTTATAGGATTAGCTGAGGCCAGGGGCCTTATGTCGGAGGTGGGCGGCTCCTTGCCTGGTAGACTGCAAGCTAGAAGGTTTCCATGTGGTCCTAGCACCTGGTTACTTAGTCCTACCGGTGATGGCCTGCTGCAAGAGATCCTCTCAAGATCTACTGTTACAGTAAGTTCTTACTTAACTGTACTTTTCAGTTACCTGACTAGTTTTCCAACATGCAGTTTTCACACTTGCACCATAGAGCATACACAATGAAATTAGAACTATATGAAATTAAGTGGCAGATATTAACTTTCTTATCCTCTGGGTGATGTAAATGTTGTTCCTTGTTTACAGAGAACCCAAATGCTGCAGTTACAGCATTTTAAACACACCAGTGGTCACACTAGAAGCCAAGTGCTCCCAGTGTCTTTATCTGTAAACTGGCTGTGTACAAATTTATCTTTCAAGTTAACACCTCTGCTGAATGTCACTGTGCGCCTCCCCCTACTAACAAGGAGTCATGCAAGACTGACACCATGGGCAGGTGGGCTTAAACCTCGGCTACCCTTAGCATGAGGATAGCTAGCTACCAAGGTAATTTTATAAGTATGAATATACCCTCTGGAGTAGGCTAAAGTCTCTGGCAAAGGCTTTGCCAGATTCAGAAACTAAGCAAGATGTGCTGCTGACTGTTAAGCAAGGTATTGAATCCAGCAGATCTTACATTGAGAGGGCTCTTGCAGCAGATACTAATCATAAGGACTTGGGTCATAAGGCACTAGGATCATATGGAAAACTTTAGCTAGCAGTGTGGCGGGGGACCACCACCCGATGTCATGTGATGGACATCAACATGACCCTATTGATGGGCAGTCCCCCGCCCTTCAGTTCTTTCCTGCCGTTGACCTGCTACGTCAGACCTTGCAGAGAATGCTGCTTCAGTCGACTGTCATTTTGGATGAGTATTTCTCCAATTTTTCTTTATTTTTTATTTTCTTGCGAAGTAAATAATTTTGTGCATGTCTTCTCGACACCTTCCAAGTTACATAAGAGCAGGTGTGAATTCTCGGCACACAGCTCCTTCATAAAGATGGCTATTCCTCTGTCTCTTCTGCCTGGGACCAGAGCATAAGACCGAAGACTGTGCAGTTTACCAGAAATTCAACCAGGCCACATGGAAATGAGCGAACAGGCCCTGGAAGCCCACATTGTCAAGAAAAAATTACTTCCATGGAGAAGGAGCTGCAGAAGCTGCGGTGGTCATCTACATCCCGGGGGTCTTCTGACTCCACAAGAAAAAAGAAGGATAAGGAGAAGCACGGGATCAGATCAGTCTCCTTACCACCTGAGGCCTCTTCGAGGCCGCAGACGTCGAGCGGCCTCCCTTTAGTGCGGGTGCCGCTCACCCAGCCAAGACTACTCCCTCTTCCATGAACCCTAGGGTCCCCCCGCCTGAGCTGGTTACAGTTCAGCAGGCATCTCCGAGTCCGGAGAACTCCGCCACTCTTGACCCCTCAAAACTCCTGGGTCTAAGTCCTGTGGCTCGGCTGATAAGTTGGTCATCAGCTCCTCTGATGAACACCCAGCCCAGGCTGATAAGTCACATGCCAGCCCTCTGGTGTCCGCCCAGCCATGGCGCTTCGTCAGGCCCTGATAACAGGCCTGACATTGATCTTCTGAATCAGCCCCTGATGCGCTTCCCTGCAGCCTTCCCAGAGGGCTTTCCTCTCGGAATCCTCCTTCCCCACCTCCTCAGGTGTATATTCCATGAGCTGTCCTGTTCATTCTGAACCAGAGTTGGAGGAGTGTCCTCCCAATGCCACCCTGGTGCGGGGCTGGGCAGCCAACATCGGACCTTCCTCAGGGCCCACGACTCCTGCGCAGCAAGCTCCCCGTCCTGGGCCTTTGCCCCGCCCAGACTCCAGTGGGACCCTTAGCCCCTTTGGAGCCAACGCTGAAACCCCTCCGTGGGTCCAGTGCCAGGCTTGATGTTACCGGGCCCTTCCTACCTCCATCAGGGCCTCCATCAGGTCTCTCAGCCCCACCATTGGGGCCTACACCTGGTTATCTGCTATCAGGGCCTCCATCAGGCCCTCGGCTCCTCGTTGAAGCCTTCACCCAGCCTTCTGACACCAGGCTTCCCTATGCCTCACTACCCCTTCAGGGTATCTGCCACCAGGGTGCCAGATGCCAGGATTTCCCATGCCAGGGTATCTGTCATCAGGCTATTCTCGCCCAGCTACATTACATTGAGCTATCATTACCCGACACCAGGTTATTCAATGCGGGTTATCATCCTACAGGCTACATGCCTGGGTATCAACCTCTCCCACCCTGTCCTCCTCCTCCTCAGCCTCAGGTGGACTTGGTTTCACCCTCAGAATCGCCAGCCATAGTGCACCATCATTGGGGTGCCAGTCGACAAATTCACCAATCGTTGTTTATGCAGGGGCTGTGCCCTCGCACCCCAACAGGATTCCAACTCGGTGACGGGACCTCAGGAGAGGGTGGTGAATTTTGGTTTGGCACCCTAATGACAGGCACCTAGCGCCGCGCTGAGCGGATGCAGTGGGTGGACTTTGGGGCGCCGCTTCAGTCTTGGTGAGTGAGACCAAGATCTAGCTTGTTCAGAATTTGACTGATGTCAGCCAGTTGTGGCCTCCACACCGGTCTGCCTGGATCCTCGCCTAGGTCCCTTTCACCAGTGGAATCTTGTCCTACCTCGGGCCAGGCCTCGTGCCTACCATGGTAGTTGGCAGCGAAGGGATCTCATGATCACCTCTACAGAGTCCCTCTTCCACCACCTCTGTCACCAGACAGAAGTCCTTCATCGGACTCAGATTCGGACTCTTCCTCCTCCTCTGCTTCAGGCTTCAAGACTCCTCCAGTGGAGGACCCCAAGCCAAGCACTCTCAAGTCCCCCAAGGATCCTCTTTCACAGAGATCCTCGGAAAGATCAAGAAGCAAATAGGTGGAAGACTGAAGGCAAGACCCTCAATGCAAGAGACTGGTGGAGTCCATGCGAAGATTTGGCCTCCACAGTTTGGCAGCTGCCTTTGTTGGTGGCCACAGTCACCAAGAAGGCTGATAGATGTATTGGGCCCCTGAGGGCAGAGACCATCTCAGTTCCATCCCTAGGCAGACTCGGTGGTCATTAATGCAGCTCATGACCAGACAGCCAAGCCAAAGCACATGAGCCTAGGCAACTGGACCAATTTGGACATAAAGTTTACTTGTCCTCCACTTTGGCCCTCAGAGCCCTGAATTATCTGGGACACATGATCTTGTACAAAAATCTACCATAGGCCTGCTCAAGTTGGAGTTCGAGGCCTTGCCTGACTCCGAGGCAAAGACTTAGATTGCCCAAACAGTTAGAACAGCAAAAATTTCCTGCCACCATGCCCAGAGGGCTATATATGATGCAGTAGACATTCTACCGAGCACAGCCACTGCAGTTTGCCTGCATAGGTACTCCTGGTTGTGGGTATCTGGTTTGGTCAGGATGTTCAAGTGGCCATCCAGGATGCCATCTTCCGAGTTCAGTTCCCTTTGGGGGTGATGTCAAGGACATCATAACTGAGCTACAAGACAGCAGCAAGGCCTTGTATTGCTCTAAGCCTAAGCAACCTTTTCACTGCCAGCGAAGGTGCCAGACCAAGCAACAGCCTGCCAGACATCAGACTAAATGTCGGGCTCCTTCAGCAGCAGCCACTCCTCCAGCCTAGTCCTAGTGGGCTTCCGGGGCACACTCCCACCCCCCTCTACCTTCTGACTATGAAGGCCTCCCCCCACCTCCGCTGCCAGTTCTGGAGGAACTGGTAGAGAGCAAATTACAAACATCTGGCCATGTGGGAGGTGATCATAACAGACTTGTGGATCCTTCAGCTAATAGCTCAAGGCCACACCATAGAGTTCACAAAAGACCTCCAGAAAATCCCCCACGTCTCTCTCGCTACCCAAAGGTCACATTCCTCTTATCAGAGAGGAAATACAGGCTCTTCTGCAAAATCTGCCATAGAGTCTGTTCCTCAGACCCAGGTGGGAAGGGATATTACTCCCACTTCTTCCTGGTCCCCAAAAACTGGAGACCTCCATCTGATTCTTGACCTCAGCACGCTCAATCTGTACATAAAGTACAAAGATTTCATATGCTGACCCTGCTGGGTCTGTTGCCACTGCTTCATCAGGGACACTGGCTCTGTGCACTGGACATGCAAGATGCTTACCTGCATATTCCAGTCTTTCACTCCCACTGCCGCTTCCTCCAGTGTACCTTCCAGGGAACATTTTCAGTTCAAGGCACTCCCCTTTGGTCTGTCCTCAGCACCCAGGGTGTTCACCAAGTGCCTAGTGGTGGTGGCAGCAGCTTTATGCTGCCAGGGCCTGTATGTATTCCCATACCTCAATGACTGGCCTCTGTCAGCACATCGAGACAGCCTGGTAGCCTCTTCGACTGTTACCCTGGACCTTTTTCAGCAAGTGAGAATTACGGTGAATTACTCCAAAACCCACCTTGTCCCATCCCAATGCCTCCAATTTATTGGGGCTGTGCTGGATACTGTTCAGGGTCAGGCCTTCCTCCCATTGGGCAGGGCAGAAACCTTGCGTCAGCAGGCCAACCAAGTGGCAACCAGTTGATGGACCATGGCCAATTCTGTCTTACGACTCCTGGGTCTTATTGTTGCGGCTATCCCACTGTCCCTTACCCAGGCTCACATGCGGGTTATGTAGTGGACCCTAAGAGTCCAGTGGGATCACAGATCAGACAGTCTGGATCACAGAATCCTGGTGTCCTGCCCATGCGTCAAGACCTTTTTGGTGGCAGAATCTGTCCAGTCTCACCAGAGGGTTCCTTTCAGGCTCCTCCTCCAGCTCAGACCCTGAAAACAGACATTTCCAGTCAGGGCTAGGGGCGCTCACTTGGGAGACCATAGGACACAGGGATCCTGGTTTCAGTGGGAGCTCTCTCTGCACATCAGTTGCTAGAGATGCAGACAGTGCTATACGCCCTTCAAGCATTCCAGCTCCAGCTCCTCCCTGGGCTACTCCATGTCCAGACAGACAATATGTATGTGGTTTGGTAACTAAACAAAAGGCATGCGATCATATCCCTATGCAGGAAGTGATGCATGTGTGGCAATGGGCAATTCAGCACAGCCTACAGCTTACATCAGTGCATGTCCTATGAGTTCAGAATGTCCTGACAGACACTCTTAGCCACACTCAGGCAAGGGCACATAAGTGGGAACTGAGGCAGTCCATAGTCAAGGCATCTTTGATATGTGGGTTGTCCAGATCTCAATCTGTTAGCCTCCTTCCAATGCAAAACTACCTAGTTTCTGCTCACTCGTTCCTGGGTGTGGTGCTTTCTGGTGAGACGTGCTGTCCCTCTGCTGGACAGGGAGGGTTTTGTATGTCTTCCTCCCTTCCCACAATTGCAGAGGTGCTTCTGAAACTGCAGCAAGAAGGGGCTTGCATGATCCTGATGGACCCTTATTGGCCCAGCCAAGTCTGGTTCCCTCTGCTCCAACAGTTGACTATGGAGCCTCTACCCCTCTGCCAAGATCTTCTGACCCAGGAGGAGGGAGGAGGGCAGGCAGATCCATCCGGCCTCAAGTCCTTTACCTTCACGTGTGACACCCTCTGACATAGCTGCTGTACACTTTGGGGTCCCTCTAGAGTCACACAGGTCCTCGTGGAGGCTAGAAAGCCATCACAAGAACCACATATGCCATGAAATGGAAGGGTTCTCCATTTGGGCATCCTCTAAGGTTTGGGACCCTTTCATTTGCCTGCCCCAGGTCATGAGCACCTTTCCACCTCTCTGACCTTGGCCTTGGTTATTCTCCTTGAAGGTCCATTTGTCTGCCATTTCTGCCTACCATGCTCTGATGGATGGCAAATCATTAGGTCAGCTGAAGGGTTTCAAACCTTTTGAAAAGAATTTTCCACTTGAAACCCCTGGTTAGGAACCCTGTTCCTCCATGAGACCTGAATTTCATTCATGAAAATTCACTTTGCCTCCTTTTGAACCAGCCTACGGTTGCGACATGTGCTACCTTTCTTGGAAAGCTCCTTTTAGTTGCCATTATCTCTGCTCGAAGGATGTCTGAGCTTCAGGCCCTCGTGTAAAGAGCCTTACTTGATTTTCACAGAGACAGAGTGGCTCTGTGTACAAATCTAAGTTTTTACCTAAGGTTGTTTCAGAGTTTACTTTGACTCAGATTATACACTTGAGGTTGTATTACCTTGAGCATTCCATTCAAGGGAGGTTATTCTGCACACCTCGCGTTCACAGAATTTTGTGTTGCACTAGTCAGATGAAACATGTCCGTAAAGCGTATCAGTTGTTCATTTCTTTCACACCCAAAAGAGATGGTGCAGCAGTTTCAAAACAGTGTTTGTCCAAGTGGTTGGCAAACTGTATTCTGTTCTGCTACCAGAAGTACAACAAGCCACTTTTGGGGAAGTTAAAGTGCATTCAACCAGAGGCATGGCTGCATCTGCGCTTGTTTCAGAAATGTTTCTGCCACTGAGATGTGTGCAACAGCTACTTGAGCTCTGTCCACATTTTTACCAAGCATTACAGTTTAGACATTGCCTCTCGGTGCAGGGCAGGCTTTGGACTGGCCGTCCTTCAAGAGGCTGCTGTCTTCAATCCCTGCTGTTCTGTGGACCTTTTCGCCGCCCATGTTTCAGCTTTTGTCTGAATTATACTGCTTGGGACTCAGTTCTTATGGTTAGTAACTACTGCAAGAGCCCTCTTGATGTAACGTGGTACATTATGTAAGAACTTACTGTAACAGTAGATCGTCGAGAGAGGCTCTTGTAGTAGTACCTTTTCCCTCCCACCTTCCCCTGCTTCTGCTACTACTTCTTCCTAGTCTTTCTTTGGCTCCAGCAGCCCTCCTTTCTCCTATCACTCCTTCTTAGGTCTCCGGCAGGAAGAACTGGAGGGTGGGCGTGGGGACCGCCCACTATGTAGGGTCCCCGCTGATGTCCATCATGTGACGCTGGGTGGCAGTCCCCTGCCTGACACTGCTAGCTAAAGTTTTCCATGTGGTCCTTGTGCCTGACGGCCCAAGTCTTTATTGTTAGTACCTACTGCAAGAGCTCTCTCAAGAGCTACTGTTACGTAAGTTTTACGAACTGTACTTATCAGTTCAAAGCCTGTATGGATACTCTGATGCTGCATCTCACTCTGCAGCTGCGGCATCTGCATCAGGCAGCATTCCTGGCTGCAAATTGGTGGCTTCACCCAGGATGTCCAACAACAGGTAATGAATGCGCCCTTCAATGCACTTACCTGTTTGGAAGGTGGAGCAGTCTCTGAAGGCATCTAATGAAACTAGAATAACTCTTAAGACTTCCAGACCAGTTCCTTTGACTCCCAGAAGGCAAGGGACATGGATCTTTCCACAACAAGCAGTCCTTTTATGGCAGAGGAGCCCAAAGTAACAAAATCCAGCCTCAAATGAAGGTGCAGCTGAAGATACGCGTGTCAAAAGCACTTAGTGCCACTACCCCAGAAGCACTTAGTGCCACTACCCCAGCCTGGTTCTGCCTCAGCTGCCTGAGGCAGACCTCTCCTCCCAGTGGGGGGCCTGACCCAATTTTACTATCAGTGGGAGTCCATCATGATGGATAAGTGGGTCCTTAGGATTATCCGAGAAGGATACTTCCTGGATTTCTGAACACCCCGTCCAGATTATACACCAGAAGGCAATCCACTTTTTAAGCACACATGTCAGAGCTCTTGCGCAGAGACTATGGGCCTTCCGAGCAGCACGTCCATGGAAATAGTGCCAGAGTGAGAACAAAATACAGGGTTTTACTCCATTACTTCCTAGTTCCAAAGAAATCAGGGATACGAGACCTGTTCTTGACCTCTGAAATCTGAACAAATTTACTGATCGAGAAAAATTCAGAATGATTTGTCTGGTCTCCTGCTACCCTGCCTGAAACCTCAGGACTGGTTAGCATCCTGGATATGCAGGACAAATACCAGTACATTGCAGTGTACCCCAGCCACTGCAGGTACCTCCATTTCATTGTGCTGGGACTGCGTTACCAGTTCGGGTCCTTACCTTTCAGCTTTCTTTGGTGCCACAAGTCTTTACAAAGTGCTTTGCAGTACTTGCAGCACACCTCAGAAAATTGGGACTCAGGTCTTCCTGTATTTATATGACTGGCTAATCTCAAGCCCATCAAACAGGAGATGGAACAGGTAGTAGTCACTGCCTCCAGTTCCTAACCTCCATGTGAGTCTTGCTGAACCTTGAAGTCTCAGCTGTAGACCTCCCAGGAGCTGTTGTTCATAGGAGCTGATCTTCCAAGAATCAATCTTCATCATTCAATCACATTGATAGATCTAAGCCACAGGCACTAGGACCCCACAAGGGCAAAGTCTTCTGCAGCTTGGGAGAGGATCGTGGGGTGTTGGTACCACCACCACGAGGCAGGCGTAGTGATGTCATGCACAAGGACTGGCCAGTAACTGGCCTGGCTTCTTCCCTTCCCCAGTTTTGTTTTTCCTGCCATCGAGTGTGTATGTTGAACAGCTACAGTCAAGGACTAGGAATTCTCTGACGCAGATTTTGCATAGAACTTGCAATCTACCGCCAGAACTTCTGCGGTGTCAGGAAGTCACTCTTCTTGTTGATTTTTTATTAATATTTCTGTTTTCCATAGAATCTGGTTTCCATTCCCCTTTTTATATCCTAAACCCCTATATGCTCAGAATGTGATGTTATCATTGCTATAACATCATACATTAGCTAATGAAATGGCTGCAATCTGCAACAGAAATGAACAGTCCTTATCTACCACAGCTCCACTGCAGAGGTGGTAGTACAGCACATCAGACATGGTGATATTTGCTCAACCTGCCCAACAGCCTAATACAATTTTCAGTCTTACATTAATGCATTGGGCCAATTTAAACAAAACCTTTTCAGTAGCACAGACCTGTTAAGTCTGTACCTCACTTTATACAGACCTATTTGTGTCTTTAAGGTATAGAGATGCCGTCTGAAATGAATAACTGGTAAAATGAATTTAACTGTCATTTTAGGAAAAATAAAGTAATTATGTCCAGAAAAGTAGAATATGATAATGTATAGACCTGTTGAAAGAATAGACCTGTTAAATAAATAATTGCACTGTCGCATTTTGCCAGGGTTATTGATTACATATTGTTATTGGTTGATAGAATCACCTAAAGTTATGGAGAAATGTTGTATGCAGGGACAGCTGTTGGGCCAGAGGGTAGCATGCTGTGTTTCTGTGCTGGCTACTCAGGTTCAGAGATTAGCTCTGGGAGCTGGCTGGGCAGCACAAGGATTGATGGAACACATCATTGCTCGGAGCCTGGGAAGGTATGGTGCAGTGTTCTGTCACATGGTGGACACATTGTGCTAGTCTGGAGGCTCTATCTCACAATCGGTTCACATGCGCGTCATGGCCTGATGGTGTTATTCGCAGTGTGTCAGGAAAACAGGTTGACATCAAAATTAGTTTTGCAATAACTCCTCTATTCCATTTCTAATGGGACCTGTATGAATGAGGATGCAAATTAATGGAAATAATATATATATATATGTATGTATACACACACACACACACAGTATCTCTGTCTCTCTCACCACACACACATTTGTATGTATGTTACAGATTGCATATAAATATTGTATATAAGTGATACACAGTGGGAACCTCATGAGTGGTAGAAAGTACATACAAATATATAAGTGATAGACAGTGGAAACCTCATTAGTGGGATAGATAGCATGCATGCAGAAATACCTTATTTATCACATAAGATTCCCTCTGCATATGTCATTTATTTAACAGGCTAGGATCTTAAGGAAGAGACATTTGTTTTGCTTTTTAGGCATGAAATTATTTTATAATTCTGTTACAGTATTTTTGAACTAGTGTTACTGTGCTTTCCACAATCCTGATTGCTATAACCACTGCCATGAAAGTGAAGTCAGGATGACAAGCTGTCACTGTGATGTGGTAGTTTGTTAGTGCCATGGAACTTCACAGAAATTACAAACCACTGCCACAGAGTTCTGCGGTAAATGGAAGTCTTGCCACAGAACTTGGTCCCACTGTGCCGCAGAAAAGTAGGGGCCCTGGCTACAGTCAACTAACTGCATCACATGTTCTTCCTCAGTTCATGCCACCTCCTTTCCATGCTATACCCTCTCCAGCACTGTTTTTAACTGGTACCAGCCCTTCTATTGTTCAGTTCATCGCTGAACCTTTTCTTTCCTTTTTCCTTTTTTTTTGGTCCATCGTCATGCCAGGTACTCAGACGCTAAAGAAGTCCAAGGACAACAAGGGCAGAGCCCCATGTGTCAGCACTCAATCAATCAATCAATCAATCAATCAAAATCTTTATTTATTCAAGTAGAACATCATTGGGTAGCTCATTCTACAAGATGGACCTGGTGGTCATACAAAGAAGGATACAAGTATTGTACAAAGACATGAGAATAACATAACATTAATACAATCAAATAGATGAGAGATATATACAAAAATTACAGATATACAAGGCACAGTAACAATAACTAACCTGTAAAAATGAAGAGGACATTCAACATAGAAGGGATAATATTCAGATAGTAGGGGCTTCTATAGGCTTTTATATGAAGTATGATAACTGACTGGGTAGAAGAAGGAAACTAAACATAGTGGATTACAGAAGGGAGGGTGGAGGTTGGTGGGAGACTAGGCCTTATGGAAGCAGTTGCACAGTTCTGGGAATAGGGTGATGTATAATTTTTGAAGGATAATAAGGGTAAGAGGTATTCAGATTCATAGATTTTTGGAGTGAGTTCCAAATAAATGCTAGGGAATAGCTGATAGCAGCCCTCCCAAACCGGTGCAGGTATTGGGAATCTTTAGCATAATGAGCTTATTGATCCTTAAGGTGTATGGCCTGGATGTGATTGGTGAAACAGTCTGAGATATAGGAGGGAGTTTGTCTGATAAAGCTTTAAAGATCCAGGATTGCAGCATTCTTTTTCTTCTGTGCTGTAGGGATGTCAATTGACTGCCATGTAAAGAGAGCAATGATGGGGTGTTGGAGGAAGGTCTGTAATAAATCTAATGGCTCTATGATACAGGGTGTCCAGCTTATTTAAGAGGGAGAGGAGCAATGGCCGTGAGAAATCAGCATAGTCAATGAGGGATAGGAATGATGCCTGGATTAATCTTTGTTTGGAGTCTCTGGTAAGGTAGTATTTTATTCTGAAAAATAGGCCAAGTCTTTTCTCAACTTTTTAGTAGTTCTTCAACGTGTACAGAGTAGTCAAGCTTATTGTCAATCCAGACTTAGTTTTACTAAGTTGGTAGTTGAGGTTTTATTATGATTATTATTTTTATATCCTATATTCTTTTCCTATTCCTTTGGGCTAGGCGTCTATAGCCCTTTCTCTTTTCTCCCACTTTCTTTCTTTTTTTTCCTGGCAAACAGAACTAAGGAAGGAGGGCCAATGTGTTGTTGATGTCAGCCCACATCGTAATGTCACTATGTCTGCCACATCACGGCACCAGTACCAACATCGGTCTCCCAACCTAAAAGACTTTGCTCCTCAGGGGTCCTTGCACCTCTGGCTTAGACCCATCAGTGTCAGTGAATGAGGAAGATATTCTGGAAGATCAAGAATTATGGTGCATACGTAATTTTCATTTCTGGACACAACCCGCCAGAACCTTTCTTCCAGAAAACAGACTACAAGCAATCCTGCAGATGGCGTGGTACATTAAGGAATGCAAAACTGTGCAAGCCCACCCCATGCGGCGCATGCTGGATCTGATAGGTTCCTGAATGTTCACAGTGCTCCTGGCATGCCTACACCTGAGGACAACCCAGTGATTCTCAGTGCCTAATGGTCACAAGCATCATGCCCTCAGAGTTGCCCATTCAGGTGACCAAACCCTAGTATCGACACTGACATGGTAGTCAGTGGAGGAAAACATGCTCCAGGGCTTCCCTTTCTCTCAACCATAGCCACAGGTGGTTTTCAATATGGATGCCTCCCATTTGGGGTGGGTAACCCACTGCCAGGGACTTTAGACACAAGGTGTTTGGGACCATTGAGAGACTCTTGTTCACATTAATGTGTTGGAGATGTGAGCAGTTTTTGTATGGTTTGAAAGGCTTAGTGGACTCAGTCAGCCACAGAACATTCCTCTTCCAGATAGACAAGTCTGTCATGTACTATATCAACAAACAGTGAGGAGCAGACTCTTACCCTCTGCAGGGAGGTGAGGAGAGTGTGGGAATGATGCCTGGAGCATGAGGATCCTACTCAAGTAATCTGTCTGTCAGGAGTAGTCCAGAACAATCTGGGAAATGAGCTCAGCTGATCAGAGGCCAATCCTCACAGTGGTCACTAGCTCCAGACATCATGCACACCAGATGTGGATCGTTTTTGGCCCTACTCAATACCAGACTGCCTCGATTCTGCTCCAGAAATCCAGGACATGGCATTTTCTGTCAGAATGCATTCAGACTGCTATAGCAGTATCGGTTTTGTATGCATCCCTCTTATCCTTCTCATCCAGAAGATGTTGTCAAACTGGAGGCACACTGGGAAAGATGATACTAGTGGCCCTGCTGTCTCAGCAGATATGATTTGCTCTGTTGAACAGACTTTCAGTCAGCAAACCGAGGGCTCAGCCACTCCAGATGGACTTACTGACCCCAGGTCAGCTGGTTCATCTAATCTGCGCTCCTTTCACCTCCAGGGCTACATTTTGAAGAGATAGAAGTGAACTGGTTTACGGTATCTCAGAGGTCTCTGAAATACTTTAGGCTGCATGTAAACCTTTCACCAGGAAGGCATACACAGCCAGTTTGAAAAGATGTTCTGTCTGGTACTGCAACACTCCACAGTTGAGGTCCACTTTTGTGCTGTCTCAGCATACCATGAATGTGTGTTACACTCTACCTGGAACAGCTGCCACTGTTTAAGAGGTTCCTTAGGGTATTCTGCAAACAAGGCCTCTCATCAGGAAGCCAGTGCTCCTGGGATATCAACCTTGTGCTGGATATGCCTCTCCTAAGCCCCTAAGCCTATTGCAACTTGTGGCTAAGTTTCTCATTTGGACATAACATTTCAAAAGCTGTCACCTCTGCGTGCAGAGTATCTGAAATCCATGCTTTGGTCACAGATTCCCTGTATATTGTTTTCCACAGAGATATGGTAGACCTTCCAAGAATCAGTTTCAACATTCATTCCCACTTATGGGGCTAGGGCTTGAGTATTAGGACCCCATGGGAGCAAAGTCTTTGCTGCCTAAGGGACCAGCGTCGATTTTGGCATGGCATATGACACAGATGTAGTAACATCATATTGTGGACTCCCAGTAACTGGCGCCAACCCCTACCTTCCTCAGTTCTGTTTTCTTGCTGTCCAGTGTGCACCATGGGAACATCACCGTCGCAACTGTGTGATGGTACTTTCCTCAGTTCAGTGCCATTAATTCGACACTGTACCTCACAGTACCAAGTCTTCTTAGTGCCATTTTATTCTTTTATTGCTTTTCCTTCATTTCAGTGTGGCACTGAACTCCTTTTCTGTCCTTTACCATGTTTTTTTGTCCTTGGTGCCATGTCCAGTCCTGAGGAGCATAAGGGCAAGAAGGTCATGCAAAAGAAGTAGCAAGGAGTGGCAAGAGGCTATATGTGCTCTGAAGAGAAAAACACAGGGTGAGCTACCCAGGGACCTGGCTCTTACCTGAGTGGGGGAAGGTGGGTGGATGTGTGAATGAATGGTGGCGATGTTCTGGAGATCGACAATGGTGAGTATTAATTTTCATATTCTTCTGCTCATGACAGAATCGCTGACTCAGGGTCACCTGGTCCATCCCAACCTGTGATCCCTTCATCTTTGGGCCTGGCCTTTGAAGAGACAGAAGTGAACAGGTACAAGGTATCTCAGAGGTCTTTGCACTACTTTGGCTACTCATAAGCCTTCCACTAGAAAACTTACACAGCCAAATGTAAAAGATTTTCCATCTGGTGCTCGAAAACCTGCCGGGCCCCATGTGGGTGCTCTCGATAAGGTTGTGGAGTACTTGCTAGAACATTTCTGATCTTGGCCTACAGGGATTCTGTCTAAGCTTGGTAGTCTGACACACTAGTGGGAATCAGTGGTGAAGACTGGTTGCTGGAAGATATGAAAGTGCATTACTCACTGTAATTCTTGATCATCTAGGAATATCTTCACCACTGATTCTCGCATGCCACCAACCCCTGGGCTCACACCCAAATGTTTTAATGGTCTTCACTCCTTGTTCTTGGTGAAGACACTATGTTACTGTTTGTTGATCCTTCTTACATGGGTCACCAGAGCTACCTTGTACCCTTAACCAAAGTAGTACTCCATGGAGAAGATAATCTTGATATGGAGTTACAGTAAATAACTTTTCTTTTCAGTATTTATTGATACTTTTTCAACTGTATCGATATGTTGCTTGAATGTTGCAGCTCAGGCTTCAAGGTCTAGATAATAGTCAGTGTGTTTCAATACACAACATATATAGCATTACAAATTAACTACTGTATGTACCATAACAAACTGAATCAATAGAAACTGAATTTGCATTATACAAATTGAATGAATTGAGCAAGCAAATGACATGACCAGGTGTATGGTTGTGCTGTGATAAACACACACCCTGGGGCATGGGTACGAGGCCAGCTGCGTAACTGTGATGGGCATTAGTGTGATGGCACTGTTGGCAGTACTTTTATTCAATGGAAATGTGTTTGAGACAGCACAGCTACATACCTGGGAGTGTCTTACACTTCTATAATGGGTATTACAAGTTAAAAAGAAAAGCAGGCGAAGAGAGAGAGAGAGAGAGAGAGAGAAACATTTAAACTGTTTTTATTTACTGTTTATGTGGTTCGAGTTCCTTGAAACACTAACAAAGTGTGACACAGGTGAAGAGCTTTAACATAGCACTTTGACTGGTGTTCCTTGAAAGTGCCAAAACCATGAGGTTGGGCTTTGATAAACACACACGCTTTTGGGGTGTAATCGTCAGTTTGATGGAGGATTTTAGGAACCCATTGTATAAAGTTACTTAAAGTTCTTGAAGGTTATTGTGTCTGTAGCTTTGATATGTACAGTATTATCATTCTTTATAAAATAGACTTCAGAATACTCTGGAATTCTAGCAATTCCATTGGCTGAAACAGAAACACCTGACCATTCATTACTTCCTAGTGAATGCACAAATTGTCATCAACCTAACATAATCTAGTTAGCAACAGCCTAGCTACACACACACACACATATATATATATATATATATATATATATATATATATATATATATATATATTTATACAGTATATATATATATTATAGTGGCAAGTAGTGCCACTGTAGTTAAGAATTGAGTAAGCACTTTAATGTCAAACCTCAAATTTTGCACCTTAATAACTTTGCCACCATATGGCGGTTGCCTGAAAGTTTGCATTTGCGGTCTGGTGCCATAGATCTCTGGATCTGGCAAGCTACGTTATAGTCAGATGTACAGTTGCGGAGTTGCAGAATGTCAAAAATGCAAAAAACTGACCTTTTGTGCCTTTCTTTGCTCATGCCCATAGCCCGCTTGGTTTGTCTCTTCAGTCCGCAATGTTCAGATGCAGTCTTGGTCACCATAATGCGCTTCGAAGATTTGGTGTAAAATATTAAACCGTCCAAAATTATTCAAAAACAAATTTCCCATTATAGTCAATGGAAAAAGTTAGCAAAAATCAAAACTTTCTCAAATGGCCCTTTTACTTTCATGAGTCAGCCATCTTGTTCACAGTTGGTGACACAGAAAATGCCTGCTGTTTAAATGGGACCCTCTAGGTAAACACTGATTGTTGTGTTTCCCTAGTGGTGTCCTGAGGATGCTAGCCCTATCTTTTTGGGGGTTAGATCCCCTGAAATAGCTTTTCAATTTCGAGGAAAAAGTACTTCTAGGATTGCGGAGATGTTGTTCATCCACACTGTTTGGCATGTCCCTTTCCTGTTTAAATCTCGCTGGAAGTCTTCAAGCTGGCTCCTCCCACCCACCCAGGTGGTATATACCTCTGCTTAGCCCCATGGCGCCAGATCTTCCTTTCCGTTGGAAGATACAGGTTCCTCGTGCTCTTGCAGCAATTCATGGCCCTGGATTCAAAGCATCGTTTTTGCTGAAACTTACTTTAAAACTCCAATTTTGCCATATCGGACATGGAGAAAATCTTCCCAGATTTTGTACGTTGCCCGTGGCAAAAGATATCTGCTTGCGATCCCCACCTAATGTCGTTTATTACCCTGGGTGTCGGACATGACACCGTCATGCACTTTTGCCTGGCCCTCCACCCCAACGGTCCTGGACGATCACAGTATGCTTAAAGCTGGGGAGACCTTGAGAAAAGGAACCCGGCCGGTGAAATAGAAGGAGGTGAGGTGGGTAGTTTCATGGCTAGTGGATCCGCCGAGCAGCTGAAACAAATGAAGGCATTTGAGGAGGAAGCAGCAAAAGCTATGGCCAATCAAAGCTTTTTGTTCCATAACCTTGGCTCCACCTTTTCGGGCTCCTTCGGGGAGTTGTGCCAGTCTCTCCCACCAGGGTGAGGCATCCTAGGCTCACTCCTCCCACCCTCGAAGAGGAATAAGGACCCTGGGTCTTCGTCCAAGTGAAGGCGTTCTTGGGACTGAGAAGGTCTGAGTCACAGGAACACGCAGTCTGGACTTCAGTTGAGATCGCATCCTTGGCACGGCTTCATGGATCTTCCATCTGGTCAGGGGAAGAGGAAGTGGCCAATGAGGCAAAAATTATTTTCAGACCAATTGACCTCTGTCGACGACCCCAGTCGCCGATTCTTTGGAAGGACTCCAGTCCTTGTCTTTCCTGATGAGGAGACCCAGCCTGCTGGTGTCCCCATTCAGGACCAGTTCCGGACCCTCAGTTTTCACCGACCCGGTGTCTCCCTCGATCCGCCTGATCTCAGTTGAGGTCCAGAACTCCCTCGACCCATCGGCTGAGGAAACACAAAAATTCAAAAAGAGGCACACAGGTCTTCATCCTCTCGGATGAGAAGAGGCTTTGCGAAACTCCATCAATGTTATGAAGACCTCATGTGGCAACAGCTGGTTTTTCTGTCAGAAGCTGGCTCCGCCGTCTCAGCCATCACTTGGCTCCTGCCTCCTAGGCTGACGCCGACCCCTCTGGAACTGAAGCCTTGGTTCCCCGCCTCGCTGGGGCTGGCCTCGGCCCCAGTTTGGCCTGCCTCAGTCTCTCCAACGATTCTGGTGGAACCACCGCCTAAGCAGCCGCAGGGATGGGCTCCTCAAAAGAGGACCAACAGACACCAGGCTTCCCCAACGTCTGTTGATAATGGTCGCTCCGATCGCCTCGGCATATCAAGGAGACCTAGGTGGGAGGTTATATCCCGATTCTTCGGACTCAGATGTCACCGGATTACACTCCCATCCCTTTGGTCTCTTCAAAGGGGTCTGCGGTTATCAACCCTTACGGTGCACCTGGCAGCCATTTCTGATTACTGGTCACGGTCTGGTCAACCCGACATTGACACGGAGACAGTGGTCAGGCGCTTTCAAAGGCCTGGATCACATATCCCTCCAGTGCGTGAATCTCCACCTCCTGGGCCTCCAGTGCGTGAATCTCACCTCCGGTGGGATCTACTGCTCGCTTTTGGCAAAGCTCATGGGCAAGCCATTCGAACCAATGCACAAGTGTGAGTTGTCACATTTGTTGTGGAAGACGGCCTTCCTGGAGGCTATCACATCTGCCAGAAGGACAGGGAGCTCCATGCGCCTCGGTGGACTCCCTTATCTGATCTTTCACAGGGACAAAGTTGTCCTATGCCTCCACCAAGGTGGTCTCAGAGTTTCACCTTAACCAGGTGTTAACTGTGCTGGCATACTATCCTGTCTACGCCTCAGAGCAGTACAGGCTCATACTCTGGACCTGAGACACGCTTTCTCCTATTATAAGGAGAGAATGGCGGAAATTCGTGAGAGGTTCACCAACTGTTTGTCTATGCTGAAGCACTGTGGCAGACCTGCAGCCAAATGGACCATAGCAAGATGGAGTACATCATGTATAGGTCTGTGCTATGAGTTAGCAGGCAAGGAGCCTCCCAGAGGATAAGAGCTCATTCTACCCGCCATACTGCTGCTTGGTGGCTGCTTCCAGGGACATCCCTATCCAGGAAATCTGTCAGGCTGCTACCTGGAAGTCAGCAAACACCTTCATTACCCACTACCACATTGACCTCGAGTCACACGGGATGCTGGTTTTGGGCCTCGGTTCTCCAGTCTTTATTTCCTAAGTAAGGGGTGTGCACCGTGCCTCCTCCTCCCAGAGAACTGTGGAATCTGCCAGACCGTGTGGATGAACAACATATCCACGCTCCTAGAAGAACAGGTTACTCACCTGTACAGTTGTTCTAGGAGTGGTATATGTTGTTCATCCACACGCACCCACCCGACCTCCCCCGCTTCGGCACTCAACCTTGCTTCCAGCAGGCTAAGGTCTGGCATCATGGGGTGGAGCTGAGGTATATACCACCTGGGTGGGTGGGAGGAGCCAGCTTGAAGACTTCTGGCAAGATTTAAAGGAAACAGACATGCCAAACAGTGTGGATGAACAACATATACCACTCCTAGAACTACTGTTACAGGTGAGTCACCTGTTCTTTCATAAAATACTTTGGCAAATGTGAAAGTTTTGTGATTTATTTTGTGAAACTTCCGTGATTTGTGAAAGTAATTTGTGAAAGTATTCTCAAATAACTGCAAATCTATCCATCCTCCTGCAACAAAATGGTTGCGTCTTTTGAGCTGAAAGTTGTAGGGTGGCAAGCTCTGGTCCCACTGATGTTCCTTTTAGTAGTTTGTTCCAAAACATTATAGGGGCCCAAAGTTTCAGCATTCAAAGTTCAGAAATGTTCCCATAGGATAACATTGAGGCTCCGTGACACCTTTCAGGGCCCGTAACTCTCGAGCGAGTTCGAGATATAAATTTTTATTGCAAATTTTCTGTCCCCAATTGGGGACTATGTGCAGAAGTAGGTTGGAAAGCCATGAAAATCATGAAATTTGAATTTTTTCTACCTTATGCAGTTACTGGGATATTTGGTAATTATTGTTCCAGTTGCTCATTTTCATGTCTGAGGCCCACTATTACGCCCACAGAGTTTGCTTTCACAGTGCTTTTTGCTGCCCTATCTCAGACACAATACGAGATCTGGATTTGTTGACTTTATGTTAGCGAGAACTACTCACTCTCATGATTACAACCACACTTGCTTGTTTTACTTGCATGTTTTCTAGCTGCTACAGTTCCCGAATATGGGCAAATTAGTGTTCTGGGGTTCCTTGCCTTACAGGGCTGCTGTGTGACTCCATACTTATGTGTAAGTGGGGCGCGGTGCCCAGAGGCCTGTGCTCCCACATCGCATACCATTATTAAAAAATGGGACAGTAAAGGGCGCAGGGCCAGGAAGGCCCGCTCCCACTAACACATACCACTTACATTATACTTTTTCAAAAGAAGGAAATTCTTTGCAAAAACTCAGTTAAATATCAATTAGGGTTGTTTCCACAGCGACAAAAGTGTTGAACGCAGGGACTTAGGTGACCACCCACCACCACCCCAGCCCTCATCCTCAAACCCTAACTCCGCATTCCACACACACATGTGCAAGACACATGCAAGATTGTGAGACACCAAACCAGTCAGTCTCATCTGTAAGCACAATAATCACAACACTGTACCCTTTCACATACCACTATTGATGAAAAACATACAGTATGATCGACTCTATACTGCCAGCACAGTATGGTGACACATTATAGCTGGCATATCTTTTTCATAAAGTGAAACTTAGTGTGCACAAACTTTCTAAATATTGAGTTTTATATGCCATAGTCAAGGCCCCTGGAATTCTTGCGTTCTGCAGTTGTGGAATTTGCCACAGAATATATATAGTGCCATAGAATTCATTGTTTTGGTGTATTTTCATATAAATATACTGCTTTTCCATAGTGTCAGGCTTTCTTTCTCACCTCGTTTATCCTGAAGCCCCTCCTCTATGCTCAGCATATGATGTCATTGATGACATCACATCATTTTAACCAATAACAGGACTGCATTCTGCCAGAGAAATGAATAAATCATGGGGCAGAAATCAGAAAATGCTGCCGCGAAGTCAAGGAGCCTGCTGCAGAAATCAGAAAATTCTGCAGAGAACACCAGGGGCCCTGGCCATAATTCAACGATTAAGTGCTGTAGATATCACTGCTACCACATAGGGATGTGGTAGCAGGACAATTACAACTGATGCATACAGAGCACTTTTCAGATGCTGCTCAGGTATGAAACTAGCACCATTGCATGTTGTAATACTGCTGCGTTACCTGGAAATACTCATTAGCAGCATGTTGTGGTTAGCTTTGAATGTTATAGCTGTTGCTGTCACATGTTGCTTGTGAACTATACTATAAAACATTACTTTTATTATTATTACCATTTGTTATTAGGACTGACTCTATCAGAAAAAATATGCAAACATCCACTTACTGTTGCTAGGGTTACCTAAACTCTTATTTCCAATACAGCTATCTATAGATAACATACTGTGTGTTTCATCATTTTAACAATCAAAATATAGGCATGTGCTTAAATCTTGTTATTGATGTTTGCAACAGAAAAATGCTTACTGTAGGCCATCTTCCATGGTTGCCCTGCATGCGTATGTACCACAAAGCACTCTGATGGCAGCAGAACTCATACCGTTGCTGGACCATGATGATGGATGTATCTTGTACTGCTTGCATGTGTGTGTGTGTTGGGGGATGCGGAGTTAGGGTTTGAGGATGGGAGCGGTGGTAATCATCAACCGCATTTCCACACTTTTGTCATGGAAACAACCCTAACTGATGCATTAACAGAGTTTTTGCAATGAATATACTGTATATATTCAGCATATATTTTATTAAGAAATTGAAACATTTTCCATTTTGTCAGTGCAGTAACTCACTTCAGGACATAACATTTCTTGAATATTAATTAACTCCTGGGTGCGTTGAAAGGCACTTGGCTGATGGTCTCATGCCTTTCAATTTATTAAAGGTGCTTTGCTTCTCTTTTGAAATGCATACCCTGTTGTGGGTTATTGCTTACTTTATGAGTTTTAAAACCATGTATTTTACTTGTTTGTATTGTATTGTTTCGATTGTGTTGTTCTTATTAATAACCTGCACCTTTCTTGTTATTTTATTGTCATTTATTGAAATGTTTTGTCATCTATTTTGTTCACTCTATGTATGTTTGTATTCTGTTTCCATTTTGCACTGTTTGTGACTTTTGCTGTACTTGCTTTGTATCCCTTTCCTTCTCTCCCAGGATGCATCTGAAAGCGAGCATGTCTGCTCAGTATGCCTTTCCTGGTGAAACTTTTAAATAAATAAATAAATTGTTCTTGTTTTCTACTTTTTTTTACTTTCGAGTTCAGCTTCCACTCACATAACCATGTTCTGCAACATTATTAAATCATTTTGATAACACCTTATAATGAAGTCACATAATAGACTTCTCAGTCTCTACTGGCTTCTCTTGTGAAAGTGTATGATGATAAATAAATTTATTTTATGGCTGGATTTATTTATTTCTTGTTACTTGAGGCCCAAGCAAAGTAGCACCATTTGACTTTTTTCTCGTGATATACAAGCATCTCTCATAGAAAGCGATAAATGTTGCCAGTGGTGTCTAAGTATCCATTTTATTCTGTGCATTTGCTAGGTGTCCGTCTGTGAGGCTCCGCCATGGTGATGGCAGTGCACAGCCAGACAATTCAGATACCGCAGTGTCCTGAGGGCTGGATCTCATTATGGATTGGCTATTCATTTGTAATGGTAAGTAGCCCAAACTACAGAGTAAATAAGAAACTAGGGTAGTTTGTTAAAATTGCCCTACTTAGCACTGATACTACAGTGTATTGAATGAAATGTGCCTTATAAAGTTATTTAATGTTTTCAAAGATTATCATTACTTTTTGTGTAAAATATGGCCTTCTACTCATTGCTTGGAAGACTAGCCCTTATTTTTTCTGGTTAAATTTTGTTTTTAGTTAATACTTTTATTGGTGGTCAATAGCATACAGAGGAAACAAAAGTTACAGTCAGGCAGACTAGCCCTTATTCAAGAATATAAAAAGGCTATTACAAGTAATCTAAAAATGTCCCAAAACCAAAACAGTGTAGTTGTAATAATAAGCAGTGGAAGGAGATCTCTACCCACGTCAGCAACATTTTGGTAAAGTTGCACATGATGTACAGTGGGTCCTGGTATTTGTACTTACACTTGAATAGAACAGTAGAAGACCATTAGGTCATGTGAACTGTGCCCCACCTTAGTGGGTACACACCAGTTATTCCCCAGAAGGTACTTATCAATTCTTTTTACATTCATTCAATGTTTTACTTTCTACCACTTCTCTTGGTAGTGTATTCCACACTCTCCCTGTTCTATTTACAAATGAATAGTATGTACCATTTTTCCTTACGGGTTTCAGTGTAATTTGTTTATCATGACTTCTCAGCCCTTTAACCTTTCTTGCATTTTTATCCCCATTTCACTGGCTAACTGATAGTGATTTATTATTCGAAAGATTGTCATTAAATCTCCTCTCCTTCTTTGCCCCAAAGTGTATAATCCTGTCCTCTTTAATCTCTCACTATATTCATATTTATTTAGCTTTCCAGTCCTCTTGGTATATTTCCTCTACCTCTTTCTCTCCTAGTTCATTTTTTGTATATGGATTCCATAGTTGGGACCCAAAGTCCAAATATGGTCTAACATAAGACCTATATATTGGTACCATGCATCCCAATGATTGATTCATAAAAGTACGTTTTCTATTTCTCACCATATTATTTGCTTTTTGTATAGCTACCGTCCTTTGTTTATCAAATTTCAATTCTCTGTCAACTATTATCCCACAGTCCTTTTCCTCCACAACTTTTTGAGTTCATTTCCACCTAATATATACCTATTTTTTCCTATTCCCTTTCCTAGGTACATTACCCTGATTTCTCTAGACTGAATTTCATATTATTCTCTCTAGCCCAGATTTCTACTTTCAGTAAATGCTTTTTAACCTTTTCTGCTGCTCTATTGTTCTCACTAGTCCTCCTAGTTTGATATCATCTGCAAATTTTACCATTTGATTAGTAATCCCTTTATGTAAGTCACTAATATATACGGTTCAACATCGGTCGGATAGTAATTAGAAGTGCAGACCCTGCAAACACGGTGCTAATCACATCGAACAGATATGCCACACTGCTTTCACTTCCTATCTTATTGCAGCCTCCCTTTGCCTTTATCAGATCACCCAGCTCTCCGTGATATCTTCCTTTACAGAGAAAAATGCCAGCACACTCAAATTCAAGTTCAAAATAGTAAAAAAAACTCCTTTATTTTACTGGAACTATCAGGCACTCGTTATCACCGGCTAGGGAGTCGCCCTGCCACTCACCCATCATGAAGTCACTTCCAGTTCCAGCTGCTTTAATAATGAAATATATTTAATTTGCCTTTTAAGGCTGCACAGTAAAAGAGTGGCTGTAACACTGAAGGGTAACACTGTAGAAAAAACAAAGGTTGTAATGTTTCTAAGGCACGGCTTACTTTGTGCTTTTCAGTGCTGCCTGCTGCTCCGTGGAAAAAGGATTTCTGTTTTCTGTTAAATTTACTTTAAATTCAATACCTGACTGGATAGATGATTTAATTAGAAGTAGATGTATTCAGCCAGCCAAGGAGTCAGTCAGAGCAGCAAAAACCCGGCTATAACGAAAGGTGACCATGGCTGCCAACTAGCAATCAACTGTTTTAGCCACGCATTACTGCTTGTCTTGTACTCCTCTGAGATTGCTCTCAGTGCCTTTCCTGTTAGCCTGCCTGCCTCCACCGACTGCAGCTCTGCGAGACATTACCCTTTCCATCCTGCAGCTGCACAGTACCTGGTACTGGTTCTGTACTGTATTTGTTTTGTTTTTTACTCAAAGGCTGTTGTGGGTCGCGGTTGTCATGGATTGAGCTGTCAAACTGAGAGCGCAACACACTGGCTGCTTACACATTTAACATCAGCAGACGCTGATAATCGACATGACCTGACCTGATTAAAATTTAAAACTGATCGAGTTAGATACGGGTAAAAAGCCTGATATCCGACAGGATCGGATCTCCGGTCGGATATCCGTGCATTACTAATATAAAGAAAACAATACAGGACCCAACACAGATCCTCACGTGACCCACTCCTCACATTAATTGACCCAGATAATTCCTTAATATTCTTACATTTTGAGCCCTATCACTCAACCAATTCCTTATCCATAATACAATTCGACTATCCAATCCCATTTTATTCAATTTCATAATCAGATTATTATGGAGTACCTTATCAAAGGCCTTTTGAAAGTCCAAGAATATTGTATCCACTGGTGTATTATTAATCAATTCCTCCTTAATCTTCTCATAGAAGCATAAATGGTTTGTACCACATGCTCTATTTTTTAAATCCATGCTGTATTTTATCCGTATAACTCAATAAGTTCAAACTTTCCTCTATTTTTAATTTCAATATACTATCAGCTACTTTCCCCAAGATTGCAGTCAGGCTCACTGGTCTATAATTAACATTACCGATCTCTTTCCATTTTAAATAGGTATGATCCCCTCTCACCCTTAATAACTTCCAAACTTTTCTGTCCCAACAGTGCATTTAAAAAGTAATATTTGTGTTGGCCCAGTGGCGCTGGGGGTTAAGGCACTGGATGCTGCTCCTTGGTCCATACAGGCAACCAGCATTTGGAAATGAAGAAGGGTTGCTGGAAGTCAGCTGTGGGAGAAGGGTATCAAATGACCGAAGGACTGCTCTCTCTCTTGGGGAGGAGAACTGCCTTCCTCACCAAATGACTGCCACCAGGTGGAGGCCTGGTGGCAGTGCCAGTCGAGTGGCAGAAGTGAGTGGTGTTGTGGGATCCTGCAGTGTGTGCATGCCTCCACATCGCATGTTGACGAATGTACTGCAGCACATGGAAGAGAGAAGAAATATGAGAAAATGGTGGGAGGACATGCAGGTATGAAGCCCTGACTACCAGTCCTCACCTGCAACATTGTCAGGACCCAGAATCTGGTTTGTGCTTGTTAGGGGTGGGACAGCCCTCCCTTCCTGACCCCACCACAGGGAAATCCTTTGGGTATTCAGGCTGATGAGTTAAATCCTGGGAGATGTAAGACAGTGGGGGCTGGCGGGGTAGGGATGAAGGGCCCCAGCCTCTCCTGTCCAAAGGAGCATAAGCAGTATATAAAAAACTGTAGCCTGCTGGGAGTGACCTGGGTTACTGGATGATTGTGGGGAAGAAAGATCGAACATCCCAGCACCGTGCTCCTCATTTGGGGGATGGTTACAATCTCCACAATGACACTGCCACCAGGGTAACCATGGTTGGCAGTTCAGCAGAACTCAAGTTGGGAGGAGGATGTCAGCTGAGCTCTGCATGCTTATACATTTTGAGCTCCTTGCATGCCGACATCTCGGGGATGGGGCAACAGAACACACAAAATAAAACACCTCAGCATGTTACAGGATGACAGGGCTCACTTAGGCCTGACCTGGATGACTAGTCACCCACCATAGAGGTACTCAAGCGAGAACAAACACCTTGCCAGGAACTGGCCAAACCTGGCGAGCCCAGGGAGATAAAATGGGAAGGCAAGGGGTAAATGCAAACTAAGAAAGTCCAAGGGTGCGACTGGGTGGATACTACAGATGGGGCAGTGTTGAGAGAGGGATATAGATATAAATAAAACATAAAATTATTGAAAGAATGAAGAGAGATTAAAGAAGTGTAATATGTATACCCTTGAGGAAAGGAGGGAGAGGGGAACATGACAGAAACGTTCAAGTACCTCAAGAGAATCAGAAAATTCCAAGAGGGTAGCATCTTTCAGAAAAGAGATGTGCAAGAACAAGGGGCACAATTTGAAGATAGAGAGGAAGGCTCAGAGGTAATGTGAGAGTATTTTTCATTGAGAGGGTTGTGGATACATGGAATGGCCTTCCTGAGAGGTAGTGGAGTCAAAAACAGTGGGGAATTCAAGCATGTATGGGACAGACATAAGACAATTCTAGTGGGGGTAGGAAGAAGTAGGCTGTTGGTTAACTAGGATCTGCATCTTATCCATTAGGTAGGAATGGGCAAACTAGGTGGGCCAAGTGGTCCTTATCTGCCGTCAAATTCTATGTTTCTAAGTAAAAATAGTTGAATAGTAAACTAGGCATTCACTGCTTGAAAACAGGTTTCAAATCTCATTCTAGCTACTTGAATTCCTTCTATATAATCACACTTGTGCAATTGCGAACATGCATAAACTCCATGGAAAGCCAACAGATAAAGTCGTCAGCTCCTTTCTTCTTATACCCTAGACCCTCTATGCTTCATATTCTACTTTCTGCTGGAAACTTGAGTTTTCCCTTGGTAGCTCTGTCCCAGGGTTTATTTCTTTCAAAGATTCTTTATGTATTTTTGCAGATTTTCATTGTTTTGTTCCTTGTGTTACAACTCTTGGTTAGAGCTTCATCTCAGTATCCCACAGTGTATTTCCTATACCCTCAGGAATTTTGCTTGTTCTTAGTTGTGCAATTTGTAGCACTGGAACATCTCGGATCTAACACAAGGCTGTAGCGATGTAATCATTGCAACTAGAAGCTGTCAAGGATGGATCCACATGACATCTGCCTGCCCTACCTAAGTGTGTTGAATGACAGGAAGGCCTGCCCTCTGTGTCAGACAATGCTGCATGAGTTTTGAATGCCTCATGAGCTTTGGCTCACCAGTCTGTCAGATCAGAGTGGCAGATCAAGTAAGAGTGAGAGCAAGGGCTGGCCCCTCAAAGTTACACTTTAGTGGCTTCCTCTGCAGTCTGTCATATTGAAACTAGATCCTCACTGTTTGGAGTGTGAGGAGGAGGCAGTCCCCAAACTCTTAGGATACAGACAGGCTTTAAGGTGAGTGCCCCACTTGACCCGACTGGTCATTTGGTCAGTGGCACATAGGTGAGGTTCGAGTGGTTGAGCCCCAATGGTCCTATCCACTGTCCCACCTGTCAAAGTAGTAGTCACTGTTCAGCCCTCTCAGGAGGATCTCTGCTCAGAGCAGTCCCTATACGAAGGGTCCCTGAGTCCAGGACTGGCTCTGGAGGTGAGTCCAATCATTTGAGGGAGTCAGTGGCCTTATCTAGAAACCCTTCTCTTCACAGGGTTTCTCCGTCCTCTCCTCTATCAAAGTAACAATCAAAGATGAGCTCTCAACCTCGACGTTGTTATGTCAGTCTTGGACATAATCTGTCAAGACTCAGTCCTCTCCATAGATTCCCACTTATGGATCTGAGCCAAGGCACTAGGACCCCACAGGAGCCAGAACCTTTGGGGCTGACAGCACTGATGCGCCCATGTGCGCCACCTGTGCATGGCCACTGGTATACAGTGGCACCTGGTCCCAGCAGCCTCCGTTCATTTTCTTCCCCTATTGAAGCACAGCATTTTCCTAGCTCTCCTCATCAGGGCCAGAACTTCAGATTGTTCAACAATAGCATTCTGTCTAGTTTGCTGTGTCATTTAGTAAACTGCAACAAAGGTTTGTCATTTTTGTGTCATTTTAGTTAAAAAATTAAGTTTCCTCACTGTCTACCTTTCAGCAATAGTCAATGACATGGGAGGTTGGGGGCCTGAACAGGACAGTTGCTTCAGCAGTGATATTGCGTCGACCACCACTCTTCTCTGGGCAAGTGTATTGGCTCCAGGCAATCTCACACTTGGGAGGAAGGTGGTCCTCCCTGAGTATCATGGCCTGAAAACATTCAAGCTCAGTGTCAGCTCCCAAGGCCCATTTTGCCTAGACCTCTTCTCATAAAAACATAAAAAGAAGAAAGACCATGGTCAAGACTGAGCTGACAGCACTCTGCACCAAGACATTTGACACTTATAAGCCCAGAATCTCTATAGTCCTCCTTTTGATGATACTGGGCCCTGTTGCTCTATGGTGACAAGGCCTGTGTCTTCAGTACTGCAGTTCATGCCTCTGTCCCTGGATACAGATGAGGAGTACAACCCAGATTTTGTTCTGTATACTTACTCTTTTGGTGAGGTTCCCTGGTACTTGTGGAGCCTGTGCTGGCACCTATTAAGATTCCACAGGAGGATATCTCATTTCATGCACTGCTCAAAAATGTACGCAGTACTCTGCAATTTGAGACAGTACCTATGGATCAAGCTAAACAACTTCAGTTAGAATTTTTGAGCGTGGCTACTATTCCAGTGTCGCTGGTTTCACCAGTGCTCTGGACACCTTCATGGAGGTGGCCTGGAGCAGGCCAGCTTCTATTTCAGCTATCGCTAGACAATCAGATAAGAAACATTCGCCTCACAGGACAAAACCAATGTACTATACTCATCCCATAGCAGATAGTGTTGTAAGTGTGGCTGATAGTGACAGGGCTAGAGCCCCAAAAGTAGTCACTGTGGAACCCACTAACAAAGTGTTGCACAAGATAGACATTTACAGAGAACAGGGTAATTGCCTCTGCCACCTGGGCCTAAGAATAGCAAGTTACCAAGCCCACATTTCGAAGGATGAGTACCAACTATAGACAAAGCTCAAATCCACTGTGGAGATCTTGTTGGACTCTCGTCAGAGCAGAAGCTTTTAGTGACTATCACCTAAGAGACTGAGTCTATTAGCTGAGTTAATCTAGTGGAGTTGAAGCTTCATTAGATTTCTCTGATGCAGCAGTTTGCTCTGCAGCTACAGGGATTTGCATCCAGAGACATTCCTGGTTGCATACTGCTGGCTTTGCTTCTGATTTTATTTATTTATTTATTGGAATCTCAAATAACACCTTTGAGCTAAAGCTTGTTTACAAAGGTTCACGTCGTAGGCAATAGACAAGGTACGTAGACATTACAAAACAGATGGGGTATATACAGCAGCAAGTGCATTATGTGTACATACAGATACAGATTCAAACAAGTACAGTTACAATACATCAGGTAGGAGAGGTCAACTTTATTGCAACAGTACTAAGAGCATACCTATAGGTGGACAAGCAATTTATAGTGGTAGCTGAGCTTTAGAGCATGCAGGTAGAGTTATGGAGAGTCAAGTGGTGGTGACCAAAGGAGGAATGAAAGAATAGATGAGAGCAGGGGAGGGTGGGGACAGAGACAAGGGGTGACAGAATAAAGGGGTTGAGTAGTCAGAGGGGTGGGATTGGATAGAAATCTCCCAGGGTTACGTAAGTAGGTGATAGGGCAGGGCTGGGTAATGTGGGGAGAGAGGGATAAGGAAAGGTTTAAAGTGGGGGTGGTGAGGGAAACTGGGGGAGGGGTGAAAGGTGGGATTAATATTTGTGAAGAAAGCAGGAGGCAGGGGGATAAAGAGATGTGGGGTAAGTGCTCGGTGGGGTCACACCAGGCTGGGGAGGAAGTGGGGGAGATGGGTGCTATGCAGGACAGATAAGCTATCAATAACAGTAGGATTAGGCGCAGGTGACATAGTCACTTGATTACTAAGTGGCCAGGCACTGCAGCAACTTGGCCTTAAATGGGCATAGTTTGTTTCCTCAATCAGCTCAGAGTTAAGGGAATTTAGCCAGCAGGGGCCCTGTATTGAAGGACCATTGCCCTAGTGAGGTTTGGCGGAATGGGATAATGAAGAGCAGCTCTACTCGACCCCTAGTTAGTCTGGAGGACGTGCAGTTTCTTAGCAGTTGCCTCACTCCAGGGAGCAAGACCTAGGGTGGATTTTTTAGCTAATAGACAGACTTGGTATTGAATTCTGCTATTCAAGTTTAACCAACCAGTGCTTGAGTATAGTTGACAAGTGTGAGTTAAGCGGTCCACACCCAGGACTAGTCTGCGGCTTTGTTTAAGACAATCTTGATTTGCGTAAGTGCTGTATCGGTACCTGCTCTGTAGACTACCAGTCCATAATCTGTGATAGAGAGCACGGAGCTGTTAACTGCAAGCTTGATGGCACTTTTGGTGAGGCACTGCCTATGCCAGTAGAGCTGACCTAGTCTGGCACTAGCTGCCTTGGCAACATGGTCTATGTGCTGGCTGTAGGAGAGAGAGCTGTCAAGGTAGAGCACCAAGGTACTTAAGGTGTTGACCATTTTGAGTGTATCAAACTTGTTATTGTAGATATTGAAGTGATGGGACTTATGGCTGGTTTTGATGGGAGGCAAACAACATTGTTTTAGTCTTAGTGTAGTTGAGCAAGAGCTTAGACTGAAGGAACCATTTTTCCACAGCAGTAAAGTCATCTTGCATGCCTTTTTCCAGCTCTTCGGAGTAGATGTAGAGAACAGCATCATCTGCATATAGAATGATCTTATTCTGGCAGACTTTGGGGAGTTCATGTAGAAACAGGCTGAACAGGCAGGGCCCAAAATGGAACCTTGGGGCACCCCTGTGTTGACATGCCGACAGTCCGGATAGAGCGTCAAGTCTTGACCTGCTGGGTCCTGTTAGAAGGTAACTCTGGAACCAGCCTAGAGAGACAGAGGATATACCAATGTTAGAAGTTGTGTGAGAAGCAAGTCATGGCTGACTGTCGAAGGCCTGGTGAGGTCGATGAAAGTGGCCCCACAAGAGCCCTCAGTCAAGTACTTAATGGATATGACCAGTAAACTCAACCAATGCCGTTGAAGTACTATGTGCCTTCCAAAGCCATGGTGTTCTTGGCATTGAAGGTTGTACTTATCAAGGTGCGTCCTAACATAACATATACTATCCTCTCTAGTGCGGGGGCAGAATTGAGATTGGCCTGTAGTTGGCCAGGCAGGTTCTGTCCCCACTTTTAAAGACCAGGTTGACCATCGCAGCTTTCCAGCATTCAGGGAAAATGCCAGTGGTTGAGTGAAATTTAGGATCCAGGTTAGAGGAGAGTAACACATCTAGGGTGAGACCACAATCTTTAGGTCAGCGAGTCCCCACTGGATCTAGTGTTCGAGAACTTTTCAAGTGTTTTGCCTCAGTTGTAGAGATTACCTTCAGGTAGAAGGAGGTGCTGTGTGTGTGTTGAAGGGATGTCAGTACAACTAATGGCGGAGCTAGAGCACATGTCGAGATAGTCTGGAGGAAGGACCCCACTAAGGTCTGTGAAGGAATTATTGAAGCCATCTGTGATAGTTTGGAATCTTGGTGTCGCACCCTCAAAGTTTATTTGGGATGGTGGTGATTTACTTGCTGTGCCTGTTAGGGTTTTATATTGTCCCAGAATCTCGACTGTCACCCCAAGAGTTGTCCAGTTCACTTTTAAAGTGAGATCTTTTGCAAGGCAGATGACTTGAGTGCACTTATTACGTACTGCTTTGTATTTCTGTATGTCAGAGGGGACCCAGTGCTCTTAGCCCTATGCCACAGGTTATCCCTGACCCCCATGAGCTTAGGAGCTGTGGTGTGATCCTTAATTTGCTGGTTCCTTTGATTTTCCTCATATTTAGAGGGCAAAGATGTTGCAGGCGTGTTAAACTTGTCATATAAAGCACTCCAAGAGCAGCATTCCGTCAGCGGCAGCATAGACCCCTCCCAGTTCTAGCTGGCTGAGATAGGATTTTAGTGAGGCAAGATGTCCAGCTTTTATAATTCTGGAGGTTATTGTTTTTGGGAGGTTTCAGGGTCTTGTTTGTCCAGGAGCATAAGACTGGCAAGTGGTCACTGATAGAGTCGGCTAGCACAGTGGTTCTAGTTATTCTTTGTGGCCAGTTGGTTAGTACCCAGTCTATAAGAGTACTTGAACCAGTGCGATAGTTTACATGAGTGGGGATTGAGAACGAGTTGGACCATGTCTGTGGCTGCTATTGCATCCCGCTAAAGTGCGCATCTGGGGATAACCAATTTATATTAAAGTGCCCTAACATTATGATTTCAGATTGATGGCGATTACTAGATAAATAATCAAGTGCTAGTTTGAAATCAGCCTCTTGATCTTTAGGGGGTATGTACACCGAGATTATAGTTAAACACTTTCCTGGGATCCAAGTTGAACCTGGACAGAGAGAATTTGTGATCTTCCACCCTGGGGTGGGATGGAATGCCATGCACTGAATTGAGTAATTAACATAAATTACACATCCTCCCCTCGTTTCCCTTGCCTGTCCACCCTGAAAGTTGTGTAGCCCTCAAGCTGGACAGCAGAGTCAGGGGTTCTAGGAGTGAGCCAGGTCTCCATGACTGAGAAGACATCTGATGTCCAAAAGTAGATAATGAATGTGCCATTTAATGACACATCTCTTTGAACAACAGGTGAAAGAGGCCCTTAAGAATTCAGATGACAGAAAACAACCCTTAAAGGTGCCTGGGTAAATCGGTCCCCAGGGGAGGTCAGAGAAGTGCAACTTAAGGAGCAGATGCCCAGTGTGACCCTCTGAGTTACAGGTCCTGTGTCCACCTCACCGCCTGAGTTGGATCACTTCTTTCTGGTGTGTTGGGAGAGGTGACTAACCTAGTTCTATCACCAATGGGGCTCTTAACAGATTAATGTTTTTTTTTTTTTATCTTTTTCCTTGCCTTCCCAGCGGAACTCTCGGGGCTGTCTCTCTACGCCGTGACCACTTTGCAGGCCGCTGTGTTCCCCCACCATCTTCAAGTTAATTCGACCCCCGGAGTACTCAGGAGGCTACAACCCCAAGTAGAGGAGCAGTGGTGAGGAACCAGCATTGGTCGTGTGGCAGCGTTGGCACTGGAGAACCGTTGCCTATCCGGCGGAGGGTGTTTTCTTCCCTAGTTACGCCCCAGACATAGGACATGCAGTGCTGTTCAACCTGTGGCGTTGGTGCTCCCACTCTCATCCGAGAAGACAGCCGCCCTACGTCTTCCTCATTTTCCAAGCCCTGTGCGTCATGATTTTCGCCGGTCTCCACGGGGCGCTGCTACATAGGCTACCCTGGATCCCTCCCTGAAGAGGAGGCAGTCCTCCGGACATAATCCTCTCTCTCCCTGCCAACCCCTGGCGCTCCGGGCTTATTGCGAACCCGGGTTGCTGGCGTGTCGCGAGGTGTGGCGTCCAGTGCCTCAACCCTCAGTGCCACCAGGCCAGCTGATTAATGGGTTTTAATTATTATCTGAGAGGGCACTCCCTAGAGTGGTTGGAGAACCCTCTGGACAACCCTTCAAGGAAGCAATTCCACTCTCAGCCCATATGTTAGAGGTATTGACTCAGGAGTCTGCACCTCTCTTACTCAACAGGGCAGTGGGAGGTGGCTCACTGGCACAGCGGTTGGACCCTCCACCTGCCTGCCCAGGTACCTCGAGCCGCCAGCCCTGCCGCAACCGCCCAAAGTCCTGCGCCCAGCCCTTCCAGGAAGCCTGTTGACAGGGCGACCAGCCACAATCACTCTCCCAGAAAGAGACCCACAGGCTCGGCCGCACCCTGGTCCTTTGACCCGCTTAAAGGCATAAAAGCCGCCAGGTCCTCTCCCAGCCCCGCCGGGCTTAGGAACCCGCCATCGAGACCCCAGAGCCGTCGAGGTCCCTCCACCTGCCTGCCCAGGTACCTCGAAGAGCCGCCAGCCTGCCACAACCGCCAAAGTCCTGCGCCCAGCCCTTCCAGGAAGCCTGTTGACAGGGGCCGACTGCTGAATCCTTGCATGAAGAGAACACGAGCTCGGCCGCACCCTGGTCCTTTGACCCGCTAAAGCGGAAAAGCCGCCAGAATCGTTTTCACCGCTTTCCAGCTGCGGTTGCCTCCAGCTCAGTCTGCAGTGCTCCTGGCTGTACTCCCTCAGGAAGCGGCTGTTTTCACCTGAACTGCTGGCCTTGGGAACTTTCTTGGACTGGGACTACTGGCGCTGCTTGACGCCTCTCTACCGCCTCAAGTTAACTCCTGGCGGATTCAAGACTCAAGTGCTACAGCCCATTCGGTGGCAGTTTATTTGGACTATTTATCCCTGGATTTAAGTATTTCCGGCCTTTTGCCCTGCTTTTTGCTTAGGCGCATACCTGAGCTAATTTTCTGTGTAGTTAATCCTTTTATACTGCCTGGTACTTGGAATTTATAGAGCCTAAGTCTTAACCTGTGGAGCTATCTTGTAACTAACTTAAAGCTTGACTTTATCTGCCTATAGTGTGTATAGACCTCTCTCTCACTGTTTCTTTGGATCCCTGCTATTCTCACACTCCCGCCCTTTTCTTTGTCCTCTGGCCAGGCCTTATCCTCAGCTTCCCTTACTTAAGTCTCTCCTTGCTGCTCTCCTTGGGTCCTCTCTCCTGGCCCGCGGGCTTAGGAACCTGCCATCGAGACCCCCAGAGCTGTGAGGACCCTCCACCTGCCTGCCCAGGTACCTCGAAGAGCTGCCAGCCCTGCCACAACCGCCAAAGTCCTGTGCCCAGCCCTTCAGGAAGCCTGTTGACGGGGCCGACCGCTGATATACCGCCCAGAAGAGAACCACGAGCTCGGCTGCACCTGGTGCTTGACCCGCTAAAGGCGTAAAAGCCGCCAGATGCGTTTTCACCGCTTTCCAGCTGCCGGTTGCCTCCAGCTCAGTATGCAGTGCTCCCTGGCCGTACTCCCTCAGGAAAGAGGCTGTTTTCACCTGAACTGCTGGCCTTGGGAACTTTCTTGGACTGGGACTACTGAGCCCGCTGAAGCGCCTCCCTACCCGCCTCAGGTTAACTCCTGGCGGATTCAAGACTCAAGTGCTACAGTCTATTCAGTGGCAGTTTGTCCGCGGCGCTGCGCGCTCCCCCCTCCCCACCTCACCCACCTGGTCGAGCCCTTTAGATTTATAGCTCTTGGCGTCATGACCTAGTGCCCACCTTCCCATTGGTCCCTTATACTCTCTCACCGCTGGGGTGATCAACCCCTAACGTCTGTCTAAACTTTTCAAAATCCTCCTCGCCTAAAGCTCGTAGCAACCAACCGTCGTCCTCCTCCTTTCCTGCGTACGCCAGGCGGTTCGTTTATATATATTCATTCCCAAGCCTCCTCTCTCATTAGTGCCTCTGTTTTCCTTTCTCTTTCCCTATCTGCTTCAACAATTCCCAGGAACCTTGCTGCAATTCTACCACTCCCCAGCTCGCCCCTGCAAAACCCTCAGCTGCACATTAAAAGTGTTGGGTCCTAAGTGTGAATGATGTCCTCCTCGCCTACACAAGCATCTTGTCCCCATGGCAGACTGAATAGGATTATCGTCCTGATCTTCCTCTCCCTCATCTGGGGCATAACGAAGTCTCTTTGTCAATACGCACTCGACACTCTCTGAACTCCCCCTCAGCCACTGACTTCTGTTTCTCCAACCTCATGACTGCAGACCATAGACCGAAACCCTCCTGGGAACACCTTCTCCTCCACAAAGGCTGCACTTATCGAGCTCTGTCCTCCTCAGAAATAAAAGGAAGTGTTATAAGAATGCTCCAGACCTCCTTAGCACACTGCTCTTGTACCTAGCAACACTCCTGATAATACTTTCTGGGGATATTGAGCTGAACCCAGGCCCGCCCAGCAGTGGGCTCCCCGACTGGATCTTACAACAAATCCAAGGGATTTTTATATGCATATGAACATCAGAAGTCTCTTAAATCACCTGTCTGAAGTGGAAGCATGGCTCAATGTACATGATCCCGACATACTGTGCCTGTCAGAGACCTGGCTGAAACCTGGAACACCTGATTCCTTGTGCACCATACCTGGCTACTCATTTATTCGGAAGGACAGAACCAGGCTCAAGAGGGGTGGAGGTTGCCTCTACCATAAATCTCACTGGGATGTCAGTATCATCACTGACTCTAACCCCCAAACCTCAAGTGAATCAATGCACGTGCTCCTGTCCTCAGCTCTAAAAAACTTCACATAATCTGTATTTATAATCCACCCTCTGGGGAAGTAAATGGGCTGCAGGAAGCACTCCAGCTCACCCTAAAGCGCATCAACAAAATGAAGCTATCATCCTTGGTGATGTCAACTTGAACTAGCTAGGTCCTTCACACAATTCCTTGGCTTCACTAGTGCAAGGTCTAAACTTTCATCAATAAATATGAAATCACTAGACTGTCTGGGCCACAGTCTGGCACACTTATTGACTGGATCATGACAAACAGACCTGAACACATGACCTGCTCTGGGATCTTGGCAGATACTATCACTGATCACTCCCTATCTACTGCCAGTGGAGGGCTGGTCAGCCACCCCACCTCGGCAGGTCACCTTCTGAATTTTACAAACTTGGATACAGACTCCTTCCTCGGGACATCTCAAATATTGACTGGTGAATATTTACCGGGCTAAGAATGTAGAGAATGCCTTGAGCATTCCTACAACATTACCTCCTGTACAAAACAAGCATGCTCCAAAAACCACGCGTAGAGTCAGGGAAAATAAACTAGATGGCTCAGAAGGATCTCCTAAAACAACTAAGGTACAGGGACAAGCTCTGGAAAACCTTCAAAAACTCTAAATCGACTAGGGACTATCAAACTACAGGCAAGAAATAAATTCTTGCAGGAAAAACGATAGGCTGGCAAAAGCGTGTACTATCAGAATCTGCTAAAGAACTCAGCCCATGACCCCTGTAAATTTTGGGGCCACATAAAAACCTTCCTGAGGACACCTCAATCAGTTACACCCTCTGACATGGTAATAAGTGGCTCTCATTGCAATAACCCCATCACCATAGCAAGCGCCTTCAATAGGATGTTCTCAGATCTCTTCCCCTATACCAGCACTCTGCCACCAGCAGCCTCCTGCCGACACTATGCCTCTTGCAGCCTGCCACCCTGCCAGTGATCAAAAACCTGTACCACACCTCCTCTATTTTAAAGCCATCACCAGCTCTCAGGTTCTGTACCATCTAAA
This sequence comes from Neoceratodus forsteri, assembly GCA_016271365.2. Taxonomy (NCBI): domain Eukaryota; kingdom Metazoa; phylum Chordata; order Ceratodontiformes; family Ceratodontidae; genus Neoceratodus; species Neoceratodus forsteri. Next base: position 79,443,259 of record CM057459.1, read on the forward strand.
AAAAACTATCAGAATTCACCAGTCCTGGCTCTGACCAACTTGAACCTCGCCTTTTAAAACTAGCTGTGCATTTCATCTCCAAACCTCTGGCTGAATTTTCACCTTATCCCTCACCAGCGTTACAGTCCCAGAACTTTGGAAAATGGCCAGGATCTCCCTATCTTTAAAAAGGGAACAAGAAAGATATCTCTAACTACAGGCCTATTGCAATACTATCCCTCTCAGCAAAATCCTTGAAAACTGGTTGCCACACAGATCCAGGAATTCCTAGAAACCACTAAACAGCTCAATGATGCACAACATGGATTCAGGAAAAACCACAGCACTGCGACAGCTCTTGCTAAATTCACCACTGACATCCTCACTGGCATGGATCAAGGAAAGCTCACAGGGCTGTCTTTATTGACCTAACCAAGGCATTTGACCTTGTTGACCACCCCTGCTCCTATCCACCCTAAGCAAAATAGGCTGCTCCTTCCTGTGCTTGAATGGTTCAGGAGCTACCTGACCAACAGGTCCCAGGCTGTTAAATTCAACTCAGCCATCTCCTCCATTGTGAAACAAACAGTGAGTGCCACAGGCTCTATTCTGGGTCCTCTGCTATTCACTCTATTCATCAATAACCTACCAGGCGAAATACCAGCCTGTTCATGCTCCTCTCGCCAGATGACTTGATTATCTATGCCAGCTCACCCAATGTAGAGCACATTAACTCCTCGCTAAATAGTTGCCTACTCAGTGTCCAGAATTGGGTAAACTCCACCGCCTCATTCTGAATTCCTCCAAAACTAATGCCATGCTACTAGGCACCACTCAAAGATCCGTCGTGTTCCACTCCCCTGAGCATCATAGATTTAAATGGCGATCCTCTGCAGACAGTCACCATCTTTCGTTACCTGGGCATCCTACTAGACCATTCACTTGATTTTAACCTTCATATCCAAGCCACCTGCAAGAACGTTAACTGCAAGTTAGGAGCTGCCTATAGAACAAGTTATATACTTACCTCCTCCGCTAAGCTTGCCAGCCAGTTGGGATCCTGCTACCAACGCTACCTACTGTGCGCCCATACTTACCTCAGCCCACAAATCTGCACTGCACAAATGGGATGTGACCTATAACAACATATGCCGATATGCCTTACAATCCCACGGCTTCTTCATCACTGCCAGCTATATAAGGACCTTGGTGGCTCTCCCCCTTCCGTCAGGAGCTACTTCCTGGCATGCCTAAATGACTCTATACTGAGACAAAGTCAGCCTGCTGCCCTTGCAAAGCTCCTTCTTCCTGAGATTCCTAACCGCACACTCAGATCTGCTGATAAAGACCTGCTGGATATTCCGCTGCCGCTTCAACAAAGTACAGACTCCTTCCAACATACAGCCCCAAGTTATGGAACCAAGCTCCTCTGGACCTCAGGCAAGCTCCCTCCACCTCTCGTTCAAATGGGGATTGAAACTACACCTGGCTGCCACTGATCCATGCACCTGCTTTGATCCTACCTGATTCCCGTACCTTCCCTGCCCTGCTCCTACCCCCTGCTACTGGTCTCTTTACCACCCTCCTTTGTTCTCTCTCCTTCGCTCCTACCCTCTCCTCAAACCTCATTATATTTACATCATGTGTAAGTTTTTATGAATGTATGCACTTATTTTCTACTACCTATATTTACTGTATATTATGTACTGTTTTATCCTCTGTGCTACCTAAACACTGCCCAAACCTACTTCAGGTGGATGTTGGTACTATAAGGCCACCTCCTCCCTCCCCTCACTTGTCCTCCTTACCACCTGAGACCCCGGCTGGACTGTCACTGCCTCTATGCCCAACCTCGGAACCACAGGCCGCCGCACCTTCCGCTTACTACCGCTAAAGCCGTATTTTAATGCCTTTCCTCCCACCCCCTTTTTCTTCTTCATCCCTAACGGCTGGGACATAAACCTGGCATCCCTCTAGCCTGCCGTAGGGATCCTCTCCTACCCCTCGGACCCCTTGAGGCTGCACGGCTGGCTGCTACCGCCGTCAGCGTTTATGCACCTCACCCTTCCCTGTCTCTTACCCTCTGCGCTACCAGGGCTCTGCCCATACTTGCCATAGGTGCACGTTGGCTTTACTGCCTCCCTCCCCTTTCTCTTATCTACCTCTGCGATAGACATTAATGGCGGGACTGCTCCGGTCCTTATGCCCAGTCATGGAACCACCTGCCCGCTACACTTACCCGCACTTGTACCGCCAAAGCTGCACCTTTAGCCGCCTCTCTCACTCATCCATCCCTTCCCTTTTTCCCTGACTGTGGGGCCCATGAACTTGGCATCCCTCTAGCTGCCCCCGGGATGATCTGGGCATCCCCTTACTCCCTACTCCCCCTGGGTACTCTGCTTGGCTGGCTGTCGAGAGGCTGCCAGGTCTTTTTTCCTTTACCCATCCCTGTCTTTCCCTGCCCATTTGGGAACCCTAACCCAGCAGTCTCCATATGCTCTCCTCGGGAAAGCAGCTAGCAGTCCCTCGAGTCCTATACCCCTTTCTTACCTGTCACGGTACCTTTACTCCCTAAGCTGCTCTGGCCTGCTGGTTATGATTCATATAGCTGGAACCGTCTCTATATGACTAGGATTGTACTATGCATGGTTGTTTGCCTAATTTGTACTGTTTGCTTCCATGTGTTATGCTGTATTGTACTCTCCCGGGTGTGCCTGAAAATAGTCACCTGTTGGCTAGCGCACTTACCGGTAAACAAAAACTAAATAAAATAAATAAATAAATATCACCTTAGGGGTTGATACTGGACGTGATTGCACATCCCCACCTCAGGGATCCAGTAAGCATTGAAAAGCCAGCCCTCTGGCATGATGACCTGCTCTGCTGACGCCTCCCCTGCCTTCAACGTCCACTGGTGGGGGGTCCTGCTCCTGTTGCCCTGACCCAAGGGGTAGCTGGGGCTCGCCTACAGTGTCCATTGGGGTGGGGGCCCTCCTGATGGCCCTGCCCAGGAGGTAAGCCTGGGCATGGAGGGACGACGGACAGGGCAGGTCTGACCTCAGAATGGAGGATTGGGGACCTGGGATCAAAAAAAAAAAAAACAGGGCTGTGGAGGTAGTATCAGAGTTAAGCGAAACAAGAGGATCTTTCAAGAATCATTCACCATTGAGTCCCACTTGTGGTTCTGTGCGGAGGTGCTAGGATGGATCCACTCCGCTGAAGCTAGAACTTTACTGGTGTGATCTGGCAATGTAAGAGGCCCGCTCAAGCTTTATTAGCAACACCAGCTCCCAGCCGCCTCAGTTCCTTTCTTCCTGCCATCAGTGCGCATCAGCAGCATTGCCGCTCTCCTCATCAGGACCAGAACTTCACTGCCTGTGCAATGACAACATTCAGTTCTTTGGCTTTAGTGTTTCATATAATTTAATCTATAATAGAGTTTGTTATTTTTGTGTCAGTTTAGTTTGTTTCACGTGTCGCATACAAACACACATACACACAAAAAATTACAGGTTCTCTCAGCTAAACCTGGTGCTAATAAAGGCAAGTTGCTTTAGCAATGGGGCTGTTACTGGTCACCACCTCTCTCTGGGCAGGTGCTCTGTCAATGGGCAATTTAGCACCGGGGGGACAGTCCTTCAGAAGTTGCAAAATAAATGATCTAGACCCTGCACACTCAAAGTCAGGTCATTTAAATGATTCAAGCTCTTCCTCCTCTTGAAAGAAGGAAAGGAATAGCATCAGTCAAGGACATCCTGTGGCCATTCTGCTGTGAAGCCCTGACTTCTGTGGGTCTGGGCCCTCCGCCGCCGTCATCACTGACAACACTGGGGTCGTCTGGCCTGGGAGATAGGTGTCTCTGTCCGGTGCTTCTCCTGTCTGTTAGGAAGACCCGGTGGACAGTTCAGCCATTGGGCAGCTTTTATGGAGCAGTGGGTGCAGCATACAAGTCAAGTGGTGCCATTTCTGGCGATGGCCCCGACCCTCGAGGTCAACGACTTGTGCCACCTGAGGTGCCACTTGATTAGGTGTGCAGCTGTCTTCCAGGGATGAGGGCAGCCACAGTGCCACAGTCAGTCAGTACAGTGCTGGCTGAGTCATTAGTGCTGTATGCAGTGCCGTGGTTGGGTCCCTTGGGGCCTGCCCAGCATTGTTTGCACATGAGCCTGCAACATCGCTGTTGTTCCTTTGAGGACAACTGTGGCATTGTCTGTGGTGGTGCCGCCAGCATTGTTTCACAGGCACCTAGGCAGAATGTGGTGTCACTGGTATTGCCATGGCAGTGCACTGCACTGTCAGCTCTTTGACCTTCTTCTCTACTGCTCTCAAGTGAGGTGGGTGTAGAATAGGACAAGTTATATCTGGACCTCACTTGATGAAGAAGATGATTTGTATCATAGTCCAGAGAGCTTAGATGCAGTTCCTGTGACTGTACCTCAGGAGGACCTCTCCTTTCAGGCTGTGCTCAGAAATATGCACACCAGATAAATTTTGAGTCAGCAGCCATAGACTAGGCTTGGCGTCTACAACTGGCGTTTCTAAATGTGCCCGATATCTTGGTCTCCTTAGTTCCTCCCATCCAGCCAGTGCTGGAGACTCTCAGAGATGGCTTAGGAGGCCTGCTTCTTAGCAACTGTCCCCAAACAGGCGGGCAAGAAATGCGCAGTGCCTAAAGCTGAGTCAGTGTATTTCACTCAGCCTAAAGCAGATGCCATTGTTATTCTAGCTGAGAATGACAAAGCTATAGTGCCAAGAAGGTCACAGTGCACTGCACTAACAAGGAGTCACATAAGGTAGACACCATGGACAAGCAGGTCCATGCCTTGGCTACCCTTGGCATGAGGATAGCAAACTACCAGGGTCACTTCTCGAAGTATGAGTATACTCTCTGGAGCAAGTTTAAGTCTCTGACAGAGGCCCTGCTAGATACAGCGGCAAAACGAGATGCTTCTAGTTGCTAAACAAGGTATTAAGTCTTAACAGCCATCTGCTCATGGCCTCTATAGATGCCTTTGATGCAGCAGCTCACTGTATGGCTGCAGGCATTTGCATCAGGCAGCTCTTCTGGTAGTGGGCGTCTGGCTTCACCCCAGACAGCCAGCAAAGATCATGAGTGTGCCCTATGATGGCACTTATCTGTTTGGACAGTAGATGAAGCAGTCTATTAAAGAGTCTAATGAAACTAGAATGACTTGTAAGACTTCCAGGCTAGCTCCTTATAACACACAGAGGGGTAGAGGACATGGCACTTTTCACAACAAGCAATCCTTTCAAGGCAGGGAGCCCAAAACAATGAAGCCCAGCCTCCCAAGCCCCAAAAGAAAGTGAAGCCAAAGGCACAGGTGCCAAAAGCGCTCAGTGCCACCATCAGAAACTCCAGCCCTGGTTCCGCTTCAGCTGCCTGTGGTGGACCTCTCCTCCCTAGATGGGGGTACCTGACCCAGTTTTACCATCAGTGGAATCTATCTTGACAAACAAGTGGGTCCTCAGGATTATCCGAGAGGGTTACCCCTGAATTGTCAGAAACCCTCTGGACTATCCTCCTGAAGGCTACCCCTTTGTCAACTCACATGTCTGAGCTTCTGGCATGAAAAATGGTTGGCCTTCTGAGAAACAGGGCAGTGGAAATAGTGCCAGAGTAAGAATGGAACACAGGGTTCTACTCCACTGTTTCCTGGAACCAAAGAAATCAGGGAGCATGTTCTCTGTTCTTGACATCAGGAATATGAACAAATAATGGAGTGAGAAAATTCAAGATGATTTCTCTGAGATCCTTGCCACCCTACCTGAAACATCAGGATTAGCTAGCATCATAGGATATGCAGGATGCATACCAGCACATACTGATGCACCCCAGCCACCACTAGTACTTTGGTTGTGTGTGGGGAACAGCTCTACCAATTCAGAGTCCTACCTTTAGCCTTTCCTCTATGATGCAAGTTTTACAAAGTGCTTTACAGTACTCACAGCGCACCTCAGAAAACTAGGACTCAATGTCTTCCATATATGGACGACTGGCCACTGTCAAGCCTGCCTCTCAGTTCCTAACATCTGTGGAGTTCTGCTGAACCCTTGAAGTCTCAGCTGGTACACTTCCAGGAATTATTGTTCATAGGTGTTCTGGACATGACCTGGGCTTGGGTATTCCTCCCAGACAACAGACTCGAGCAATGCTACAGATAGCATGTTGCATCATGGAACATAAGACTGTGCAGACCTATTCCATGCAATGCATGCTGGGCTTAATAGCCACAGTGCATTGGCATGGCTGCACATGAAGACAGTGCATTAGATGCTCAGTCACAATGGTCACAGGCATAACACCCTCAAAACTACCCTATTCAGGTGGCCAAACCTCTAATGAGGTCCCAGATGTGGTGGTCAGGGAGGACAACCTCCTTCAGGGAATCCTTCTCCCCACTGGAGCCAAAGGTGCTCCTCAGCATAGATCCCTGCCTGCTGTGTGGGAGCCTCCCTGCTGGGTGGGGAGCCTCCTTGCTGGGTGGGGAGCTCACTGCCAAGGCTTTCAGACACAAAGCATCTGAGACCCATCAGAGACTTATTTCCTCATCCGTGTGCTGGAGATGCAAAAGTTCGGTATGGTCTGACAGCCCTAGTGGACTTAGCCAAAAGTCAGTTCTCCTCCAGACAGACAACAAATCTGTCATATAATTCTATAACCCAAAGGGATGTGCACAAGGCATAGTGGTGCTCTCCTGTTAGTCAAGAGAAAGCAGTTGCAAAAACTGCCACACCCCAATTATTCACGAACACTGGAGCTACTAAAACATATTTAACTTATTTCATACACCCAAACCAGGAACTATTCCTGGTTTGCGTATCTGAAATAAGTTAAACAAATACATTTTAGTAAATCTGTCATATATTATATCAACAAGAGGAGAAGCACACTCTTACTGTCTCTGCAGGGAGGCAATGAGAGTGTGGGAATGGTGCCTGGAACAGGGATCCTGCTTCCAAGAAATCAACCTGCTTGGAGTCCAGAACACACTGGCAGATGAGTGCATTCGAACAGAAACCAATCCTCATGAGTGGACACTAGCATCAGACATTGTGAGACCGCAGTTCGACTAGTAGGGCACCTAAGATGTGGACCTTTTGCATCACCACTCAAACCAAACTATCAGTACCTTGATTCTGCTCCAAAGTCCAGGTCATGGCATTTTGTGTCTAGTTGCATTCAGATTGCCATGGCAAAATCTGTTTTATATACAGTCCTTCCAATCCCTCTCAACCAGGAAGTGTTGTTCCAGATTAGTGGTACCCGGGGCAAGATGATCCTAGTGGCTCCTGACTGGCCTCTGCAGATATGGTTTCTCGGCTAAATCGACTTTCAGTCAGAAAACCGAGGGTTCTGCCAGTTTGGACAGACTTGTTGACCCAGGGTCAGCTAGTCCTGGCCCCATCCTGCACTCCCTTCACCTTCAGGCCTGGTTCCTGAAGAAATAGAAGTGAACAGGTTCAAGGCATATCAGAGGTCTCTGAAATACTTTTCTGCATGTAAGCCTTCCACCAGGAAGACATACACATCAAGTGGAAAAGATTTTCCATCTGGTGTCCTAAAACCCTGTGGACCCTTTCAGGTGTCCACCGTGAAAAAGTTTTGGAATACTTACTGGACCTTCCTGATACTGGCCTGCAATATTCCACAGTTAAGGTCCACTATGTGCCATATAAGCATACCACAAACCTGTAGGTACTCTCTGTTTGGCACAGCTGCCAGTGTTTGAGGTTCCTCAGTTCTATACAGCAGGCCTCCTGTCAGGAAGCTGGTGGCTCCCTCGGATATCGCTTGTACTGGATATTCTCTTTCATAAACCAACCAGTCGATGCTATGACTTGTGACTTGAAGTTCCTAACCAGGTAGCTGTCACTTCTGAATGCAAGTATGTGAAATCCATGCTTTGGCCATAGAATCTTCCTATGCTTTTTTTCCATAAAGATAAGGTAGTTCTCCATACACACCAAGTTTCAACCTAAGATGGTGTCAGAGTTCCATCTTAATCTGGCTAAAATCCTGCTTACCTACTTTGCCAACTTTCAGAATGAGGGAGAAAGGACTCTCCACTTACTGGATGTTAAGAGGGTCCTTAGGTTTTACCTGGACAAGACTAAGGACTTTGGGCAGTGAAAACAGTTCTTTGTTTCTTTCAGCCCTAGTCAAAGGAACAGCAGGTCACAATAAAGTGCATTTCAGCCTGGATTGTAAGCTGTCTTCGCCAGTGCTATGCTACTGTATGGCTCAGGTTAAACTGGAGGGCAAGGTGCGTGTCCACTCCACCAGAGTGGTTGCTGCTTCCCTGCAGAAATACGCTCTGTACCTGTTGGAGAAATTGGCAGAGCTGCAGCTTTGAGCACAGTTCATACCTTTTTCAGACTGTGCCCTGGATGCCCATAGTCGGCAGCATACCACTTTTTGGCAGGACAATTCTGAATGGATTACTGTCCTGAGTGAGCCCTGAGTTCCAGCCTCCCTAGTCCAGGGGACTATCTCCGTGTTGGTACTTTGACCCATTAGTGGGAATCTATGCAGAAGACTGAGTCTAGGAAGATAAAGTTGTATATGTATAGCATCTTTTGACCTTCCTGAATATCTTCTCCATAGATTACCACTCCCAACCACCATCCTCTGGACTCACTCCAGTATTGTTGTGTTGTGGTCTTCACCCCTTGTACTTTTTGGGCTGTGAAGACACTGTTACTGAGTTTGGTGACTCTTCTTATACCTGCCCCCAGGGCTATCTTATGTCCTTAGGTTAAGTGCACAGGTTACTCGTTAGGTTCATGCTGCTCGCCTCCTCAATAAAAAGGTACCGAGGCAGTTCAAGGCTAGCACTGCTGTATACCATGAGGTTTACTCATGCTGCCAACCTTCAAAAAGTTCTGGCTCCCGGGGTCCTAGCACAGATCCATTAGTGGTAAGCTATGGAGAAGGTATTCAGGAAGATTAACAATTATGGTAAGTATGTAACTTTCATTTCTGCTAGTGGTACGCAGTTCGCATCCACAACACACCTGACTTCTGGCAAGTGGCACCTGGATCCCTGCTTACGGCATGCAAAATATCTGATGTCATAGGGCAGAGCCAGTGGCTATACCACCCATGTGGTAGGAGTAGCTTAGCTTGAAGATTTCCAATGAGTCATTTGTCTCCGGAAGACTGACAGAGTGCAGATGTAAACTGTATACCACTAGTAGAACTATTGTTACAGGTGAGCAACCTATATATCTTCAAGAATCGATCTTCACCATTCATTTCCACTTATGGATCTGGAACCGAGATACTAGGACCACGCTGGAGTAAAATGTTTGCTAGGAGGAGTCAGCCACAGCTACTGAGCATGGTGTCTGTGCACCCCCATGTGGTCAAACACCATTGCGGCCACCTTACATACCTCAAGTTCTATTCTTCCCACTATCTACTGCACACTGGGAGCGACAGCCCGCAGTTCTGCTTATCACTGTATTTTTCTGCTGTCACCACTATTTTTTCTATCATTCGTGGTGCTGCTTGTCTTTATTTTCCACATTGTTAAAGTTAGAAAAGATGGGGACTAGGTTACTGAAAAAGTCCAACAGCCTCCCATAATGCATTGTTGTCTCTCTGGGAATCTTAAAGCTACTCTAGACCAACATTAGTGCTGCACAACCTGCCATGGACCAGAGCACAATATGGATACATGCAATGCATGTTTCTTGATGGACCGCCCACTGCATGTTGAGGTGAGGGTCATCCGATCCCCAACCCGAAGCAGGCTCCCGTGTGCATCCAAGGTTAGGTCTTTGGGCCCTTCCCTAGGCCTCTTCCTGGGACCTCTGGTCCCACAGAAACACAGATTCCTCCTTGACCTCACTGTGATGAGTCATAAGAGGCCCTGGTGGCTGGGTCTGTGGGACAACCAGCTACTTCTGGGTGATTCGCTGAGAACCCTATACAATCGGGTCTGCTATGACCAGCAGATATCCCTGGTGGTTAGGCCATAACTGTATGCTTGTTCTACACTGGTGGACATCTCAGTGTCATTTTCTGGTGCCACTGTGCTGATGACATGATGGCTGGCACTGGAGACAATGCTGGGCCCTTCTGGCATAATTGCAGTGTTAGTAGAGGGACTGGCACCAGGGCTGTTATTCATGTTGTTGTCAAGGCAGAGGTAGTTGCTATCCATGGTGTCGCTGTCAACACAGAAAAGGTGGCAAGGTCAGCTATCGTGATAAATGTGACAACAGCCATGGTGTTGGTCTTGGGCCCAAGGCGCTAATGACAGTGTCACCCTGGCGCATCATCCCGAAGTCTGGTGCTGTTCCCGACACCAGATTGGGGATAAATCTATGCTAGATGTCGAAACCAACATCAAGCATGGTGCCAAGGATAAACCCATCTCTGAAGTTATCATCAACTCTAAGCCCAGTGATGGAGTTCTCCTGGAGCCACTAGACAGCACCATCACCAGTGAGGACCGGGGCCACCCTACAAGGACTATACCCGCTTACTCCCTCACCTGGGTGTGTCCCCAGGCACTAATTGGGTCATTCCTTGGATGTAGGAGGGACACCCTTTGGACCACTCTGCCAGGCCCTCCTCCGGGTGAGGCCCCCACATTCATAGGCCCTAAAGGGCCGCTAATGTGGAACCAGCACAGTGAATTTTTGGTGCCTTAGACATTTTTCACAGGAGTCTAATAGGATCAGTTCAGTCCTTCTCTCTGGCACCAGCAGTCCCTGGAGTCGGTGCCTCATCTCCATCGTTGTTCTGCTCAGAGGATAATAAGTACCTCTCCACCTGGCGTGAGCCACTGAGTACACGCTGTACCGGAGTTTCTTGGGGAGATGCTCCAGGCACTCGACTTGAATGCATTCACAAGTTGCAATGCAGCAGCCCTGCTATTGGGACTCTTGGAGTACCCAGTGCTAACCCTGTTGTCTTTCCTTTATGACCTAGAGTCCCTCTCATGTCTAGCATCCCCAGGGACCTCCTCATGTTGTATTAAGCACCCACAGGGTCTGCAGGTGAAGTGCTTCACCCTCTTCGGGGCTTGAGGTACTGCAGACTCTGTCAGGGCCTTGATGCCTCATGTGTGACTGACATCCAGGGTTGGATTCCATTAGCTACACCACCTCAGAGCGAGTCAATCAGGCAGGTCATTGACCTTCCTGCATGGGGCCTGGAGGTAGTGCGGCACCAGTCGAGGGCATCATACGATGCCAACGTGGTGGCCTCCATGTTAGAAGGAACTGCAGTCTGCATCAAGTGGATGGCATGACTCTGCCTCACAAGACTGGCACCTTTGACCTGGCATAAACTGCTCATTTCTTCTCCCCTAGGGTAAGGCGGGAACTGTCGGGGAACCCTCCTGTTCCTGTGCTACAGCAGCTCCTGCCTGATCCTGACCAGTCTCAGGTCTTGCCAGACCTGTAAGGAGTCCCTGACCTCAGGTGTTCTCCCCCATATAGAGGGCTGAGGGTATCTGTTACCCTCCAGGTGAGCCAGCTTTCCCTCAGGAGAAGGAAAGTTTGGTACTGTAATCCATAAGTGGGAATCAATGGCGAAGATTCATCCTTGGAAGATATGAAAGTTACGTACTTACTGTAACTGTTGATCTTCAGAATATCTTCTCCATTGACTACCACACCACCCAGCACCTCCTGCTCTACGAGAGCCAGGGTCTTTGGGAAGCTGACCCTGTCAGTGCTGGCAGGCACCACTGATGCTAGGTCAACTCCCCAGCTGCACTCCCTCAGGGAGTGGTTTTCAAAAATAAAACAAAAGGGGTTTGGGGACTCCTGCTGGGCCCACTTCACCAAAAACCCCTTTTAAAACAGGTGTGAGGGTCCCTTTTGGGGACCTCATGCAACCCAAAAAGACAGCGGCTCCTCCCTTCCTCCCTTTCTTTCTTGTCCTTCTTCTCCTTGTTCGGGGCATATTCCCTTTTAGGGTGTGCCTCTGAGCACTATCCAGTCTCACTTCACTTGGCAGTCGACTGTTTGTGGAGCAGTGCTATGCACTGGATTGGATCAAGTTACACTAGCTCTTACACAGGGTGCATCACTGTTGTTGCAGGAGGACAGGTCATTTTCTTTGATTTTGTTTCCTCTTCTGGCTGTGTCAGACTATCTTTGGTTGGTACACCCTTTTTTTCTTCCCTCATGCCAGCTAGGCTCTTAGCACACTACCCTTAGGGATGCCTAGAGATGAACACATCTTGACTCCTTGGACTGTCCAGCCCTACAACTCCTCATGCACCTGAGATCCCCTTTCTCTTCACTTATGGGGACTAGAGGACATATTTATCAGGCTGTTGTAGTCAGTCCTCTATCTGGTGGCATCAAGCTGTTTTTGTCTAGGTAGCCATGTGTTTCATTTCTATTTTGTACGTTGTGCCATATCAATCTAAGCGGGTCCCAATTCTGGGCATCCCCTCATGTCTTTCTGTCAGAGCCATATGCTTCAGGCCTGCTGCCTATATCAGTATCCACCTCCTGTGTGGCTAGTGGAATGAGACTCTGGCTCCATACCCAACTACCCCTTGTGTCATCTAATGACCCCTGTTTCTCTGTCCAAAGATTGGTAGTCGAGTCTTATTCTGTTGTTTACTTAGATTCCTATACCCTTTTCCTACCTCTTTGGACTAGGAAACTTCCTATGTCGCTTGCTTTGTCTACCACATGGGGCACACAGGCGCCATGCTCAGTAGCCATGGCCGGCCCCCTAGCAAAAATCTTGCTCCCACGGGGTCCTAGTGCTTCTGGCCCCAGACCCATAAGAGATAATCAATGGTGAAGCTATTCAGGAAGACCAACAATTATGGTAAGTATGTAATTTTCATTCACAGGGTGAGTACATTTGTCTTACAGGTGAATAACTTTGCCTTTGTTTTTATGTGCATTTGCAAATTTATTGTATAGTATGTTTGAGTTTTGTGACTATCACTTTTGGTGTTTTGTGTAATAATTATAATGTGTACTTAATTTCAGCTGTTTTGGGTTTGCATTGTTTTAGCTGTGTTCATTTTATATTTAATCATGCATGCTGTAAATGTTCTTGTTTTGCTTGTGTATAGCATACCAGTGCTGGAGCAGAAGGTTCCGGACAGGCTCTCGCATCTCCAGGCTCATGTTTAGAAGAATTCCGTAGTGCCCCATTCATTGAATGCCATGGTCGTGGAACCTGCAACTACTATGCCAATGCTTACAGCTTCTGGCTCGCCACTATTGAAAGAATGATATGTTCAAGTAAGTTACCTTCACGGTTCATAGCATTTTAACAGGAGCTAAACTTAGGGATGTCAGGAACTGGCCAATTCCAGTTGGTGGGATTTCATAGGAATTTAAGAGTTTCAATTCTGAATTGAATTCCTAATTCCTAAATCCCAATTTTCTATGTAAAACATGATTTAACCATTAATTTTGGAAATAGGATTTACATTTGCATTTCTAAAATTGTAATTCCAAGAATGAGATAGGAATCCAGCAAATCCGTTTATGTGACTCAAGATCTGAGCAACCCTAGGAGAAACCATCCTACAGATTAAGCTAAGCTAAGACTATTTCTGAGTACTGAGTCAGTGAAATTACTGACATTCAGTTTACTTATGGTGATACTGAATGCCCTCTAAATTAAAGAGCTAGTGTCCGAATATTGAGCTAGGCTGATAGGTACTGTATGTACTGCAGTTCGTCCCACGGGATGAATAACTCTATGATAAAGAAGAACACAAGCGAAAGCACTCTTGGACACAAATGAATCGAGCTGGACAGCAGAAAGTTTGCTTAAATCAGAGCCTGCGGCTCTATGATAAAGAAGTTACAGTTTCCTACATGACAAACTGGAATTTGTGCTGTTAGTTTATTGTGTTGTGTTACATATAGGAATATTGTGTTCCTGCAAGATGTTATTGGCAGAAACATTGATAAGTGCTTTATACTGGAGGACGGCATTGCAAGTGCCTTCTAAGGAAATGAGCAGCAAAACCTCTTACATTTTATGTTTTGTGTTTCAAGCCTGGGATGTCATGAGTCAGTGCTAGCAGGAGGGTAAAAGAGTGCCTGCTTGGACGCTCTTCTCCCAAGAAGTGGGACATGTTAAGTGCCACTTTTGCAGCAACACCTAGGGGTGGTCTGGTGAAAGTGCCGTTGATGGTGTTGGTGACCAGGTGTCATCTGGCCTCCCCACAGAAAGTCACAAGTGCATTTGTACAATACTGGGAGATGAGAGGAGTTCAATAAATGGGACAAAATAAGCACATCGAGATGCATGATGTCTGCGCTGGCTCCTACACAACCGTGCCTACGTCCTCCCCATATATCCCCTGCCTCAACCAACCAAATGTGAAGTCCTTGTTCACTGCTGCCCTTCTGTTTGGGGGAGGGAGGAAGAGGTCCCATAGGTATGGGAAACTGACAGGGGACCAGGATTCGGCAAGCTTCATGGATGGGTAGAAACCAGAGTAGTCAGACTGACAGGAAGGAGATGGCCGGTGCAGCTGGGGTTAAACAAAATAATTTAAAAATAAAATTAAATTTGAAAACTACTCTCCTCCCTTCTGCCTTTCTCCCAACACTGACAGCTGCAAAACTGAGGACATGTGTCTGTATCTGCATGCAGTAAATGACTTTTGAGTAACCTTTTGGTCTCGTCCCTCTTATGGGGTGGTGAGTGCTCTAAACTGTGGAATTTGGGAGCATGGAGGACAAGTTGCTACCTCCACCACCCTCTCATGATATATTGGGTGGGGATTACTGGATTCTATAGAATACATAGATGCTTGTTAAGACAGGGCCTCTAGCATCTTTTGCCACACAATTTGAAATAAAAATGTATTTACTGTGGAGGGAATATCCTCTCCATAGTATTTATATTTCTAGGATCGTGGATATGTTGTTCATCCACACTTATTGGCATGTCCTTTCCCGTTTAGATCTTGCGGAAGTCTTCAAGCTGGCTCCTCCCACCCACCTGGGTGGTATATACCTCAGCTCCGCCCCATGACACCTGGCTTTCAAAACCTTGGTTTTACGAAACTAAAACTCATTCGAGTTAGCGATCGCGCTTTGTGTCCTCGATCATGGAAGAGAAATCTTCACCAGGATTTTGCCAGTGTCCTTGTGGCCAGAAGATGTCGTGCACCGATCCCTTCTCACATGTCTACTGCCTAAGTGTCGGCCATGACACCTTGTCTTGCAACTTTTGCCTTGCCTTCCATCCCAACATCCTGGAAGACCGCTTGGTGCATTTGAAGTTGGGAGACCAGAGAAAAGGAACCCTCCGGTGAAGTCTAAGGAGGCTAGGTGGGCAGTTTCACAGCCGCAGGCTTCACTGAGCAGCTGGAATGCATGAAAGCGTTTGAAGAAGAAGCCGCCAGCACTTGGCTATTCAAAGCTATTTTGTTCCTCTCAACCTGGGCCCACCTTTTCAGGTTCTTTTAAGGAGTTGTGCCTGTCCTCTCCCATCCAGGGTGAGGCACTTGTGGGCTCGCACTCCTCCGCCACGGAAGAGGGAAAAAGAATCTGGCCTGTCTTCATTTTGATGAAGGCGCTCTTGGGACTGGAAAGGTCTCAGTCCCAGGAGCATCTTGGTCTCGACCTCGGTCGAGATCGCTTCCTTAACCGCAGGCTTTATGGACCTTCCGTCTGGCCAGACAACCGAGGAGGTGGCCAATGAGGTCGAGATCATTCTTGACCTAATCGACCCTCTGTCGCCGTCCGTGGGCCTACAACTCCTTGGATAGGACTCTGGTCCTTGTGTTCCCTGCTGAGGAGACCCAGCCCGCTGGTGTCCCCATCGAGGTCTCGGTTCCGGACCCCAGGTTTCACGGTCCCTCCGGTGTCTCCTGAGTGACCAAGTCAGCCTGCCCGATCTTGGTGAGGTCCAGAACCCCTCAGCTGAAAGACCAAGGAGGAGCCATAAGCGCTCCAAGAAGAGGTGACACCACAGGTCGTCCTCATCCTCCTCGGATGAGGAGAGTCCCGGCGGAAACTCTGTCAGTGCTACGAGGACCTTATATGGCAACAGCTGATTTTGACCAGGCAGAAGCCGCCCTGCCGCCTACCCCCAGCCATTACCTGGCTTTCTCCCAGGCGGCCAACCCCTTGGAACCGAAGCCCTCAGTTTCCCGCCCGCGGGCTGGCCCATCCTCCGGTTCGGCCTTTGCCGGTCTCCCCACTGATAGTGGTGGAGCCGCCACCTAAGCAGCCTGTGGGAGGGGCTCCTTCAATAGAGGACCGAACAAATACGGACTTCCCGACATCTGTTGGTCACGGTCAACCCAGACCTTCCTTGATGGGTCGAGGTGATTTGGGTGGCAAACGCTGTACCCCGACTCCTCGGACTTGGACGTAACTGACTCCCTCACATCCAGGGATGATGAGTCATCTGTTAGCACAGGGATGGAGGAAGGCCCTTCCTCCTTCCAGGGATCCTCCGTCTCATCTCTGATTCTACAGGGATGCCCCAGAATCCATCCAGAAATAGGTGGAGTACCCTCACGGACATCCTGAAGATAGGGACACCCGATGGAGACCTTTCCTGTGGCTGAGGCCATTGTTGGCTTGGCACTTAGACTATGGCAATGCCCTGCCTCATGTCCAGCACCGTCTGCCCACATGGCCCATAAGTATGCGCCCATGGGATCCCTTGCAGGGTTCATAGAGCACCCTTCGGCCGAGGCTGGTGACCACCTCTGTGTTCAGGCGTACTGGCAGTTCTGCTGACACTGACCATCCCCATAAGGAGTCCAAGCTTTTGGACCATTCGGTAGGAAAGTCTATCGACTTCCTCCTTGGGCCTTCATCAGGCCAGTTCGGCCATCATCTTGGCACACTTCTCTCATGCCCTTCTCGGGTCATTAGATGAAGTCCTCCACATCTTCCCGGACATGCAAACCCACGGTTAAGCAAGTCCAGAACCAGGACCATGCTGTTGCCAGAACAGCAGCTTCAGAACAGCCCTGGACATTGGGGATTCTTGTGCTCGCTGATACAGCCGCATCAGCCTCCCGCCGCAGGGGCTTGGCTGAAGTTATTCTCCTTCCCAGTGGATACTCAACATGCTAGCTGATGTGCCTTTCCTCGGGACTGACTTGTTCGGCCCAGGAATGGCTGGTCACCTACAGCGCATTGAACAGTCCAGTGCCACCTTGGATGCCACTTCTGCCAGGAGTTCTTCAGACATGAACCAGCAGAAGAAAAGAAGAACCCTTTCGGCAATCTTCCTCTGCGGTCCAGCAGTCCTGCTACCAAGGAGGTCAGCAGCATCAGCAGCCGGCTCAGGTCCTGGAGCCTCCTCTGCCTCTAAGCCTGCTCAGTGACAGGATGGGGCTGCCATCCCATCTCCATCACACCAGCTCTGGATCCTCCCATGGGGGCGGCTCCATCACTTCCTTTCTGCCTGGTTCGTTATCACTATGGACAGGTGGGTTCTCGAAGTGGTCGGTCATGAACTGCCTCTGGAATTCAAAATACCCTCCCAGTCGAGCCCGCACCTCCGGGAAGAATGGACTTCTGCATGCACCCAGTCGGCTCTTCGAGTGACATTGCTCAACTCCTCCTCAAGGAGGCAGTAGCTATTGTGCGGATCCATCTGCAGACCCAGGCTTTGTCTCCAGGTACTTCCTGGTGCCCAAGCGGATGGGGGGCTGGCACCCATTCTAGATCTACATGACCTGAATCAGTTTCTCAGGTCACACATCTTTCGGATGGTCACTCTGTCCCAGATCATACCATCCTTGGAGCCGAAACATACTGGAGTTCATACTGGAGGTATAAGAAGTTAAGAAGGCCAAAGCCCATATAGACTTCCCCACAATTCAGTGGTGATGACCTAAGTCACCAACTTCCATAAGAAACTTATACAATCTTTTTTAAATTCCACACTATCAGCATCCACCACATCCTGGGAAGTCTACTCCACATTCTAACTGCACTACATTTAAACCCATTTCATCTCAGTTCAGTTTTTACTGTTTCCTCTCTCAGTTGTTTATTATGTACCTTAGATAATATGGCTTTACAACTGACTCCAAATCCAATTCAGTTTAAGATCTTCATCCCAGAATTTTATATAATAATAATAATAAGTCTCCCTCACCCTTCTATTCACCAATGACCACAATCCCAATTTCTCCAATCTCTCCTCATGTGGTTCTGTTCACTGGATCTGCAGGATGCATTCTTTCACATCCCAATCCGTCAATCCCATCAGCGGTTCCTCCGCTTCAGGGTCGAAGGACCCTGTATGAGTTCAGCCATGCCGTTCGGCTGTCATTATTGTGGGCCTTCACCAAATACATTGCAGTGGTGGCCCATCTCCGGCATTGGGGGTCAGAATTTACCCTACTCGATGACTGGCTCCTAGCAGGTTCCACCCAACAGGAGGTGGAGAGGTCCAGAGATCTGGCCCTCCAAACCTGCTCCCAACTCGGCCTGCTGACCAACGAGGCCAAGCGGAAATTGTGCCTTCTCAGGTGATGGGCTTCATCGGGAAGAGCTTGACTCTTGTCAAGCCAGAGCTCGGCTTCCGGCATCTTTTGCCCAATCATTTCTGGTTGGGCACTTGCATCCTACCCAGGACTTTCGCGCTTCTGGGTTACATGGTGACGTGCCTCAGTGGTCCGTTGGGCCCTGTTGCACATGCGCCCTCCAATGGGAGCTGGCCGACCAGTGGACTCGGCGCCACAGTCTGTTTGACCAACTGATCACTGTAACCCAGAAGATGTGGGACACTCTCAATGGTGGATTGCCCCAGACTGGTTGCAGGAAGGGATCCCGTTTGTTTGCCCGAGCCGATGGTCATCCTTATGACTGATGCCTCTCGTGGGCTGGAAGCTCATATGGGAGACAACAGGGCCCACGGAGTCTGGACCCTGGGAATCCTGGGATTCCACATCGGCCTGTTGGAGCTCAGAGCAGTCAGACTGGCACTGTCAGCTTCGCTCCTCAGCTCCAGGATCAAGTGGTTCAAGTCCAGACGGACAATACCACGACCATGTACTACCTCAACAAACAGGCGGAATGCACTCTTTCCGCTGTGCAAGGATGTGCTCTGCATCTGGACCCTCGTGAGCGGTTGGAGGTGGATCTCTAGCCTTTCATGTGGCAGGAGTCACAAACCAGCTGGCGGATGCCCTCAGCCATATAGGCCAGACATCCCATGAGTAGTCTCTCCATCCAGAGGTAGCTTACAGCCTGATCTCCCGTTAGGGCAAACCAATGGTGGACCTGTTTGCCTTCAGGAAAACACCAAGCTGAGGTTGTATCATGCCCACCCCTCAGCAGGGCTCGATGCAGGGGATGCCTTCTCATGGCCATGGACTCAGGCCTCCTCTATGCCTTCCTCCATTTCCCTTGATCCACAAGGTGCTACTCAAGGTGAGGAGGACAAGGCAAAGGTGATTCTGTAGCCCCAGACTGGTCATGCCAGTTCTGGTATCCAGATCTCCTCAGCCTCAGCCGCAGGCCCCGGGCTGACTTTAGCTACGCCCGGACCTGATATCTCTGAACCAGGGAAGGTCTTCCATCGGACCTTCAATCCCTTTACCTCACAGCCTGGCACCTGAGCAGCTAGAGTTCTAGGCTTTGGGTCTTTCGAATGTCTACACCGTGGTGGAGGCATCTCGAAAGAATCAACCAGAAATGTTATGCCTTCAAATGGAAAAGGTTTTCCATTTGGTGTCAAATGAGGTCTGGACCCTTATCCCTGCTCTGTAGTTAACATTTTCAGCTACTTAGTCTCTCTCAAAGGGGTCTGCGGTCATTGACCCTTAGGGTGCACCTGGCAGCCATTTCTGCTTACCAGGCGTGGGCGGTCTGCCGACATTGGTGCAGTAGACAGAGGTTGGGTGCTTTTCAAAGGTCTGGATCACATATCCTCTGGTGCGTGAACCTCCATCTCCCTGGGATCTACTGCTGGTACTGGCAAAGCTCATGGGCAAGCCATTTGAACCAATGCACAAGTGTGAGCTGTCACACTTGTCATGGAAGACAACCTTACTGGTGGCTATCACGTCTGCCAGAAGGACAGGGAGCTCCAGGCGCGGTGGACTTCCCTTATCTGGTCTTCCACAGGGACAAAGTTGTCTTGCCCCCCACCCGAAATTCCTTCTGAAGGTGGTGTCAGTTTCACCTTAACCAGGTGTTGACTGTGCTGGTATACTACCTAATTACACCTCGGGCCGAGTACAGGCTTCATACCTTGAACCTGAGATGTGCTCTCTCCTACTATAAGGAGAGGATGGGAAAGTCGTGGAGAGGTTTGCCAAATGTTTGTCACCTCGCTGAAGCCACTTCTGGCAGACCTGCAGCCAAATGGACCATAGCAAGATGGATTACATCATGCATAGGTCTGTGCTATGAGTTGGCGGGCATGGAGTCTCCCAGAGGGATAAGAGCTCATTCTACCCACCATACTGCTGCATTGGTGGCTGCTTCCAGGGACATCCCTATCCGGAAATCTGTCGGCTGCTACCTGAAGTCAGTAAACACCTTCATTACCCACTACCATATCGACCTTGAGTCACGCTGGGATGCTGGTTTTGGGGCCTCAGTTCTCAGTCTCTGTTCCCTAAGTAGAGGTGTGTGCCTTGCCTCCCTCCTCCCGGAGAACTGCTAGGAGTCTGCAATAAGTGTGGATGAACAGCGTATCCACAATCCTAAAAAAAACAGGTTGCTCACCTGTAACAGTAGTTCTAGGAGTAGTATGTGTTTTCATCCCCATGGACCCACCGACCTCCCGGCTGTGGGCGCACACAACCTGGCTTCCAGCAGGCCAAGATCTGGGCTAAGGGGCTGGAGCTGAGGTATATACCACCGGTGGTGGGAGGAGCCAGCTTGAGACTTCCGCAAGATATAAAGGAAAGGGAAATGCCAATAAGTGTGGATGAACAACATATACCACTCCTAGAACTACTGTTATGCAGAGTAACCTGTTTTATACTGCATGGCTGATCCTTATCAATCACTGATTTTCAGTGTATGGAAAAGCCACCAGTGAATAACAGAGAATAATAGACTGAATAATGGACTATAACATCTCAAAACTTAAAGACTTCATTACAAGTGCTACTAGTACAGTATCAAATAAAACTTACTTGCAAAACAGCCATACTACTACATGCTTCTACCACTAGGAACACCTCACTACACTCTGTTAACACTACTAAACACACTCCCACATGGAAAGATACATAACACATTTTTACCATGTAATATAACAAACAGCACATACTGTAGGTGCCTGAAGAACTTGGTGATTGGTCTTGTGAATCTGAAACAGAGGCAGAGGTGAAGCCACTCGACTTTCAGCTTGTGGCGTACCGGCCCTCAAGCTTCACTCAGTGAAATTACCACCTTTGTTTTTCACTGGCACCTTTGAAGAATTCTGTTTTGTTTTTGTTTTGTCAGTTAGGTACTGAAAATGAAACTAGAATCTCTGTTTTAACAGGCCTCAATGTCCTCTTTAGAATCCAGTGGTCAGATTTTCAAACCAGCTGAAAATCACGCCACAAGCGTAAAACCTGTGTGCAAATGGGCTCCACTTGCACACCTCAGATTTCACTGTATGCACCATACTTTTTGTAAGTGGAGTCAGTTTTAGCACTGGCTCTGTGATTTATGCAGTTTATGTCCATTTTCTGTGCAAAGAACTGCATCAAATGTTATGCCTGGCAGGACCAGGTGTAACATCCTCCACAGCTGCACCTGCTACCTGTTCATGTCACAGAGTAACAATAAGAACGTCAGCCAGTGTGGTGAATTTTTCCACTCACGGCGGGTTTATGACATGGAACAGTCCCTGTCCTATCTTTGATCCTTTAAAACTCCAGCTGCAGTACTTCCTGATTCCCTGACACATCATGAGAGTGGTGGAGCAACTGAGCATCCAAGAATCATTCTTCACCATTCTTTCCCACTTGTGGGTCTAAGTCGGAGGCATTAGGACTCCATGGGAGCAAAGTCTTTTGCAGTCAGGAGGAGACTGATGTTGTCTGTAAGTCACCACTCACAACTGCCATGCAAATGCATGGAGTGCCAGTAACTGACACTGGCCCTTCCTGACTCAGTTCTGATTTTTCCACTGTTGAAGGCACACCATAGGAGCAACAGAGTCTGCTGCATCAGTATTTAGTACCTCAATTTGTTGCTATTTCTTCACTCCTTTCTATGCTGAACCAAAACCTTTCAACACTGAACTGGCACCATATTTGCTGCATCAGCTCTGTGTGTGTTTTGACATCAAATTAGGTTTGTCTCTCATTTTCTTATTCTCTGCTAGTACAATGCTGAGTTTGAAAAAGGGTCTAAAAGGCATGCTGCAGCCCCCTCATCGTCAGTTGCTCATATGGGAGCGCTATGATGGCAGCATGACCAGCCCTGTGAGTTCACTCCTGCCTTGACCTGGATCACGATATGGACTGGCGCAATGTACTTTTCATGGACAAACACATCCTCAAGTTCCTTGTGCTGAAAAGTCGTTCACCTCAGACTTTGGAGGAAAGCCTTGCACCCTTGATGCCAGGTTAGGAGACTGGACCTTTCCCTGGGCCTCTTCACAGTACCTCTGGTACTGTGGAGCACAGGGTCCTTGCTGACCCGCCTTCACTGAGGCGTCGGAGGCCCAGGTGGTGAGCTCTGGTGGACAGCTGGCTCCTTCTGGGTGGCCAGCTAGCACCACCCAGTCCATTTGTCCTGGGCAGCAGACATCCCTGGTGTGGAGGCTGTAGCTATACACTTAGTCTACACTGGTGGGCGACATGGTGTCATGGCGGTGCAGCCAGCTGCTAGTACCATGCACAGTACTGGTGAGCAGGCGGTGACAGTTGTGTGGCGGGTTCCTTCTGGCACCATTCGCAGTGCTGTGAGAAGAGTTGGCACAGAATTGCACCCAGTCCAGTGGCTGAGGTGGTTATCGTTTCCCCCATGCCCCTGAGGGTCCTCGTGGCCTTGGGGTGAAAGTGGAGGGTGCCGCCTTTGGCGATGGACATGGGGTTGGTGATGATGGTCCTGACCCAGGATCCAGTTCTGAGCAAGCCGCCTGTGAGGATGTCACCCTGGAGCCATCCCTAGGCCCAGTGCCGGGTGTTGTGCTAGAACCTGCTGTGGTACCGCCTGTGGTGCTGGTTTGGTTCCCAGTGATGCTCAGGTGCCAAGTCAGGTTTGGTGTCCTCCACGGTGTCAGGGATAGGGATAGATCTGATGGTGGTACCAATGGGCGAATATATTTGAGCAATTACAATTTGAGCAAATATTTTATAGTGACTACAATTTGGGCGTTGCTACAGTTAATGAAGTACATTTCTGCTAAATATTTACATGCACACTTCTCCATGTTGTGCAGGGGTCTATCCCCACACCACTCCTGGGTGGCTCGCCCAAGGCCCCTCCCCCATCTCTAGGATTCTAACTCCACGACCAATGCACATTGACTCTGGGATTCACTGTATTTGTGGCGTTGTAGCCGTAATGTGCGGTCACTATAAAGTGACTGCACTCATTTACTTTCACTCATATTCCTTGGCTCAAATTGAATCATTCAGTTGATGTGCTTCCGTACCAGTTCTGACATTGTGCCCAGTTCCAAAGACAGTGCCAGCCATGGTAAGGGCTTGGAATCTGCCCATGAACCTGCTGCTGACCTTGAGTCTGGTGTTGGGGTGGCACTAGCCAGGGTTCTGGCAGTGGCCTGGAGGTGAGTTTCTCCCCAGAACCTGTGGCTGATGTAAGTGGTGAGGACGGAGCTGCCCCACGGGACCTGTACAGCTCCACTGTCCTCACTGGGGGTCTCACCCCAAGGGCACTAATCAGATCGCTCCACAGATGTTGGCTGACTTTGATCTGGTAGAATTGCCAGGTCCTCCTTCACTCGGGAGGTCCTTGAGCACTTTCACAGCTCTGGCAGAGAGCCTGGAGCCTCCAGCTACTTCTTCCTTCCTGGGCCTCTGCTGCCTCTCCCTGAGCTACCAGGTATCATGGGTCCTCTTGGTCCTGTCATCTGGTCTCAGTATGGGAGAGCGGCTGGTGCCTTACACCTTTACCACACACAGTCCGTTCGGGCATAGGTTGAGCCTGTGGCCTCTGCATCACCTCCTCCCAAGTTGAGCTCATCCTCTCTGACTTCTTCCCTGAGGAGAGAGTCCTCCCCTCAATTTGTCCTCGGATTCAAAGTACTCTGCATACCAGAGGTTCCTTACGGACATGCTGAGGGAGCTGGACATTGGCTCCTTTGTTGGTCACAATCCTGTGTCCTTGACACGGAGACTCCTCTGAAATTTCAGTGGTGACAACTTTGTCATTCCTCCTTGGCCTCGGGCCTTTGAGGAGGCCTCTAGGACAGTCTGAAACATCCCTTTCCAGTGCTCCAGCACCTAGGGATGTCTGGCCCGGTACTGTGCTCCTATGGGATCTGCAAGATCCATACATCATCCACTTCAGGGATTCAGCTGCTGCAGACCCCAGCTGGACCTAAACGTTGTTCGTGTGACTGACCTCCTGAGACTGACTCTGCAGGTAGATGCCTGGAGAAGGAGGAGGTTTGCTTTGGCATGCGCCCTTATGTGCGTTGCTATACCTGGCCTATCAGGCAGCTTATAATAAGGACCTCTGGTCACAGCTAGGTCAGATCCTTGCTACACTGTTTTGCTGTGAATTACCCTGGAAACCATTTGCCTTCTGCCCAGGGCTTGAAGCTGCCAGGCGCCAGTCAAGGAAACATAGAATTTGACGGGCAGATAAGGACTGCTTCACCCACCTAGTTTGCCCATTTTCCCTACCTACAGTAATACTGTAGACCCTACTTGATCTCTGTCTTAGCGCTCCGCTCCCGATCGACTAAAATTCCGTTATGCCTATCCCGTGTGTTTTTGAACTCACCACAGCTTTTGCTCCCACCACCTCCACTGGAAGGCTGTTCCAGACATCCACCACTCTCTTTCTGTGAAGAAGTACTTCCTCATGTTTCCCGAGTCTCCCCTCCAGCTTCATATCATGCCCTTGTTCTTGAGCATCTTTTTTTGAAAATGCTTCCCTCTTGTACCTTATTTATACCCGTGAGGTATTTGAAAATCTCTATTATATCCTCTCTTTCCTTCTTTCCTCCAGAGTGTACATATTGAGGTCTTTTAGTCTCTCTTATGGTCTCAGGTGCAAACCCTGTACCATTTTAGTTGCCCTCCTCTGGACCGCCTCTACTTATGTCCTTATGTACCTTGTCATACAATGCCAGTGAGGTGGCCTCCAGGCTAGTAGGAACAGCAGTCTGCATTTGGTGGATGCCGTGGCTTTGCCTTTCTAGGTTGGCACCTCTGGCTCAGCGTAACATGCTTAATGCACACTTCCAGGGGACTTATTCCTTTTCCCACATGGTCAGACTTGAGTTGTCAGGGCACCCTAATGCTCCTGAGCCATGAGAGCTCCTCCATCTGTCCCTTACCAGTCTCAGGTCCTGCTGGACCTGTGTGGAGCCCTGCCCTCAGGTATTCTCCATGCAGAGGGCTGAGGGATATCTTCCTTCAGGGTGAGCCAACTCCTCCTATTCTGGCAAGCTTGGTGCTATAACCCATAAATGGAAATGAATGATGAGGATGGATTCTTGGAAGATGTGAAAATGACGTACTCACCATAATTGCTGCTCTTCAGAATATCTTCAGCATTCATTCACATGCCGCCACCATCCCCACTCAGGTAAGAGCCAGGGCCTCTGGGCAGCTAACCCTGTTGTACTACTGCACACTGTTGTTTTTGCCATTCCCAGCCAAGAGATGCTCTGCTTTCCTCCCCTAATATCTCGAGGGTAGAATATATTTTTTCTTTTTGGAACAAGGGTCCTTATAGCCCTCTTACCAAATAAAATCAAATAAATCGGGTACTGTATATCCCTGTTTGTTGCTACATTCAATGTGTGGCTTCAGCTAGCTTGTGCATTCTTCCACTGAATCTTTGCTTCAGGTGGATAGTGCTTTGCACTTGGATCCAGGTGCTGCTCTCATACAGGTGCTCTCCAGTTTTTGCAGGGAGAGGTGGGTGCGATAATAGGATTTTCTGTGCTTAGAGTAAAAAGTAAACCCAATCCCTGGTTCACAAAGATCTTAAGAAAGCTCTCCATGCTACAGATAAGCTCTGGGCATTAGCAAGGACATCCAAAAATGACACTGATTGGCTGGCCTTTAGGAGGTAAGAAATCTATGTACCTCCTCTCGGAATACTAAGTCTAAATACTACCTAGACATACGGGTCATAATGTTGCATGCTTAATAGTGTACAACATTACTTGGCTAAACCAATAGCCCTTATAGCTGTGAGGCGAATGGTGCAATACCACGTATACTGCTGTATATGGTATTGCACCATTCACCTCCCAGGCAGAGATAAGACCTCTGCTGGGAGTGGGTTCTGCTGACCAGCTGCCGTTGCTCACTGACCTGAGCCACAGCAGCAGGAACCCAGGTGCTGCATCTGAGACCAGGTTTGATTCCGGTCCCAGAAACTTTTATTTTTGAAACATTATGCACTCCCCGAGTTAACCCCCAGGTTGAGAATCTTTAGGTGGGGGGTTGAAGATGCAGCCTCGTAACGGTGGCCCCCACAAAAAAGAGACATGCCTCATGGCAGAAATCATGCTTTATTGGCAGTGCGATTTGTCATGCGGCATAATGTCTTGCAACATTATGACCCGTGCCTACCTAGAAACCCTTGATGCCTCAAAAACAGTCCAGCTCGATGGGCATACACTAAAGATAATTGAAGCCATAGCTCATCCCTTCAATTCCTACTTAAAATTACCTCACACGCCTCGACATTCACAGACCCGCAAACTATACTGGAAAACTAAATGACCATTTTGCAACCGAAGGGCTGGCCTCTCACAATTCCCCAGCTACCAGAGTCCATATCTCAGACAACACTTATGACTTCAACCCCCAGGGCCTGACCCTCAACCAACTTTACCTTCAGTCCTGTCACATACAAGCAAGTCAAGGACTACTATTGACCTTGAACACTAAGAAAGCGCAGGCGCAGATAACATCGACCCACTGTTTCTTAAATTGGGGTACCAATATCTCACTGTGCCCATAACACACCTGTTCAATATGTCCCTCACTCAAGGAGAACTCCCATTATCATGGAAAACTGACACATTATTCTTTTTAAATTAGGGACCCTAATGACTTCAACAATTATGACCATCTCCATTCAATCCTTTAGTCAAACTGTGAAAAAAAGTTGAAACTCGCACTCAAGGGATCACCTTGAACACTCAACCTTATCAACCCCCTTTAATCAGGTTTCAGGCCTAAGCACAGCACGATCACAGCCTTAGCCAAAGTCACGGATGATTGGCTTACAGCGTTTGACCACAAAACCACCACAGAGCAGTTTTCCTTCCAAGCCAAACCCTTTGATATGGTAGACCACAGTATACTACTACAAACCTTAGCCAACACTGGTATGCATGAAATGTCCATAAAATGGTTCTCCTCATACATATTAAACGAAAACAGCAGGTAAAAGTGGAAGGGTCTTCTCCACCCTCTCCAGTCTTCCCAAGGGATCCCAAGGATCCATCCTGGGCCATTACTCTTCACGATTTACATCAATAAAATAAACCTTAATATAAACAACGCTAAGCTTCACTTCTTCACCAGTGACACCGTGCTTTAGATCTCTAGGCCATCCTTACAGGTCTGTACTGATCTCCAGTCAGATTTTCGACCAACTACAATTAAACCTTTACCAGGCCAAACTCCTCCACAACGCCAAAAAACAAAGTGATGTTCTTTTCTCCCATCATAGCCCCTACTATCTGCACCCTATTTGGGGAATCCTCAAAGTAGTAGACAAATTTAAATATCACGGTGTGTGGCTTGACTATCAACTTTCATACATTTCACATTGAGACCCTCTGCAAAAAGCAAGACTAGGATTCTTCTACCAGAATAAGAATCTGTTTCCTCAACATAGGGAAGACAGTAGTCAAGCCACCTTACTCCCTAATAGACTACGCTGACATTATATATAGCCACTGCATGGCCACCACCGTGAATCAGCTTGATGTGCTCTACCACAGAGCTATTAGATTTATAACAAATGCACCATAAAGAGCGCATCATTGCACTCTCTGTTCCCTGATAGGATGGACCTCACTGGTCCTAAGAAGGAAAAAGCATACTCACATGGGCCTACAAAGTACTTATGAACAAAGTCCCGAATATTTGCTAGACCTCTTTAAATGATCTACCAAACCCTATACTACAAGAGGAACAGCTACATGTTATTTGACATACCACCGTCACCACACGCTTTGGGAAAGTCACCATCAGTCTCCTCCTACCCATTGGTGGAACAACACCCAATGCCTACTTAAGATAAACTACTCTTTAAGACCACAGAGCCTAAAACCACCCTGGATAGGTGTTTCTAGAATCCTGCAATTGTTGTAACACTTGAAATGTTATGTCTGTAAGACTCGCATGTTTAGACTCTAGAATCTTGCAACTGCTACAACACATGAAATGTAATGTCTGTAAGACTCACATGTTTAGCTTCTGGGCTTATGTCAGCTCAAGCAGAGTGTACATATTGTATATATGGAGTTACTGTACTGTAACATAGATGCAACTACTAAGCTACCCTGGATATTATCTGTAAATATGCTTGATATTCCTAATTGTCTGAGTACAGCATGTGACTAGAATTGTCCTGTACGTTGATCTCCCTGTCCTTCAGGACCTCCTTGTAAACAAGCTTGCTCAGTGGAGCCTTCCTGGTGAATCGATAAACTGAAACTGTGCTATACTCCTAGCATTGTTGGTTTCATGATTTTCACATTTTTCAGGGTTGATATCTTCATCTTCCTCCCAGATTATTTTCCATCACTCCTTAGTGAGTGTGTCGTCGAGTCACAGGTCAGGAAGCATAGGAAAACCAGGAGCAGTTGTGAAATTTGCAACAAGTGATTTATTATTAAGAACAGCAAAATAAAAAATAACTAAAACTGTTCAGAATAACTATTTACAATGGCAGTATAAACAGAGAAAGTCCTTCTGTTTTTTTTTCTCAAGTTCCAATCTCAGTCTCTCTCAGTCTCTGTGTCTCTTTCAAAAACATTGCAGCTCCTTTTATAAGTTTGTGCAGGAGCTCGTTAAGAAAATAGCATGCTTCTCACAGCGTTTTGTAAGTTTTCAATGTTCTTGTCCGTTTCAGCAGGTGCAGCAAAAAGAACATTGTGACTCAGAACTGACTCTCTTGTTTACTTGTTTATTCTTATGCTTGTAAACATTGCATCTCAGGTTAACCCCTTGAGTTCAAATAGCTTAGCAATCATTTCAACAGTATAACTATATACAGTTTTAGCTTTGCAATCATTTCAACAGTATAACTATATACAGTTGTAAACAATCGAATCCAGTATCAATTACATTTCCAAAATGATTCACATATATTTTATACCAGCAAATATGCAGGGAAGAAAAGACAGAAACAGAAAGTGAGGATAGAGAGATAGCGAGAGGCAGAAAATTGCAAGACTGTTGGAGTGATCAAGTCCTAGGTCTCATGAGAAAATTTGGTTACGCAACCAGACAAAGAAGAGACAGAAAAGAGAATAGAACAGATCCTTGCATTTAAACTCTTTCTCCATAACAACTGGGACAGGGCATTATTCAGCCCTGTCACAGAGTGAGCAAGAAGATAGTATTTGTACTCCTGAATTCTGTCCAGTTACAGCTGTTACCTCACTCCTGGAAGGGAGCTTGGGAGTTTTACCTTGCTAAATTGAAATTTTCCTCTTGGGCACTAAAGGCTCTTTGATCTAGCTAGCTTTCTGCTATCTTAATTACATAGGGATCTCTTGAGTTTCCTGTGTAAATGCCAGAGTGATATGCCAGTGATACTGCCCATTTTCTTCATTATCTCTACCTTTTCAGTCCAGGTAGAAGGTAATTAGCCTGCTTTTCATACCCACTACCATTGTACCACCCATCAGGCCCACTCTTTAGTTTCCTAAGCTGGTAGTCACATTTTATTTTGTTATGATTTTTGTATCCTGTATCTTTTTCCTATCTCATTGAGTTACAGTCCATAGCCCTTTCTTTTCTTCCCTCTTGTTTCTTCTACTGGCAAACAGAACTGAGGGGCCAGCATCAGTTACTGGCTAACTTACGTGCATGATGCCAGTGCGTCGGCCCTGTGGGCGGTGCAAGCTGCAAAAAAACTTTGCTCTGTGGGTCCTACACCTTCCAGCTTAGACCCGTAAGTGTGAAGGAGTGGTGAAGATATTCTGAAGATCAACAATTACAGTGAGTACATAATTTTTATTTTTCATGTCCTTCTTGCAGCTTTCAGCACTGGGAGAGTCTGGTGAAGAGGTTAAGTTTTAACATAAAAGTTACGTTTTTCAGGAGAATGGATGTGGTGCACATCCACACCTAAGCAGTCTTTTTTTCCCTTTAAATCTGCCAGATGTCATCGTTAATCTCCTCCCACCCACACCAGGTGGTATACTCCCAGCTCTGCCCGGTGATGTCAGATCTTCCTTTCCGTTGGAAGTGTCAGATCTCCTCCTTCACAGCTTTGTGTGTGTTGTATGCTTTTCCTTAGTTTGCCATTGGCAAACTTTCATTTTCGAACTTTTGAATTTAGTATGTTTCTCAGTTCCACTCTCATCATTCAACCTTTGTGATGGAATGTGAGGAATCTAGTTGGTCCCGGCTTCAAACATTCCATCCAGTGCAACAAGCAGATGACTCAGATGGCCTGTAAGTGCATACCTCGTGCATCTACTGCCTTGAGGCAAAGCACAATGTCGCCCTTGCATCCTTTATAAGGCCTTGTCCCCTTATCCCTCAGAGACAGTTATGCCCATCTTTCAGTGAGCCAGCTAAACGGGACCCTTTAGTGTGGTCTAAGGATGCCTCAGAAGGCAGTTTCTGGTGCTTCAGGTTCTGCAGCTCAGCTTGTGGTGATGGAAGAGGCAGCAGCTAAAGCTGTGGTAGGTGCCTCTGGTACCCGGATAGATGAGCGCCACCAGAATAGCGCCGAGTTCACAGTGCTAGTCTGGTAGTGCTACCACGGACAGTGAGGGGGATTTACAGTTGCTATAAGTGCTCCCCTGGTCGCTGTCCACGGTGCTGAAGAAGCAGAAGAGCACCAGTATCCTGGAGGCTGACCAAGCTGCTCCCCATGGTGTAGAGGGCTGGGGCATCCAGCACCATTGGAGACCAGAGTTCAATCCTGGTCTCCAAGAATTTTAGTGCATCGGGACTTTAATTAGGAAGCATGGGCCTATGGAAACAGTATTCCACAGCCCCACAATTTTTAACTTTCCCAGATATCCACTCCCCAGTGTTAGTATCCTTTAGTCCGGGGTGGAGGGCACTGCCCTGCAAAGAAAAGTCACGTTGTTATTCCCATGTGGTTCTGGATTGCACTATTGTTGTAGGTGCTCACCTGACCCAGTGCTGGTGCCTCTTGGTTTCAGCACTGCTCGCCAGAGGCTAGTGCTCGGTCATCATTCATGGAAGACTTCTGTGAAATGTCAAGTCCCTCTAGACCTTTGGGAGAGCCCTTCCCACTGCAACAAGAAGAAGCTGAAGAAGTCCCACTGTCAGTCGTGGGACTGGGAAAGAATGCTCTCTTACTGCTACTGCAACTCCCCGACTGCTTGGCTTTTGTTGAGCGCTTGCCTTTGGCAGAGCCCTCTTTGTACAGAGTCAGGTCACTAGCTCCACAGTAACCCCATTGGGCATGTTGGCCTTGACACAGGCCGACCAAGTGACCAAGATCTTTCTCACCTGGTCAACCCATTGTCAGAAGGGATCAACGATGACTCAACCTCTCGGACCCTGCTCCTTTGGCCCTCATTCAGGAGGGTAAGGAACAGTCAGCGGACCCTGCCGTCTCCTCCCAGGGCTACCTCCTCCGGGATCGCAGCAGGAGAAGGCTATATCCTGTAGACAGCCCTCTGCCTCCTACCCTTGCCTTAGACAGCCGTATCATCAGTCAAGGTCAAGGTCTCAGTTGAGATCTTGGTTGAGGGACTCCCATACTCCTGACCTCGGTGGTTTGGAAGGCACTGCCACAGGCGTTCCTCGTCTTCTTCATCTTTAGATGATGAGAGGCTCCGTCTGAAGTTGTGGCGCTGTGAGGCAATGATGTGGCAGCAGTGGGCCTTGGTTGGGCAGGGTAGGGCTCTACCCTCTCCTGGTGCTTCCTTGGTTGCCTCTGGTGCAGCCTGTTCTGGTTCTACTGAGACAAGTGACTCCAACATCTGTCTGTCTACCAATTCAGGTGGAACCGCTGCCATGACAGCCATAGCAGGGAGCTTCTACCAAGGACTCCCATCCAGCTACCAGCTTGCCAGGCTGGTTGTCAGTGGAGATCACCCACTCAGATGAATCCTCAGGTGGTGCATGATGAGAAACGGCTGGGCCGTATTTGACAAATCTTCATATGACTCGATGGGTCCTGTGTGCACTCCTTGAAGACCCATGGGTTCACCCATGACTTGATCAAGGAATTGACTACCGACTACAGGCCGGTGTTATTTGGGGTTCTACTTAGAGTGATCTCTGAGTCCATGGCAGTCCCTCTGGAACTAGTTAAAAAGGTTAAGTATCCCTTTACTGAGAATTTGGATAGGGACGAATCCCTGGGGTTGCCCTCCTGTTGGCTGAGCCCATCCTGGGACTGGCTGTGGAGCTTTGGCCGCATCCTGGGTGACACTTTGGCCCCCATGGTCCACAAGTATGTGGTTCCCATGGGCACATTGGTTTCTCAGATCACCCCTCAGCTGAGGGTCATAGAAACATAGAAGTTGTCGGCAGAAGGAGACTGCCAGGTCCATCAAGTCTGCCCTGAGTTGTTGTCTGACCCTGCCCCCTAGCTGCCCTTAAGTGTGAGGGCTCCTCTGTGCCTATCCCATGCATTTTTGAATCCCTCACCATGCTTGCCCCTACCATTTCGGGGCAGACCATCCCATGCTTCCACCACCCTCTCAGTGAAGAAGAACTTCCTGACATTGGTAGTGAACCTCCTTCCCTTTAGTCTAAGATCATGACCCTAGTTCTACTGCTCTCTTTGAAGTGAAACAGTTCCTGCACCTGCACCTTGTTCACATCTTTTATGTATTTGAATGTTTCTATCATGTCTTCCTCTCCTTCTCTGTTCCAGTGAATACATGCTCAGTTCATTCAGTCTTTTTCATATGGCATCTGGTGCAATCCAGGTATCATTTTGTTGCCCTTCTCTGGACTGTCTCTATGTGGTTGATGTCCTATTTGAGGTGAGGCCTCCAAAATTGTACACACCCTATTCCAGGTGTGGCCTGACCAGTGCCCTATACAGTGGCAGGACCACCTCCCTCCTCCTACTTGGTTCCCTCCCAGTGCATCCAAGCATTCCACTGGCCTTAAGTACTGCCTTTTGCACTGTTTTCCACTTTCAAGTCTTCTGAGATCATGATTCCCAGATTACGCTCCTGGCTGGAGGTAGCTAATCTCTCTCCTCTGAGGTAATATACCTTCTTTGGATTTTTCTTTCTTATGTGCATGACTTTGCATTTTTTGCATTGACTCTCAGCTGTCATGCTCCAGACCACCCTCAAGTTTGTTTAGGTCTGATTCCATCTTGCCTACTCCCTCATTGGTGTCCACTCTGTTATATATATATTGGTGTCGTCGTCGTGAACAGACATACTGTCCTCTAGTCCTTTAGCTATGTCAGCTATAAACACATTAAAAGCAGAGGTCCCAGCACCGAGCCCTGGGGCACTCTGATGGTCACCCTACATTCTGTTGATAGTGATCTATTTATCTGAACTCTTTGGGTTCTGTCCTGTAGCCAATTTTGTACCCATTTCACCACTTTCATTCCAGCCCCTGTGTGATCTATCTTCTTTACCAGCCCTCTGTGTGGAATGGGTCGAAGGCTTGCTAAAGTGGGTAGTGACAACAGCACCATTGTCCACCGCCTTGGTAACCCAGTCAGAAAACTCTGCCAGATTTGTTTGGCATGATCGCCCACATCCATTTGGTGCTACTCAGCTGCCCTCTCTTAACTCACTCAGCTCTAGAATGGAATCTTGAGTGAGTGCTCTATTCCTGTGTAAAATGACTGTTTTCCTGAGCAGTTAGAATGTTCGAACTAAAATGGTAACACTTCGACTTGGAGTATAAATAACTAAAAGTATAACTCCTGTCACAAAACCTACAGCACAACGTTTTTCACAATAAAAAATCTCTAAAATGAGGGACACACATGTTAGTAGCATTAACCTTTTATTTTTGCAGAGTATGTAACAATGAAAATTTACATTTTTCTTTTTTTTAAACTTTTTTTCCATCACACCAACATCTGTGCATTACACTGCCACAGTTTAGAGTATTTTGGAGCTGTTTACATAATAAAACAGACCATAAAGTAAGGTATGTGCCAACACAACGCTGGTAAACCAACTGAATTCGGAAAATGCTCTACACAACTGCCCACATGACCTCAAACCACGATAACTAGAAAAGTATGCCTCCCAGCCCTAGACACCAGCACAGAAAATGTTTACAATAAGAAGAGCTTTAAAATGATGGGTCACTCATGTTAGTGGCATTTGCAGATATTTTGTTACAGTTCCTGAAATGATAAAAAAGAGCATTTTTACATTTTGTTGCCAAATAAAACCTACATCATAAGAAGTATACCTCATAGTCCCGAGACACCAGCATGATAATTGTTCACATTAAAGAGACCTTTCAAATGATGGGTCACACACACGTTTCAGCATTTACAGTTGTTTTTTTGCAGTGCCTGAAATGGAGGAAAGCATTTTTACATTTTTTATCCTCAAAACTGAAAAAAAGTACACCTCCTAGCTCCCAGGCACCAGCGTACTAATTTTTCACAATGAAAAGAGCTTTCAAATCAGGGATCACACATCTCTAGCATTTACAATTTTTTTAATGGTACCTATGATGGAGAAAAATAGCATTTCTTCACTTTTTAACCTAAATTTAAACCTAAAAATCTGAAAGGTAGCAAATGTATCCAATATAAAGTCGGTATTCTGGTAGGTAGGAATGTTTCTTACCGACCTGCACTTTCCAATAACCTTATCCCTGACTGGTTGATCCAGAAAATGCTTAAGAAGTGCAGGACGAATATGTGCTCTGGGGATGAGAGGATGAATACCTGATGCACATATGCGCTTATGGGGACTAGAGGAATTTTCCTGATGACGCACTATATGCGCTATGGGGCTGAGTGAGTTAATCTAGCAACTATCCATCATGTCCTTACCCCAGTACCCTCCTGCATTCTCAGCTAGCCTCCCATTTCAAGCATCGAAGCCTCACATCCCCTCTTCACCTCTTGATCCTCCTGTTACTCTATCCAGGGATATCAAGCCTCAATCCTGGTCCCATCAGCCCTACCACCTCCTCAATGCATGCCCTTCCAAAAGGCCTACGGATCTTTCACACCAGTGTACGTATCCTCCTCCCAAATCAGACAACCTAAATATGTGGATCACCCAACACACTCTGACATTCTCTGTTATGTGAAACTTGGCTATCCTCCTGCATTCCTGATGTACAATTGGCCTTACCAAATTTCAGCCTTCTCAGGCAAGACCGGGGCAAACGTGGTGGGGGTGGTGATCTACTACCGTAATTCCTTAAACTGTGCAATTTTCCATCACAACCAATTCCCAGTTCCCACAAAGTACTCCTTCTCAATCTTGCCCTCCCTTTCTCAGCTTCTCTCCTAGTGGGAGTCCTGTATGCCTCCCCTAAACTTACCCCTGGCTCCTTGTCTAATGTATCACTGCCTTCTCCCACGTTAGTGAAGCGCCTAATTAATCCTTGTTGGTGACTTCAATTTAGATTGTCTCTCCCTCATCTCTAAACCCCGTCAGCATATTGAAGCTCTAAACCTGTCCCAGCTGATCAAGGAACCACCTTCTCCAACCCAAGAAGCACTCCACCCCTTCTTGACTGGGTGCTAACATCCCACCCCACCGCATCTGCTCTACTGGTACTCCTCCTGGCATAGTAAGTGATCACTGTCCCACCTTCTGTGTCAGTGTAGGGACCCCACCCCTGCCTTTTTACTAAAGCGACAGGTGGCATGCTGTTGGCGTTGGCAGCAATACCTGGTGGGGACCTGGGTTCGGGGAGGATGATGAGGTTACCTGGCACAAGGGACCTAGGTTTGGCTACTCTGCACAGCGGCACCCAAGTAAATCCAACTACAGGAAGCAATAACTGTAATGTCCAGAACCAGAATTGGGATTTTTCAGTGTGGTTTATTTATTAACTAACTGAACATAAACAAAGCATTGCATGATCCCCCAAAGGGCTACGCTATTGTGTGCAGATTAGAGGTTAACCAAGCGGTCCACTTGAAAATGAACACATTACTACAGTTGTCTGGCTTTGGACCCACCAGGCACTCAGGCCGGACTTTGCATGTGCTTTGATACATAGCTCGACTGGCCCGCTCCTGCCGGCCACTTGACTGACGGTCCACTTGAAGAATGAACCCAAACTTTACTTGGAAAGACATCCCATCAAACAAGGAGACTCCCAAACTGTGGCTCCCACACCACTTAGAGTCTATGACTCCTAGAGAGATTTGTTTTCTTACTTCCAAACGAACTCCATCAAACAAGGAGACTCCCATCCAGCAAGGAGTAATTTTCCCATCCTGTGGCTCCACACCACTTAGAGTCTGTGACTCCTAGAGATTTTCAGTTGCGACCCACGCCTGGGTACCCACCCCATCACTGGCCAATGCATGAGGCAAGTAGCAAAACACAGAAGAAATCCATAGAGGTGGACCTGGTTACTAAAGATGGGGGTTTTCCACCTCCAGCTCCACAGCCCATACCCGCCATTTCTCTGGATACACACAGAAAACTTTAGAACTTTAAATGTAGATTGAACGTGGATGACCTGAAGCACCCCTCTACAGCATTACTTGAAATCAATAAACGTTAGACTTTTGACTGCTCTATTTGTTTGTCCTAGTAACATAGTCCTCCCAAATAGCAGTCCACATTCATTTCCCAACTGAAGAAAATAATTTGTTTGCCCTTCAAATGGAGCCAAACACTGTCCCATCGCTGCAGGTGCCCCACAGGCAGTACTATAACCTTTGCTGTTATACAAGAACAGACTAAATAAAACCAGGCAGCTTCCTTCCATGGTGGGAGAAGGGACTGCCCTGGAACCCACAGAACTCCCCGGAGAAAAAACACTAATTCGGGGGCGGTCTCACCACTAAAAAGGTAACACAGGAACACTTCCTTCTTTGAAACAAACTGAAGACTGACTGACTTCCTTCCTGTTTGCTTTAGGACAAACTGAAGAAGAATCCTTTGAATTTCCCAAAGTTCTAAACTCACTCCCTGAACTGTAGATTCCAATGTGGCTCATGCAGCTGCGACAGTTCTATAGTGATGTCATCTCTCAAGTCTCAGCTGTGATTGAGGACAGAGTGAGACAGTGTGAAACCCATTTAACTGGAGTTTCACAAGCTGCCTTCCCTGCCTACCACTAGGTCTTACTAGGATTCTAGTAACCCCCGGTAACAAGAGGTTACACTCGCCCTTGACCAGGAAAATGACTGTCCCCAGTGATTATGCACCGGCCTTAGGCCATCCCACCCTATGTGCTACCTGTGGAGGGGTGATCAGGCCCCTTCCTACCATATGCAAGCACAGGCAGGCAACACTAAGGGCCTAGAGGCCTATAGCTGACACATCAGCCTCTACTCTATCCACTTACTATGGACACCTAGTGGCTTGCTAGAACCGCCCAGAGCATAGCCCTGATAGATCAGCACTGTAGTCCCTACGGCTGTTCAGGACCACAGCCTGTCTATCCCCCTAACCCACTAGGGAAACCTATCTGCCTCTAACATAATATTCCTAAACAAACAAAACCCGGGACCTCCCGACCTTGGGCAGCCTGCAACTACAACCATTAGCAATAATAACACAGTACATTTAAATTCTACACCATAAGCACTGATGAGGAACTCCAGTGAGCCCCTCCTCCTCTTCTTGTCTTCTTCTGTCTTCCAGGAACACCTGTAAGAAAAGAACAAAAAAAAAAACACATCCTAATCTGCATGCACAGTCTATCTAAACAACAACAACGACAACAACAACAGCCCTTACCATACAGAAAAAACAAAACACTGAACAATCCCAAAAATATTTTTTTTTTTTTTTTTTGAAAAGGTAGAAAACACAGTGTCTACATTAAAGTACAATGATGACATTGGTTACAATACACCTTTGGGGGATGGAGTGCCCTAAAGTCCCAACTAGTGACCACATGGCCCAAGGCAGTCCATTAAAGAGTCTCCTGGGCTGGAGCTCCGTGAAACATAGTTCTTTAAGGCCATAATCCCGAAGGAGAGAGTCTTTGGACAGTTCACATTTTTGAAGTCTGTAGTGTAGGGTGTGTACTGCAGTGTCATAAAGATAGAAAAAAGTTTTTTCGGACTTACCAGTCTCTTGAAGTATTCGAACATCACAAACCTGGTCCCTGCCGAAGACTCTCCTGGCAGCATTTCTTCTGATACAGCTGGGCGGACATCTTCCGGGAACACAGGAGGCACATCTGGAAACAGCTGGGCTGATGTCATCTCTGGAGAAGGAACTTAGAACAGGAACAAAAGAAAAACAGCTGGTCCGACGTCATCCGATTACTCAGGCGATGAACAGGAAAACAGCTGGGCTGGTGTCCTGTCTGGATCTGAAGTCATCTGGTGGGCTA
This sequence comes from Neoceratodus forsteri, assembly GCA_016271365.2. Lineage (NCBI taxonomy): Eukaryota > Metazoa > Chordata > Ceratodontiformes > Ceratodontidae > Neoceratodus > Neoceratodus forsteri. The sequence continues at coordinate 79,482,021 of CM057459.1, forward strand.
GTAGATGGTTGCTGAACAAGACAGTACACTGTGGACTGATGAATGTGGGGCACCTGATTCCTTGGTTATTCATATTGGCAGTTCAATAAGGGCACTTCACAGACTGATGTGGCAGTAGTGACTACCACTGCTCGGCTCTCCATTTTGTAGGCACGGGCTTAATTACTGGGAGGTCCTGCACTGAGGCCAGTAGTAGAGGGGGTTAGGGCTTGAATTATTACTCCGCCTGGACACACATATTCACACAGTGGGAGACTTCACGTCCCTCTCCGTCCACTATTCTCACTCTGTCCATAAACAGTGTCCTGCCTCTCTTCCACTATGTATACTTTTCATGGAACAGTCTATTTTTACATGCTGGTTGGCCCCAGGATGCACATGTTTCATTGCTTCATCCTAGATCCAGGATTCCTGCAGTTCTCAATCTCCTCCCAGACTCTCCGAGGAAAGGTAGGAAAGGTCATACCAAAGATTTCATTGGCCTTTCTACGAACCAGTCTCTCCTCTTTACTTGCTTTGGTCAATCTGAGACCGCTGGCCTGGCTTGGGGGTTGCCAGTCCTGGTTCTGCCAGCTTCGCATCCTCAATGAAATTAAAAAGGATCCTCTGATTCTTCTTCTGGTGAAGCCAGGCAGTGGCATCACCACCTTCTTGAACACATTCCTCCGAGGCAAGATCTTGAGGCTGTATACCCTGCCTTTCTCACAAGGCCACATAGGTTCCCCTCATCTTCCTCTTCACTGAGGATCTGAGCCCAGGAGTGAGCAGTAGTTCTCACCCCGAGACTATCCATTCATCACTGGGAGCGGAGGTCGCACCTCCCATTCAAAGGCCTCCCGCATCTCATCTTCACCTTTGAGACTTGGGCTAGGCCCCCACCCAGGGGTCTATTGATGATTTATCTGAACTTGCCTTCTGAGATCCAGCATCCAATGCTTCAATTTCAGATTCAGTCTCTAATTCTGCACTCTCTAATTTTGTACCACACTCCCGAGGGACCTTCCTCCACAGGCTCCGCCTGATGCTGTGTGCTGCCAACTGCAGATTCTTGAATTTTGTCCATGTGGGAGCCAAACTAATTGGAGGCGCTTTATACAAGCCATATTTTGAAGGCATCCAGCACAGTGAGGAATCATGAAGACATCCCTTCCAGCACTCAAACACATCTGGCATACACGCACTGGATAATTAGGAATTGCACATCCGGAGGGAGTTGCCTCTATAGCACCACTTTTCAATATCTCTCAATCTATTTACTGCTGCTGTTACTGCAACCCGGCATGATCCGGTAACGAGCTGGTCCTGAGGCCATAACTGCATAAAATAAACAAAAGTTCACTGTAACTGAAAGTCCCACTTTAATGAACACACTCTGTAGCTTTAAATGGCTCCTCTGCTGCTGTGTTTACTTTACCCCACCCTGTAATGGTGGCGGCAGCACTCCTGTGCATCAACATTTAGACTCTGGCGTTTACCACTGCACCTGATTTACATCAGCTACTAATAACTTTTACTCAGACTGCACAACTTGCTCTGTTCTGGCTGTTCACACATTTACAGGATTTTCCTTGGACTTTTCACATGCTGGCAACATTCATTTAATTACAGTCCCTTTAAAACTTCAGGTTTCAGCACAGGATTGCCTGCTTCTACTAGTGTTGCACTTTTTACAACCCACAGTCTCTCTCTGGCTGCAAACGTTAAACTGAGGCTACTTTCTGCTATGCACACATTTAATGGCTTTACAGACTTGCACTTGCCAGCAGGACATCACACAATCGCTACTTGCAAAGCGACTATACAGCTGCACACAATTTTATATGGCATTACTGAAAATCACTGATTTGAGCAGTTTTAATTATTTACTCACTGTTATTGTAGCAGATTGCTGCGATGGGGCAAAATGGCCTGCAGCCAGATTTTGAAGGCCTCGAATGCAAATGGGCGGGCAGTCTCCGATCGTCATTTTAACCACACAATTCACTGATCCCACGATCGATATGCGGGTTGAGCCCAATTTTCAACTAGAAAGTCACTTTTTACTGTTTACAGCGCTTGATTACTTCAATGCTCCTCCACTGCCAGTACACGACTACTTCTGTCTCCTCTCGAATGCTGAAGCAGACTCTGAAGAGCTGGCTGAGGGCGGACTAATGGCAAACTGACCAACCACACGACGCCATGCAATGAGCCTCTTCTTCCTCATGAGGGCTCCTTCCTCACGTGCATCGCCGAGCAGGCAAATTTAAACTGAAAATGCCTTTTTTTCTCAACTGACTTCCACGGGAGCCCATTTCAACCATGTAATATTGCCATTAACTCTGCAGTCTCTAGCATTGCACAGAAAGCATTTCAACGTCCAGGGCATAATTTCTCTGTTGCTACCCCTAGTTTTCCACACTTTCCTTGACAGAAATTCATTTTAAAAGCATTTCAAACGTCCAGGGCATATTTCTCTGTTGCTACCCCTAGTTTTCCACACTTTCCTTCACAGAAATTCATTTTAAAAGCATTTCAAACGTCCAGGGCATATTTCTCTGTTGCTACCCCTAGTTTTCCACACTTTCCTTCACAGAAATTCATTTTAAAACTGACAAAACGCTGTAAACAATTTTTGATGCAGGACAAGGACACACACTTTGGCTTTACAGCCTTGGTAAACAGTTGGCATTTTTTAAACAGCAGCACAAGATTCACAGCACACAGCAACACACTAGGAAATTGCTTTCAACTTTTTGGGCTACCGATTGCCTGATAGCCAAAACGCTAGCCCTACTTGCCAAGCACCTTCCTTCCTAACAAATCCAAAGCGGTGCCTCCATTTTGTAAGGGACCCCACCCTGCCTTTTTACTAAAATGACAGGTGGCATGCTGTTGGCATTGGCAGCAGTACCTGGTGGGGACCTGGGTTCTGGGAGGATGAGGTTACCTGGCACAAGGACCTAGGTTTGGCTACTCTGCACAGGGCACCCAAGTAAATCCAACTACAGGAAGCAATAACTGTAATGTCCAGAACCAGAATTGGATTTTTCAGTGTGGCTTTATTTATTAACTAACTGAACATAAACAAAGCATTGCATGGTCCCCAAAGGGCTACGTTATTGTATGTGCAGATTAGAGGTTAACCAAGCGGTCCATTTGAAGAATGAACACATTACAGTTGTCTGGCTTTGGACCCACCAGGCACTCAGCCGGACTTTGCATGCGCTTTGGATACATAGCCCTACTGGCCCGGCCCCTGCCCGGCCACTTGACTGACGGTCCACTTGAAGAATGAACCCAAACTTTACTTGGAAAGACATCCCATCAAATAAGGAGACTCCCAAACTGTAGCTCCCCATACCACTTAGAGTCTATGACTCCTAGAGAGATTTGTTTTCTTACTTCCAATCGAACTCCCATCAAACAAGGAGACTCCCATCCAACAAGGAGTAATTTTCCCATCCTGTGGCTCCCCACGGCACTTAGAGTCTCATGACTCCTAGAGAGATTTTCAAGTTGCGACCCACGCCTGGGTACCCACCCCATCACTGGCCAAGTGCATGAGGCAAGTAGCAAACACAGAAGAAATCCGTAGAGGTGGACCTGGTTACTAAAGATGGGGGTTTCTCACCTCCAGCTCCCACAGCCCATATCCGGCCATTTCTCTGGATACACACAGAAAACTTTAGAACTTTAAAATGTAGATTGAACGGTGGATGACCTGAAGCACCCCTCTACAGCATTACTTGAAATCAATAAAACGTTAAGACTTTTTGACTGCTCTATTTGTTTGTCCTAGTTGACATAGTTCTCCCAAATAGCAGTCCTCTACTTGAAATCCATTTAAAACTTTAGACTGTTTGACTGCTCCATTTGTTTGTCCTAGTAAACATAGTCCTCCCAAATAGCAGTCCACATTCATTTCCCAACTGAAGAAAACAATTTGTTTGCCCTTCAAATGGACAAACACTCACCCATTAAATGCAGGTGCCCCAAGCTAAGTACTATAACCTTTGCTGTTATACAAGAACAGACTAAATAAAACCAGGCAGCTTCCTTCCATGGTGGGAGAAGGGATTGCCCTGGAACCCACAGAGAACTCCCCAGAGGGCGGGGGCACTGAGACCGGGAGCGGTCTCCACCACTTTAAAAAAGGTAAACACAGGAACACTTCCTTCTTGAAACAAACTGAAGACTGACTGACTTTCTTCCTGTTTGCTTTAGGACAAACTGAAGAAGAATCCTTTGAATTTCCCAAAGTTCTGAACTCACTCCCTGAGCTGTAGATTCCAATGTGGCTCATGCAGCTGCGACAGTTCTATAGTGATGTCATCTCTCAAGTCTCAGCTGTGACTGAGGACAGAGTGAGACAGTGTGAAACCCATTTAACTGGAGTTTCACGAGCTGCCTTCCTGCCTACCACTGAGGTCTTCATGGGATTCTAGTAACCCCGGTAACAAAGGGTTACATCAGGAAGAGCCGTCTCCTCCCACCCCCGAAATACATCAGTCATCACCCCTTTAAATCCTTTGATGTAAACAAACTACTCCATGACCTGTCACGCCAACTGGTCCCCTTCCTCAGCTCCCTACTGTCGATACTGGTCTCGCCACTTCTCCTCTATCTTCCTTAGCATTTGGGATGCCCATGCCCTCTAAAACATCCAGAGTCAAATGTGCCCACCACCCCTGGATCACCCCAGACATACTGGCACAATACAAAGCTCTTGACCATGCTTGGCATTAGTTTAAGTCTTCTGGCAGCCATACCTCCCTTCAAACCATTACGTACTTCTCGCAATAACTGTACCCAACATATAAGGCCTTCACAAAGCTAACTCCTTTAAATCCCTCCTTGCCCTCTAATAGCAGTCCTTCCTGCTTCTGGGAGGATCTCCACTCACTCCTGCACCCCAATCCATCTCTCCTCTCCTCCATTCAGGTTGATATCTCACCATCTCTGACCCTGTCCTTGTTGCCGCAGCCCTTAATAGCCACTTCACCTCCTGTGCCATTCCACCCATGCTCTCCCTCCTTCCCCTCTTCCCCCATCTCCCACCCACCCCACAGTGTTTTGCTATCAACAATCGTATCGTCCGAGGTCCCAAAGGCCCTTACCTCTAAACCCCACTAAGTCCAGCCCTGATGGACTGCACCTCAGCTCCTCAAAATCTCTGCTTCTCTATAGTTACCCCTTTAACCTATATCCTAAACCTATAGCTCACTACTGCTACAGTCCCCTCAGCTTGGAGCTTGCCAAAGTTCTCCATCTTTTCAAAGGGGTGACCCCACCCTTCCTGGCAACCACTGAACTATTTCCTTCTACCAGCCTTTGCTAAAAATCCAAGAATCCTCATCCTCCACTGGCTCAACCACTTCCTCTCCACCTCCAATATGCTCTCCCATACCAGTCTGGCTTTAGAAAGTCCCACTCCACCGCCTCCTCCCTACTCCGCTTCACCAATGCCATCCATACTTCAGTGGATCTTGGCCATATCACCGCTACTATTTTCACTGACCTAGCCAAGGCCTTTGACTCTGTCCCTCACTCCTTCTTCTTTCTAAACTGTGCTCTATTGGTCTTTCCTCGGTCACCGTGTCCTGGTTCTGTTCCTATTTAACAAACTGCTCCCAATCAGTCTTTATCAATAACATCTCATCTCCCCTTCCCATCATCGCTGGTGTACCTCAGGCTGTATTATTGTCTTTTTCCCTCTTTATCAACAACCTTCCCTCTGTATGCACACACTCCTGGATCTACATGTATGCTGATGACACTGTCCTCTTCCTATCTGTCCCTTCCATTCAAGCCGCTTAACCCTCCGTCTCGGCATGATCACTCAGCAGTCACTGCCTGGTTTGATGCCAATTGCCTTAAATTGAACCCCCAAAAACTGAGGCCATGACTTTTGGCTCCAAACAGAAACTAGTCAAACTTCCCTCACTGCCTGTCTTCTCTGCAGCAGCTGACACCCTCTTGACAATGTCAGTACCTGTAAATACCTGGGTGTCTGGCTTAACCCTCTCTTGATTTCTTCTCTCACTTCAGTACACTCCACACCAAGCTGCGCCTCTAAACTTGATTTGCTCCATCAGCACAAAGCCATTCTGTCCCTCCCATAGGTGGGACTTATTAGTCAAATGGATCCTCCCTGCCTTTGACTATGCAGGTATAGTTACAGCGCTGCCCTGCCACCTCTCTTGCCAAACTGGATGTGCTATTCCATGCTTTCTGTCAGTTTGCCACCAGCTCTCCTTGCTTACACACTGCTGTGACCTTCCTCCTCCACTCCTCCAGTCACTTAGCATGACACTCCTCTCACTGCTCCACCTTCATTTACCAAGTATTGGTTTGGCTCTCCCTTCTTACCTACCTGTCTCCTTTCTTCCTCGCATCTGTACCTCAGCTGGTAAACTCTCCTTCTCCTACAAGTTCCCTCCATCTGGAACAGTCTTCTCTCCCAACCTGTCTTTCACCCTCCTTCCCCATATCAAGCACATACTCAGACCAACCCCAGTCACCTCCTGCAGCTGTACCCCATCCTAATACACAACCTTAAAATGCCCAAATTCCAGTCCACCCTAGGACATTCTCTGTACAAATGCTGATCCTCATTGTATTTTAACTGTATAGTTTCTCTAATGTATATATATATATATATATATCTTTACATAGTTCCTAGTTTTCGTTTATGATTGTACATAGTCTCCTTGTTTTGTATAAATGTATTACCTGGACTGTCACTTCTTTTGTCATTTGACTGCTATTGTATTTTTATTTGCTGTATATCTGTCACCCTCCTGTTACCCCTCCCTCGGGTCACACCTGAAACAAGCCACGGCTCATGGTGCCTTTCCGGTTATCAACGTTTAAATAAATAAATAAAATAAATACATCTACCCGCTGTGAATCCATGCTGTTTGAGGTTCAGCTGCCTGCTGGCTTAGGAATGTTATAATCCTCTGTTTGAGCAGTGACTCCGTCAATTTCCCTACTATTGGGGTGAGACTTACTGGTTACTCTTCCTGCTGCCTGATTTGTGTAGTAGGACTACTGTTGCCCACCTCCAGTCTTTGGGTACCACTCCACTCTCCAGGGATTTAGTGAATAGCTTTGCTAGTGGGGCTGCCAGCTCTCTCCCCCAGCTCTTTTAAGATTCTGGGGGTGAATCTTGTCCAGTCCCATTGCTCTGTCCACCTTGAGTTTGTTTAGCGCCCAGTACTTGCTCCTCCGTGAATGGGCTAGTGTCAACCTCTGCTCCCGAGGTGCTGTGTTTTTGAGTGCTGGTCCATTTCCTGGATCTTCCTCGATAAATACTGAGCAGAAGTACTTGTCTAGGATTTCTGCCTTTCCAGGTCATCTTCCGCTATCCTCCCTTCACTTGTCGCAATCTTCACTATCCCTCCTTTTGATTTCCTTTTTCCCTGATATACCTAAAGAAGGCTTTGTCGCCTTTCTTTGCTCCAACTGCAGTCTTTACTTCTGTCTGGGTCTGTAGCCAACTCCGCTTTCTGGAAAACCTGTAATGTTGGAGACATGGACAAGCTCCTGGACAAGGAGTCTAAACCATGCAGTAAATAAAGGGTATGCTAAGCCCTCCTGGATCTCCGTCAGGTGAGCTACGCTCTAATGGTGGCCAATTTCAGTTACTCCCTTATGGGAGTGCTAGACCATGTCCTCTTCCCTACCTTCGAATTGCAGATACTGGTGAAAATGGTCAGAAACCAGAGTCAAATGCTGGCTAAACATCAGCTCCAGACGGCCTTGAATATTGGTGATTCTTGCACCTGTTCCATGGCAGCAGCCATCATGATGCATCGCAGAGCCTGGCTGTGGATTTCTACCATCATGGCGATACCCAGAATATGTTGGCCAATGTTCTCCTTTGGGCACCCACTTTTTGGCCCAGGGTTGAGGGGCATCTCATGAGGACTGAGAAGTCCAGTTCCACCCTGGATTCTGTGGCTTCCTCACAGAAGGACCAGAAAGGGCAGAAACAGAAAAATAAGCCCTTCTGTTTCAGCTCTTTCAGTGACAGCAGCCTAATCAGCAGCAGCCCCAGCAGGAGAAATCTGAGGGTTGGGGTCCCAAGACCAAGTTCCCTGGTCAGGGCCCCACAGAGGGTGGAGGTAAGGGTATTTAGTGGTACCCTCCAGTAGTAGCTGCTGGTGCCCCTCAAAAGTGTCTGGTGATTGGTCAGGGGTGTCTACCTCCCGCCCATCCAGTCCCTGCCTCAGCTCCCCATGGGAGATGGCTTCACCATTTCTGGTACAACTGGTCCATTACTTTGAACAGATAGGTGCTAGAAGTGGTGGGCAGATGATTACCTCTCAACTTTGAGGTTCTCCTGCCTTACTGACCCCATGAACCAAGGGGTCTGTGATGTTGCAGAACATGCTGTCCATCCTCAGGGACAGTGTTGCTCAGCTCCTTGAGAAGGAGCCATAGCCCATGTCCCAGACTCCATGGCCAGTCAAGGTTTCGTGTCCAGCTACTTCCTGGTTCAGGCTGAGGAGATCAAGGAACCAAAACTGGCATGGCCAATCTGGGGCTTTGGTTCTGCACAGAAAGGGTTTTGTATCAGTTCCAGGTCATACCCTTCGGCCTCTTGTCTCAGCCCAGAGTCTTCACCAAGTGAATGGCAGTGGTAGCCGCCTTCCTGGGGTGCCAAGGCTTCAAGGTGTATCCCACGGGATGACTGACTGATAGCTGGGGAGTCCAGGAAGGCCATGGAGTGGTCCAGGGATCTGGATCTCCAGACCTGCAGAGACTTGGGCCTGCTGGTCAACCAGCCAAGTCCCAACTGATCTCCTTGCAGGTGATTCACTTGCCGGGCAGAGCCAGACTCCCAGTGGGCCAGGTTCTGCCTCCCTGCAGACTGTGCATTTGGTTTTACCTCCTTTGCCCAATTGTTTCAGGTTGGGTGCATGCATCCTGCACCAACATTGTCCAGTGTGCTGGCTGGTGAATGCAGACCCTGCAGTGGAGTTGGGCCATTAGTGGTCCCAGTGCCTAGGACACTTGGACCAGCCAGTCCAGTGACCCAGCTGATGTGGGATGCCATTCATTGGTGGGTTATCCCAGAATATCTGGAGGAAGGAGTCTCATTTGTCTGCCCAGGGCTGACCATCACTCTCATGACGGATGCATCTCTGGAGGTGTAGGGAGCCCACTGTGGGACCCCAGCGCCCATGTGTACTGGTTCCCCAGGAGACCTGTCACCACATCAGCCTGCTGAAACTCCATGCAGTGCAGCTAGCTCTGATGGAAGTCATTCCTTTAGTCAGGGGTCACGTCATGCAAGTCCACACAGACAACACAATGACCATGTTCTACCTGAATGGGCAGGGTGGCATGCACTCCCTTCCCTTGGGTCAGGAGGCCTCTGCACCTGGACTGTCATGCACAGCCAGGGTGCAGCTCTCCTGGTGATTCATGTCACCAGGGCAGACGATCAGGTGGCAGATGCTCTCAGCCAGGTGGAGAGATGTCACATGAGTGGTCCCTGAATCAAGAGGTGGTGGACCACTTGTTCTCCCCATAGGGTACATGTCTGGTGGCTCTATTTGCCTCCTGGAAGAATGCAAAATGAGGATGTTTTGTGCCAACTGCCAGAGTCCAGGACACTGATGTGGGATGCCTTCATGAGGCCTTGGACCCCGGGCCTCTGTACGCCTTTCCTCCCTTCCTCTTGATCCACAAGGTGGTGGTCAAGGCCCAGAAGGACAAGAAATGGATGATTGTGATAGCTCCAAACTGGCTTGGGGCAGTTCTGGTAAACTCTCTTGAGGTCCTTCTCCCCAGTGAGAAGCCCTCCTGGGCCATCCACGCTTCCATGACTGGCGTGAGGAAGCCGCTGGCCTGACACACAGCTCCGCTGCATCCCGAGGATCTCTCTGGCACCCAAGATCCAGGTATGGCACCAGCATATGTCTCAGAAGCTGGTGAAATGATCGACTCCCAACCCATCAGACAAGGAGCTCATTGGCTGCTTTCAGCAGCATCTAAGCTGAGGTTACCGGTGCCTGCTGGCTTGTTTGGGCTGTCTGGGGCCATTGATTTTAACAGTGGGGTTTTCGGCCCACCCCACCACCTCTCCCCAGGCCCCCTTAAATACATCCTAGCACCGCCTCCCACAGTACCTACTACCCTGTTGGCTAATACCGCTCGGATACCTGATATGATTAACTCCCTTCTTCCTGTAACAAGGGGTATCAAAATAGGGCTTACTTAAAGCTACTCTTGTCATTAAGCTACTATCCCCACCTGATAGAAGACCAAAACCATATGGCTCTTAGTCTCTCAGTGGTGACCTCCCTTTCTACTTGAGTGGGAATAGATTCAAAATTTTACTTGGCCTCCTTACTCTTGTCTCCTCCAGCAGGGACAAAACTCCCAGAAACTCGGCAGCATTAGAAAGAATTTTCTCAATCCCACATCTAAGTCCTACTGGCTCCCACTACAAGCGCTTTGCTAGCTCAACATTATATCTCATGAACAAGGCTGATTATCCATGTCAGCATTCCCTGCTCTCTCAAAATCGTCTGTAATAACTTTGGCAACATGCTTCTCCCAATGACTAAAAGTGTTCTTCTGTTATACTCCTTCCTGGCCTGTCTCCATCATAACCTAACCAGCAAGGCCCGCGCCCTGCACTACCCCTCTCCTCCATCATACCTCAAACAAGCTAACCCTAACATGACCTACGCCATGCCTCACAAACAAGCCAGCCCATCACCCCCTATTCACTGTCCCTCGTGACTAAGTGCAAAAACAGCTTCTGTATGTGCACTGGCACCGACCGCATGGAAGTCTCCATTTATATGCTCACCTACTATTCACTCCCAGCTCTGTTTACTCCTGCTTTCTGGTGACATTGAACTAAACCCTGACCTTTCAAGAAGACTCAGCCAACTCACAATCTCTATCCAAACTGGACAGACATAAAAGGACTCAAGATAGCCACATGAACATCCAAAGCATTAGATAAAACAGATGAACTCAAGGCTGGTTCTGAACTATAAGCCAGATGTCCTCTGCTTAACTAGTCCTAGCTAAACCATCTGTACAATCTCACTAGTTGCCCTCCCAGGTTACTCCACCTGCCATTGGGACATACACTGTAAGAAAGGAGGAGGTACTGATATACACAAGAGTAGGGCTGACAGTTCATGAACTACCCGACATAAGCATCAACCCTGACACTGACCACCTATTCATCTCAATCACCCTCTGCAAAATCAAACAGCTGACCATTGGTTGTATCTACCTGCCCACTAAACTCATGTCCACCTCCTTCATTGAACTCCTCACCAGCCTCGACACCCTCCAACACAGAGACATCATACTTTGTGGCAACTTCAATCTTGATTGGCTGGACCCAAAAACGCATACTATAAATTGTCTATTTCTGATGCCAGATTGGAACAACTAATTGGTCTACCAGCAAGACTTAATATGAAATCAGGAAATCACCCTACTTGACTGCATGTTAATCAACAACAGAACCTACATCAGGCTGCGAGTCCTTCCCGATACACTAAGTGATCACTCCCAACCTTCTGTATTTGGAAACAACTTTCCCCACCCTCCCCTAAAACCTTCAGATCCAGAGATCTGACAAACTTCATCCTCTGAATTCTTGTACAGCCTCTCCTCCACTGACTGGACCCCAATCACCACCCTTCCTGACATAAATCAGGCCCTAGAATAATTAATAGACACGTTCACCTACTTCCTTGATCTTCATGCCCTCTTCAAGCTGAGAAGGGCGAAGGAATTCATTCCCCTGGCTCTCCCAGGAACTATGGCTCCTAATGCGGTCTAGAGTCAAGTCTTGGTGATCCTATAAAAATCAGGACTCCACGCAGATTGGAACTGCTACCGCAGTTGTGGAATGCCTATAAAGTCAAAGTAACAAAATCTAAACACAACTGTCTACATTCCCAGCAAACAACCTTGGTGACCCTAAATGCTTCGGACACATGTCAATGCCTCCTTAAGTGCAATGAATGCAAAACACCTCAGACCATGATCTCTAAGGGATCAGAACTATCCTCGCCCCAAGATCACAGCAAGGATAAACTTGTTCTTCATCAACCTTGATGTATACAAGTCTGGTCTCCCTGATACCCACCCTATATCACAATCGTCCCCACGAAACCCACCACCCCTCTTTCATATAAAACTCACCTTGCGCAAGGAAGTCCTTAAGCTCCTAAAGGGTTTTAACCCTGATAGTCCCCTGGCTTTGACTCCTGCCTCCCAGATTCCTTAAGATTGGTGCACACGTGTTGGCTCTCCCAATCGCTCAGTTGATTAATTGATCTTTCCTTACATGCTCCATTCCGGACAAATGGAAAACTGCCATAGTTGTCCCGCGCACAAAACTGGCCCATCCAATCTCATTAAAACTATAGACCCGTATCCATTCTGTGTTCTATTGTGAAAATCCAAGGCGACTCCTATATAATCAGCTGTACTCTTTCCTTGAACAGACCAATGCCCTTACAATACATCAACATGGCTTCAGGAAATCTCACGGGACCAAATCTGCACCTTTGAAGGTCACCTCAATATATTTCATGCCATGGATCAAGATAGTGCCATGGGGCAGTCTTCATTGATCTTATGAGGCCTTTGACCTTGTTACCCACTCTCTCCTCATTTCCAAACTACAATCCTTAAGCCTTGACTCCAGCTCCCTTCGTGGATCTCTAGCTATCTATTCAACCGTTTCCAATGTGTCAAATGGGCTGGTGCCCTCCCTCTATCTCCTATCATGGACAGGGTCCCCAAGGTTCCATCCTTGGGCCCCTACTTTCTTGATCTTTATCAAGGATCTACCTTTCAATTCATGGGGGCTTTGATCCAGCTTTATGCAGGTGATGCCATATTATACCGGCATGGCATAGACATATCTGTCATTCAAACTGACCTAGAAATCGACTTCCGTGTCTGTGAAGCATGGTTCAAAGGTAACCTGCTGGTTCTGATCACAAAGAAAATGAAATCCATGCTGTTCCATCATACCTCATTTGTCTCTACCTCCCAGCCTCCCATGGTTATTAACTCATCCTTTGCGAACCTCTCGGAGGGTGAGCTCATTCAAATACCTGGGTATAACCCTTGATGAACATCTATCCCTTGACACGACGTTAACTGCATTATCAAAACTACCAATCAGAGCTCACCCTACTCCATCGTGCTGCCCACTACCTTACTCCTTGCTCTAGAAAGACCATTGCCTCGGCTACACTTCTCCCTGGTTTATTCTATGGTGCACCCATAATTCACTCCAGTAAGGGTCACCACGCATGCCAAACTTAAACTCACCTGCCACAGGGTAGCTCGCTTTGCAGCTGCAGCACTCTGCCTGGGCCCACCACTGCGACATCCTTAGGTCCCTAGGCTGGCCTCGACGAGCCCAAATTAACTTCCCAGTGTTATGCACACCTTTAAACTCATACATCCCCTTCCCACCCATCCTCTCTGGCCTGCTCACTCTGAAATCCTTCCTCAGGACCCTCCACCACTCCCACCTCCCTTTACTTAACCATCCCAAAGTTCATCTAGCCGTTGGTGAACAGTCCTTCACCTTCTCCGCACCACAATTATGGAATACTCTCCCATAGCTTACTCTTTGTACCCTCTCCCGCTTAAGAAACGTTTTAAGGAAATCCTCTTCCCCACTCAATCTGTAGCGCAATTGCACTTAACCGCTTAGCATCTCGAAGGGCACCCCCACCACCTGTCTTCTCTGGACTGTCAAATATTCTCCAAAATCATCTTTCTTTCACCACTTTGCTCTACCTCTCCCATGGTATCTCCGACCCTCCTACCCTCACCCCAAATCCCCCTACCCCTTGCACTCTCTTCTCACATCTACTTTTCTGTAAATATGTTTGCTTACTGAACTATGTATTTTATTTGTATGCTGCAACTTCTACTGGCTAGTTCACCTTGACCAGTGCTTCAGGCCTCTAGCCTACTCCAGGGTTTAACATCACAGGACCTTCACAAGCCTACCCTAGGAAGATCAGCGGAGGATCCAACTGGATCAGCATCAGAATCATTACCCTGCTACTGAAAGAATTGACTCTCTGCTCACCTTACAACTGTGTGTGTATATTTACTCGTATCTGGACTCTGATGTACTTGTACTCCTATGTTTTTACCTCCTGCTAATATTCTGTTTATATGTATAATATGTTACCCAAATGTCTATGTTACCCAAAAGCACATGTACCAATTTGTGGAGTATCCTTGCTTCCTGGGTCGCCCTGAAAAGGACTTGTCTGTCTCAGTGGGCTTACCCGTTATCAAAGTTCAAATAAATAAATAAAATAAATAGTAATGTAGGGACCTTCTTGCGCCATCAGCTCCCACCAGAAATGTTCTGTTTCTAGGGACATGGATATGTTGTTCATCCACACTCATTGGCAGTATCCTTGCCGCTTTAAATCTTGCGGAAGGTCTTCAAGCTTGCTCCTCCCACCCACCGGGTGGTATAACTCGGCTCCGCCCCATGGCGCCAGATCTTCCTTACCACTTGGAGCTCAGGTTCCTCCTTAACGCTCTGCGTTGCGACTGGTTCCTATTCTCTGTTGGATTTAAAATAATATTTTGCAAAAGACTTCGAGTCTTGATCCCCGCTTGACTGCGATGGACAAATCGACTCCAGGTTTGGAGATGCCCATGCGGGGCAGAAGATGTCTCGACGGATCCATACCCACGTGTGTCTACTGCTTAGGCCTTGAGCACGACCGCGCAGGCTTGCGACCTGTGCTCATCTTTCTCAAACCTACGTCCTCGAACCGTGCTGCCCGATTGCAACTGAGGCGTCCCGAAGCGTTTCCCTCGGTGAAGTCCAAGGAGGCCCGTTGGCGGTGTCCATGGCGCGTGTCGGCGGATCAGCTCGAGCGGATGGTCGCTTTAAGAGGAGGCGGCGCTGGTCAGATCTTCCTCGGCCGCGCATTTATCCCGCCTCTCTGGGTTCTTCCTACACGGCTTCCTTTAAGGAGCTTTGTCTGTCCCTCTCCACTAAAGGAGAAGGGCTCGCCTGCTGGACCTTATTCTCGGTCCAAAAGAGGACAAGGGTAAGTCCCCTCGTCGGCGCTCTTGGGAGGCGGAAGATCCCCTCTCCCAGGCCGTGGGCCGTCGGCTTCGGTCGGCCGCTCGGCTTGACCACTGGCCTCACGGTGTCCCCGCTGGTCAGTTGACCGAGACTCCACTGATGAAGTCGAGATTTTTCTCGACCCATTGGACGGGCTGTCGCCTTTAGCAGCCGAGATTCCCTCTCCCGGTTCCCCGGGAGGAGTTGAGGATCCTGTGGCTCGCCTGTGCCTCCGGTTCCGAGCCCTCGGATGGACCTTCCGAGCAAGGAGTGCGGTTCCGCCGACACCTCCCGCACCGACCCCGAAATTCCGGGACTCGGTCTCGGTCTCGACCTCAGTCCAGCCGCTCCCACTGTCATAGGCGGTCTCGTCTCGGCATCAAGTGAGCGGCGCATTCCCTCGCCCTCCTCTCGGATGAGGGAGGCTTCGCAAATTACGCCGACGGCACGAGGACCTTATGTTGCAACAGCCCTCCTGGCCGGGAATAAGCCGACCCGCGCCTTTCCCCGCCATTATGGCTGTCACCGAACGGCCGACACAACCCTCGACTTGTCCGAGGAGTTTATACCCAGGCCGGTTGTTCGGCCAAAACCAGCTGCTCCACCGATTCCGTGGAACCTCCGCCCACAGCCAATTGGTCGGGGCTCCGACCAAGGATTCTCGGTCGGCTAAGGGTTTACCCCATCGCTGTCAGTTACCCTCACTCCCGACCCACCCCGGCAGGTGAAGGTGGCTCAGGCCAGAGGCAGTTTTTCGAGGACTCTTCCGAGTCCGGAGACGATTCCTCCTTCTTCTCCAAGCGACTGGACTTGGAGTCTTCAGGAGGTCAGTCAATGGACGATAGCTCCGCCGTCCTTCCTAGGACTGCTTCGGCTCATCTCGAGTCTACCGGGATGGAGCTCAACCCGCTTCCAAGCGGGCCAGGTATCCTCACGGAGATTCTGGACCGAGGGGATTCTCCGACGGAGGCCTTTCCGTGGCCGAGGCCATAGTGGGTCCGGCACTGGAACTTTGGCAGCGCCCTGCTTCCTGCCCTGCGCCTTCGCCAGGATGGCCAGGGAAGTATCGCGGTCCCTACCGGTTCCTTGTCCGGTTTGAACACCCTCTGCTGAGGGGTTGGTTACCGACAGCGCTTTCGCGCCGGGCAACGCCAGGATGTGGACAAACCTCCTGACAAGGAGTCCAAGAAATTGACTATGTCGGGCGAAAAGTCTACGCTAGTCCTCTCTCGCCTTCGCCAGGCCAGTTCGGCCGTCTCATGGCACATTTTTCTCATGCCCTGTTGGGCTCCCTGGATGAGGTCATCCTCATCTTCCCGCCGATCTGCAGACTACGGTTAAGCAGGTGCGGGACCAGGGCAGGGCAGTGGCCAAACAGCAGCTCCAGACTGCTTTGGATGTAGGGGACTCATGTGTAGATCGGGGTCGCCGAGTGGCTATGCGTCATGGGCTTGGCTGAGATATCCACCTTTACTCGGATACCCAGCACAAGTTGGCGGATGTTCCTTTTGGGGACTGACCTCTTCGCCCTGGGGTGGAAGGTCCACCTGCAGAGGATCGAGAAGTCCAATGCCACCTTGGACTCGGTCTCTTCGCTCAGAAGGACAAGGCCGCAAACCACAGCCTAAGCCCTTCGTCCTTCTGTGCCCCGGCGCCCGCCCAGCAACGTCAGGGCCAGCAGGCTCGGCCTTGGCATCCCAAACCCAAGCAGCGGCTTCCTCTAACAGGAGGCAGGGAGGAAAGGGCCCAGGAGGTCCCTCGGCGGTCCCTCCTCCAAGCCTGCCCAGTGACGGGCTGAGGGGTGTCGCCCCATCCCCGCCACCTATCCCCTGGGTTCCCCGTGGGACGGCTCCGGCACCTCCGTTCCGCCTGGTCCGCTGTTACCACGGACAGGTGGGTCTTGAGGTGGTGGGAAGAGGCCTGCCTCTGGAATTCGAGCAGGCACCACCCTTCAGAGCCGTCGCCCTCGGGGGCTTCGGGATCCCCAGCCTCACTGGCGGCTCGTCGAGCCGACATCACTCTCCTCCTCCAGAAGGAGGTGGTAGAGGTGGTGGACCTCCTTCAGACCCAGGGTTTGTGTCCAGGTACTTCCTGGTTCCGAACGGACGGGGGCTGCCCCATTCTCGACTCCACACGACCTAAACAAGTTCCTAAGGTCTCGAACTTCAGGATGGTCACTCTGGCTCAGATAATACCATCCTTGGAACGCCGTGTGGTTCTGCTCTCTGGACTTGCAGGACGCGCTTTTCACGTCCCTATCCGTCTGTCTCACCAGAGATTCCTTCGCTTCCGAGCAGAAGGATCTCTTCGAGTTCCAGCCATGCCCTTCGGCTTGTCTCCAGCTCCCAGGGTCTTCACCAAATGCATGGCAGTGGTGACAGCATTCCTCTGGCGGCCCGAGGGTCCGGTGTACCCTTACCTGGACGACTGGCTGATAGCAGCTCCTCCAGGAAGGAGGCGGAGGTCCAGAGATCTGGCCTCCAGGTCTGTTTCAACTGGGCCTCCTTATCAACGAGGCCAGAGTCGAACTCGAGCGAGCAGGTGATTTTATTCATCGGGCGCAGCTGAGTTCTCTTGAGCCAGGCGCGGCTTCGCGGACAGGGCCGAGGTTCTTTCCTCCTTTGCCCGATCATTTCTGGTTGGGCAATTTCAGCCCTGCCGGGACTTCCTCGCCTCCTGGGTCTCATGGCGCCTGTACCAGCGTGGTCCGTTGGGCCCGCTGGAACATGCGTCCTCTCAGTGGGACTGGCCAGCCAGTGGTCACAACGCCTGCGATCCCTTGACCAGCTTAGGTCGGTGACACAGGGATGTGGAATGCTCTCCAGTGGTGGACCGCTCCAGATCATTTGCAGGAGGGCATCCTGTCGTCTCGCCCGAGCCGACGGTCTCTCTGTCGACCGATGCCTCTCTGATGGGTTGGGGTGCCCATCTGGGGACACGGGCTCATGGCCTCTGGTCCCTCGGAGTCCTGATGCCACATCAACCTGTTGGAGCTCCGAGCGGTCCGCCTAGCTCTCACCGCCTTTGCTCCGCTCTCCGGGGTCAAGTGGTCCGAGTCCAGACGGACAATACCACGACCATGTACTATCTAAACCGCCAGGGCGGACGCGCTCCATGCTTCTATGCAAGGAAGTCTCAGCTTTGGTCACCGTGCGCAGCCTGGAGGCGGATCTCCTAGCCATTCACGTGGCAGGAGCCTCCAACACCCTGGCCGATGCCCTGAGCCGGATAGGGCTGCATCCCACGAGTGGTCTCTCCTGCCGGAGGTAGTACAGCATCTGTTCTCCTTTGGGGCACACCTCAGGTGGACCTGTTTGCCTCCATGGAGGACGAGCTGAGTCTGTTCCATGCCCGCCCCCTCAGCAGGGCTCGCTGCAGGGGATGCCTTCTCGAGGCAATGGACCCCAGGCCTCTTTCGCCTTTCCCATTTCCCTTGATCCACAAGGTGCTTCTCAAGGTGAGGAGGGACAAGGCGCAGGTGATTCTGATAGCCCCAGACTGGCCTCGCCAGTTCTGGTACCCAGATCTCCTCAGTCTCAGCTCCAGGACTCATGGCAGCTTCCAGCTCGCCGACCTGCTCTCAGTCAATCAGGGAAGGTGTTCCATCCGGACCTTCAATCCCTGCACCTGACGGCCTGGTTCCTGGCGGCTGGGGTTCCAGGCTTTGGGTCTTTCCGGCGAGGTCCTCAATGTAGTTGAGGCGTCCCGTAAGGGTCGACCAGAAAATGTTATGCCTTCAAATGGAAAAGGTTTTCCATTTGGTGTCAGAGCAAGGGCTTGGACCCTTCCTCCTGTTCCTTGGCAAGCATCTTGGACTATTTATGGTCCCTTTCTAGTCAAGGGCTTAGGTCGCGACCCTAGGGTGCACCTGGCAGCCATCTCTGCTTCCGGGCGGGCCGGAAAGCAGTCGGTGGGCGCAGGAGGAAAGTGGTCTGGCGCTTTTCAAAGGCCTTGATCACATTTCCTCCAGTCAGGGAACCCCCACCTCGTGGGATCTACTGCTAGTACTGGCAAAGCTCATGGGCAAGCCATTCGAACCTATGCACAGGTGTGCTCTCTCTCACCTGTCGTGGAAGACCGCCTTCTTGGTGGCTATCACGTCAGCCAGAAGGATGGGAGAGCTCAGGCGCTTTCCATTGAGTCTCCTTACCTGGTCTTCCACAGGGACAAGTTGTCCTGCGCCCCACCGAAATTCCTTCCGAAGGTGGTGTCGGAGTTTCACCTTAACCAAGTGTTGACTCTGCGGTGTTCTACCCCAATCACACCTCGGAGGCCGAATATAGGCTCCATACTCTGGATCCTAGAAGGGCGTCGCTTATTATAAGGAGCGCACGGCTGAAATTCGGGAGAGGTTCGCCAGCTGTTTGTCACCTACGCTGAAGCCGCATCTGGCAGACCTGCAGCCAAGCGGACGATAAGCAGGTGGGTAACCTCCTGCATAGATCTCTGCTATAAGTTAGCGGGCATGGAGCCTCCCAGAGGGATAAGAGCTCATTCTACCCGCCATACTGCTGCAACGGTGGCTGCTTCCAGGGACGTCCCTATCCAGGAAATCTGCAGGGCTGCTACCTGGAAGTCAGCAAACACCTTCATTACCCACTACCACATCGACCTTGAGTCACGCCGGGATGCTGGTTTTGGGGCCTCGGTTCTCCAGTCTCTCTTTCCCAAGTAAGTATATGGGGGTGTGCTGCCTGCCTCCTCCTCCCGGAGAACTGCTAGAGTCTGCCAATGAGTGTGGATGAACAACATATCCATGTCCCTAGAAATACAGGTTACTCACCTGTAACAGGAGTTCTAGGAATGGTATATGTTGTTCATCCTGACCCACCGACCTCCCGGCTTGACGCACAACCTGAGCTTCCAGCGGCCAGATCTGGCGCCATGGGGCTGAGCCGAGAGTTATACCACCTGGGTGGGTGGGAGGAGCAAGCTTGAAGACCTTCCGCAAGATTTAAGCGGCAAGGATACTGCCAATGAGTGTGGATGAACAACATATACCATTCCTAGAACTCCTGTTACAGGTGAGTAACCTGTATTTCCTGTGGGTCCTGTCACATCAGGGTCCAACCCATTAGTGGTAATCTATTGTGAAGATATTCAGGAAGATCAACAGTTACAGTAAGTAGCTTAATTTCCATTTTCTGACCTGGCCAGAGCCTGAGCTGGCACAACTCTGGAGCTATTGCCATATAGTAACCACTTTTTTTCTGTGTTCTAGGTCAGCAAGACCACTCTTGCTGTGAGGTGGATAGCAGAGTCTAACAGTGGCTCTGGCTCAGTATGCATTTATCTGATACCACTAACCCCTAGCAGGGGTATATGTACACACACGCACACACACACACACACGCCTGTATAGGTGTGCAAGGTATGCAGGGTCTCCAGTGTAGGAGAAAATACAGCACAGTGTGGCAGATGTACTGAAATAGACAGCGAAGGTCAAGTAGTCACAGGTAGGGGTAACAACTAAGGGTAAGACATAGTAGACATGAAGGAAAGGTAGCTACTGGTAGAAGGGAATGTAGGAGACACCCTGTCTAGGGTAGGGTAACAAATACATTTCAGAAAAGGAAAGGAAGAGACAGGAAGTCAGCGGGCATAGAAAGGAGGTGGAAAAGTACAGGAAGGTTTAATAGACAAAATGGTTAAGCAAGGAAAGAGCACGGGAGTGGTACAGTGTAACGCATGGAGTCAGTCTTTTGGGACATTCTGGAGACTGAGGTGCTGCCCCATTTACACTCACCTGTCTGGGAGGAGGGCAGAGATGGCAGGACTCTGGCCAAACTGGCAAGATGCAGATGACCTTTACTGCACCAAGGGGCCTCTAATCTGCCACCACTCCCCAGAGTATGTCTAGGCAGACGAGAGCAGTTGGACCTTGGTGGGCTCTGGGGTGGGGGCGGAAGGGTACACATTGCTCAGCCTGTACACCGCCCAATACATTTTCCATCCTTGCATAATGGGCAGCTGGGGAGGCACCCTTAGCAGTGGGGAGAAGGATGTGCGGACCTCTGAAGGGAAGGCCCCCAGGAGGGGAGGAAGAGGCCCCAGCTAAGGAGGAAGCAGCTGATGGTGTGGAACTCATAGTTGGGGGATAGACATGGAAGCAGGGAGTGGAAGGAGAGGGAGGTGAAGTGCTTCTGGTGCTTTGGCTTGGAGGGATAGTGAGCAGAGGCAAAGATCACTAGGGCAGCAGGAGATTGAAGGAGCTAAATGTCTTTGTCCAATGGGGGACAATTGACCTGGCAAGGGATAGGGTATGTATACTGCAAGGTAATTTCAGGAAGTTGGGAGGGGTCTTAAGGAGGTAGCATGCACAGTGGCATTTGTTGAGGTGTTACTTGTGTATGGCCAGGAGAGGAAAGGACACTCTGCACTTGGGCTTTTAACAGTTGGTTGAATGCACTGTGCATGGGGAGGAGCTATGGCTACATTGGGGAACTGGGGCTAGCCTGGAAGGATATGGGCCCATGCCATAGACAGCCTGTATCCTTCCAGGAGAGGGATCACAGTCCTTAGTGGGAGGTTTGAATGTTACTTGATGAGTACTTAAACTGGCTGGGGAAAGGCCATAATACCAAGGAGTCAAAAATTGCACCCCAAAATGAGGAAGCAACAAAGAGGAGGGCCCAAGAGGAGGAAGCTCCCCAGGGCAGAGGCACAAGAAGACAGGAGGGGACAAGGCAGAGGACAGGGGGAGTATAAATTAGGAAAACAAGCAGAAAGGAGAATGAGAAAGGTAATGGAGAAAGTAACAAGGGAAGAAGGGAGTCGGAAGTTTCAGGGAACAGCACAAGTGGGGATGCAGGAAGCAGGCAGGAAGGAATTAAAAAGTTCCAAGGACTCCGCATAGAGCACTAAAATGAAACACTTAACAGCATTGCTCAGTGCAAAACAGGTTTATTAGCCAAAGCAAATGCTCTTACCCCAGTGCTTTGTCAGTCAAGCGTTTGTTAGGGGTGTTGGCTACCACCTAGTCTCTTCTGTTCTACGTGGGAATCTCGCCCTCCTCCAATGGTGCCATCTCTTGTTTTCACCCTCTGGGTTGCCGTCTCTTGTTTTCACCCTCTGGGTTACTCCTCCCACATCACTATCAGGGGTCGCTATCTTTCTGCCCCGTAACAGGTCTTATAGTATGCTGCTACCTAGTTATACATGTCGGGCCAATAGAAATACAGGGTTAGTCTAGCCAATAACTTCCCATGACTTAGCCCCCAAGTGACTGGAGTACGATCCTCTATCACCTTTTTCCTATATGTCACGGGCATCACCACGTAGGCATCCACCTGCTTTTTCTGGGGTTGGACCTCATATGATATAGAACTTCCTTCCTAAGATGCACCTAATTAATCCCACTTTGAGATCCTCCTGTTGGGCCTCTCTGACTTGACAATGTCCTCCGGACAGCCTGTCCCTCCTCCCTCCCACCCCACTCCCCATCCCTACCTCTACCCTCTCCAGGTATTATCTAGGTATGTCCAGGTCTGTACCCCAATGTAACTTGGGTACCTTGTATATGACTGTAACCTATTATAAGTACATTATTATGTAACCTAAGTGTACTCTATGTTTAATGTTCTGCACCTGTACTGTTCTCACTGTTGAAACCACACTATGCAACTCTGTCTACCCCTGTGACGAGGTGCTTTGTAAATGAGTCCATGACTCAAAGGTTGTAAATCCAACTTTTCTAGTAAATAAATAAATAAGTTCATACCACCATAACCTGTCCCCCATGCCACCATTAACCTGTCTCCCATCCATGATTTTTACTTATTCTCTTAACTGGGTAACTTCAGGATCCCCACCTGCAACTTTCCCAGTCAGTACCAGGAGAACAATCATTTTTAGTAGGAGGAGGTTTAAAACATGCAAAAGTCTCTTCAGCCAAAATGGCTTCTTCAATCTTGCTTGAAGTCTTCTCCCCAGTAAATACATTGCCAGTCAAAGTCTTACCTGGGTCTCCTCTTCTAGATTTGCCGTCTTCCATGAAATAGCAGCCCGGAAAAATGGCCAACAATGGGAACTCCACAAACGGTCACAAATGCTGCATCAGGGGTCCTCCTCCTCCTCCAGAGCCCATGGATCCTGTGCCACCAGTTCTTCCTCAACATCCTCCAGTGGGACCTCTCAGAGTAGTTCCTGGCATGTCTGCTCCGCCTCTCTCTGGCGTCGATCAGCCTCCAACCATCTCCCACTCATACAGTGAAGAAGCCGTATCAGGATCTCCATTTGGCCATTGCGTCCATCTCGACCCATCAGTGGTTCCTCATCTCTGTCACCATCTCCAGCAGGCACTGTCCTTATCTCACCTAGCGCCATGCACCTCTGCCGTGTATCTTGATACCAGGTGTGCACCAACTGAGTGGACTCCCCTTCTTTCTTCGGATGTCAGACAGATCCCACTCTGACACCATATGTCACCGGCGGGGTATAGGATAGCACAATTTCAGGCAGACCACAAGTCAGGTGCATAAAAAATGCATGATTGCATTTATCATTTTATTTTCATCAAGTAAAATATACAGAATGCAAAATGATAAGTCAGAGAACTGCTTAGCTTCAACAGTTTCTAAGGCTTTTCTTCAGCGTAGCATAAATCAAACAGTGTGAAAACACATGCTACCAAAAGTCTTCCACCTTCCTCAGTCAGTATTCAACTGACCACTCTCTCTCTCTTCTCTCAGCACTGAGGTAAGGCTTTTATAAGCTCACTAGAAGTTGGAAAACAATTTCCCCTGCCTTTTGATTAACAGCAGATATAACATAAAACTAGTCACAAGGGGCCACTGTTGCACCACAGAGAACAGTTATTTGGCACCTGGAGCACATTACATAACTTGTTTACAACATTGTTAAAGGTCAGACCTGAGATCAGAACATTCTGTGCTCTCTTAAACTCTCTTGCAGGGTCATATTACCTCATGCTGTCTGCTGCAAATATATCTTAGAAGAGGGCTGCTCACATCTAGAAAAGAAGACACAAACTTTGTTTTTCTTATATGAAAACTGCCCTCTCATTTAGTAACTGTACTCTTAGGTTTGTTTTGAGTTAATATGCACAGAAGCTTTATAAGCACTTGAGCACTTAATTTATAACCAGCCAACCAGCATGTTGGACATTATACAAAACATATAAACTGCTTGGGGAAGGGTTTCAATTTATCCCAGGGTGTCCACTACAACAGGGTCACCCTGTCACAGATAGGAAAAGAGGTAGCTAATGGGGATAAGACTTTCTTCAGATACTTAAGTGAGAAGAGGAAAGCAGGGTGAGGTATAGCGAGGATAAGGAGGGTGACAGGAGGAGACTGCACAGGAGAGGATCAAAAAAGCAGACATCCTGAAAGGGTACTTCTGCTCAGTCTTCACAGTGGGAAGGGAAGACCACCAAGGAGCAGCTGGTCAAGGGGAGAGGTGGACACAAGTCCATTTTCAGAGGCAAAAGTCCTGAAGTGACTTCTAGCTCTGAAAGTGGACAAGGGTATGGGACCTCACAGGATACACCCAAGAGTACTAAAGGAACTCAGGAGGTGCTAGCTGTCCCACTGATGGCTTTATTTAACAGCTCACTAGAAACAAACATAGTTCTGGAGGAATAGATGAGAGCAGATGGGGTCCCTCTGCATAAAAGCAATAGCAGGGCGGAGGCTAGCAACTATGGCTGGTTACTCCCACATTAGTGGTGAGGAAATTAATGGAAACCCTGTTAATAGAAAGGGTGCTAGAGTATCTTGAATCCAGTGGGCTACAAGACCAAAGGCAGCATTGATTCACGGTGTGTGTGGGGAGGGGGGCCATGCCAGACAAATCTGATTGATTTCTTTGATTGGGTGACCAGGGAACTAGATCAGGGGAGGGCAGTGGATGTGGTGGCCTATCTGGACTTTAGCAAGGCTTTCAACACTGTGGCACACAGCAGACTAATAAAGAAATTGAGCAGCCTAGGGGTGGGATCCAGAGTGGTGAATTGGATAGGTGACAGAGGGTGGTGGTTAACGGCTGTCACTCTAATGAGGGAGAGTGACCAGTAGGGTGTCACAGGACTCAGTACTGGGACTGATTCTCTTCAGTGTCCTCATAAGTGACTGCTGAAAAACTGGAAGGAAGGTAATGCCCTTTGCAGATGACACAAAAGCTATAATAGGGTGGGCACTCAGAAGGGGGTGAAGAGAATGCATAGGGTCTTCTGAAATTGAAGGAGTGGTCAAGATCATGTTAGTTGAGGTTCAGTGCCAAAAATTACAAAATCGTGCACAAAGGGCATAGGAGCCCAGGAACTGAGTAAAGGATGGTGGTGGGGGTGGGGTGGGGTACTGACAGTCTTTAAGCAGGAAAGGGACCTTGGGGTTATCTTATCTAATGACCACAAAGTGGCAGGCAGTATGACAAAGCAGTGGGTCGGGCAAGTGGGTTGTTGGGTTGCATAAGTACTGTCAGTAATGTAAAATCTTGTTACATGGCTGCTTTTCCTATTTTACTCAGTGTTGACACCTGTTTCTAAACTTCACTTTATAGCTGTTGTACAATTGTTCATATAATCAGAGCTGCCTGTATAAGCAACTGTTTCATTTGCTTGAAATGTTCTGCCTTCACCATGCTGTGTTTTCATGAACTGTAACCTGCTCATGTGGAAATGTTAATGCAAATTGTTATTTGTTCTTGTTCTTGTGAAATGTACTCTCCGGTCGTACCTGAAAATAGGCACACTGTTGTCTAGTGTACTTACTCGGTTACCAAAAACAAATAAATAAAAATAAGTAGCTGTATTTCCAGAAGGAGGAGGAGATGGTGCTACCACTGTATTGCTCACTTGTGAAACCCCACGGGAGTATTGTTTCCAGTTTTGGAGGCTGCACCTCAGAAAGAACATAGACAGGGTGGATGGAGGCAGTCCAGAGGAGGGCAACTAAAATGGTGCAGGTTGCATCAAAAGCCCCATAAAGAGAGCGAGGATCTAAATATGCACACCCTGGAAGAAAGGAGAGGAGAGCGACCTGATGAGACCTACAAGTATCTCATGGGATAAACAGGGTGTAGGAGAGTCTCTTTAATGAGGAAGAGCACCAGGATCAGAGGGCATGTGATGATGCTGCAGGGGGACATTTAGAAGGGACGTGAGGAAGTACTGCTGTACTTCACTGAAAAGGTGATGGACGCCTGGAATTGGTTGGGCCAACTGTCCTTTTCTGCCAACAAATTCTGTTTCTGTCTCCAGTTATGGTAAATACACAGCTTTTTTTAGCATGTGAGTTATGGCATTATAAATCTATTTTAAAGTAAAAAAAAGAATATTTCTCCTTGGCTGGTCAGTACCTATACAGAAAGTACAACAGACTCAATAACACAGAAACCTGCATCACTAGATGGATTTTCTTTTAAAATCCATTACTGTATCACTAACGTTTGCTGTAATTATTTTTGTAGGAAGCCTGCCCCAACTACTTTGAAAGCAGGAGAACTGCGTACACACATCAGTCGTTGCCACGTCTGTATGAAGCGAACATAGTACACCTTGATCCTGGCATATTATGTGGAGACTTTTCAAACTATGGTGCTATTCTTGAAGAGATTTACAGTTATATCCTGTGTACCTCACTGTTGTATAAAATGAAGAAAGTGTAGTAGTACATTTTAAAAAGGAGCTTAAGCCATTAACACATTCTAAAGCAGTCACGTGCTCCGTAACAAAACAAAAAAACCAAAACAGTAAGCTTCTACAGTTTCAGCATAACAAAAGGCACTTTGAGAAAGGAGTCAATGCACTGACAATGTATGGAATCGAGGGCTTGTTCAGAAATTCTGAAAGTGCTGCAAAGTGTTCACTGCCCTTTCTATGATTTCTTTTATACTGTATATATTAATGTGCCTTGGATTTCTATAGAGTTTCTTGTTTTGTTTTGGTTTTTTTTTTCGTTTTTTTCTTCTTTTTTGTTATAGAAATGTTTATTAGCTGTCTAAGAACCACTAAACTGCAATATTTGAGATATTTAAATACTGACCATTGTATAAATTAATACTAATGTAAAAGGCTTAATCAAGTTATCTGGTAGAGTATTAGGAACCCTTGTTTTTAGGTTGTGTCATGACACCAGAATACCAAACATTTGACAACTAAGTGCTTTTAAGTGTTAATGTGGGGAGACAGGGCAGATATGCCAAAAGAGATGTTAGGTATTTTAGGCAAACAACATACATATTTACAAGAATATACTGTTTGAATAATGCTGATCGGAATACTCCATGAGGCACAGGCATGCTGTATATATCACATAAAACATACATACATAATATATACCTGTGTCTTTTGA
Organism: Neoceratodus forsteri; assembly: GCA_016271365.2. Classification (NCBI taxonomy): domain Eukaryota; kingdom Metazoa; phylum Chordata; order Ceratodontiformes; family Ceratodontidae; genus Neoceratodus; species Neoceratodus forsteri. The sequence goes on from CM057459.1 coordinate 79,509,432, forward strand.
AGTGCAGTCGTGGTACTGTATTACTTAAGTCAATATTATTACCTGATCAAACATACCAACACACAGTAAATGAGAGTTAATTTATGATTGACTTCTGGAATGTTTCACTAATTTAATATTTCATAGACCAAGTCTCCAATAAAGTAGTGCAGATTTGAGGATCTGAATTTAAAATAATGAATTTAAATGCAAAAAAGAAAATAAATTGATACCATGAATGGAAAAAACTGCTTAAAGCCACACACAAGTGGTAGAAGCCACAAAGACAGCATCATAAAACATGCTGAAAATAAGTAATAATAAACGCATTCTTCATCTAAGCATTTTATAGTGCACAGAGACAGCTTGTTCTGTATGGATATCCATCCTTACTGTACCAGAATGCTGTTGTACTACAGTGCAAAGATCATGGGATATAGTAGTACCCTTCTGGGGTACAACAGTGTTCCATGAGCTATCAGTATCCACGAGCCCACCTGGTGCTTCACTGCAGCTGAAAACAGCTGCACAGTCATCAAATCCGAATCTCGGCTGAGTCAACAAGATGGCTACAACACTGTTTTCAAAGGTCTGACTGAGTGTTAGAAATCTATAGAGGAACAAGCTGTCTCTATCGCCGTGAGGTTTTATGTTGCATGTATTCTGTCTGAGTCAGGAGTTAAACAGTTTCATTTTGTTAGAACGTGTTAGAAATGTCTATGAACAGAATGAGAGTTTCACTGTTAAAATGAATCAGAACAGTAAAAAAAAAAAGGTTTTCCTTAAATAGCTGTCTTGGAATTTATTTAAACCAGTACATTTCTTCTGTATACACTATAAAAATATTGGTTGGGCAAATACATGCCTAAACAGCCCATGTGGCCACCTCAAGATTTAGATTCCTATTGACTTCTAGAGCTTTGCTCTCAAGGTCTGTTGGAATCATAACCCCTCTGTGGCAGCACAGGCTGGCTGGGCTTGGCTGCCCAACCAGTATTCTCCGTGTCTAGAATCTGAGGGTGAAGCTGCCCTGCTGTTCCACAGATGTCTTACGAATGAGTACTGCAAGAAAAATATAAATTTCATCAACTGACTTTTTAAGGTGTCATTTTATGAATTTGATTACAGGGCACAAAATGTGAACCATGTTTGTCTGGAAGTGGGTATATATTTCATAACTGTTGATTAACCCTGAATACCCCATTTGTACATTCACAGACAATAAATGAATCTCATCTAATACTGTAAAATATGCACTCCTTTTTAGATACCCACATTGCTTTTTCATTATTGCTTACATATTGTACAGTACGTACATTTTGTTTTAAAACCTACACTGTATCCCATACATTCCACATGTTAAAAATATGTTCTGGGATCATGATCCTTATATAGCTCAAAAGAGTTTCAGGCCACTGTGTGACCTCCCGTCATCTCCTCTACTTACTGTTTAGTGTTCATTGGTTTACTTAAAATGAAATAACTGGGAATCACTTGAATTTTCCTTACCCAAGGACCAGGACACATTGTAAACTGGTAACAGAGATGACAGAACCCTGACTCCGACAAAATGTGTAGCACAGTATAAAAGGAGTCTTCTGGAAAGAATACATTCCAGTGGATGTTAGAGGGAGGCATGATAAAGTTTGCTAAAATATGAATGTGACCATGCTCTTTGTTTTATTCTTTCAGTTTGTCAGTTTTTTATAACACCACCACACATTGAAATACTTGACTGTTATTTTGAAAGGCCTTCAGTTCCGTGTTTAGAAAGGAGAGTAATTACACCCACCTTAATGCCATCCACTTACTTGTAGCTCAGTATTAGCAGTAATCCTGTTAATACAATTTGATACCAAAACACTTCATATGGCAACTGTATTAAAATGAAGTTTTTAACCAAAGATTTATTGAAAAGCTTAAGGCCTATGTGTCCTTCTGTTTTAATGAAGAATTGTATATGCCATTAAATGTTTAAATTTGTAATAAATAATTTGTATGAATATCTTTACGTCTATGTTCTTTTTGTGCATTAGTTTTTTTAATACTATAACAAAAATAGATTGCTGGTGTTTAATCAAACCAGTTTTGCTTATGTAAGTTTACTGGTGCATTTAGAGGCACTCTTATGGATATAAGAATGTAAACAGCGTTGTTCTGGCAGCCTAAGAACACAAGAGGAACTCTTCTATCCATAAGAGTGTCTCCAACTGCATCAATAAACTTATTCTAGGATCCTGGATATGTTGATCTTACTTTGAGAGGAGCTCTTGCAGCAGGCTATCACAATTAGGACTATGCCGCAGGCACTAGGACCCTCGGAAAACTTCTCAGCCAGCAATACCCAGCAGGGACCACCCCGACGTCGGCTCCACCCCAGCGTCAGCTCTGGTACAAAAGGCGAACCAGCTCCACCCCAGTTCTTTTCCGCCGTGTCCCACGCACATGAAGAGTTCCTTGCTCATCTTGGCTTACCAGCCCAGCTAAAGAACCTCGTTTTTCGCTCGTTTTGCGATTTTCTCCACTAAAGTTTTGTGGTTTCAGCACCTACTGGCGCATGTCTTTGCCGTCATCGGTCTCCTTGATGGGACCCCACGTTGGCACAAATGCAGTTGCGGCTGCCGTCCATCTAAAAAGCGGTCATCGGCAGTCGTTTTCTGCCTGGGGCCTGACCACGCAGCGGCCTGTTGGCCTGTCAGAAGTTCACCAGCTGAGCATGGATCCACCACTTGAAGGCCCTGAAAGTGCATCTGCTGGAACAGAAGATGGATCTGCACACCTCAGGGAGAAGCAGAAGAAGAAGGAGAAGTCTAAGTGGTTCTGTGAAAAGACTGTAGTCGGTCCGGCACGGTCAGGTCTTGGTCTCACTCCTGCTCGCGCCATTCTCCCAAGACAGCCCATGGATCCAAGGTCTCAGGTGAGCATCCCAAGTCAAAAGACCAGGCTAAGGCTGGACCTTGAGGGAGAGGACAGAAAAGCCAAGGTGACTCCGCTCAGGGTCACCATTAAACCCTGGGCGCAAGCTTGGCACCGCCTTCCAAGGCCTCGGTGCCACCAGTCAAGAGTGCGCCTAGAGTCCAAGGACACTCCCTTTGAGTCGGGTACCGTCGTTGGTCCCTACTGACGTCCGGTGGTGGGGCGACGGATCCGGATGCAGCTGGTGAAGGGGCGCGTCATCATCCCCTAAGTCCTCCTCCCGGAGCTCAGAAGTGGACTCTTGCAGTCGGCGTCCCAGATATTCCGTTTCCTGGGAAAGTGGCCTCTGTTTTCGAAGGGCGAGCTCAAGATCTTTTTTCCTTCTGGTGGGGGCAGGTCAGAAGCAGACCCCGAAGCCAGCCCCTTCACGGTCCCGGACCCTTCGGGTGAACCACAGCCAGGAGGTGCCTCTTCCCGAGGAAGACCCCTGACAGGCTGCGCTTCCTCCTCCTCCCTAAGGCTCGTTCCTGGTCACGGTTCGTTGACCGACACTGGCGCTCTACCAGATTGGGTAGCCGACACTGGGTCAGGTCTTACACTAGGAACCATTCCCATTCTGCAAGGCGGGACTGCTCGATGTCGGTCCCCTGACTGGCGTCGGTCTCTGCTCCGCCGTCGGTCCCATGACCGTCATCGGTCTTCAGACTGACATCAGTTGGTGAGCCACTGACACTCGAGTGGGGCTAGCCATAAGGACAGGCCTGGCTACTTGTCACCCAGTAGCCATTCCTCCTCTTCCTCTTCATCTTCTACCTCTTTCTTTTCTGGAATTGGGGGTTCCCTGGGAGAGAAGGACCAGCCCTTCGCCTCCTGATGATCCCACTTTCATGGACGTCATGAGGCACATCCAGGCCTCCAATGAGTGGGACACGGAGGACCTGGATCGGAGCGCCGATGTTTGGCTAAGTACCTGAGGCAAAGGAACCCAAACCCTTGGTTGTTCCTCCTTTAGTGGACATTTTCAAGACCTCACCAGAGTAACCTGGAAGCGTCCAGCTTCAGTCCTGGCTTTCGAAAAAATCGGACAGGCTGCATAGAGCCCGAAGGATGAGCCATTCTTGGCAGAGCATCCTCAGGCGGACTCTTCAGTTATTACAGCTGCTCACTACAAATCTAAGCAGCCTAAACATCTCAGCTCACAGCCTCCTGACCGGAATCCGCTACTTGGACCAGCTGGGCGAAAGTCTATTCTGCCTCCACCTGTTCAATTAGGTCCCTGAATTTCTTCACGCACATGGTCCAGTACCAGACTGCGTTATGGGAGTGGGACAAGAGCTGGTTAATGCCTTGCCAGACTCTGAGAAAAGCGGAGATTCTGGACCTTCTCCGATCGGGCTCGGACATAGGCACACATGTTTGCGTGCCTCTGCGACACTGTGGATATGGCAGCCAGAGTGGCAGTGGCAGGTGTCTGCCTCAGGCGCCATTCCTGGCTGAGGTCTCGGACTTTCATCAGGATCTACAGTCCGGAATCGGGACTTACCATTCCAGGGTTCCGTGTTGTTTGGGCGGAGATGGAGTCTTTGATCTCTCGCCTCCAAGAGTCAGGCAAATCCATCTGGTCTGTCCACCAAATGTACTGTGGAGACCAGCGGAGACAGCGAAAGTGGCCATTTCAGAAGCCCTCAGGTGGTCAAGCCATGGCCAACAGCAGGGCCAGAGAGGAAGCTTTCAGAGGAGAGCCAGCAACCAGCAGCCTGGAGGCACTCCTCCCATGCCCTAAGTCCTCCCAGACCTCTCTGCCCACCCTGGCTCTGCCCAATGACTCCCTTCCGACCCCCCTCCTCCGCGGAGGTACCAGGGGAGGTGGTAGAGTCACTTCTCCCTGTACTGTTGATAACTACGGACAAATGGGTCCTAGATGTCATGAGAGGAGGACACTTTAGAGTTCACGGAGATTCCTCCACACTCCACCAGGGTTCTCCAGATATCCTCCTTCTCATATTCCTCTCATAGAAGGAGAGATACAGGCCCTCTTGTGAAAAGGGCAATAGAACCAGTCCCTCTGAGTCAATAGGGAAGGGGTATTCTAGGGACGTGGATATGTTGTTCAATCCACACTTTGTGGCAGGTTCCTTGCACTTTAATTCTTGCGGAAGGTCTTCAAGCTGGCTCCTCCACCCACCGGGTGGTAAAACCCTCAGCTCCACCCCATGATGCCAGATCTTCCTTACGCTTGGAAGCTCAGGTTCCCTCCCTAGCGCTCTGCGTTTAGGCCTGGATCCAAACTCTTGGTTTTCGAAAATTATTTGAAAGTTTTCAAGACTTCGGTCTTCATCTTCCCTCATGGCTGCAATGGACAAATCCACTCCGGCTTCCATCGATGCCCTTGCGGGCAGAGATGTCCTGGACCGATCTAAGCTCCCGATGCGTTTTGCCTGGGCCTTGCCTATGATTCGCAGGCCTGCGATCTGTGCAAGTCCTTCTCGGCCTCGGTCTTGAGAGGACCACGCTGCCAGACTACATCCTAGGCGCCAGCGGTACCGCCAGTGAAGTCAAAGGAGGCCCGTTGGGTGGTGTCATGGCTGTAGGCTCCGTGGAGCAGCTGAAGCAATTGATCACCCTCGGAGGAGGCAGCCCAGGCACTTCATCTTCCTCCTCAGCTGCTGCGTTTATCCCGCTCTCCTTGGGCTCCTCCTTCACTGCTTCTTTTAAGAAGCTTTGTCGATCCTCTCCACCAAGGGAGAGGGCCATCGGGGACATACCAGTCGGTCAAAGAAAAAGAACCAAAGTAAGTCCCACCGTCGACGTTAAGTGGGAGCGGGAGAGATCCCCTTCACCAGACCATCGGCTCTCGACTTTAGTTGAGGTTACAGCTAAGGCACTGGCTTCACGGTGTCCCCATCAGGTCAGCCAGCCGAGACATCCATCGCGCCGGGTCAAGATTTATCTTGACCCGTTGGACAGTTTGTCGACTGGAGAAGCCAACAATCCTTCTTCATCGGTTCCCCGGTGGTTACCGAGACTTGCCCGTGCCTCCTGTGCCAAAGTCCCGGTGAAGGACCTGAACCAGGGATGGCGGGTTTCCCCGCCCCTCTTTGACCCACCCGGCGAACCTGAAGGTCTTGGTCTCGGTCTTCTTCCAGGTCGAGTAGGTCCTGCCGATATCGGCGTCTCCGGTACCATGGAAGCAACATCTCGCTCATCCTCTTGGAGGATAGGCTCCGATGTAAGTTATGCTGGCTACAAGGACATGATGTGGCAACATTTGTTGACTGAAACAAGCTGACTCCGTCGCCTTCTCCGGCAAATAAGTGGCTGTCACCAGAGTGACGAAGCAACCCTCGTGGTTATCGGAGCTGACCCGGCACCAGTTGTTTGCCCCAAACCAGCTGCTCCACCCATTGTGGTGGAACCACCGCCTCTCAACCGAAGACTGGGGCCCCGACCAGCGATTCTTGGTCAGGTCAGGGCTTGCCCGACAGGTTGTCGGTCACCCTCACTCCGATCGCCCTTGGCAGGTGGAGGGTGGCTGAGGCACTCAGCAGCTGTTTGCAGACTCCTCAAATTCTGATGCGACTCCTCCCTGTATTCCAGGCCCATTGACCTGGAATCTGCAGAGGTCAGTCGGTGGAGCGAAACCCATCCTCTTTCTTGGGTATACTTGACTCATCTCAGAGTCCACTGGGATGCAGCTCGAACCCGTTCAAGCAGGCCAGGTATCCCATCAGCGGAGATACTGGACTGAGGAGATTCCCCTCACGGAGGCCTTCCCTGTGGCCGAGGCTATTGTCGCCCGGCTCTAGAGATTGTGGCAGCGGCCTGCATTTGTCCCACACCTCGGCCAGGATGGCTCGTAAGCATGCAGTCCCCACCGGTTTACTCTTCGGTTTTCGGAGCACCCTCTGTGGAGGGGCTGGTGACTGACAGTGTTTTCCAGCATTCCAGGAACACTAGGGACGTGGACAAACCACCGATAAAGAATCCAAAAGCTGGATTACTCAGGCGGAAGGTTTACGCTGCTTCCTCCCTAGGCCTCCGACAGGCTAGCTTGACTGTACTGATGGCACATTTCTCATAAGCTCTTATGGATTCCCTGGATGAGGTGATTCCTCATCTCCCACCTGACCTTCAGATGGCGGTCAAGGAGGTGCGGGATCAGGAAGGCGGTGGGTAAACAACAGCTCCAAACTTCTTTGGACATTGGTGACTCTTGTGCCCGGTCAGTAGCGGACGCAGTAGCCATGCACCACAGAGCTTGGCTGCGGATCTCCACCTTCACGGCGGATACCCAGCACAAGCTGGCAGATGTCCCCTTCCTGGGCACCAACTTATCGGGCCAGGGTGGAAGGCCATCTCCAGAGGACTGAGAAGTCCAATGCCACCTTGGACTTGGTCACATCTGCCCAGAAGGACAAGGCCGTCCAGCAACAGCGTACTTTAAGCCCTTCGCTCCTGGGCCCTGCACGTCGGCCCAGCAACACCAGCAACAGGACCAGCAGGCTCACACTTGGTGCCCTAAGGCCAAGTATGCCGTTTCCTCCAGTAGGAAGCCTGGAGGAAAAGGTCAGGAGATTCCTCGGCGGCCCTTCCTCCAAGCCTGCCCAGTGGCTGGGTTGAGGGTGTAGCCCCAGCCTTGTCACTTCTCCCAGGTTCCCCATGGAGATGGCTCCGCCACTTCCTTTCTGCCAGGTCTGCTATCTCACGGACGCTGGGTGCTAGAAGTGGTGGCGGGGGTCTGCCTCTGGGTTCGAGCAGTTCCCTCCCTATCGAGCCGTCACCCCACGAGACACGAGGTCCACAGCCTCTCTGTCGGCTCATCGAGGCGACATCCCTGCTCCTCAGAAGGAGGTGATCAGCGAGTAGTGGACCTCCTCCATACCCAGGGTTTGTGTCCAGGTACTTCCTGGTCCCAAAACAGACGAGGGCTGGCACCCCATTCTCGACCTGCACAACTTGAACAAGTTCCTAAGGCCGCACACCTTCAGGATGGTTACTCTGGTTCAGATCATTCCATCCTTGGAACTAGGCATGTGATTCTGCTGTCTGGATCTCCAGGACGTGTTCTTTCATGTCCCAAGCCATCCATCTCATCAGCGATTCCTCCGCTTCCAGAGCAGAAGGATCTCTTTGACGAGTTCGGGCCGCCCTTGACCTCTCTCAGCTCCAGGGTCTTCACCAAATGCATGGCAGTGGTGACAGCATTCCTGCAGCACCGAGGGGTCGGGTGTACCCTTACCTGGACGACTGGCTGATTGTAGCCCCCTCCAGGTTGGAGGTGGAGGTCCAGGATCTGGCCCTCCAGGTCTGCTCTCAGATTGGCCACCTCATCAATGAGGCCAGATCAGAACTCATGCCATCTCAGGTGATTCAGTTCATCGGGGCATAACTGACTGTCTGCGAGCCAGAGCCCGGCTCCGGCGGACAGGGCTGAGGTCCTTTCTGCCTTTGCCCAGTCATTTCTGGTTGGGCAGTGCGTCCTGCCGGGACTTCCTGTGCCTTCCGGGCCTCATGGCGGCCTGCACCAGCATGGTCCATTGGGCCCGCTGGCATATCGCCCCCTGCAGTGGGGCTGGGCAGCCAGTGGTCACAGAGCTCCGGTCCTCTGGGGCAGCCAGTGACAGTGACCCAGGAGATGTGGGATGGCCTGCAGTGGTGGCTCATCCCAGATCATCTGCAGGAGGGTATCCCGTTTGTCTGCCGAGCCGGCGGTCACACTAACGACTAATACCTCTTTGATGGGTTGGGGTGCCCATCTGGGGATCTCGGACCCATGGCCTCTGTACCCCTCAGGAGTCTCGATGCCACATCAACCTGCTGGAGCTTCAAGTGGTTGACTAGCCATCACCGCCTCGCTCGGTTATGCAGGGGTCAGGTGGTTCAGGTCCAGATGGACAACACCACGACCATGTACTACCTCAACATCAGGGCGGGATGCACTCCTTGCCTCTGTGGAGGCTCTCCCATCTGGTCTCTCGTGATCAGCCTGGAGGCGGATCTCCTAGCCATCCATGTGGCAGGAGCCTCCAACACTCTGGCCGATGCCCTCAGCTGGATGGCGCTGCATCTCATGAATGGTCCTCCTGCCGGAGATAGTGCAAGAACTGTTCTCCCATTGGGGCATCCCTCAGGTGGACCTGTTCACCTCCAGGGAGAATCTGAGCTGAGGCTGTTTCATGCCCGCCCCCTCAGCAGGGCTCACTGCAAGGGCATGCCTTCTGAGGCCGTGGACCCTGAGCCTCTTCTCGCCTTCCCTCCATTTCCTTGATCCACAAGGTGCTTCTCAAGGTGAGAGACAAGGCACAGGTGATTCTGGTAGCCCCAGACTGGCCTCGCCAGTTCTGGTACCAGATCTCCTCAGTCTCAGCTCAGGCTCCAGCCCCCCGGACCTGATCTCTGTAGACAACGGAAAGTTCTCCATCCGGACCTTCAATCCCTGCACCTGACGGCCTGGTTCCTGGTTAGAGTTCCAGACCGTGGGTCTTTCAGCAGGTCCTCAACGTCATTGAGCGTCCGTAAAGTCGACCAGAAAATGCTATGCCCTTCAAATGGAAGAGATCTCCATTTGGTGTCGGGACAAGGGGTTGGACCCCTCTTCTGTCCTTGGCTAGTATTTTGGACTACCTGTGGTCCCTTTCTCAGCTAGGGCTTGATCGGCGACCCTCAAGGTGCACCTGCAGCCATCTCTGCTTACCAGGCATGGGCGGTAAGCAGTCGGTGGTGCAGGAGAAGGTGGTCAGGCTCATTTTCAAGGCCTTGATCACATATCCCTCCAGTCAGAGAACCTCCACCTCTGTGGGATCTACTGTTGGTATTGGCTAAGCTCATGGGCAAGCCATTCGAACTGATGCTCAGGTGTGATGACTCCACCTGTAATGGAAGACCGCCTTCTTGGTGGCTATAACATCAGTCAGAAGGATGGGAGCACTCCAGGTGCTTTCCATCAAGATCTCCTTATCTGGTCTTCCACAGGGACAAGGTTGTCCTTCACCCCACCGAAATTCCTTCCAAGGTGGTGTCAGAGTTTCACCTTCAACCAGTTGTTGACTCTGCGGTGGTGTACCCCAGTCACACCTCAGAGGCGAATATAGGCTTCATACTCTGGACCCTAGAAGAGCACTTGCTTATTATAAGGAGTGAACAGCTGAAGTTCGGGGAGGTTCGCCAGCTGTTTGTCACCTATGCTGAAGCCGCACCTGGCAGATCTGCAGTCAAGTGGACGATAAGCAGGTGGGTCACCTCCTGCATAGATCTCTGCTATAGATTGGTGGGCATGGAGCCTCCCAAGGGATAAGAGCTCATTCTACCCATCATACTACTGCTTTGGTGGCTGCTTCTAGGGATGTCTCTATCCAGGAAATCTGCAGGGCTGCTACCTGGAAGTCAGCACACCTTTATTTCCATTACCACATTGACCTAGAGTCACACGGGATGCTGGTTTGGGACCTCGGTTCTCCAGTCTTTATTCCTTAAGAGAACTGCTAAGAGTCTGCCACAAAGTGTGGATTGAACAACATATCCCGTCCATAGAAATGAGGTTACTCACCTGTAACAGGAGTCCTAGGGTGGTATATGTTTTTATCCACACAACCCACCCGACCTCCCGGCTTGACGCACAACCTGGCTTCCAGCAGGCTAGATCTGGCGTCATGAGGCAGAGCCGGGTTTTACCACCGGGTGGGTGGGAGAAACCAGCTTGAACCTTCCGGCAAGAATTAAGCGGCAAGGAACCTGCCACAAAGTGTGGATGAACAACATATACCACTCCTAGAACTCCTGTTACAGGTGAGTAACCTGTATTTACTCCCACTTCTTCCTGGTCCCAAAAGACTCAGGACCTTCGTCCCATTCTGGACCTAAGCTTGCTAAATCTTTATATAGAGTACAAAAGGTTCTGAATGGTGACCCTTTGATCTTCTTCTCTGCTGCACCAAGGGGACTGGCTCTGCCTCTGGAACATGCAAGAATGCGTATATGCATATCGAGGGTCTTTCCCCTCGCAGGAAGTTCCTGAGTTTCACTTCCAGGGGAGCATGATCAATTTCGAGTTCTTCCGTTTGGCCTCTCTTCCACTCCTCGAGTCTTCACAAAGTGTTTGGCAGTAGTGGCTGCGGCTCTAAGGCATCAGGGTATTATGTCTTCCCTTACCATGACGATTGGCTGCTAGCGGCCCGTGAGTCATGCCTGCTTCAAGCTCTATGCAGATACCTATACTCTCTTCCGAGACTTAGGGATCATCCTGAACCTTCAAAGTCTTCCCCAGAACCCAGCCAAAGACTCATCTTTATTGGTGTAGTCCTGGATTGGTCCAGGGCATGGCTTTTCTACCCTGGAGAGGGACGATCGTTTGCAAGAGATAGCCAGATCGGTTCTAGTAACTCCTCAGGTCTCAGCAAGGACCTTCCTCAGACTTCTGGGGCACATGGTGGTGGCCATTGAGTTACTCCTCTGGCCCGCCTCCATGAGAATCCACAATGGATGCTCAGGGTGCAGTGGGATCAGTGCTCAGGCGACCTCGACCTCATGGTCAGAGTCACGGAGCCAGTAAAGAGGCGCTTCTTTGGTGGATGGGTCCACTCAATTTGGAAAGAGTGGTCCCTTTCTGTCCGAGCCCCAAATCAGACCCTTACAATGGATGCCTCGGATTTGGGGTGGGGGCGCCTAGGGACTCGGCAAACACAAAGGCGTTTGGACCCCGAGAGCGCAAACTCCACATCAATGTCCTGGAGATGCGGCGGTCCTCAATCGCTACCGCTTTCAGGAAGACCTCATGCCAGGTCTCTTCTGGTTCAGGCGGACAACATTGTGGTCTCTTCTTCATCAACAAGCAAGGGGGCATTCTTACCCCTGTGCAGGGAGGCGATGAGAGTCTGGTATTGGGCACTAGAATGGCACATCACTCTCTCCATGGTGCACGTTCAGGGTGTCCTCAATGACTTGGCCGACAGTCTCAGCAGATCTCGGTCCAGGGTGCATGAGTGGGAGTTACTGCAGTCAGTAGCAGAACAGCTGTTCGACAGATGGGTCGTCAGAACTGGACCTGTTTGTGTCACCACGCAACACCAAACTGCCGTTCTGCTCACGAGCCCGTGCCTGGTGTTTTCTGACCAGGACGCGTTGTCCGTATGTTGGGAAGGAGGTTTCTTATGCCTTCCTCCCTTTACTCTCATCAGAGGATTCTGTTGCAGTTACAGGCAGGGGCGTGAATGATTCTGGTCGCCCAACTGTGGTCTCGGCAGATTTGGTTCCCCACTACTTCAGCGGCTTTCCATGGAACCTCCAGTTCCGCAGCCAATATGCTGCAGATTGCTGTCCCAGGATCAGGGCTCGCTGGTTCATCCCAATCTCTGATCCTTGCACCTTCATGCATGGCTCCTTCAGGCGTAGCAAAGCACAGGTTTGGGGTATCGCCAGAGGTGGCGGAAGTTCTTGTGTCGCGTGAGAAACCCTCTATCGCTCCACTACGCTATGAAATGGAAGAGTGTTCATTTGTGGGCCTCATCTCACCATCTGGATCCCATTTCCTGTCCAGTGAACTCAGCTCTTCAGTATCTCTCTCTTATACCAACAAGGCGTGAGCTACTCCTCCATTAAGGTGCACATGTGGGCCATCTCTGCTTATCACGCCCTTTCTGGAGACAGAACCTTAGCCCAATTGGATGTGGCTACGACCTTTTTATGGGGGATTCTTCATAAGAGACCTCCCATTCAGGATCCTATCCCACCCTGGGATCTCCTTTTGTGTTGTAGAAGCTTACCCTTCCTCCGTTTGAACCTGCAGCAGATTGTGTGCTCGATACCTGTCTTGGAAGGTTTGTTTTTTAGTTGCCATTACTTCAGCTCAAAAGTTTCCGAGCTTCAGGCTCTGATGTGTAAGAGCCATACTTAATTTTCCACAGGAAAGGGTTTCTCTGAGGATCAACCTAAGTTTCTTCCAAAAGTGGTCTGGAGCTGACCCTCAACCAGTTGGTTGACCTTCCAGTTTATTTTCCTTTGCTTTAACAGAGGGCTCTCCTTCACACCTTGGCGTTCACAGGATGCTTAAATATTACTTTAAGCGTACGGCTAATCACCGTCATCGGATCAATTGTTTGTGGCCTTTGTGCGCAACACTTGAGTAGAACGGTGTCAGCAAACGATTTCTAAATGGATTGTCCACTATGTCTCTTTCTGCTGAAAAACACAACAAGCCCCTTCCAGGTCTGGTTGAGGTCACTCCACCAGGGAGTGTCTGCTTCTTTGCCAGCTTAGGCATGTATCCATTAAGGATATTTGTCGCGGCCGCTACCTGGAATTCAGTGCATACTTTGTGAAGCACTACAGCTTGGACATTGCCTCCAGGCGCCGTGCAGGCTTTGACCTGGCAGTCCTTCGGGGACTACTGTCTTGAGCCTCTATGTTCAGCTTCATCTCCACCTCCCAGGGTCGATTACCTCCTTGGTGAGGGACTGCTTGAGATTCAATCCTAATTGTGATAGCCTGCTGCAAGAGCTCCCACTCAAAGTAAGATGAGTATAGTTACGTAAGAACTTACCGTAACAGTAGATCTTCAGAGGAGCTCTTGCAGAAGACGTTCTCACCCTCCTTCCCCTCTGAGGTGTACAGAATTCCATCTTCATGCTTGCACCATTCTCCTGTCAGGGCTCATTCTTGGGACTTGGCGGGGGAACTGGGGTGAGCTAGCTCACCCCTTTGTATCAGAGCTGACACTGGGGTGGAGCCAACATAGGCGGTCCCTGCTGGGTATTGCTGGCTGAGAAGTTTTCCGGAGGGTCCTAGTGCCTGCTGAATAGTCCTAATTGATAGCCTGCTGCAGAGCTCCTCTCGAAGATCTACTGTTACGGTAGTTCTTACGTAACTGTACTCTCATCTACGCTGTTTGGCATGTCCCTTTCCCTTTAAATCTTGCGGAAGTCTTCAAGCTGGCTCCTCCCACCCATCCGGTGGTATATACCTCAGTTCCGCCCATGGCGCCAGATCATCTTTCGGCTGGAAGATACAGATTGCCTCCCTCGTGCTCACGCATTTGTGAGCCCTGGCTTTCAAAACTTTGGTTCGCCAAAATTAAAACTTGTTCCAGTTAGTGATCACGCTTTTGCATCCTCGATCATGAAGAAATCTTCTTCAAGTTTCACGGTGTCCTTGCGACGAAGATGTCACGCACGATCCCCATCTCACGTGTGTATACTGCCTAGGTGTCGGTCATCATGACACCTCGTCCTGCAGCTATTGCTTGGCCTTCCATCCCAATGTCCTGGATGACCGCCTGGCATGTTTGAAGTTGGGAGACGGAGAAAAGGAATCCTCCGGTGAAGTCTAAGGAGGCCAAATGGGCAGTTTCCATGGCCGTGGGTTCCACCGAGCAGCTGGAACACATGAAGGTGTTTGAAGAAGAAGCCGCCCATGCTTAATAATCAAAGCTTTTCATTCCACTCAACCTGGGCTCCACCTTCACATGTTCCTTCAGGGTTGTGCCAGTCTCTCCCACACCGAGGAGATGCCCGCAGACTCACACTCCTTCTGATCTCATCAAGAGAGAGGGAACCGACCCGTCTTCATCTCGGCGAAGGTGCTCTTGGGACCGAGAAGGTCTCAGTCCAGGGCATGCGGTCTTGACCTCAGTCGAGATCGCTTCCTCAACCGCAGGCTTCACGGATCTTCCATGGCCAGATGACGAGGATCGGCCAATGTGGTCGAGATTGTTCTCGATCCAATCGACCCACGAGTCGCCGCCATGTCCGATGACTCCTTGGAGGACTCCGGTCCTTGTGTTCCTGATGAGGAGACCCAGCCCTCTGGTGTCCCCATCAAGGTCCTGGTTCCAGACCCATGGGTTTCACCAATTCCTCCGGTGTCTCCTGGTGACCGAGTCAGCCCTCCCGATCTTGGTTGAGGTCTAGAACCCCTCAGCGAGCGGCCAGGAAGAGCCAAAAGCGCAAAAGAGGTGCGCCACAGGTCGTTCTCATCCTCCTCGGATGAGGAAGGCTCCATCGGAAACTCTGGTGGTGCTTCGAGGACCTTATGTGGCAACAGCTAATTTGTCCGGGCATAAGCCGGCTCCCCGGACTACCCCAGCCATTACTTGGCTTTTCGGCAATAGGCGGAAGCCGACCCCTCGGAACCAAAGCCTTCAGTTCCCCACCTGCAGGGCCAACCCATTCTCTGTTCAGTCTTTATCGGTCTCTCCACCTATTTTGGTGGAGCGGCGCCTAAGCAGCCTGTGGAAGGGCTCCTTCCAAGAGGACTGACCAGATACCGGGCTTCTGAGCGTCTGTCGGTCATGGTTACCCCGGACGCCCTCGGTGGGTTGAGGGTGATTTGGACGGCAGGCCGCTGTACACCACTCTTCAGACTTGGATGTCACCGGCCTCCATTCTCATCCTGGGGATGATGAGTAGTCCGTTGACACAGGAATGGAGGAAGGTCCTTCCTCCTTCCAAGGGATTCTTCATCTCGTCTCTGATTCTACAGGGATGCCCTGGAACCCATCCAGAAAAAGGCAGAGTACCCTGTCACGGACATCCTCAGGAGCAGGGATACCCCAAAGGAGGCCTTTCCTGTGACCGAGGCCATTGTTGGTCCAGCACTTGAACTATGGCAGCATCCTGCCTCATGTCCAGCACCATCTGCCCGCTTGTCCATAAGTATGCAGTACCCATGGGGTCTCTTGCAGGGTTCACAGGCACCCTTCATCCGAGACCTGGTGACTGCCTCTGTGTTCAGGCGTACTGGCAGTTCTGCTGACACCGACCAACCCCGATAAAGTCGAAGCTTTTGGACCATTCGCGTGGAAAGTCTATCTCGGTTTCTCCTTGGGCCTTTGTCAGGCAAGTTTGGCCGTCATCATGGCACACTTCTCTCATGTCCTTCTGGGTCATTAGATGAAGTCCACCCACATCTTCCACGGACATGCAGACCACAGTTAAGCAGGTCTGAGATCAGGGCGTGCTGTTGCTAAACAGCAGCTCAGATGGCCCTGGACATTGGGGATTCTTGTGCCCGTTCGATGGCTGCCTCAGTTGCCTCTACGCCGCGGGGCTTGGCTGAGGCTGTCCTCCTTCCCAGCGGATTCTCAGCACAAGTTAGCCTTTCCTTGGAACTGACTTGTTTGGCCCAGGTGGCTGGTCACCTACAGCGCATAGAGCAGTCCAATGCCACCTTGGACACCACTTCTGCCAAGAGTTCTTTGGGCAAGAACCAGCAGAAGAAAAGAAGAAGCCCTTTGGCACTCTTCCCTCTGGTTCAGCAGTCCTCCTACCAGGGAGGACAGCAACATCTGCAGCAGGCTCAAGCTTGGCACCCTTGGCCTAAGCCTGGACCCCAACAGGCCAGCAAAGGAGGCTGAGGCTCAGGTCCTGGAGCCTCCTCCTCCAAGCCTGCCCAGTGACTGGGTGGGGTTGCCACCCTATTCCCGTCACGCCAACTCTGGGCCTTCCTTTGGGGGCCGGCTCGCCACTTCCTTTCTGCCTGGTCTGCTGTCACCTCTGACAGGTGGGTTCTCAAGTGGTCGGTCAGGGACTGCCTCTAGAATTCGAGCAGTACCCTCCCAGCTAAGCCAAGCCCCTTGGGAAGAATGGATTTCCACATGCACCCAGTCGGCTCTTCAAGATGACATTGCTCAGCTGCTCCTCAAGGAGGCAGTAGCTCTTGTGGCGGATCCGTCTGCAGACCCAGGCTTTGTCTCCAGGTAATTCCTGGTGCCCAAGCGGACGGGGGCTGGTGCCCCATTCTAGATCTTCATGACCTGAATCAATATATCAGGTCACGCACCTTTGGATGGTCACTCTGTCCCAGATCATACCATCCTTGGAGCGAACATGTGGTTCTGTTCACTGGATCTGCAGGACGCGTTCTTTCACATCCCAATCCGTCTGTCCCAACAGCGGTTCTTCCGCTTCAGGGTCAAAGGGACCCTGTACGAGTTCGAGCCATGCCGTTTGGCCTGTAATCAGCCCGCGGGTCTTCACCAAATGCATTGCAGTGGTGGCGGCCCACCTCTGGCGTCGGGGCAGAATTTACACCTGCCTCGATGACTGGTTCCTGGCAGGTTCCACCCAACTGGAGGTGGAGAGGACCAGGGATCTGGCCCTCAGACCTGCTCCCAGCTCAGCCTCCTGATCAACAAGGTCAAGTCAGAACTCGTGCCTTCTCAGGTGATGGGCTTCATCGGGCAGAGCTCGACTCTTGTCAAGCCAGGCTCGGCTTCCAGTGGACAGGTGGATTTTCTCTCCTCCTTTGCCCAATCATTTCTGGTTGGGCACTTCGTCCTGCCGGGACTTTCTGGGCCTTCTGGGTTACATGGTGGCATACACCTCTGTGGTCCGTTGGGCCCAGTTATATATGCCCCCTCCAGTGGGAGATGGCCGTCCAGTGGACTCAGCGCACGGTCAGTTCGACCAGCTGATTACTGTAACCAGAAGATGTGGGATGCTCTCCAATGGTGGACCGCCCCAGACTGGTTGCAGGAAGGGATCACATTTGTTCACCCTGAGCCAACAGTTGCCCTTATGACCGATGCCTCTCAAGGCTGGGGAACCCACATGGGGACAACAGGACCCACGGGTTCTGGACCCCGAGGAGTCCGATGCCACATCAACCTGTTGGAGCTTAGAGCAGTCAGACTGGCACTGTCATCTTTCGCTCCCCAGCTCTGGGACAAATGGGTCAAGTCCAGGACGGACAATACTACGACCATGTACTATGTCAAAAAACAGGGAGGCACACGCATCTGGACCCTCGTAGGCCAGTTGGAGGTGAATCCTAGCCATCCATATGGCAGGAGCCTCAAACCAGCTGGGGATGCTCTCAGCTGTTTAGGCCAGGCATCCACAGTGGTCTCTCCATCCAGAGGTAGCTTACAGCCTTTTCTCCCACTGGGGCAAACCGATGGTGGACCTGTTTGCCTCCAGGAAAACAGCAAGCTGAGTCTGTTTCATGCCCACCCCTCAGCAGGGCTCACTGCAGGGATGCCTTCTCGACCCCAGGCCTCCTCTCGCCTTCCCTCCATTTCCCTTGATCCACAAGTGTTACTGAAGGTGAGGAGGGACAAGGTGAAAGTGATTCTGGTAGCCCCAGACTGGCCGCGCCAGTTCTGGTATCAGATCTCCTCAGCCTCAGCTGCAGGCCCCGGAGTGGCTTTGTACACACCTGGACCTGATATCTCTGAACCAGGGAAGGTCTTCCATCTGGATCTTCAATCCCTGCACCTCACAGCCTGGTACCTGAGTGCCTAGAGTTCCAGGCTTTGGGTCTTTCTGAAGATGTCTACACGTGGTGAAGGCATCTAGAAAGAATCGACCAGGAAATGTCATTTGAAATGGAAAAGGTTTTCCATTTGGTGTCAGGATAAGGGTCTGGACCCTTATCCTGTTCTGTAACTAACATTCTCGACTACCTTTGGTCTCTTTCCAATGGGGTCTGTGGTCTTCGACCCTTAGGGTGCACCTAGCAGCCATTTCTGCTTACAGGCGTGGGCCAGTCAGCCGACATTGGTGCAGGAGACAGTGATCCGGTGCTTTTTCAAGGCCTGGATCACATATCCCTCTGGTGTGTGAACCTCCACCTCCATGGAATCTACTGCTGGTATTGGCAAAGCTGATGGGCAAGCCCTTGAACCAATGCACAAGTGTGAGCTGTCTCACTTGTTGTGGAATACTGCCTTCCTGGTGGCTATACGTCAGCCAGAAGAACAGGGGAGCTCCAGGCGCTCTCGGTGGACTCCCCTTATCTGATCTTTCACAGGGACAAAGTTGTCCTCGCCCCACCAAAATTCCTTCTGAAGGTGGTGTCAGAGTTTCACCTTAACCAGGTGTTGACTCTGCGGTATACTACCCTCATTACACCTCGGGAGGCCATGTACAGGCTCATACTTTGGACCTGAGATGTGCTCTCTCCTATTATAAGAAGAGTATGGCAGAAATTCGTGGAGAGGTTCACTAGCTGTTTGTCACCTACGCTGGAAGCCGCTTCTGGCAGACCTGCAGCCAAATGGACTATTGCAAGATGGATCACATCATGCATAGGTTTGCTCTGCGTTGGTGGGCAAGGAGCCTCTCAGAGGGATAAGAGCTCATTCTACCTGCCATACTGCTGCCTTGGTGGCTGCTTCCATGGACATCCCTATCCAGGAAATCTGTCAGGCTGCTACCTGGAAGTCAGCAAACACTTTCATCACCCACTAACACATCGACCTTGAGTCACGCTGGGATGCTAGTTTTGGGACCTCAGTTCTCCAATCTCTGTTCCCTAAGTAGAGGTGTGTGCCTTGCCTCCCTCCTCCCAGAGAACTGCTAGGGAGTCTGCTAAACAGTGTGGATGAACAACATATCCACGATCCTAGAAAAACAGGGTACTCACTTGTAACAGTAGTTCTAGGAGTGGTATATGTTGTTCATCCGCTATGATTCCATAACTCTCCAGCTGGGCGCACACAACCTGGCTTCCAGTGGGCTAAGATCTGGCGTCATGGGATAGAGCTGAGGTATATACCACCGGGTGGGTGGGAGGAGCCAACTTGAAAACTTCCGGCAAGATTTAAAGGTGAAAGGGACATTGCCAAACAGTGTGGATGAACAACATATACCACTCCTAGAACTACTGTTACAGGTGAGTAACCTGTTTTATAGGTCTCTGGTGCATATTTCACATTCATTGTGTTGAAAAATACTCTTTTTATGAAGGATTTACCTTCATTCATCGCTTTATAGAGAGATAGCATGAGCAGGAGTGTATCGATGCTTTGGCAAGTTCATGCACTCCTCCATTGACACTGTGATGAAGTGAAGGCGTGTATAGATGTGAACACGGAAGCATGGCTAACAAGATGCGTGGACTGACTTCACTAGTAAAATTATTTTGTGCCAGATGTGGACAGCAGGAAGGAAATAAAGGTTAGGTGCAGAGCATTTTTGTGTGACTGTCTTGTTTTGATGTGGTATGCAGCTTGAGTGATTTTTGGTAGCTACAGTCTCCAGTGGAAGTTCACCCACTCTCTGTTAATCAGGAGCACAGTTTCACTCCTGTTGCAGTTGCAGCATACAGCATCCTTTTAATTGATGTTGACAGTGCAGATGTCTGTGGTATGAGGTAGAGTCAGCAAAGCAGGATGCACATGAAGCACTTTTATGGGTATAAGGTGCTTCACGCAATCCTGAATTGCACACCCTGATTGGATGGGGAACTCTAATGATTGATAATATATTTAAAAATACAATTTGTGACTAAATGGGAAAATTTTTTACTGATTCTCACACCTGCGAAATCTCTTATATTTATTAGCTGAATGAGGATTTCTAACCATTTTTGGAAATTCCTACTTTTAGCGTGTGCTATCACTGACCCATTTTCCTACTAAGCTACTGTTAACTAGGACTAGCTTCATGATATCTCTGCCATACCACATCAACGTTTTCATCATTGTGATGCTTAATACCCTTATAAAGGTTTTGTTCACTCATGTAGATAGGCATTCATTTTACAACTTGAAATTATCATATACACTGCCTGTAAGATGACCTCACATGTAAGTCGATCCCCCTTTACCTAGTCAATATTAGCACAATTTACCATTATTTTGCTATGCGAATTGATGAAAAAATGTATTTTGTGATCAGTATCAGGCACAGAATCTATCTTTGTGGCCACCTAGGACTGAACCAGAATCAAGTTACACACTGCAAAAATGGATAACCATTCTATGCCCCACAGAAGGTTGACCTTTGAGATAAGCCAGGTCTCCCTTCTTGAGCGTGTTTTAGCATCAAAGCGAGACTTGTATATGAGTTTATACAGTATTTACAAAGCATATCATCTATATATACTTGAAAGTCAGTGGCGTAGCCAGGTTTGGGAGCATTTGGGGCCGGGGGGGGCATTCAGTCAATCATGGGCTCCACAATGGGCACTAAACATTGAATAAAGATGGTGGTAGGCGCCACTACTCACACTGGGGCAGCCAGGAGGGCGATCGCCCCAGCCCCTCTAGCTCCGCCACTGTTGCAAGTCATTGGTTCAGTGCCTAATGTGTAGTATTTTGTCCCACTGAACTTTGGTAACATTCCTAGTTTTTCTTGATGTTCATACTTCTAAGAGGTAGCTACATTCAACTTTAATTCTTTTCATTGGACATAAATGTTCTTTCTTTTAAGGCACATTTGTTCCTATCTTACTGATAGAAGCTTGATACTCCCGAGGAGTTGTCATTAATTATACATGTTGTGGTGTCTTAAGGTTTTGAACAGCCTAAAGTCCTGGGTCTTGAGTGTTGCCACTGGATCTTTGTGCCTCTCCGAAGAATGTGGAATCTTCCAAGAATCAATCTTCACCATTGATTCCCACTTGTGAGTCTAGGCTGGAGACACTAGGACCCTGTGGGAGCAAAGCTTTACAGGGGGCTGGCCAGGCTACATAGCATGTTGCCCTCTCACCCCCACATGGTGCCATGTGCAATCAATATACCATTGCCAGCTCCTTGCTAACCTCAGTGCTTTTCTACCTGCTCTTATATGCACACCGTGTAAGTGCAGCACCTCAGTTTGACTTATCATTTCTTTCTGCATCATTACTTTTTTAACTTCTTTGCGGTGTCGCCTGTGTTTTTTATTTTCTGCGATGCCAAACACCAGTAAGAAAGGGACGAAAATCATCGAAGAAAGTCCAACAGTCCCCCATGATGCATTGTCCCACTGTGGGAACCCAATGGCTGTTCCGGACTGGCATCCAACCTGTGCAGCCTGCCTTGGACTGGAGCACAGCATGGATACATGTGATGCCTGCTTCTCCATGAATAGGCACATGTTAGAGAACCATGTGTTGAAGTAGAGTTGCTCAATCCCCACCTTGGGAGGCAGGCATCGCACATGTGTGTCCACGTTCAGGTCATTAGGTCTTTACCCTGGGCTTTTCCTGGGACCTCTGCTATCATGCAAGTATGGTGTTCTCCTCGACCTCACTGTGTTAGGGTCAAGACTCCAGTGGTTGGGTCTGTTGGACAGTTGACTCCTTCTGGATGGTTGACTGTGAACCCTCCAGTCTGTCTACCCTAAGCAGCAGCAGCAGACATCCCCAGTGGCATGGCTGCAGCTGTATCCTCGTCTACACTGATGGACACCTCGGCATCATCTTCTGGCATTGCATCGATGTTGCCAGTGTTCGTAGTGATGATACAGTGGATGTCACGGGGCTGTTATCTGCATTGTTACCAGTTCGGATGTTGCCACCATCCATGGTGTTGCTAGTGAGACTGAGTTGGATGACAGCACCAGAGGTGTGACTCTGGTGTCAGTCCTGGGCTTGGCTCATATCGAGGCACTGGTGACAATGTCATCCCCAAAGTCCTCCCTAGCTCTGGTGTTATTTGTGACACGGAGGAGGTGATGGTGTTCTGGGAGTAATATTGAGGTCATCACCGAGCACGGTGTCAAGGGCAGTGCCAGTCATGGTGATGGGGGCAACCCTGTCTCTGAGGCCATCGCTGGTCCTGAGACAGGTGCCAGAAACAGCCTTGACTCTGTGAGATGGCAGCCAGAGGTGGAGATTTCCCCACAGCTGTTGGATGTCACAACCAACATGGAGGATCGGGTCACTCTGTGGGACCTGTATGGCTCCACTCCTCTACCTAGTGGTTCCCTTCCTGGGCACCCATCAGTCACTCCTCAGAAGTAGGAAACATAGACACACAGAAACATAGACTTTGATGGCAGATAAGGACGCTTGGCCCACCCAGTCTGCCCATTTCCTAAAACTAGAAAAGCAGTACTCCCAGGCAGATAAATGCCAAGGAAAATGTTAAGTGCTAGTGCAAAATTTATTAACAGCAAAACAAGCCACACAAATGACCCCAGTGCTTGGCAGTCATAATTATCATTGAGGGGACACCCCTAAGCCTAACCGCTTGGTATGAGGATCATTGTGTGGCTTAGTTTCCCGTATGCATTAACAGATTAACATTTTCTTGCCATTTAATCATCTGGAGTGCTACATTCTGTTCTGTACTTTAGAGCTAGCTGCTCTCTACCAGCACCATCCTCAGTGTTAGCGCGGTGTGCTTCTGGACTTGCCCATTTCCCTACCTGTTTGATAAGCTGCAGATCCTAGTTAACAAACAGCTTACTTCTTCCTACCTCCCACCAGCATTGCCTTATGTCTGTACCATTCATTCTTGAATTCCCCACTGTTTTTGAACCCATGACCTCCACCCTCTCCATGAAAAAATACTTCCTCACATTGCCCCTGAGCCATCTCCCTCTATCTTCAAATTGTGCTCCCTTGTCCTAGGATCGTGGATATGTTGTTCATCCACACTTCTTGGCACGTCCCTTTCCCTTTAAATCTTGCCAGAAGTCTTCAAGCTGGCTCTTCCACCCACCACCCGGTGGTATATACCTCAGCTCCGCCACATGACACCAGATCATCCTTTCCACTGGAAGATACAGGTTGCCTCCCTCGTGTTCATGCATTTCATAGGCCCTGGCTTTCAATACTTGGTTTTACCAAAATTAAAACTCGTCTGAGTTAGCGATCGCACTTTTGTGTCCTCAATCATGGAAGAAATCTTCTCCAGGATTTTGCCAGTGTTCTTGCAGCCAGAAGATGTCACACACTGATCCCCATCTCACATCGTCTACGCCTAGGTGTTGGCCATGACACCTTGTCCTGCAGCTTTGCTTGGTCTTCCATTCCAACGTCCTGGACAGCTGCCTGGCATGTTTAAAGTTAGGGAGTCTGGAGAAAAGGAATCCTCAGTGAAGTCCAAGGAGGCTATGTGGGTGGTTTCCACAGCAGCGGTTTCCATAAGCAGCTGGAATGCATGAAGGCGTTGAGAGAAAAAGCCGCCCATGCTTTGGACAAGCAAAGCTTTTCGTTCCACTCAACCTGGGCTCCACCTTCTCAGGTTCCTTCAAGGAGTTGTGCCAATCTCTCCCCACCTGGGGAGGTAAGCCCCACAGGCTTGCACTCCTCCTGATCTCGTAAAGAGATAAGGAACTGAGCACATCTTCGTCTTGGCAAAGACGCTTTTGGAACTGAGAGAGGTCTCAGTGCCGGGAGCATCTTGGTCTCTCAAGCTCGGTTGACATTGTTTCCTCGGCCACAGGCTTCATGGACCTTCAAGTGAGCCAGCCGACCAAGGATCGTGCATGAGGTCAAGATTGTCCTCAACCTCATTGACCCACTGTCGCCGGCCCCAGTCAATGACTCCTGGAAAGGACTCTGGTCTCTGTCTTCCCTGATGAGGAGACCCAGCCTGCTGGTGTCCCCAGCAAGGACCGGTTCTGGACCCCAGCTATCACCGGTCCTGCTGGTGTCTCCCAGTGACAGCAGGCCTGTCTGATCTCGGTCGAGGTCTATAACCCCCTCATCTGGATGGCTGAGGAAGAGCCACAAGCACTTCAAACAGAGGCAATGCCACTGGTCATCCTCATCCTCCTTGGATGAGGAGAGGCTCAGACGGAAGCTCCATCGGCGCTATAAGGACCTCATGTGGCAACAGCTGATTTTGACCAGACACAAGCCGACTTCAACTCCTACCCCAGCCATTACTTGGCTTTCGCCTCCCAGGCGAAACCGACCCCTCAGAACTCAAGCCTTTGGTTCCTTCACCCGTGGGCCTGGCCCATCTTCCAGTTCAGCCTATAGCAGTCTCTCAATGATAGTTGTGGAGCCGCTGCCTAAGCAGCCTGTGGGAGGCTCCTTCCAAAGGACCGACCAGATACCAGGCTTCCCCAATGTCTGTTGGTCACGGTCACTCTGGACTACCCTTGGCGTGTTGAGGGTGATTTGGGCAGCAGGCCACTGTACCCAACTCTTGGACTCGGGTGTCACCAGGCTCCACTCTCATCCTGGGGATGATGAGTCGTCCCTTGGCACAGGGATGGAGGAAGGTCTTTCTTCCTTCCAAGGATCCTTCGTCTCATCTCTGATTCTACAGGGATGCCCTGGAACCCATCCAGAAAAGACAGAGTACCCTTTCACGGACATCCTCAAGAGGGATACCCGATGGAGGCCTTTCCTGTGACCGAGGCTATTGTTGATTTGGCTCTTCAACTATGGGAACATCCTGCCTCATATTTCAGCACCATCTGCCGCATGGCTCGCAAGTATGCAGTACCCACAGGGTCCCTTGCAGGGTTCACAGAGCACCTTGGCTAATAGCCTAGTGACTGCCTCTGTGTTCAGGCATACTGGCAGTTCTGCCAACACTGACCGACCTCCTGACAAGGAGTCCAAGTATTTGGACCATTTGGGTGGAAGGTCTATCTTGGGCCTTCATCAGGAAAGTTTGGCCATCATCGTGGCACACTTCTCCCATGCCCTTCTCGGGTCATTGGATGAAGTCCTCCTCATCTCCCCACAGACATGCAGACCACCATTAAGCAGGTCCGACAGCAGGGCCGTGCTGTTGCCAAACAGCAGCTCCAGATGGCTCTAGTCATCGGGGACTCTTGTGCCCACTTGATGGCGCCGCGGTTGCCTGTCGCTGCAGGGCTTAGCTGAGGCTCTTCTTCTTCCCGGCGGATACTCAGCACAAGTTAGCTGATGTGCCTTTCCTTGGGACCGTCTTGTTCCGCCAGGAGTAGCCGGTCACCTACAGTGCATAGAGCAGTCCAATGTCACCTGGGATGCCACTTCTGCCAAGAGTTCTTCAGGCAAGAACTAGCAGAAGAAAAGAAGAAGAAGCCCTTTCGGCACACTTCCCAGTGGTTCACCAGTTCTCCTTCCAGGAAGGACAGCAGCAGCAAGCTCAAGCTTGGTGCCCTCGTCCCAAGCCTGGACACCAACAGGCCCACAGAGGAGGCTGAGGCTCAGGTCCTGGAGCCTCCTCCTCTCTCTTCAAGCCTGCTCAGTGATGGGTTGGGTTGCCACCTATTCCCATCACGCCAGCTCTAGGTCTTCCTGTGGGGGCTGGCTCCGCCACTTCCTTTCCGCCTGGTCCACTATCACTACAGACAGGCAGGTTCCTGAAGTGGTCATAGAAACATAGACTTTGACGGCAGATAAGGACCATTTGGCCCACCCAGTCTGCCCATTTCCCTACCTACTGGATAAGCTGCAGATTCTAGTTAACCAACAGCCTACTTCCTGCCACCCCACTACAATTGCCTTGTGTCTGTCCCATGCATGTTTGAATTCCCCACTGTTTTAGCCCCAACAACCTCCCAGGAAGGCAGTTCACGCATCCACCACTCTCTCCATGAAAAAGATTTCCTCACATTACCCTGGAGCTGTCCCCCCTCTGTCTTTAAATTGTGTCCCCTTGTTCTTCATCTCTTTTTCTGAAAGATGCTACCCTCCTGGACTTTGTTGATTCCCTTCAGGTACTTGAACATCATGTCCCTCCTTTCATCAAGGGTATACATATTAAGCTCTCCAGTCTCTCTTCATATGATTTCTGATGCAGATCCTGCACCATTTTAGTTGCCCTCCTCAGGACTGCTTCCATCCTGTCTATGTCCTTGCGTAGATGGGGTCTCCAAACTGCACACAGTACTCCAGATGGGGTCTCACCAACTGTCTGTACAGAGGGATAACCACTTCCTTTTTCTACTTGTGATGCCCCTTCCTATGCATCCCAGTATCCCCCTGGCTCTCCTTACTGACTTCTCCATCATTCTTACCCACCTTTAGATCATCTGATATGACTACCCCCAGGTCCCGTTCCATTTTGTTGTTGTTAGTACCTCCCTGCTATTGTGTACTCTTCTCCTGGGTTCTTGTTTCCCAGCTGCATTACTTTGCACTTCTTTGCATTGAATCTAAGTTGCCATATGTCTGACCATTTCTCCAACCTTGCCAAGTCCTTCTCATCCTTTCTACCCCCGTTGTATCAACTCTGTTACAGATCTTTGTATCATCTGCAAGAGGCATACCTTTCCCTCAGATCCTCTGCAATGTCACCTATAAAGATGTTAAAGAGGACTGGACCCAGTACTGAGCCCTGAGGTAATCCACTAGTGAGCCCCCCTTCTTGGAATGTGTTCCACTCACTATTACCTTCTGTGTCCTGTTGTGCAGCCAGTTTGCAACCCAGGCTACTGCTCTGGGACCCACTCCCAGGCTGGCTAACTTGATTATTAATCTTTTGTGCGGGACTGTGTCAAATGCCTTGCTAAAGTCTAGGTAGGCCATATCCACAGCCCCTCTCTGGTCTATTACTTTGGTCACCCAGTCAAAGAAATCTATTAGATTCATCTGATATGACCTTCCTGCTGTAAATCCATGCTGCTTTGGGTCCTGTGCCCACTGGCCTCTAGGTACTCAACAATTCTTTCTTTCAGAAGTGATTCCATCATTTTCCCTACCACTGAGGTCAAACTTACAGGTCTGCAGTTTCCTGCTCTGCCTTGCTCCCACTTTTGTGAAGGGAAACACATCTGCCCTCCTCCAGTCCTCAGGTACCACCCCATCCTCCCATGATTTGTTAAAAGTGTGGTCAGTGGTGTCACTAGGTCCTCCCTTAGTTCTTTTTAGGATTCTGGGGTGAATCCCATCAGGCCCCATTGCTTTGTCACCTTGAGTTTTAGGGTTCTTTCAGGACTCTTTCTTCTGTAAATGGTCTGGTGTCAACCCCCTACCCAGAGTGCTTCTGTTGTCTGGTTTAGGTATCTCCTCCTCATCTTCTTTTGTGAATACTGAGCAAAAGTATTCATTCAGTATCTCTGCCTTTTCACTGTCTCCCTCTGCCCACCTCCCTCTCTCTTATTAATCTTCACTATTCCTCCCTTAACCTTTCTATGCTCCTAATGTACCTATAAAGGTTTTATCCCCTTCTTAACTGGCTTGCAATTTTTCCTCAGTTTGGGCTTTTGCTATTCTGACTGACTTCCCCACTTCTTTCTGCTTTAATTGATACAGTTCCCTGTTGTGCTCCTTCTGTGATGTCTTACACTTTTTGAATGCAGCCTTTTTCTCCTTAACCTTCCCTGCCACCTCTTTTGAGAACCATAGTGGTTTTCTCGCTTTGTTTTCTTTATCTGTTTCACAGAAAGGCTTGTTGCCTCTATGATGGCAGTTTGATTTTCTCCATTGTTCTTCCACCCTCCTTTTGGCCATTTGCTGTTCGTTCAGGGACTGCCTCTAAATTGAGCAGTACCCTCCCAGCCAAGCCAGCACCCTCAGGAAGAACAGTTTCTGCATGACCCAGTCGGCTCTTGAGACATTTCTCAGCTCCTCCTCAAGGAGGCAGTAGCTCTCATGGCGGATCCATCTGCAGACCCAGGCTTTGTCTCCATGTAATTCCTGGTGCCCAAGGGGCGGGAGGCTGGCGCCCCATTCTAGATCTCATAGAAACATAGAAACTTAGAAGTTGGCGGCAGATAAGGACTTCAAGGCCCACCCAGTCTGCCCATTTATTTTCTACCTTATAAATGTGCCATCATTTTGCTCTGTCAGTGGTCTATCTATTCATACTCATCTGTATTGCTCCTTATGCCTTTCCCATGTCTGTTTGAAGCCCTACACTGTATTCATAGCCACCACTTCCTGAGGTGGCCATTCCATGTATCCACCACCCTTTCTGTGAAAATGAACTTCCTCACATTACCCCTTAATCGGCCTCCCTCTAATCTCATGCTGTGTCCTCTTCTCCTGCTATTTTTTATATTTAAACATGTTAGACTCTTTCACCTTGTTAATGCCCTTAAGGTGTTTGAATGTTTGATCATATCACTCTCTCCCTCCTTTGCTCAAGGGTATACATATTGAGCTCCGTTTATCTGTCCTCATCTGTCCTCATATGTCTTCTGATGCAGTCCCTCACCATTTTGGTTGCCCTTCTCTGGACTGCCTCAATTTGGTTAATGTCCTTGTGAAGGTGTGGCCTCCAGTAGTGCCGCAGTACTCCAGATGGGGCCTAACCAATGTCATGTAAAGAGGATTATTACCTCCCTGTTACGACTTGTGATACCCTACTAATACCTCTAACATCCCCCTAGCCTTACCTACTTTTAGAGTCTGCTTGGATGATTTCAGGTCATCGGTGATGATGATGCCCAAGTCTCTTTCTTCCTTTGTGACTGCCAGCAACTCCCTCCCAGCCTATAGGTGGCTTCAGGGTTTCTCTTCCCTATGTGCATGATCTTGCACTTCTTTGCATTAAATCCCAGTTGCCACTCTTCTGACCATGTTGCTAGCTTGTCCAGATCTCTTCTCATTCTGCCCACCCTATCTGGATCAGCTACTCTGTTGCAGATCTTGGTGTTGTCTGCAAACAGACAAGCCTTACCTTCTAGTCCATCTGCAATGTCACTAATGAAGATATTGAAGAAGACTGGCCCCAGGACTGATCCTGAGTGCCCCACTTGTGACTTGCATCTCTTCTGACTGTATACCATTTACCACCACTCTCTGTTTTCTGCCCGTCAACCAGTTTGCCAACCAGTTGACCAACTTCTGACCACCCGAGCCTACCCAGCTTATTTATCAATCTTCTATGTGGAACAGTGTCAAAAGCTTTGCTGAAGTCAAGGTAGGCGACATCAACTGCTCCCCTGGTCCACCACTCCGGTTACCCAAAGAAATCTATGAGATTAGTTTGACAGGACCTTCCTTTTGTAAACCCATGCTGTCTTGGATCCTGTGCCCTAATGATTCCAGGTGTTGCACTATCCTTTCCTTAAGGAGTGCCTCCATAATCTTGCCCACTACTGAGGTAAGACTGACTGGTCTGTAGTTCTCTGCCTCCTCCTGCTACCACTCTTGTGGGGCGGAATCATTGAGCCCTTCTCCAGTTTTCTGGGACCTCTCCTGTGCTCAGAGACTCACTAAACAGTTCTGCTAATGGCTCTGCTAGTTCCACCCTTAGTTTCTTAAGTACCCTGGAATGTATGCCATCAGGTCTCATTGCCTTGTCCACCCTGAGCTTAGCGAGCTCTTGTAGGACCCTTTCTTTTTGTGAAAGGAGTAGTACTCACCTCACTTCCTCCCTCCTGTGTCCATGGTGTTGAGCTGTGGGCCCTGCCTACCTTCTCTTCAGTAAATACTGAGCAAAAGTACCAATTTAGGATATATGCTTTTGCAGGTCCTCCTCCTCACATGCCCCTTTTCTCCTTTGAGCTTAGCAATCGCCCTCTGGACTTTCTCCTTTCACTAATGTATCTATAGAAAGTCTTGTCATCTTCTTTTACTGTTTGTGCTAGTGTTTCCTTAGTTTGGGACTTTGCCTGCCTTGCTACCTTCCCTGCTTCCCTTAGGGCAGTTTGGTATGCCTCCCTATCTTCATCCGCTGTGTTCCTTATATTTCCTGAAGGCCAGCATTTTGGCTCTGACCTTTTCTGCTACTGTATTTGAGAACCAAAGTGGTTTCCTTCTTCTTTTGCTCTTCCTTTTCTGTCTAACACAATGGGATGTTGCTTCAAATATTGCATCCTTAATGCTTGCCCACTTTGCCTGTACCCCTCATCTGTGTTTCTTTTTGCCAGGGCTAGCTTAACTATGTTGGCCAGCTTATGAAAGTCAGCTCCTCTGAAGTCCCATATTTTTGCCTTGGAATGGGATCATTTAGTTCTAGTGGCCAAACTGAACCATACCTGTGATGGTCACTTGCCCCAGGTGTCCTTCTACCTGGAGATCTGTGATCCTTTCTCCATTAGTCAGTACTAGATCTAGGATAGCCCTGTCTCTTGTGGGTTGTTGTACCAGTTGTTTGAGGCCCTCCCCTGCAGGAATCCACCATGTGTTTAGTTCTGTCAGATGTTCCTGCTGGTATTGACCAATCTGTGTCCGGCATGTTGAAGTCTCCCATTGTCAGAACCTCCCTTTAGCTGTCATGTTTTGTATATCTTCTAACAGTAATGTGTCTATGTCCTCCCCGGTCTGGGGGCCTGTAGACAACCCAGTTCTTATGGCTGTCCCATTTCCTGTTTCCAGGGTGACCACAGTTCTTCTGGCTCCTTATGTGTATTCTGAATTTCTGTAGCTTTGATATTTTCATTGACATACAGAGCCTCCACCCCACCCTTTTTGCACCTCGGTCTCTTCTGAACAGTACATGCCAGGCACTGAAGTCTTCCAAGTGTGGTTACTGGTAGACCATCTCACTAATTGCTACTATGTCAGTTTAGCCTCTGACATTATTGCCTGCAGGTCTGGGATCTTATTTCCCAGGCTGTGAGCATTGTGTACATGATTTTCCATTGGCCAGATTTGATTGTGTTAGCTATTGGGTGAGGTTTGGCATTTCTCCTGTGCATCATATGGGGAGCGGACCTTTTTCTTAACTGGTGATGCAAATGAACTGCAAACATGCTGAATCCCTGTTTCACCACTAGCTGAGGGGAGGGTGTTCTTCCCATTCGACATAGGGGTGCTGCACCCCTCCCATTCTTGTTTAAATATTATACAAAGGCGTCAAACTTCTGCCCCAATGCACTGACTCCTCCTTAGTCAGATGCAGTGCATCAAATTTAAGAACTTTCACTCCCAGAACTGCTGCCAGTTCCTACAAATCTGTGTCCTTTTCCTGGCACCAGCCTTAAGCCACATGTTTAGCTCCCTGTCTCCCCTTCTCTGACCTTCCGTCCATCTGCCCCCCTCCCAGACTGGCAGGATCTCAAAGAGAGATGTCGAATGAATGGATGATAGTTTGTCACCCAGCCTGGTCAAGTGTTCCTTGGTCTCTACAACTGACCGGCTGGCAAGATCATTAGTCCCTATGTGTACCAGGATGTCAATGTTTTCTCCTGCTTTGTGAACAATTTTGCTTAATGCGGTCAGTGTCTCCTCACGCTGATGTACCTGGAGACATCTGACCATTACCCTAGCTGGAGATGGGTATCAACGCCCGAATCATGGAGTCTCCTATGATCAAAGTGTTTGGATTTCCTTTTGCTTTTTTGTTTTGGTTCCTGATTTGGGTGAGTTTTGTTGTGCTAGCTCCTGTGCTGCAGTGTCCTGCTCTGCAGTGTCCTCTGCCCTTTGTTTGATTTTGGAGATAGAGGCGAGATACCTGTGTAACCCCTAGATGGCGCTTATCCCAGGGGCTACTACCCCTGCCTGAGTTGCCACTAACAGGTTGAGGGGCCTGGATCCAATGGGGTGCCTCCACCCAGAGGTCAGGGTTTGCAATAGTTAAACTAACTTGGTCACAGCCCTCTGGGACACTGCAACCCCCCTTTCTTCCCACTAGTGGCCCACACATATATCAGAATTACCTTCACAGTATACACTTACCCCCAGGTCTGGTTCCGGCACTGGGACCTCCTGTGAAATGAGATACAGTGCAACAATCACAGTACAGTACTTTAACATAGACAAATACCTCAGGCAGTATACTTTGCTGAAACAAGCAGCTCTGATTTATTGAGGGGGATATAACAAGGACAGGGAATCAGGTTAATTAGCTTATCACTCTAATAATCTACCTATGGCTCTGTGCACAGGCCTATCCCTATCAGTTACTGTCCCTGGGTACCCAAGCCCTAGTGGCTAGTCAAACCGTGGCAGCTGGTAGGGCCCTTTCACCTGAGAAAAGGAGAATTAAACAGTCAGCAGTACAGTAATTCCATTTGGATTTAATGTGGCAATTCAACAGGGAGCGACCCTGAATTAGTACTCACGACCTCCAAATAAGATAGGGTCCTTCAATGTCAGCACGGCTCACTTGAAGTGCACAACCTCTTCACACATCCATATAAAAGAAAGCACTATACCAGGCAGGCTGCATCTGTATCCCGATCGCAATTACTGCACAATACCGGAGAACACAGCAGATTCAGTTCCTGACAGACCGAGTGCAATTTTCAGCAATTCCTCCAGTCTTCTACAGGGTGAGCCTGGTTTCTACTCTTCAGAGATCCTTTGATTCTTTTCACAGGATGGATTCAGTCCTAACAAGCTGTTACACAAGCTGCAGACCGGAACTCTGGGCCTTACACGTTTTTGACTAAACTGCACACTGAAAAAGCACAGGGCTCCTTCCTTCTTCACTGCCAAAGCTCAACTGAAACTCAACCGACAAAACCGGGCACTTCCTTTGAGTTCCTCCCAGTTCTTGACTGGATTGGCTGTCCTCACAATAGACTGCTGCTGTTGGTCCAAAAGGCACTGAAGTCTAAACTACATCTCCCAGAGTCACTGCCCATACAATCCTCTTGTGGCTGGCTCAGATTATGAGTCAAGTTCTGATTCGTCAAGGCACCATTTTAGAGCTAGCTTACCCACACTGATTGGTCCAGTTCAGCAGTTCAAAACTAGAATGGGAACTAGCAGACACAGTTCTGACTGCAAAAAAGCAGGTTAGACAAACTGTAATTTCATTATTACTCTAAATAATTTCTGGCAAACAGTTACATCTTTCAGATAGGTTCCTTTGCACTCCTAGTGACTGCAAAAATGAGTGAATTGGCAGCAGCTCGAGTGGTACTCAGAGAAGCACACAGTCCCCCATACAAACTAATTATGTCTGCAAGCAGACAGCTCTTAAAGACAGTACCAGAGGCTCTAAAAACACTCACTGATAAATGGCTTAAATGCCAAACACCATTCAGGCTTGGAGCATTCAAGCAAGCTCCTGGAAGTCTTTTGGGAACCCCCATTTGCAGGGGTTACACCCTTCCTAGCCTGGGAAAGCTTGGCGTCGCGTCAAGCAAGTACCCATAAGTTTCAACTGCAACCATATACATTTGCATTAGGCTCGCACATGTGATCATCAGTCAATATATCATTTTACCAAGAACACATTTCTGAAACATTGCAGTACGTCACTCTTTACACAGTATTACATACACATTGTACCATAACTCAAGTTATTACCTCTTGTACATGAAACCTGAAGAGGCCCTTCTATCAGTTACCTTGGGGCTGGATGGGGCCAGGGCACCATATAGAAGGGGCAACACAAGTAACTTGGAGTTAGCACTGATGCTCAGTTTGGGTAATGAGCTCGGGGACACATATACACTCCTTTATGGACAACATTGAGAGGCAAATCCACAGGCCTCCCAAGGGAATCATAACTGAGGTGCACCACAGGCTTTACAGCTCGACCAGTCTTTCTAGGGGAACTGTTATAGTCTCTGCACTCTGAGCCTCATTTTCAGCATTGTCCTCACTTGTCAGGAGTCTCCATGGGGGTAGAGGCTGGAACTTGGGCACTTTCAGCTCCAGGAGTTACAGTTTCTGAGTCCACAACATTTGGCTCGCATGGAGAGCTTTCGACACTGGCAGTGGACTGTCAGGGCACTCAGAATACTCTTCTTGTTCGGTGTATCACCAGTCTGCCCCAATCTATCATTTTCCTCCCTGAAAGCTCAAACAGTTCAACCATGCACAATGATTCCATTTCATCTGATCTGATGCTTTGCATTACTTTCTGGGAGCATTGGTTCCAGGGATGAAGCTGTGGCTTAGACAGTCCAGAAGGCCCAGCTTCATCTCCATTGACTAGGGATTGCCCGAAACAATTGACTCAGTTCAGTAAGAAGGATAGTATTCAAAGTCACTCTCACTTTCTTCTGATATGGACTGACAGTCATGCTCAACTGGGACTTGTGGAGGGACACTTTAACTTTGCTTCTGTAGGTGCAGACTTTCTTGATCTTTTTCTTAGCAGCAGCTCTGATCACTGGTCCAGAGGGCATCTTCTAGGGGCTCAGACTCAATTAAGATTTGTCCAATGGGCAGTAAATGATTTCTATGCATTGTTTTACATCTTTTGAATTATTCTCAGGCCTTACTTTGTACACTGGCAGATCATCTAGTTTGCCCACTACAATGTGAGGGAGATGGTGCCATCGGTCAGCAATCTTGTGCTTGCCATGCAGTCCCAGATTTCTTAGTAATACCCGATCTCCCTCCTGGAGTTCCTGTGCTTTCACCTTTTATCATACCTTTCTTTGTTGGCCAGATTTCTTTTGGCAGCCATGGTTTGAGCCAGTTGGTACGCAGTTAGCTGGGCCTTTAACTTTTGCACATACTGTAAATAGTTGTCAGCTTGAACCCCATCAGGAGAGACCCCAAAACACACATCTACTGGTAGTTGAGCTTCTCTTCCAAACATCAGGTGGTAGGGGGAGAATCCAGTGGCATCACTTTTGGTGCAGTTATAGCATGTACCAGGGTGCTAATTTGTTGGCTCCATCTAGGCTTGTCCTTTGGGTGCAGGGTGCCTAGCATATCTAGCAAAAGTGCGGTTGAAACGTTCAGGCTGTGGGTCCCCTGGGGGTAGTGAGGAGTGGTTCTGGACTTTCTCACTCCCACAGAGAAAGCATCTCTTTGATCAGACGACTCTCAAAGTCTCCCTTGATCAGAATGGATTCTTTGTGGAGCCCCATAGTGAACAAAAAGTTTTCTAAGTACTTTGGCCACAGTGGATGCTTTCTGGTCTTTGGTGGGGAAAGCTTGGGCATATCTCGTGAAATGGTCAGTGACCACCAGCACATTACTGATATTTCTTTGATCTGACTCCAAACTCAGAAAATCAATACAGACCAGCTCCATGGGTGCACTGGTGGTGATGTTAACAAGGGGCAGCCCTCTGGGGCAAGCTTTCCTCTGTAAGCTAGCGACTACAAGTTCGAATGTGTTGCTCCACATCAGCCCCCATCTTAGGCCAATAAAATCTGGATCTCACCAAGTCAAGTGTTCTGTCTATACCAAGGTGCCCCATGTGGTTGTGCAAGGACCTCAGTACTGAGTCTCGAAGGCAGTGGGCAGCACTAGTTGTTGTTTGTCTACTTGTCCCCTCTGTCTACTGTTTCTCTGTATAACAGTTTATTGATCAGTTTCAACTTAGGACCTTCTTTGTATAACAGTGCAGTTCTCAAATCAGTGGGCGTAATTTGGACACATTTTTTCCTGCATAGGGGCTTCTAAAGCTGCTTTGATCATGGGATCGTGAGTTGAGCCGCGAATACTGTCATTGTCCAGCTGAGCAGGTGCATGCTCTATTGCAGAAAAGGTAATAAGCAGCAGATATGCAATCTCAGAGGCTCCCAAGCAATCCACCATGCAGTCCATCAGCGCTGGACATTTGTTCCTCCCTGTCAAACTTCCGGCAGAGTGCCCGAATGTCAGGTTCTGCCAATCGGACCCAATCATTCTGGGGAACAGGCCTCCGGAGAGAGCATCAGCATCTATGTGGTTCAGACCTGCTCGGTATTTGAGAGCATAGTCATATGTAGATAATGCAGAAAGCCACCTGTGGCCAGTGGCATCAACTTAGCTGAGGTCTGCACATAGGTCAAAGGATTATTGTCAGTTTTACTAGTATTTTAGCCCCATACAAGTACTCATGGAATTGGTCAACAATAGCCCACTTCAAAGCTAGGAACTCTAACTTATGTACAGGATAGTTCTTTTCGGATGGGGTCAGGCTTCTACTGGCAAAGGCCACTGGTCTCAGGCCATTCTCGTGCTCTTGGTACAACACAGCCCCAACCCTTGCAAGCTAGCATCAGTGTGCAGGACGTAAGGTTTTCTTGGATCAGCATAGGCCAGCACTGGAGCATGGGTAAGTTGATATATGATCTCATGAAAAGCAGTCTCACAATCAGGAGTCCAGCGGGCCCCAAATACTTCACTCGGATGAAAATACACTTTTCAGTCTTGAGGGACGCTGACTTTTGGTATTTTTGTGGGTTGGGATACCCTTTGAGTAAGTTAAGTAAAGGGGATCACTCTTGAATAGTCCTTGATGAAGCGCCGATAATAACCACAGAATCCCAGGAATCTTTGCAGTTCTTTAGATTTTGGGCTGTGGCCAGGTGGTCAAGGCCTCAACTTTACTTGGGTCGGTCTCTATTCCCTCGGTGGATACTATGTGTCCCATACTTTACTGATGTTTGAAAGAATTGACACTTATCAATGGACAGTTTAAGGCCAAAGTCCTCAGTCGGTCCAATACCTTAAATAATCTGCTCTCATGTTCCTCCAGTGAGCTGCCAAACACAATAACATCATCTAGGTATACCAGGCACTCTAGTAAGTTCATGTCCCCACTGCACTCTCCATCAATCGTGGTGAAAAGTGGCTGGGGCACCTGAAATCCTTGAGGCATCCCTCATGAATTCATAGAAGCCAAGCGGACAGATAAAGGCCGTTTCTCACGGTCCTCTGGGGCCATCGGGATCTGGTGTATCCATCATGGAGATCCAGCACAGAGAACCACTTGCTCCCGTTTAGGCAGTCCAGCATCCTGAATGCAGGGCATTGTGTACTGATCAGGGATAGTCCGGTTTAAGGTGCGATAATCCACACACATCCTTACTGTTCCATTCTTTTCCTCACTACCACAATGGGGTAGCATAAGGGCTTCTGGATTCTGTATTACACCAGCAGCTAACATCTCTTGCAGATGCCATCTCACATCATCTATGTCAGCAGGTGCCAGGCGTCGAGACCTCTCACGAAATGGTCTTTTCGTCATGCAGCGGATATTGTGCTCAGCTCCTTGCCGCATCCTACATCCCATTCCTTTAAAGAAAACACCTGGTCTCCTGGGCAAGCTTCTCACTGATCCTCACTTTCCATTCAGCTGGCAGCGGGAGTCACCAAATCAAACAAGTCATGTGCTATTCTGTCATTCTTCCTTGAACTCTTGCTGCTGGGTAGCACTGCAGTGTCTGCACAATGCACATTAGCCAGGATGCAACCTCTGTTTACTGAATGTCTCTTTCAGACACATTATGAACTTGGACCATTACCCTTCTGGCATAAGCATGGGCTCTAGTGGGCAAAATACTAGGCTTGACCAGCAGTCCCTCTGGCAATTTTCCATCGCCTGTGCATCCAACATTAATATTTTATTCTTAACATCCTTTCTGATACGGACTCTCCCTGTAAGGTACACTGGGCATTTGGCGCCAGGATCAGAGACTCATCCTTCTTCATACAATTCCGACTGGTTCCTCTGGTTCTGTTTTTCAGCATCTCTCTGTGCCTCATAGGCCTTCTTAATTAAAGCGGAACTCTTAAAGCTCTACTAGTCTTTGACCCTGTTTTTCATA
Organism: Neoceratodus forsteri; assembly: GCA_016271365.2. Taxonomy (NCBI): domain Eukaryota; kingdom Metazoa; phylum Chordata; order Ceratodontiformes; family Ceratodontidae; genus Neoceratodus; species Neoceratodus forsteri. Next base: position 79,547,264 of record CM057459.1, read on the forward strand.
ACACAACTGTGCCAGCCTTCCGAACATATGAGCATTTGTTCCAATCAACAAAGGGACACCATCATACAGTCCAGTGGGGGGACACACTAGTTAGGGTCTCTACTTGTTCGCCACCCAGCCACGGAGGTGGGGAAAGACAGCCAAATTGGATATACCGGAATAGGGTAGGCCTTCTCACTTAACCCCATACATGCAGTCCTTCTAATGGTTGTAAGGGTACATCTGACAAATGCTTCTGATACCAATCCTGGAACATAATTGTCACTTGGGAGCCACTGTCTAATACAGCTCTTGTAGACACTCCATTCACCTTTACAGTGGTCTCCATGGAGGGACCCACTATTCTGGACCAGTCTGGAGAGGCGTAGTGGGGGCCTGGGCAACTGACCTTGCCACAAAGGACATGAATTAGCATTTTTGGTGCCCTCACTGGGATCATGTGGCACCTCTTAACCACTGATTTCTTCTCCAAGCTCTCCTTGTAGCCTATATGCAACTTTGTCAGTGTCTTTTGGGGACTGGCATTCCTTCCATGTGCCCATCTTTCCCACAATTATAGCAAAACATACTTTCTGAGTTTGAGCTGGCCGAGGCGCCACACTGGGAGCCAGGGCGGGGTATTACTAACTGGAAACCTGGGTGCCATCTCTGTCTGCGGCATGATAAGCATTTGGAGACATCTCGTCAGTTTCTCCACTTCCATGGTCAAGGAATTGAGTTTGGAGCTGTTATCAGCAGGAGATACATGGGTGGTACCCCACCCCATAGCAGATGCAGTCGGATATAGGTCAGGGCCCATACTTGCAGGTGTGGCCTTCATAAAGGACTGTTTTGAATTCCCAGATCTCTCTCAACAGTTAGCCCATTGTGGCATATCTTTTCCTTGTCAGAGCACTCATTGACTGTCAACCTCTGCCCTGAACTTCACTTGATGGGTCACCCTCAGTCACTCGGTCGTAGCCACAGCTGTTGGTGCAGGTACCTCCGAGTCGCTTTTCTCAACTCCTCAATTTCTCTCATTAACTCATCATAGGAGGGTGGGATTCAGTCGATTTGCCAGGCGTAATTGAAGCAACAGCAGTTCTGAGAAGGGGCAGACTTAAGATTCTGTCCAGTCTGGTTCGGTCCAGTTCAATCGCTGGCAAACTACCCTTTCTGAGGCATTCTTGCAACAATTTTTCCAGCCGAGAGACATACACAGACAACAACTCCCTTGGTACTGTTGTGCATTTCTTACTCTCCACCATAGGTCCTCATCAGAATCTGGGCTCCCTATACACATTCTCCAAGGCCTCAAGATAGGCCTGTGCAGTCGCTTCAGGGTTACTGGCCTGTTTAGCAGGGATGGTAGCCAGGGCAGTACCGGAGGCTCTCACTAACCCTCTTTCTCCGCCTTCCGAGCATTGCCATTCTAGCACTTGGGGCAACATAGTCTATCCAGGTCTCCCAGTCATCCTCCCTTGGGGGGTGGAGGGTGCCAGAGAAGATCCTCAACCTTCGGTAAGAGTCGTGACTATTGGCAGGTGCAGAAATAGGAGTCTGCATTGGTTCAGCCACCATACGGGCACTGGAGCAGGAGAGGGTGTTGGGGAGGAACACCCTAGGTGGCAAGAATAGTTTCTTCAAGTCCTCCACAGTTTTCCCCTCTCCCAGCAACCATTCAGCAAATTTCTCCTCAAAAGTTTCAGATAGTGGTGGGGCTGATTCCCCGGTCTTTACTGTCCTTAGTTATCACTCTCCAAGCAGTGAGGGCCCTCTGGGGTAATGGTCTGTGGCACTTTGGAGCTATCTATGGGATCTTAAACTCTACTAGGGCCAGGAAAGTGTGGGTGAGCAGATTAGCATGCCGACCCACCACCACAGGGTTTTAAACCTTCCACCTTGGAAAGTACTCCCTGCACAGTGTCCGTATTGATACCCAGGGGATGTCCAGGATAAGCATAGCATTTTGAGGGTCAATCTCCTCCCCAGTACACCACTCCACCAGCGGTGCACAGCCACTCTGTCGGGGTACCCATTTTTCTTAACAGTGGTTCGTAATATGGCCACTAGAGGACACACAATCCCAGCGGTGAGCCTCAAGATGTAACCCCTAGATGGCGCTATCCCAGGGCTACTACCCCTGCCTGATTTGCCACTAACAGGTTGAGGGGCCTGGATCCAATGGCGGGTGCCTCCACCCAGAGGTCAGGGTTTGCAATAGTTAAACTAACTTGGTCACAGCCCTCTGGGACACTGCAACCCCCTTTCTTCCCACTAGTGGCCCACACAATATATCAGAATTACCTTCACAGTATACACTTACCCCCAGGTCTGGTTCCGGCACTGGGACCTCCTGTGAAATGAGATACAGTGCAACAATCACAGTACAGTACTTTAACATAGACAAATACCTCAGGCAGTATAACTTTGCTGAAACAAGCAGCTCTGATTTATTTAGGGGATATAACAAGGACAGGGGAAATCAGGTTAATTAGCTTATCACTCTAATAATCTACCTATGGCTCTGTGCACAGGCCTATCCCTATCAGTTACTGTCCCTGGGTACCCAAGCCCTAGTGGCTAGTCCAAACCGTGGCAGCTGGTAGGGGCCTTTCACACAGAGAAAAGGAGAATTAAACAGTCAGCAGTACAGTAATTCCATTTGGATTTAATGTGGCAATTCAACAGGAGCGACCCTGAATTAGTACTCACAACCTCCAAATAAGATAGGGTCCTTCAATGTCAGCAGGGCTCACTTGAGGTACACAAACCTCTTCACACATCCATATAAAAGAAAGCACTATACCAGGCAGGCTGCATCTGTATCCCGATCGCAATTACTGCACAATACCGGGAGAACACACAGCAGATTCAGTTCCTGACAGACCGAGCAATTTTCAGCAATTCCTCCAGTCTTCTACAGGGTGAGCCTGGTTTCTACTCTTCAGAGATCCTTGATTCTTTTCACAGGATGGATTCAGTCCTAACAAGCTGTTACACAAGCTGCAGACCGAACTCTGGGCCTTACACACGTTTTTGACTAAAACTGCACACTGAAAAGCACAGGGCTCCTTCCTTCTTCACTGCCAAAGCTCAACTGAAACTCCAACCCGACAAAACCGGGCACTTCCTTTGAGTTCCTCCCAGTTCTTGACTGGATTGGCTGTCACTCACAATAGACTGCTGCTGTTGGTCCAAAAAGGCACTGAAGTCTAAACTACATCTCCCAGAGTCACTGCCCATACAATCCTCTTGTGGCTGGCTCAGATTATGAGTCCAAGTTCTGATTCGTCCAAGGCACCATTTTAGAGCTAGCTTACCCCACACTGATTGGTCCAGTTCAGCAGTTCAAAACTAGAATGGGAACTAGCAGACACAGTTCTGACTGCAAAGAAATCAGGTTAGACAAACTGTAATTTCATTATTACTCTAAATAATTTCTGGCAAACAGTTACATCTTTCAGATAGGTTCCTTTGCACTCTAGTGACTGCAAAATGAAGTGAATTGGCAGCAGCTCGAGTGGTACTCAGAGAAGCACACAGTCCCCCATACAAACTAATTATGTCTGCAAGCAGACAGCTCTTAAAGAGACAGTACCAGAGGCTCTAAAACACTCACTGATAAATGGCTTAAATGCCAAACACCATTCAGGCTTGGAGCATTCAAGCAAGCTCCTGGAAGTCTTTTGGGAACCCCCATTTGCAGGGGTTACACCTGTTGTAGTGTTTATATGGTTTTGGAGGTAATATGTTGGAGGGCACAGAGTGATAGGGCACCGATTTGGCCCTCCTAACCACCTGCCAACCTCCTGGACCAACTACCCTCTGCGGTCGAGGTACTTCTGTTGGATTTTTGGGAAATGGCGGTGGTTCTTATAATGTATTTCCTCTTGAATATGAAATTTGAGGCATGATTTCTGCCCGTGCTGCCTGGAGCTGAGCCCTAAGATCTCCAATAGCTCAGCATGTAGGACAGTGTCCTAAATCCTGTAAGACTGTCCTTCTGAAAAGTGTTCCACAGTACCTGCAGTTAATGATATCCATTCCAGATAAGTTGCTTGGTTTGTAACCTGATCAGAGTAATTAGAAGGAAAAATGCAAGTAATGGTTTGATTTTGTGTTTTGTTTTTGTGTAACTTGTTGTAACAAGTTAAATTACTAGTGCCCTGGTAAATGAGCTCACCTTGTAGATGCCCCACTGATCGCCTTTTCCTGCTTTGCCACAGGAAATGTCACAACTGTAGTACCCTATAAAATGAGTGTAGTGTGGGTGGTTGGGGATGGGAGGGTGGCTAGGCCCTTCCCCTGCTGGAAAAGAAGAACCACGGATGAAAGAACAAGGAGGTAAGAGCAGAAACAATCAGTCAACAACAAATGCAGTAACCCTGAAAGCTTATCCTAATGTTAGATAAAACTGTAAAACCTGTAAAGCACCACCTGTGATAATTTCAGAGAAGATAAACCCTGTAAGAAACACTTTGCTACAGAGAAAAATAAAGCAGTAACAGAAGATATACCTTGCAAAAGACAATTTGAATCAGAAGATTACAGCAGTAATCTGTTAGCACACACCTGTAGGCACACCTTGTAATAATGCGGGAAGAACAACAATTTGAATCAGAGAAAAATAAAGCAATGAAATGTTAGCAACAAACAGTAGCAATCCATGTGAGTACAAAATAAAAATAACATACAGTAAATCTGCTGAGCCAAAAGAAGTCTTAATCCTTTTCCCTTGCTCTGGTAAGATTCTCTGCTCTGTCCTTTCAAGCAATCTTAGAAGGAAAGCTCTCTGAATCAATACCTCAGGTCACGCACCTTCGGATGGTCCTCTGTCCAAGATCATATCATCCTTGGAACGAAATGTGGTTCTGTTCACTGGATCTGCAGGATACGTTCTTTCACGTCCCAATCTGTCCATCCCATCAGCGGTTCCTCTGCTTCAGGGTCGAAGGGACCCTGTACTAGTTCGAACCATGCTGTTCGGCCTGTCATCGGCCGCATGGGTCTTCACCAAATGCATTGCAGTGGTGGCGGCCCATCTCTGGTGTCAGGGGTCAGAATTTACACGACCTCAATGACTGGCTCCTGGCAGGTCCCACCCAACAGGAGGTAGAGGTCCAAGGATCTGGCTCTCGAACCTGCTCCCAGCTCGGCCTCCTGATCAACGAGGCCAAGTCGGAACTTGTGCCTTCTCAGGTGATGGGCTTTATCGGGGCAGAGCTCAACTCTTATCACGCTGGGCTCGGCTCGGCGGACAGAGCAAAGGTTCTCTCTCCTTTGCCCAATCATTTCTCTGGTTGGGCACTGCGCCCTGCCCGGGACTTTCTGCACCTTCTGGGTTACATGGCAAAGGCACCTCAGTGGTCCATTGGGCCTGCTGCACATGCGCCTCCAATGGGAGCTGGCCACCCAGTGGACTCCAGCGCCACGGTCATTTCAACCAGCTGATCACTGTAACCCAGAAGATGTGGGACGCTCTCCAATGGTGGACCACCCCAGACTGGTTGCAGGAAGGGATCCCGTTTGTCCGCCCGAGCCTACGGTCATTCTTACGACCGATGCCTCTCTCATGGGCTGTGGGAGCCCACATGGGGACAACAGGGCCAACAGACTCTGGACTCCTGAAGGGATCCTGATGCAACATCAACCGGTTGGAATGCAGAGCAGTCAGACTGGCACCGTTAGCCTCCTCAGCTCCGGGGTCAAGTGGTTTAAGTACAGATGTACAATACCACGACCATGTACCACTTCAACAAACAGGGCGGCATGCACTCCGTCTGCTATGCAAGGAGGTGCTCTGAATCTGAACCCTCATAGGTTGGTTGGAGGCTGATGTCCGCCATCCATGTGGCAGGAGCGTCGAACCAGTTGGCGGATACTCAGCCGCTTAGGTCAGACATCCCACAGTGGTCACCATCCAGAGGTAGCTTACAGCCTGTTCTCCCATTGGGGAAACCGATGGTGAAGCTTTTTGCCTCCAGGAAACACCTAGCTGAGGCTGTTTCATGCCTGCCCCTCAGCAGGGCTTGCTGCAGGGGATGCCTTCTTGAGGCCATGGACCCCAGGCCTCTTCTACACCTTCCTCCATTTCCTTGATCCACAAGGTGTTACTCAAGGTGAGGAGGGACAGGCGAATGTGATTCTGGTAGCCCCCAGACTGGCCACGCCAGTTCTGGTATCCAGATCTCCTCAGCTTCAGCTGCAGGCCCCTGGAGTGGATTTGTACATGCCTGGACCTGATATCTCTGAACTAGGGAGGTCTTCCATCTGACCTTCAATCACTGCACCTCACAGCCTGGTTCCTGAGTGGCTAGAGTTCCAGGTTTTGGTCTTTCCAAGATGTCTACACTGTGGTGGAGGCATCCAGAAAGGAATTGACCAGGAATGTTATGCCTTCAAATGGAAGCAATTTTCCATTTGGTATCAGGGTAAGGGTCTGGACCCCTTATCCTGTTCTTTGGCTAACATTCTTGACTACCTTTGGTCTCTCTCCAAGGGGTCTACGGTCATTGACCCTAAGGGTGCACCTGGCAGCCATTTCTGCTTACCGTCACGCAGGCCAGTTAGCTGACATTGGCGCGAGGCGACAGTGTTCAGGTGCTTTTCAAAGGCTTGGATCACATATCCCTCTGTGTGTGATCCTCCTCCTCCGTAGTATCTACTGCTGGTATTGGCAAAGCTTATGGGCATCCATCTGAACCAATGCACAAGTGTGAACTGTCACAATTGTCGTGGAAGATGGCCTTCCTGGTGGCTATCATGTCTGCCAGAAAGACAGGGGAACTCCAAGTGCTGTCAGTGGACTCCTTATCTGGTCTTCCACAAGGACAAGGTTGTCCTGCGCCCCCCTGAAATTCCTCCTGAAGGTGGTGTCAGAGTTTCACCTTAACCAGGTGTTGACTCTGCCAGTGTTCCACCTGAACTAGACCTAGGATACAGTACAGGCTCCATACTCTGGACCTGAGACGAGCCTCTCCTATTACAAGGAGAGGATGGCAGAAATTTGAGGTGAGGTTCACCAGCTGTTTGTCACCAATGCTGAAGCTGGCTCTGGCAAACCTGCAGCAAAGCAGATGGTCGAAGATGGATTACATCTTGCATTGATCTCTGCTATAGGTTGGTGGCAGGAGCCTCCCAGAGGATACAAGCTCATTCTACCCACCATACTGCTGAATCTGTGGCTGCTTCCAGGGACATCCCTATACAGGAAATCTGTCGGGCTGCCACCTGGAAGACAGCAAACACCTTCATCACCCATTACCACATCAACTTACGTCCATGCCGGGATGCTGGTTTTGGGGCCTCAGTTCTCAGTCTCAGTTCCCAGAGTAGGTGTGTGCCTTGCCTCCTCCTCCCTCCTCCCGGAGAACTGCTAGGAGTCTGTCAATAAGTGTGGATGAACAACATATCCATGATAAATGAAAACAAGTTACTCACCTGTAACAGTAGTTCTAGGAGTGGTATATGTTCATCCACGGACCCCTCCCGACCACCCGGTTGTGATGCACAAACCTGTCTTCCAGCGGGCTAAGATCTGGCATCATGGGGCAGAGCTGAGGCTATACCACCCAGGACGGTGGGAGGAGCCAGCTTGAAGACCTTCCGCGATCCTTAAAGGGAAAGGGACATGACAATAAGTGTGGATGAGCAACATATACCACTCCTAGGACCACTGTTACAGGTGAGTAACCTGTTTTTCGTGCACATGTCACTGGCTTACTTCAGCATGCCATGGGGTTGAACAAAGTTTTATCCAGGTTGTGAAAAGACATCTTGGAATGAAACTTAAGTTAGACACTAGGCCAGTGCATATCACATGCACTAAACTTGTTGTTGGTCTTGGTGTGGCTCACTAATAGCTTAGTATCTGTTAAGCAGGATATGACAGACAGTAACTGCTACTTAGTTAGAACAGAATGTGTTAGTGCAATGAATTAATAATTATTTCTTCCTTGTCTGTTTGTAGGTAACATTTCAGTGCTGTGTGCTGCCATCGGTGTTTTCTTCAAATAAGAACACATGCAACTGGTAGGAATCTGGATGATACAGAAAACCTGTAAAGAAGTCAAAACAAAACCATTTAGGAAAGTTGCTTCAAATGATACCCCCAAAAAAAAATACTTACCTTTCCTGGCTTGACAGTTTACCTACAGCAAACCAAAATGTGCAAATAAAGTATGACTGAGTGACCTGCGAGGAAAAAACAACAATGAATAAATATATATATATATATATATATATATATATAGTTAACATCTGGTTCTGTGTAAAACATGAGCGTGCAACATACAGTAACTTACCAATGGTAGTATAGTACACACACACACATAGGGCATCATGTAACAGCCAGCACAGACTTTCTGACCGCCATTGCATCTTCACATCATTGTTCGTGACACGGTCATCTGTGGCTATCATCATTTGGCAAGACACTGTGCATTAGTCCAGTCAGCGAGGCAACAGAAGATAGAAGTACAGGAGCAGCAGCAGGTGCCATAGTTGTGGGAGTGGTGCAGGCATAAAGCAATGTGTCTCAGGAAATAATTGAGAATTTTCTGAACATTTTATCATGCTTTTATCTTCATCTGAGTCTGGCATTTTTGGGACACTCTGACAGCAGCCATTTCTGGGGGTACACTTATGCCGGTAGTTGCGCATAAAGCAGTGCGTCTCAGGAAATAATTGAGAATTACACAGAATGGAGGTGGTCCAAAGGAGGGCAACTAAAATGGTGCAGGGCTGCACTGCAACTCATATGAAGAAGACAGACTAAAGGAGATTAATATATATACCCTTAAGGAAAAGGGGGCATGATAGAAACTTTTAAGTACATAAAGGATTCAACAATGTCCGAGAGGGTAGCATCTTTCATAAAAGAGATGTGTAAGAACAAGGGGCAAAATCTGAAGATAGAGGGGGATAGATCAGGGGCAACATCAGGAAGTATTTTGTCACGGAGAGGGTGGTGGATGCATAGACAATCAAAACTAATGCTCCACGTTATGGTGTGAGAAAAGCAGTTGGGGCATGGCCATAATTTGAGTTGGTTACCCTCAATGCACACCAACCGCTGCTCAATGTTCGACACCCTGTTGCTCAGGTGGTCACCTCAATCCACATCAGGCCCAAATTGGCCTGTGTGGCAGGCATGATTGCAGGGTTACCAGCATCCCTGCAGGTGCTGGAGCAGCCACTTATTTCCTGGCCCAATCACACCTAACCCCACATGCAGGTGGAGGCCGTATGCCACCTGTTGCCCAGCAGGGACAGCAGGCTATTCTGTCCCTGTTCGGCAACCTTGGCCTCCCACTCTGCACGGTGGTGGTTTGCAAGATGGCACTGTCCACCTGTCCCCAGATGACTCCCTTGGGACAACGACGCACAACCACACCACAGATATTACACTTCACCACACTCGGCCATCAACACCAGGCACTAGACTGAAAAAGCCGACACAACAGAGGTGCAGGAAGGCACAGGCGGGGAGCAGGTGTTATTTGCTGCTGCACAGTTGGGGGTAACCTGCTGCTGCTCATGAGACTGCTGTGGCTCCTCTATCACTTCCTGCTGCTGCTGAGGCGCAGGGGCCATGGCAGGTCGTGGGGGCACTAGTAGTAGGTGGTGCCACCAGCAGGGTGCTTCCATGGCACCACTACCTCCTGCATCAGTAAGGAACCACTTGCACGATATAATGTGCTCCTGTTCAGACTTGGGTGCCATGTGCCCGCACTCCCACATGCTCTCCTCTCCGCCCACCAAAGGCGCCTTTCTCCATTTTACTTTCTCTCCTCTCTCTTGCTCACTCACACACATACACACACACACACACCCACACATATAAAAGTAACAATTAACTACTGTACTGTAAAAGGTGCACAACTCAACACAAGAGGCAATGAAAATACAAAAAATACAGCTAATTAACAAAAAAATCAAATGGTTAGCAGATTCAAGCAATATATTTCTCTCTTCTGTCACAAAACCTCTTCTCCCACACTAGGTAAGGAGAAAGTGAAAGTCTTCACTCTCCTGCCCGATTAACTTCCTACCTGAGCCATGTGACCTACAGACTGTAACACGTGATCTGTGAGCTGTTTCAATTAGGACTCACTTCACGTTCCACAGAAAACAATGCAAAGTGAATGCGAACGGAGCATAACGCAAAGTCATAATAGGGTGAAGTCAGCATAAGGCAGTGTTATGATTTTATGGGGACTTAAATGTAGCATTTGACGATGCGGATTAGCGACGTTTGCCCTAACTCCGGCTGGCTAATTAAACTTCACTGTATCTCTGTCATAACCCTCAGGATAAGCTTTACCGCTTCCTCAGGAGAAGGGAAAGCTTGATACTCTGACTCATAAAATTGTGAAGACCGATACTTGGAAGATATGAAATGATGTACTTACTCCTTGCTGTTGATCTGCTAGGATATATTTGCCATTGATTACCATACCTACCATACCCCTCTTTAGCAGAGTCTGGATCTTAGGGCACATCATCCTGTTCTGTTGGCTGGCACCCTCAGTGCTTGGACAGCTCACCAGTTACACTCCCCAGGAGTGTTTTTTCAAAAATTAAACAGAAGGGGGTTTGGGGAATCATTGCTGGATCCCTGGATTCCTTCTCCCCATGCCAACTAAAAACAAGAAGAGGAAGGCAGCTCCTTTCCTGTCTTTCATTCTTGTCCTCCTTCCTGCATGGGTATATCCTCTTTGTGTATATCCTTATTAGCTGCTAAGTGCAGTCTGTGTCTCGCACTATCCAGTCCAACTCCACTTGTGTGTAGGAAGAATTGGAAAGATGGCTTGGTGGTTGGGCAATTGTTGTCGCTTTCTTGACGAATCTTGATTTTTGTTTTTGTTTAGTTTTAGTTTCTTTAAGTTTTGAGTTTCTTGTGCATTTTTGCTTTTGTTTTCTAAACGTCCTGGTTTTGGCTCTAAGTGTTATTGTTTGGCCGCTATAGACGTGAGCTAGACGAGCCGGTCCACTTTCCAGACTGAGAGAGACGCCGTCGGTCCTCTCTTACACACTTTCAGGTTCTGTTTTGGGTTCTACCGTTTGCCACTCGGTGGTGGTTCAGCGGGCTTTGTTTCCTGGTTTTGGAATTGGTTGGGCTTCTCTTTAATATTCTTCCTGTGGATTAATAGAGTTCTTGGAAGAGATGTCAGTTGGTTTTTATCTCCCCACAGACTGAGGCGGGACTTTTGTTTTGCACTCTGTTTCTCTATCGTGGAAGAGTTTTCGATCGTGTGGAGGGTGAGGAGTTATTGATTAGTTTTGAAGTGTATTTGGAGGAGCTCTGGACGCTGTGAATGCTGGCAAGAGTCGACGGAGGATTTTTTTTGATCGGGGCTCTGTTGGAGATTGTGGTGTGCCTTTGACTTTCCTGAAACTTCAGGTCGACATTTCAGCAGCTTTTACTCTGGCAGGTGCTCTCTGGGTTTGCTACCCACAGGGGTTGGATATTTTCCAATCTGGGAACTGGAGGGAGTAATCTGCCCCTTGGACCATGGAAATTGCTGCAATACTGGCTTTTCTCATGGTCCTTGGTGTGAGTGGCATTAACTGCCCTGATGTGCACTTGGCAGGGAGTAAAGGGGTTGGAGTGTGTTTGATCCTCTTTGGACAAAACCTTTGTGGATTTTTGAACCTGCTGGATAGAGTTTTGTGGATCCTTCCTTGGATTGTTTTCCTTTGGGTTTATTTGGCTGCCTTCCTGGACTTGGACTTTCTGAATCTACATGGAGTTTTGGATTTGTTTGAGTGGTTGCTGTCTGCTGTCTCCTTTCTGGATTCTGTTTTGGACACTGGTGGTGAGAGGACCCTGGGTCCATAAACTTCTGTTTGTTTTTAATTTCCTTCGCTTATTTGACTTTACAGCATGTGTCTTTCTCCTGGCAGTGAGAAAGACTAATATTATTCCTCCTTTGTGAGAATCTGGGGAGTTCATATCCTGTTTTGTTTAAAATTGTATGTTTCCATGTTGGTTTGGCAGTGAGGGTGCCACTGTGCCTCTTTCCCGGAGGTGAGAGGACTGGGGGAGGGATTATACAGGAACTAATTATTTATTTTTGTTTAAATTTGTATGTTATTGTAATTGTATATTTAATTTTGTTTATTATTTAGTAGGATTGTTAGTTTAGGCTAGTTTGAATATTTTTGTGAGGTTGGCTTTGTTTTGCTTTTGTTTAATTTTGGATAAGTTTAGGATTATTTGATCATTTTTATTGTTAGAAGATTGTGTTTTGTGTTTTAGTGTTTATTATTTAGCTAAGTAGCGACATGTGCTGGCTTCTATTCTCCACGGTGGTGCATTATTCATCCTCCTCTCTTCACGCTGTCCACTTCTTTACACTTCTCCTTACAATTTGACATCTATCAGCATTGTAGAGCATTAGGGATTGCTTGTGGGAGAGTGAGGGAGGGGGTTCACTAACAGGGAGGATGAACGAGCAGGGCCATTGTATTGGGGTTATTAAGTCCAAAAGGTGCCCTTGGGGTGAAATGGAATCCAGATCGGGTTCGCTTTGTCTGGTATCCATACCCAAAGGCACTACTGTTTTCAGTAGGCAGATAGGCCGACAGCCTCTGAGGTTTGTCCAACTCAGGCGGTGTTATGCAATGCCAGGTCTGTTAGGAATAAGACCGCCATTATTGCCTATTCTTGTTGGCTCGCTGACCTGGCTTGCATCACCAGACCTGGCTGGATGAAAATTCTGGCCCTATAGTGGAGGCCATGATTCTGGCCGGGTACTGTGATACACCACCCGAGATTGGACCGCAGGGAGGGGGTTGCAGTCTGTTTTAAGAAGAATTGGGCCTCACGAATGTAGTAGTAGGTGAGGCTGAGTCCTTTGAGTGTACAGTTGTAGCAGGTAGGTGTCTCAAATCGCTTCTCATCTACCGTCCACCCGAGATGGAACGCCTCATTAGGAAGTAGCAGAGACTTCCTCATCGACATGTCGCTTGAGTCACCCAGATTGATGGTGCTGGGTGACTTCAACGCCTGGGTCGCATTTACTAACTCTCACAATTTGGTAACTACTTCCTCCAATTAATGTCTTCTTTGGCCTTACACAGTAGTTTCCACTGCTACGCACAAATCGACACTCTCTGGACTTAGTCTTCCTTCTAAGGATTGATGCATCCGACGTGGGGGTGGAACCAGTTGCTTGGTCTGACCACTACACCATGAGGTTCAATTTTGCACCCTTAGAAGGCCATCCCTGTGGAGATGGTCAGGTACCGCCCATTATGGAATGTTACTTCACAAGACCTAGCGGCGGTCCTTGACCTGTCATCCCCTCAGACAGGAGCAGTAACTCAGTGACTGGTGTTAGCTTCATAATGAGGCCATCATGGTTGCCCTGGATTCTATTACTCCTGTTCGTGGAGTGCCCCTATCCCTTCACCCCAAGGCCCCTTGGTTTGGTGGGACTCTGAGGGAGATGCGAGACAAGGGCGAAGGTTAGAGCGTTAGTTGGCGTAAGTCCGCCTTTGAAGCCGACCACCTTAGATTGATAGAACACTATGCTAGTTATCAATCTGCAATCACCATAAGAAGGCAGAATTCCTGTCCAGGGAGTTGCAGTTGCTCAGAATCGACCGGCTCAGCTGTTTTGAACTGTAGATAGACTGTGCAGCCCAGCCTGTCTGCAAGTTCGGAAAGCCTTTACAAAATAGAATGCGATGAGCTCACTCGACACTTTGCAACTAAAGTGGCTGACATCAGGGTGGACTTGTATCTGACAACCTCTAAGGGTGATGTTGTATGAGCGCAGGAGAACACAGTGCCTCGATTCTCTTGGAGTTCCTTTTGTCGACCTGAGTTTGTGGATATTATGAGGATCATCCATAGTGTGCGCCCCACAAGCTGTGGCTTGGACCCTGGACCGACTACCCTAATTTTGGGTTGTTGATATCATTGGTCCAGTTTAGGCACAAATAGTCTGGTGCTCCTTGAGTCAGGTGAGTTTCCTAGCTCCCTGAAAGAGGCGGTGGTGACACCTCTCTGAAGAAAGCTTCCTTGGACCCAGACTGTTTTTCAAATTACAGACTTATCTCTAACCTTCCCTTTATTGGGAAGGTTATTGAAAGGTCATAGCTGCCCAATTGGATGACCATTTAACCATCCATAGTATCTATGAATCCTTCCAGTCTGGTTTCCGTAAAGACATAGCACCAAGACTGCGCTGGTTCGGTGCTTAATGATCTTCTGAGGGCGAGGGATCAAAAGAGACGTTCCATCCTGGTTCTCCTTGATCTTTCTTCAGCTTTTGACACTGTGGATCACGTGGTGTTGTTAGCACACCTGAGGCAAATCTGTGGAATGTAGGGAACCGTTCTGCAATGGTTCACTTCATTCCTTACTGGGAGATCACAAAGAGTTGTGTCGGGATTTTTCCTCCGGCCCAGTCTCTTTGTTGTGTGGAGTGCCTCAGGGTTCTGTGCTGTCGCCATGTTATTTGGTGCAGTGTATATGCTGCCCTCGAAACATTATAAGACGGTATGGGCTGAGGTTTCACTGCTATGCAGATGATACCCAGCTATACCTGTCCTTTGCACTCGACCAGGATGGAGCTCTCTCGGTGTTTAACAACTGTCTGGGGAAATCCAAGACTGGATGGATTCTAGTTGGTTAAAGTTGAACTCAGAGAAGACTGAGGTTTTGGTGGTGGACCCGGTGGTCAGATTGAGAGGCCGGTACTGGCGCGGCTTCTGGACTTTTTCTGGCAGCTGTCACTACTGACCTCTGAACGTGTAACCTGGGGTGATCCTTGATGATAGGCTGACTTTTCAATCTCACGTGTCAGCCATCGCAGGACTTCCTTTACCATCTTAGGAATATTGCCAGGGTTAAACACCTTGTTCCGCCTGACTCCTTGCCAACGCTGGTCCACGGCTTTGTGTCCTCGCATAGACTACTGCAACGCCTTTACTTTGGGCTTTCTGGGGTTGAAACTGGCCGCTTACAGTTGGTGTAGAACGCTGCAGCCCGGGTTCTGACTGGGACAAGTAGGTCCTGTCATATTACCCGTGCTGCACGAACTGCACTGGCTTCCTATACGGTGGTGGATCACCTTCAAAGTCATTTTATTGACTTTTAAAGCCCTTCGCGATCAGGGTCCGTCCTATCTGAAAGACCTACTGGTCCCTACGTCTGGCCGATCGCTTCCACTCGCCGACATGGAAGTTGTTGGAGATCTCCAAAGAGTGAGTTTAAAATCTTCAGGCAGCAGAGCATTTTCTCATGCGGCACCCACTTTGGAATTCTCTACCATGCCGCTTACGGAGTGCACCTCCGTGGAGATATTTAAGAAAGAATTAAAATCATATTTATGGAAAATGGCCTTCTTGGATAGTTAAGTTAGTTGTAATATGATTGGAATTTTATTGTAATTTATGTTTTATGATGTATTTTATATGTTTTGATGTCTTGTATTGAAATTTGAATTTATGATTTTAACTTGTTCAGCTTTTGATATATTGAAAGCGCATATAAATAAATATTATTATTATTACTTAGCAGCTGCACTGTCTGTGGGAGGATCAAGTACACTAGCTCTTACATAAGGTACATCCCTGTGGTTACAGGAGAAGCAGATAATTTTCTTTAATAACTGTTCTTCTATATCAAACTATCAATGGTAAACCCCCATTTCCGTTCCTTATGCCAGCTGGGCTCTTAGCATACTACCCTTAAGGATGCCTGCAGAGATGAACATATCTCGACTCCTTTGAATTGTCCAGTCCTACAACTCCTCCTGCATCTGAGATCCCTTTTTTCTTCCCTGATGGGGAACAGAGGAGATATTTATCTGACTATCCTAGAAGCCTCGGTCTGGTAGCATGGAGTTATTTTTTCCAGGAGGCCATTTGTTTCATTCCTTTTTGGCACACTGTGCTGTCTCATTTAAAAGGGGTCCTAATTCTGGGTATCTCCTCTTGCTTTCTGCCAGAGACATATGCTTCAGGGCTTCTAGCATTAATTTCAGTATCCACCTCCTGTCTGTCTAGGGTATGAGACTCTGCTCCATACCCAACTACTCCTTGTGCCACTTAGTGTGCTCCTGTTTCTCTACCAAAGGTTGGCAGTCAAGTTTTAGTTTGTTATTTATTTATATTCCTACAGTATATCCTTTCCTGTGCCTTTGAGTTAGGAAACTTCTTAGCTCTCTCTTCTTTTTCCCACTTTGTTTCTCTTCTGGCAGATAGAACTGAGGTAAGGGAGGGAGTCGGCAACAGTTATTGGTTGGCATAGCACCACATGGGGTGCACAGGCTCATGCTCTGTAGCCATGGCCAGCTCCTTCCTAGCAAAATCTTGCTCCCACAGGGTCCTAATGCTTCCGCTCCAGACCCATAAGTGAAAATCAATGGTGAAGCTATTCAGGTTTAGCCATAAGGACTGCATCAATTGTATCACCTGGAGTTGTTTATTTAGCCATGTGCAGATGTGGTGCATTTATGAGGGAAAGACAAAAGGAATTTTAAACTGAGAATTGGAGAACATTTGAGTGATATAAGAACTTCTAATGAATGGAATGCCTTGTTTTGCCACATTCAGAGTGTAGGAGGGAGCAGGGGTCAACACAACTTCTCATTCTGTGCCATTGAAAAGGTAAAGATTGGCCTGGGGGTTGACTTGGATCTATTATTAGCACAGAGAGAAACATTTTGGATTTATATGTAAGGTGTATTAAAACCTCCTGACTCAACGATAGCTTTGAGCTGTCCCCTTCCTCAAGAAATAGGTTTACTGATTACTGTATCACCAGCTCTTTGTTTTATAGTTCTACAGTTTTAGTTGTGTGTTGTTTTTGCGCCTGGCCTTGTATATATACATGAATCTCTAAACCTTTAAGATGACCTTGGGTGGTATTAAATGCAAGGGTGATCCCTATCTCGCCATATGTGTATTTATACAATAGGGTGAGTGATAAATGAGTGTGATAAAACATGTATCACTCCACATAGAGATAAATTCTAGCTGACATATGCACTGTGATAATATCAAAGTTATATACACGTGGTGCATATGTCAGCACCTGATATCACCACAGTGCATATGTCAGCAAACTACTATATTTATTTAGCCTCAGGTAGTGAACGCTACTCTGCAGTACCAAATAAAATGCGCCAGAAAGAGACCAATCATTCAGTCCGATTCTGACGCTAAGAAAGATATCCACATGGTACTAAGAACCACCAAGAAACTGCAAAGAAATAAAAGCATAGAAGCTGTTATAAAACACTCACATACCTCAGTGTTTCTAGTGTCCTATGAAGTAAATCAACCAGTGAAGAAAGTGAAACCAGCATGTCCAAAGTCCGGTGATGGCAACTGGCGGGAAACAAGAACGACAATGCCCAAAACAATAAAAGAAAATGTAAAAGCACAAAAATATCTCCAGAAAATAAAACTAGTGCCCAACAAAAAGCTAAACTCCACGCCACTCTAACCTTGAAATCCCCACCCTCAACATCCCAATGCATCAATGACTAGGTTTGCTGGCACGACATCCCAGGTGCAGGCCCAAACAATCTTTCTGAACATTGCTGGCAAAGGCATCTAGTTTCACCTGAGCTCTTTCTTCTAGGTTGCTTGTAAGGACAGAGCAAAGAACCTACCAGAGCAAGGAAAAGGATTAAGGCTTTCTTTTGGCTAGGCAGATTTACTGTGTGCTATTATTTCTTCTGTACACAGGATTGTTACTGTTTGTTGCTAATATTTTGCTGCTTTATTTTTCTCTGGATCAAATTGTTGTTGCTTGGTATACCTTCTACTGCATTATTACGGGTGTGCCTACAGGTGTGTGCTTATAGATTACTGCTGTAATCTTCTGGTTCAAATTGTCTTTGCAAGGTATATCTTCTGTTAATGCTTTATTTTCTCTGTAGCAAAGTGCTTCTTACGGGTATATCTTCTGTGAAATTATTACAGGTGGTGCTTTACAGGTTTTACAGTTTTATCTGTCATTAGGATAAGCTTTCAGGGCTACTGCATTTGTTGTTGGCTGATTGTTTCTGCTCTTACCTCCTTGTTTCTTTTTGTCCATGGTTCTTTTTTGCAGGGAAGGACCCAGCTACGCATCCCCCATCCCCAACCACCCCACACTACACTCCTTTATAGGTAGCACGGCCATGACATTTCCTGTAGCAAAGCAGGAAGGGAGGATCAGAGGGTATCCACACAGTGCCTCATTTACAGGGCACAAGTAATTTAATTTGAAAATAGGCAGGGTTTTTGCCTAATGCACCTACCTGGTCAATGAAAGCTAATAAATAAACTTGTTATAACAAGTTATACAAAACAAACAATCAAATCACAAAATCAAACATTTGCTTTCATTTTCCTCCTTCTAATTACTCTTACCAGGTTATAAACCCAGCAACTTATCGGAATGGATATTATTAACTGCAGGTACTGCGGACACTTTTCAAAAGGGCAGTTATACAGGATTTAGGACACTGTCCTACATGCTGGACCATTGGAGATCTAAGGGCTCAGCTCCAGGCAGCATGGGCAGAGATTGCGTGCCTCAAATCGCATATTCGGAGGAAATATATTATAAGAACTGTCTCGCCATTTCCACAACATCCAACAGAAGCACCGTAACTGCAGAGGGTAGTTGGTCTGGGAGGTTGGCAGGTGGTTAGAGGGCATATTGGTGCCCCATCATCAGTGCTCTCCAACATACCACCTCCACAAACCATATAAAACTCTTAAACAGGTATCTGCCTCTGTCTCCCGAAATCAAACAAAGGGCAGAGGACACTGCAGAGCAGGACACTGCACGACAGGAGCTAGCATGACAAAACATGCCCAAAACAGGAACTAAAACAAAAAAAGCAAAAGGAAATCCAAAACTTGATCATAGGAGACTCCATGATTCGGGGAGTTGATACCTATCTCCAGCCAGGGTAATGGTCAGATGTCTCCAGGCACATCAGTGTGGAGAGACACTGACCACATTGCTAAATTGTACAGGAGGCAGGAGAAAACACTGATGTCCTGGTACACATAGACTAATGATCTCACCAGCCGATCAGTTGTGGAAACCAAGGAACACCTGAGCTAAACATGTGGCTCAAGGGCTGGTGCCAGGAAAAGGACACAAATTTGTAGGAACTGGCAACAGTTTTGGGAGCGAAGTTATTTAAATTGATGGACTGCATCTGACTAAGGAGGAGTCAGTGCATTGGGGCAGAAGTTGGACGTCTTTGCAGAATATTTAAACTAGCAAATGGGGAGAGGGTGCAGCACCGATATGTCGAATGGGAAGAACACCCTCCCCTTCAGCTAGTGGTCAAACAGGAGTTCAGCATGTTTGTAGTTCATTTGCATCACCAGGTAAGGAAAAGGTCCGCCCTCATACGACGGATAGGGGAAACGCCGGACCTCGCCCAACAACTAACACACAGAAAATGGCAAATGGAAAATCATGTATACAAATGCTTGCAGTCTGGGAAACAAGATCCCAGACCTGCAGGCAATAATGACAGTGGCTAAACTGGGCATAGTAGCCATTAGCGAGACATGGTGTACCAGTAACCACACTTGGGAGACTTCAGTACCCGGCTATGTATTGTTCAGAAGCGACCGAGGTGCAAAAAGGTGGTGGAGTGGCCCTTTATGTCAATGAAAATATCAAAGCTACAGAAATTCAGAATACACATGAGGAGCAAGAAGAACTATGGGTCACCCTGGGACAGCCATACAAACTGGGGTTGTCAACAGGCCTCAAGACCAGGGAGGACATAGACACATTACTGGTAGAAGATATACAAAACATGACAGCTAAAGGGAAGTTCTGATAATGGGAGACTTCAACATGCCAGATACAGATTGGCCAATACCAGTAGGAAACATCCTCAGAACTAGACACATAGTGGATTTCCTGCGGGAAGCCTCAATCAACTGGTACAACAACCCACAAGAGACAGGGCTATCCTAGATCTAGTACTGACTAACGGAAAGGATCACAGATCTCCAGATAGAAGGTCACCTGGGGCCAGTGACCATCACATGGTATGGTTCAGTTTGGTCACTAGAACTAAATCATCCCATTCCAAGGCAAAAATATGGGACTTCAGAGGAGCTGACTTTGATTAGACGGCCAACAGAGTTAAGCTAGCCCTGGCAAAAGAAATACAGGTGAGGGGTACAGGCAAAGTGGGCAAGCATTAAGGATGCAATACTTGAAGCAACATCTCATTGTGTTAGAGAGAAAAGGAAGTGCAAAAGAAGAAGGAAACCACTTTGGTTCTCAAAACAGTAGCATAAAAGGTCAGAGCCAAAAGGCTGGCCTTCAAGAAATATAAGGAAATGCAGCGGGATGAAGATAGGAGGCATACCAAACTTCCCTAAGGGAAGCAGGGAAGGCAGCAAGGCAGGCAAAGGCCCAAACTGAGGAAACACTAGTACGAACAGTAAAAGAAGGTGACAAAACTTTCTGTAGATACATTAGTGGAAGGAGAAAGTCCAGAGGGGTATTACTAAGATCAAAGGGATAAGGGGCATGTGAGGAGGACCATGTAAAGCATCTATCCTAAATAGATACTTCTGCTCAGTATTTACTGAAGAGAAGGTAGGGCAGGGCCCACAGCTCAGCACCATGGACACGGGGGAGGTGTCACACTCCTTTCACAAAAGAAATGGTCCTGTAAGAGCCTCGATAAGCCTCAGCGTGAGACAAAGCAATGGGACCTGATGGCATACATCCCATGGT
This sequence comes from Neoceratodus forsteri, assembly GCA_016271365.2. NCBI lineage: Eukaryota > Metazoa > Chordata > Ceratodontiformes > Ceratodontidae > Neoceratodus > Neoceratodus forsteri. The sequence continues at coordinate 79,567,983 of CM057459.1, forward strand.
ACTAAAGGAGCTAAGGATGGAACTAGCAGAGCCATTATCAGAACTGTTTAGTGAGTCTCTGAGCATAGAAGAGGTCCCAGAAGACTGGAGAAGGGTTTATGTGATCCCGCCCACAAGAGTGATAGCAGGGAGGAGGCAGGGAACTACAGACCAGTCAGTCTTACTTCAGTAGTGGGCAAGATTATGGAGGCACTCCTTAAGGAAAGGATAGTGCAACACCTGGAATCCATAGGAGCACAGGATCCAAGACAGCATGGGTTTACAACAGGAAGGTCTTGTCAAACTAATCTCATAGATTTCTTTGACTGGGTAACCAGAGTGGTGGACCAAGGTGGAGCAGTTGATGTCGCTTACCTTGACTTCAGCAAAGCTGTCAATACTGTTCCACATAGAAGATTGATTAATGAGCTGGGTAGGGGTCTGTGGGTCGAAGTTGGTCAACTGGGTGGCAAACTGGTTGACGGGCAGAAAACAGAGAGTGGTGGTAAATGGTATACAGTCAGAAGAGATGCAAGTCACAAGTGGGGTACCTCAGGGATCAGTCCTGGGGCCAGTCCTCGTCAATATCTTCATCAGTGACATTGCAGATGGACTGGAGGGTAAAGTTTGTCTGTTTGCAGACAACACCAAGATCTGCAACAGAGTAGCTGATCCAGATGGGATGGTCAGAATGAGAAGAGATCTGGATAAACTAGCAAAATGGTTGGAAGAGTGGCAACTGGGGTTTAACACAAAGAAGTGCAAGATCATGCACATAGGGAAGAGAAACCCGAGCCACCTACAGGCTGGGAGGGAAGTTGCTGCAGTCACAAGGGAAGAAAGAGACTTGGGCATCATCATCACCGATGACCCGAATCATCCAAGCAGACCACTAAAGCAGTAGGTAAGGCTAGGGGATGTTGGGGTGTATTAGTAGGGGTATCACAAGTTGTAAGAGGGAGGTAATAATCCTTCTTTACAAGACACTGGTTAGGCCCCATCTGGAGTACTGCATGCAGTACTGGAGGCTGCACCTTCACAAGGACATTAACCAAATTGAGGCAGTCCAGAGAAGGGCAACTACAATAGTGCAGGGACTGCATCAGAAAACATGAGGACAGATTAACGGAGCTCAATATGTATACCCTAGAGCAAAGGAGGGAGAGAGGTGATATGATCAAAACATTCAAACACCTTAAGGGCATTAACATGGTGGAAGAGTCTAACATGTTTCAATATAAGAAAAATAGCAGGACGAGGACACAGCTTGAGATTTAAGGGTAATGTGAGGAAGTTAATTTTTCACAGAAAGGGTGGTGGATGCATGGAACCGCCTACCTCAGGAAATGGTGGATATGAATACAGTACAGGGCTTCAAATAGGCAGGGATAGGCATAGGGAGCAATACAGATGAGTATGAATAGATAGGCCATTGACAGAGCAAAGGCGATGGCACATTCATAAGGTAGAAAAATAAATGGGCAGACTGGATGGGCCTTGCGGTCCATATCCGCCTAACTTCTACGTTTCTATGTTTCTAAAGCACACACAGACATGCAGAATGACACAAACCAATCACAGCAGAGCACAGCAATCCAATTCAAAACTACAACCAATGAAAACCTACAAAAAGCACTCAGACACAAGCATACAAGACCGAGAACAGCACTACACATATAGATAACTACATATTATCATGGAGCGAACCTCACAAGCGAGCACAAATGTTCTAATGTATAAATAGAATGCATGATGGTCTGGACTGAGATATGGTAAATATCAACACTCGCGAACAGTGACCTAGTGTATCCTGAGGTCACTGTTCACACGTGTTGATGTTACCATATCACACTCCAGACCATCATGTATCCTCTATATATACAAATATATTCCCTTCTTTACCTCCAAGGTACGCTTATTGACATTGTTATGTGTGTTCCTTTCATATACTTTTGTATGCCTGTTAGGATGGTTCAGTTTTTCCGCTTACAGTAGCTGTAGTATCATGCACATATCATTTTTTATACTAGACAGTTTTGTCATCATGTAAGCGTACATGGTAGATTAAAGCAATATCCCGACAGGGTGTGGGTATACTGGAGGATTTACCACGGCTGGTGTGGCTCGGTCACAAGGTGCAGCCAAGGAACTTAACCACACCAGAAGTGATATAATCCTCCAGTATACCCACTCCATGTAGGGGTATATTGTGATTATACAAAGGCCCTGTTTGTTTTGTGCAAAAAACATTGAAACGCCCATTTGTTTTCAAAGTTAGCGCGCTGCTTGTTTTATTATGGATGCAATTGCTTGGATTTGTTTGCAAGTTCTGGCGATGAGTCGGAGGACGCTGATTACCACCGCTACTGTTACAAATTTTTCTGCTTATTTGCTGTCGAGAGAATGAACTGCATTTTCTTTTTCTTGTAGTTTTCGGTGCGTTGTTTTTCTGGAATGATGCAGCACTTTTTGAAGTTTTGAGGCTAGCGACGGAGTATTGGATGTCGGGTTAACGACTAGGTAATCTCGCCGTCCGTCTGTGTGCTGGCAGTGGTGTGTTTGTGATGAATGGAGGATTTGCCAGGAGTTCCTTGATGCAGCTGAGTGGTGGCTGGCACCTTTTCCAGTGGGTTCACTGGAGGATTTATAACGCTTGAAAGGGTGCCAGCCAGCCAATCAAAATGCAGGATTATGTCCATGTTTTGTGCCCGTTGTATAATTAAGGTTGTGGGTCACTGTACTGTCTGACATATACATGTATTCATATGTTTATTACGTACTGTACGTGGAATTTTTTAAATGGTTTTGAATACATGCTATGTTCGGATATCTGAATATTAGTGCAGCCAGATTTCATGTCTGTTGTCTTCTGTGTCACTATTTTGATATATTTATTATTTCTTCGCTTTATTATTTTACATTTTGAGTCATGTTTATATGACTTATAGTTTATTAATTGTATATCACTTTAATAGCCCTGTTTAAATTGGGTGGGTTGAGACAGGTGAGCACTCCTGATGACGCTTTGATGCAAAAACAGTAGGAGGTTTTTGGTCCCACCGTGGTCATTGATCCTGGAAAGAGGTCTGAGCACTCTGTTTGTTAAATTCTTATAGGCAGGTCACAGAGGTTTGTGACTGGAATTTATTCCTCTGATACCCTCTTCCCTGTCCGTGGGGTGCTGCAGGCTCCATATTGGCACCCATGCTGTTTGCAGTGTATATGCTGCCATTGGGAGATATCATTAGGTGATACAGTTTGGGTTTCACTGCTATACAGATGATACCCAACTGTATATGTCCTTTATTCCAAGAGAGGATGATGTGATCTCCGTGCTTAACAACTGTCTAACCAAAATCAGGAATTGGATGAGCACTAGCTGGTTGAGGTTAAATCCAGATAAGACTGAGGTGTTGGTTGTGGACCTGGGTCACCCTGAGGTGGGTCTTAGGGCTGAGCATCATTTAGGCCTATGGCTTGATGATGTCCAGCTCATGACCTCAGACCGGTGCGTAACCTGGGCATTATTTTTGACAGCGGTTTGCCCTGAAATCACAGGTGTCTGCCGTTGTCAAATCTTCCTTTACCATCTTAGGAATATTGCCTGGGTGAAACACCTCCAGCTGACCTTCCTACATTGGTCCATGCCTTCGTAACCACCTGCCTTGATTACTGCAATGCCCTTTACCGAGGGTTTCCGGGGTTGATATCCATCGCTTGCAGCTAGTGCAGAAACAGGCGGCCAGGCTTTTGACTGGTACATCCAGGACTAGTCACATTACACCTGTGCTGCGCGAACTGCACTGGCTGCCAGTACAGTGGCGGATCACCTTTAAGGTCAGGTTACTGACCTATAAAGCCCTACATGAACAGGGACCCTGGTATCTGCAAGATCTCCTTACTCCCTACTGCCCCTCCCACTCACTCCAATCTGCCGATGAGGGATTGCTAGAGATTCCCAGGTTCGAAGAAAACACCTGGGGCACGTGCTTTTTCTCATGCTGCCCTACCTCTGCAATTTTCTAGCTCATTGATAAGGAATGCCTGACCATCTTGAGTTTTAAATCTGAGCTCAAAACTTATTTGTTTTATCAGGCTTTTTCGGAAGGTTTTTAAAATTTTAATTGTGTGTTTATTTTGATTATTTTGTCTGTTCATCTTATTGTACAGCTCCTTGGTACCTGAAAGGCGCTTAAGAAATAAAGTTTTACTTTTACTTACTTACTCAACATTATTGAACTGAATCGCCATTCTTTGTCCTTGTGTTATTTACAGTGGTGGTGCTGGAGATTTTTCTGCTTGTGTTTGTTTTCTCATTTACACAACCAGCCTGTGGGTGGCTCTTTTTCCACATCTGTTCTAAAGTGTGCCATTAGCAATCCTATATTCTTCAAACTTTGGTGTGTACTTCTCGGATTCTGCTTCATCAAGAGATGCCACCATGGATCGACATGAAGCAAGATTGCATCCAGGGATTCAAACATTGCACTCAGTGCAACTAGAAGATGTCAAGGATGAACCCACACACATCGTGATCTACTGCCTCTAGGCAGAGCCGCGATGCTGCCACCTGTTGCCTTTGCAAAACCTTACTGCTGTTGTCCCTCAAGGACTGCCACGTGCATTATCTTCTTGGCCTACCAGCTGAATGGGACCCTCAGTTTGCTCTAAGGATGATTAAGGCGGTCTTTGCAGCGGGGCTCAGCAGCCCAGCTTCTGCGACAATGGAAGAGGTGGCAACCAAGCTGCAGTGGGAGCCTCCTCAGCATCAGTGGTGCTCGGCTGGGGCCAGTGTTGGGCGTCATTCACTGGTATATTCAAGACATGTGCAAGTCCCTCCCAACCCTTGGGAGGACCCTTCTCACAGCAGCAGTAAGAAAAAATCAAAGAAATCCAGCTGTGCACTCTCTTCCTGCTCCCACGATTCCCTCGACTACTCGATGGCTGTCAAGAGCCTGGCTTCGACTGAGTTTGTTTTGGTCAAGGGCCAGGTTGCCAGCTCTATGGTAAAGCCATCAGGCTTGTGGCCATGACTCAGACTGACCAGATGGTCTAGATGTTTCCCGATCAGGTTGACCCGGTGTCTGAAGAGGTTGAGGATAACTCAATCTCTAGGACTCGGTCCTTTGACTCTCTCCCTCAGGAGGGTTAGGAGCCCTGGTGGACCTCGCCATCTCATCTCAAAGCTGCTCTCTCGGGTCCAACAGGAACCGTCCCTGTTATCTACATGGCCCTCTGCCTGTCTCTTCTCACTGTCAATGATCCAGTTGTCAGCTGAGATCCCAGTTTTGGTCAGGATCGCAGTCAAGGGCTTCCTCGCACTCCCAGTCTCAATCTTCTACAAGGTGATGCCACAGGTGCTCCTCTTCCTCCTCCTCATCCGACGAGGAGACTCCATCACAGTTATGTCTGTGCTGTGAGGAGCTGATGTGGCAACAGTGGGTTATTGGGCAGGAAGGACAACCCTCGACACCAGCAATCCTCTAGTCACATCCAGTCTGGCCTGTTCCAGTGCTGCTGAGACTAGTGTCGCGACACCTATCTCTACCCCAACCCGGTGGAACTGCCTCCATGGCAGCTATTTCAGGGAGCAACTACCAAAGACTCCCATCCAGCTACCAGCTTGCGGGCTGGTTTTCCATGGAGATCTCCCACTGATGAATCCCGGTGGTACATGGCAAGAAGCAACCAAGGGCTGTCTTAGAAGAGTCTTCATACTCTGATGGGTCCTCCATCCAGTCCTCGAGGACCCCTGGCTTTGACCATAGACAATGATGGCAGAAAGGGACCAGAGGTTCATCCAGTCTGCCCAAGGTTCTTATAATCCCTGAAACCTAATGTTCCCCAGGTACTAACCCTCCTCATCTTCTCTCTGTTCTCCTCCTTGGTACTGTTCCCCGGTAACCACTATTCCCTTCATTGTGTCCCAGCCCTGCTTGAATCCTCTGACTGTTTTTCATCCACCAATTCAGCTGACAGACTGTTCCTAGGTTCCACCACCCTTTCCATGAAGTAGTACCTCCTCACATCTCCTGAACTTACCTACCTCTTAATTTCCATTCATGTCCACATAACCGTGAGATTGGTACTCAGGCTAAATTGTTCCCCACAGTTCACTTTGTTAATACCTTTAAGGAACTTGAAGGTCTCCATCATATCTCCCTCTCCTTCTGGTCTCCAGTGAGTACATATTTAGTGACTTGAGGCCCTCCTCATAGGATCTGCCCTGCTGGCCCTGAACCATAATTTGGCTGAAGAGCTGACCACTGACCACATGCCAGTGTCTTTTGGGGCTATGCTCAAATTAATCTGAGTCCATGCAGATCCCAGGTCACAAGAGGGCTTAATACCCTCTCACTGAAATTCTGGATAGGGACAATTTCCCAGGGTTTGCCTTCCTGGTAGCTGAGGCCATCCTAGGACTATCTCTTGAGCTTTGGCAGCATCAGATTCCTGTGCTGTGCCCTGGTCCATATAATCCACAAATATACAACCAGTACTGGCTTCTTGTCAGTTTTCAGACTATCCAAGGGTTAGTGGCTGATTCTGTTTTCTGAAAAAACAGCAATGTTGAAAAGTGGACAAGCCTCCCAATAAGGAGTCCAAAAGCTGGACCATGCAGCAAAGAAAGTGTAAGCTGCATTCTCCCTGGGTCTCTTTCAGGCAAGCTGTGCGCCCTGCTGGTGGCCAACTTTGGCCACTCCCTAAAGGAGTTCTGGACCATGTCCTCTTCACCTCTCTGCTGATCTGCAGATGGTGGTTAAGGTGGTCGGAGACTAGGGTTATGTGCTGGCTAAACAACAGCTCCAGACAGCCTTGGGCATTGGCAACTCTTGCACCTGTTCTATGGCAACAGCTGTCATGATGCATCACAGGGCCTGGCTGTGATATCCACCTTCATGGTGGACACCCAGCACAAATTGTCCGATGTCCCCTATTTAGGCACTGACCTTTTCAGCCCAGGGGTGGAAGGGCATCTCACTGGGATGAAAAGTCCAGTACCACCCTCAATTCTGTGACATCCTCACAGAAGGGCAAGAAAGGACAGAAGCCCTTTCAGTTTTGGCCCTTTCTGTCACAGCAGCCCAGATAGCAGCAGCCCCAGCTGGTGCAGTCTCAGGCTTGGTGACCCAAGACCAAGTTCACTGGTCAGGGCCCCAAGAAATGCAGGGGTAAGGGTGGTGGTGTCCCTCCACAGCCAGTGCTGGTGCCTCCTCCAAGGCTGCCCAATTATGGGTTGGGAGGGTGTCTATCTCTCACCCAGCCAGTCCCTGCCTCAGCTCCCTGTGGGAGGTTGGCTTTGCCATTTCTTGCACAACTGGTACATCATCACCTTGGACATATGGCTACTAGAGTGATGAGCAGAGGTTGCCTCTTGAGTTCAAGGCTCTCCTGCTGTACCGACCCCAAACACCAGTGGAGTCTGTGGTGTCATGGGACACACTGTTTGCCCTCAGGGAGGTCGTTGCTCAACTCCTAGTGAAAGGATCATAGCCCATGTCTGAGACTCCATGGCAGGCCAAGTTTCATGTCCAGGTACTTCCTGGTTCCAAAACGGATGGGGTCTGGCACCCCATACTGGTTCTTCATGATCTGAATCAGCTTTGGAAGAAGTGCACATTCTGGATAGTCACTCTAACCCAAATAATTTTGTCCCTCAAGCAGGGCATGTGATTCTGCTCCCAGGACCTTCAGAATGCCTTCTTCCACATTCCAGTCCATTCGTTCCACTGACAGTACTTTCAGTTCCGTGCAGAGGGATTCTCTATGAGTTCCAGGTCACACCTTTGGCCTCTCCTCGGCCCCAGGGACTTAATGAAGTGCATTGCAGTGGCAGCCACATTTCTGAGGCACTGAGGAGTTCAGGTCTACCCTTACCTGGACAACTGGTCAATAGCCAGGCCACCCAAGGAGGCTGTGGAGGGGTCCAGGGACCTGGCCCTCCAGGCATGCAGCAGCTTGGGCCTACTTGTCAACCCAGCCAAGTCCGAACTCAGCACCTTGCAGGTGATTCATGTCATCAAGGCAGAGCTGGACTCCTTCAGGACCAAGGCCTGACTCATTGTGGACCGGCATCCAATCTTATCTACTTTGCCGATTATTTCAGGTTGGGTGCTCTTGCCCTGCCTAGGACTTCCTGCAGCCACTGGGGTACATGGCATCCTGCACCAGCATAGCAGATGGGCCCACTGGTAGGTATGCCACCTGCAGCGGGAGCTGGACCACCAGTGGTCTCAGCGCCTGGTCACCTGGACCAGCTGGTCATGGTGACCCAGTCGATGTGGGATGCCATCCAGTGGTGGCTCATCCCGGAACATCTGGAGGAAGGGGTCCCATTTGTCTGCCCAGAGCCAACTGTCACCCTGACAACTGAAACATCTCTGGTGGGATGGGGAGTGCACCTGGGGACTACAGGACCTATGGATTCTATACCCCAGGGAATCCTGTTACCAGATCAACCTACTGGAACACCATGCAGTGCATGTTGCAATGACAGAATTTGCTGCATTGATCTTGGGTCAGGTTGTGCAAGTCCAGACAGACAATACAATGACCATGTATCACCTGAATAAGCAGGGCAGCATGCACTCCTTCATCTATGCTGGGATGCCTTCCATCTGGACCTCTGCTGCAGCATGGATGCAGATCTCCTGGTGTTACATGTTGCAGGAGCCTACAACCAGCTAGCAGATGCCTCAGCTGGGTTGGTGCAGTGTCACACAAGTGGTCCCTGCACCAAGAGGTGGTGAACCCCTGACCTTACAGGAATCAGTCTTCACCACTGATTCACACCAATGGGTTCTGAGCTGGAGGTGCTAGGACCTGCAGGAGCCAGAGCTTTTCAGGAGGGATGGCACCTGGTAGGCTGCGCACATGCATGGCAATACAAGACTAGCTCACTGCATGGCTTACCTTGGCCCTGGCCTCAACTGCCTCAGTTCCTTTTTCCCCGCTATCAGTACGCTTCAGCGCTTGACATTGTTTCACCCACCCGGAGTCAGTACTTCACATCTATACGACAGCAGCATTTTGTTCTTTTCAGTTTTAGTGTTTAAAGCTAGCGTTTGTTATTTTTGTGTCAGTTTAGTGATTATATTTAAATTTCTCTGTCAGTTTCTCTCAGCTCTACCGAGCAACAGTCAAGACCATGGAAGGCAATGATGATGGTAGGGGCCTCTTCAGGTTTGCTGCTCTGGAGGCAGGGCTATCTCTGGTCCACTTCCTCCTGTGGGAGAGGGTTCTGATGCTGGGCGGTTCTGTGTTCAGCAGGGAGGACAGCCTTCCATAAACACATAAAGAAATTAGCCCTTTCCTGGTCCTGGTTGAGGACCCATTGACGTTGACCATGAGTTCTTCCTCTTCCCATCGGAAGGGGAAGAAACTGTACCTCTTGAGGTTGCCCTCTGGTAGATCTGCCCCAGGGTTCTTGGTGTCTTGGAGTAGAGGCCTTTCCTGGTGCCATCAGTGTCACTGATGGCTTCTGTTCATTGGCACGTGAGGTCTTGGGCCTGGAGTCACTCCCTGTCTTCCTGTGGGGACTCCGATTGGCAGTTCATTACTGGACAGCTCTTATGGAGCAGTGGGTACAGAGTCTGGCTCAGTTACCCTTTCTTGCTGAGAAGTTGACCCTAGGCCCCTCAGGGCTGGGGACATCAGAGTCCCAGTCAGGACCTTACAGCCAAGTACAGCATTTGGCTCCATCAGTGACTTCGGGGTCCTTGCCGGTAACCACACCACCAATGCCTGTTCCACTGGCTGCCCCCTTTTCAGTGTTGCTGTTTTGGGATGGTACCTGGTACCTTTGCCAGAAACTCCATTGCCAGCTGGACCATCAGTGCTACAGGTTGCACCAGGCTTGGCACTGGGATCGGACCCTTTGGGATCTGGCCCAGAACCGTGAGCAGTGCCGCACTAGGCACCAAGAAAGCCATCAGCACTGGGACCAGTCTTTCCAAAAGTTCCACCTCTGGAACCATTTCCTTTTTGCTGATGCCAGAGCCAGTGCTGGCTCCTTCTCTGCTAGTGCCAGTGTTGCCTGTGTTGCTGACTCCTAGGGCTGGGTTGGGGAACCTTAGGCGGCAATGATGACTCATAAAAGAGCCTGAATAAGGCTGTATAATTCAACCCAGGCCTTCTTCTGTTTCCCCAAGATGACCTTTCTTTTCAGGTTCTCCTTCATAATATGTATACATATCTTGCTTCTGAGCCTTCTACCACTGACTCTGGGAAATGTCTCTGTCTGGAGTGGCTCTGTGTCTCCACCATGCTGATAAATCTCATACCCCTATTCCCCTGCATTTGAGACCCTCTCGGACACAGTATGGGGTAAGCCTGCATCTATCTCCTCTGTCTGTTGGCAGCTAGACTTTAAGTATACTTTCCACAAGGACTGGACTTATCCTTGTTTCCCAGCCTATTGCTGACAAGGTTGTTATTTTGTCTGAGAATGACAAGGCCATTCTCCTCAGGAAGTCGCTGCACATTCCATCAATAAGTAGCACATAAGATAGACAATATGGGAAAAGAACATTCGCTGCTGTGACCCGTAGTATGAGGATAGCTAGCTACCATTGGCATTTCTCCAGGTATGGGTATGCCTTTTGAAGCTCTCAAGTCTCTTGCAGAATCCTTGCCTGAATCAGAGACTAAGCACAAAATTCTTCAGAATGTCACTCATGCACTGAGTCTAACAGTCATCAGTTGAAGGCAGCTATTGATGCTTTTGAAAGCATCTATTGACGCTTTGACACTGCCTCATGTTCTGCTGCTGCAGGGATCTGTATAAGATGACACTCCTGGCTTCAGACATCTAGCTTATCCAATGATGTCCAGCAACAAGTTATTAATGTTCCTTTGAAGGTTCATATTTGTTTGAACATCAGATAGAACAGTCTCTTGAGGTCTCCCAGAAAACCAGGATGGCCATCAAGACTTCAAGGTTTGCCCCATCCTATCCCCAGAGGAGGAAAGGGCGAGGCTTTTGCTACAATAAGCAGTCCTCTCAAGGCAAAGACAAGAGAGCTCAAATCAAGTTTCAGTCTCCCCAGCCACAAAACAAAGTGCAGTCAAAGGTACAGGCCCCGAAAGCACCTAGTGCCACTCTCTGAAAACCCTCTCCAGTCTTGCCTGAGCTGGCGAGGCAAACCTCTCCTCTCCTCTCCAGTGGGGCACCTCACTCAGTTTTACCACCAGTGGGAATCCATCATGACAGAGAAGTGGGTTCTCAGGATCATCTGAGAGGGATACTGTTGAATTTTTCAGACCTCCTCCAGATTATCCACCCAGAAAGCAACCCCTCCTGTCAGCTCACATGTCAGAGCTTCTCAGAAAGGAGATTATGGGCCTTTTGAGCAACAGGGCAGTGTAAGTAGTGCTGGAGGCAGAGCACAACACAGGCTTCTACTCCCATTACTTCCTCATTCCAAAAGTCAGCTACATACTTCCATGCTCAATCTCAGAAATCTGAACAAGTAACCTCCCTAGGGACTGTGCTACTGCTCTTCAAGCCACAGGACTGGCTGGCTTCCCTGGACATGCAGGAAGTCTACCAGCGTATCCTGGTCTACCTAGCCATCACAGGTTTCTCTGCATCATGGTACTGGGTCAGCATTATCAGTCCTGGGTCTTGCCCTTTGGGCTATCATCAACACCTTGTGAGTTTTTGTGAAGTGCTTTGTTGTTCTTGTGGTGCACCTCGGAAACCCAGGCTCCAAGTTTTCCCAATCTGAATAACTGGTTTCTAGCTAGACCATCCAAACAGGAAACCTAATGAGCAGTGGCCACAGCCTATCAGTTCCTGACCTCCATGGGAGTCCTCTTAAATCTAGAGAAATTGCAGCTACCACCCTCTTCATGGGGGCCCTCCTGGACAGCACCAGGGTGAGGGCCGTTCTTTTAGAGGACAGAAGGAGAGCCATCCGTCAGATCACTCATTTCATCATGGAGCACAAGTCCGTTCAGGCTCACTCCATGCAATGCATGTTAGGCTTCATAGCCTCCTCTGTCTTCACGGTGCCTCTGGCTCAGCTACACATGAGGACAACCCAATAGATGCTCAGCATGCAGTGGTCTCCAGCAACACATCCTCAAGCGTTGCCCCATCAAAGTGCGAAGTCCCTGCTTTGATTGCTTTCATGGTGGACACAGGAGGACAGTTTCCTCAAGGCCTCCTTTCCGTCAGCCATGGATGTGTGTCTGCAGGGATGGGAGCTCATTGTTAGGGCCATCACACTCAGTGAGTTTGGAGCCCTGCAAAGTCCCATCTCCACATCAATGTTTTGGAGATGAGGTGGTTCTCTCTGCCCTGCAGGCTCTGGTGGACTTCATCAGCCACAAGATAGTCCTCCTCAAGATGAACAACAAGTCTGTCATGTACTACATTAACAAACAAGGAGGAGCACACTCTTATCCTCTGCAGAGAAGCAATGAGAGTGTTGGAATGGTGCCAAAACAGGATGACCTGATCCAGGTAGCTTATCTGCTAGGGGCTCAGAACACTCTGGCAGATGAGCTCTGTCGAACAGAGGCTAATCCTCATGAGTGGTCATTGGCACCAGATGCCGTGCAATCTCTGTTCGACAAGTAGGGAACCCCAGATGTGGATCTTTTGTGTCCCCACTCAATGCCAGACTGTCCCAATTCTGCTCCAGAATATGGTGTTTTCTGTCAGGATGCATTCAGGCTGTGGTGGACAAATCTCTTCCTGTGCACATTTCACCTATCCCTCTAGTTCAGAGTATACTGCCAAGTTAGAAGACACAGGGACAAGATGATTCTGGTTGCCCCATGCTGGCCTCTACAGATATGGTTTCCCTGCCCAAGAGACTGTCAGTCAGTCCTCTGAGAGCCCTCCTCTCCGGACAGACCTACTGATGCAGGAGTCTCTCATTCATCCCAATTTGTGTTCCTGTCATCTCAGGCCTGGCTTCTGAAGAAATAGAAGTAAGCAGGTATAAAGTGGCTCAGAGGGTCTCTGAGATTCTTCTGGCTGCTCATAAACCCTCCACCAGAAAACCTACCCAGCCAAATGGAAACAGTTTTCTGTATGGTGCTCCAAAACCCATAGGAACCCATTCCAATTTCCACCCGACAAGGTTTTGAAGTACTTGTTGGACCTCTCAGATGCAGGCTTGCAATACTCTACAGTTAAGGTCCATTTGTGTGCTGTTTTGGCATACCACAAGCCTATACAGAACCTCTCTTTTTCATTTTTATTTTAATTTTCTTTTCACCTCCTTGGCTGGAGGTGGTCCTATAGTTCCCATTGTCAGGCGACCTTCCTCCAGTTGCTGCCCTGGACCCAGTCAGAGCTCAGACCCTTTTCACCCTACCATCCCAGGGCACTTCACAGCAGGGATTTATCCTGCACACTGTGGAGATCTCGAGGCCGGGGCTGAAGGGAGCTAACCTGAGTGGGTCCGTCATGGCACCGATGGATTCTTCCGCGCTGGAGGATTATGTTTTTGTCCCTTGTTCCCCATAGCATGAGCACGCAGTGGCATCAAGGATGTTTCTGAGCATGTGCTTGCCTGCAGTACATCTGATGCCTGCCCATGCCAGCCCAAACATTGATCTCTGAGCCTGCACCAGCCCCTGGCCATTGCCAAGAGTCAGTGACTCAGCGATCCTCACCCCTCCCTCCCTGAAGGAGGAGAGCAGTCCATTGGATGCTTGATCCTCCCTCTTTCTGACCCCAATGCTCTGAGTTCATTCCTGAACCTGGGTCATCGTGTGGCACAAGGTGGCGTTCAGTACCTCAGTCCTCAGCACCACTGGGCCAGCTATACAGAACCTCTCTCTCGCCCAACTGCCTCTCTTTAAGGGCATTTTGCATATAAGATCCCCAGTCAGGAAACTCGTAGCCACCTGGGATCAGCCTTGTGTTGGACACACTCACTCATAAGCTCTTTGAATTCTTGGCTATGTGTGACTTGGGGTGCTAACTTGGAAAACTGCATTTCTAGTGGCCATCACCTCTGCCCATGAAGTCTCTGAGATACATGTATTGGTTACGGATCCTCCATTATACTGTTTTCAGTAGGAACAAGGTGGCTCTCTGCACACATCCCAAGTTTTACCTGAGGTGGTGTCAGAGTTTCACTTAAATAAGCCTCTAGTGCTGCTTACATTCTTTCTAACTGCCAGAATGAAGGGAGTGCACCCTCTATTCTCTGGATGTTAAAAGAGCCCTTACATTCTACTCTGATAGAACTAAGGCCTTCCGACAGTCTAAACAGCTCTTCATTTCCTTCTACCCTAATTGGATGGGTCAGCCTGTTACAGTCAAATGCATTTCTGCATGGATTGTCAGTTGCCTTCATCACTGCTAATTCTGTGGCGCAGCTCAAGCTGGAGGGCCAGGTGCATGCCACTCCACCAGAGCGGTTTACATCCTTGACGAGATTTGCTCTGTACCTATTGCTGATATTTGCAGAGCTGCCACCTGGACCACAGTGCACACCTTCATCAAGCACTATGCCCTTGATGTCCATGCCAGCAGCATGCCTCTATTAGCAGGACCATTCTTAACGGACTTCTGTCCTGAGTGAGCTTACATACTAAGGATCATACATACTAAGGATCTTACATACTAAGGAGTTATAGGAGCTAGGAGGCTTGGGGGCCCATGATTCCTCCTTTTACTAATAACAGTTAATGTTAGCACCTGAGAGTATCAATTTATTTAATTTGTGCTTAAATACTAATTTCGATTTGCTTGTAATAACCTCAATAGGAAGAGCATTCCAAGGATTAATAGGTCTTATGGTATAGAAGTATTTCTGTGCCATCGAGTTACATTTTCTACCGTATAACTGAAGAGGATGCCCTCAGGTGTTGTGTATGTTGTTTTTAAATTTGAATCCTAATTCAGTTAGTAAAAATGGGTCCTGCATAATGTCGTACATAAAGAGAGAGCCCCACTAAGATGTCTAGTGGTTAGTGACATAAGGTTCAGGGATTTCATTCTAGATTCACTGGGACATCATAAAGACCCTAATGAGTTTAGTGTATTTTCTTTGTACTTTTCTAATATTAAGATGTCAGATTTCTTAAAGGGCACCGTAATCTAGGTGAGACGGACATAGTCTCTGTACAGCGGCATCATCACTTTACAATCTCTGGATTTAATGTTTCTTTTAACTGACCAGATTACTCTGTTTTCTTTTAGAATGACCCCATTAATTTGAGAAGCTGGAAGAAAATCCTCTGATATATTGACCCCAAGATATTTTTCATTAGATGTTGTGATTAGTGTATTACCATCTAATGTATATGTATAACACAAGTTATTTGGGCCCAGGTACATCACTTTGCACTTGTTAGAGTTTAGTCTCATCTCTCACTTAGTTACCCACTGTGTATGGAATCAAGGTCTTTCTGTATGGAGGCTGTTTGCTCGGATTTAGAAGAGGGCCCTCCTATTTTAACATCATCTGCATATTTGGTGGTGGTAGAAAACACTTATTCGTAAGGTCTGCTATAAAGCTTGGAACAGGCAAGGGCCCAACATGGAGCCTTGCGGGACTCTGCTGGTCACCTTGCCGATGTCGCAGAGCTGTCCAGTAATTATGACCCTTTATGTCTGTCTGTTAACCAGTTAGAAATCCAGTTAACTATTTTCTGATTGATATTTATACTATTTAGTTTTGTACCAGGGCCCAGTGGGGCATCGAGATCAAATGCCTTACTAAAATCAACAAAAATAACATCATATGATGTTTTATTGTTGAACTAACAGCTAACCTCCTCATAAAAGCATAGTAGGTTTGTTAAACAGCTGCAGCCTTTTATAAAGCCATGGGCACTATCCAATTTGTCTAGAGCTGGGAAATTAAGTCCTTTATTATACTTTCTAATACTTTACATAGGGCGATGTTAGACTTATAGGTCTATAATTTTCCCAGTTATTCCTCAGTCCCTTTTATGTATCGGGATGACATAGGCTGTTTTCCATGAATCAGGGATGTAATTTAAGTTTATACATTTTCTAAAAATATCTTAAGGGGATGTGCCAGACTGTTGGTGAGTAGATATAAATGGCAAAATATTTCATTGGGTGAAGTACTAGTTTTATCCTTAAGGGAGGATAATTTTTGAAAATACTTTTTTCGGATATTTAATGGGTTCCTCAGTAGAGTTTGTTTGTTTAACTATGTTCCATGAAAACTGAAATATTTCACAGAATTTTGTATTAAAAATGTTGGCCATATTAGGGGTCATGAATTGTATTGTGTGTTAATCAACAAGGGACCTACCTGGCATATGGTATAAGTGAGTTAATATATGAAAGAAAGATTTCCTGTTATTCTTATTGGCTTCAGATACTAATTTATGTTTCCATTTTGTTTTGCCCTACAAATACTTTTTTATACTTTTTGACTATGTAAGTAAGAAATCCAGTTAGTTTGTGTTTGAGATTTAAGGTAAGTAGCATGTTCATTATTTTTTTGTATTATGAGCTTTCTTATAAATTTATTCATCCATTTAGGAGAATGTTTTTGTCAGTATTTTTTGTTTTGAGGGGGATATAAGTATCTCTTAGATCACATAAAGTGTTATAAGTCTATCCCAACTGTCTTTAATTGGTAATGATGAAAATATCTGATCCCAGTCAATGTCATTCATTTTCAATTTACTACTACGAATATCTGCTTTCCATAAATATATATATTTTTGTACTATTAATGAATATGAAAGAGCTTACCAGAGTAAATGTGATGCATGGCGGTCACTATTGCCAATAGGGATTGGATCAAGATACTTTTACCTCCACATTTTTATTATGAATAGTAAGATCAAGGATACTATCCCTCTTGTTGGTTGATTAATTCTTTGAGTGAGGTTACACTGTTGACATATATTGATTAAGTTTTGCCTGACCCAGATGAAGCCGTCTGGTCCCTCCAGGCTATATCACTAAGATTAAAGTCGCCCATAAGTATAATGTCCCTAATGCACAGGCTATTTCAATTTCCTGAATTATTGCATCTCAGGTCTCAGATGTAGTGTTAGGTGGATGGTAACAAATCCCAGGATAACATGTTTTATATTATGTAGGATTAATTTGATTCAGGTAGTTTCTGTGAGGCTATTAGGGGTTTAATCTTATCTGAAATATTTAATGTCTGCAGGTTATTGCTTATAAAATTGTCACCCCCACCTCTTCTATCTGTTCTATTTAAAGTGTGCAGGTAGTTGTTCCAGCTGAGTTATCATCTCCCCATGGTTGATTACTGCAACCATGTCAATTTTGTCAGAGACTAGTCTTAATTTAAGTTTGTCTATTTTGTTAACTAGGCTTCTAGTATTGAAGTATAAGAAATTCAGATTATTCCCAAGACATTTGTTATGCCTGGCATTTCCTCTGTTCAGAGAGATTAGCCTGCCTCTCCCCAAGTCTCTCAGTTTAAATGTGTATTTATATGGTTTCGATATGCTTGCCTAATAAAGAGCTGCCCCAATGGCTTAAATGGAGTCCATCGCTACAGAACAGTTCTGTCCTGTGTGAGAACTCTTCCCAGTGAGTGATACATACATGTTTTGTCTTAGACACCACTTTTGAAGCCACTTGTTGAATGTTTTGATTTTTGGTTTATCTCATATGATGCTCATGTACAGGCAGGATTTTGGAGAAACCAATCTCACAACCATGTTCTACTAGTCTTTTAGATAATGCCATTAGATATTTTTAATTTCAAGGAGGTCATCATGCATAATATTATTTGTACCCTCATGTAGTACCACAAGGGGATCTGGCCCACAATTACTTAAGATGTTGTTCACCTTTGAGGTAATATCAGCTATTTTAGCTGCCGGAAGCTTGAGCAGTATGATTCACTTTGTCATGCTCACATGTATCCCTGTCCAGATGTTTAATAATCAAATCCCTAGTACATATACCTGTTTTTGATCTACAGCAGGTGGCAAGGGACACGGGTAGTGTGTCCATAGGCAAAGCAGGATTAGTCAGCATTAAGGTTGTTGGCCTAACTCTTGCCCCATCACATGTGTAAAGAAGCAGAGTATAGGAGAATGGGGTGAGACACAGGCGACCCCAATGTGCACCCCGATACGGTTGGGGTGGGCTGGGGGTGGTCAAGGGGGCTTTTCAACCCTAACACTGAATTTCCTCACTTTTTTGCATGAGAACAACCCTAACTGATGCATTAAATGGATTTTTGCCTCTAATTTCCCTTCTTTTGAGAATGATAACGAGAAATAGTAAATGTAATGTGGCGGCAGAAGGGCCCCACGCTCCATACGAGATGTCTTGACACATACTAACAGTGCCAGCAAATGCAAATGTTAATGCACATGGTAGCACAAAATGAAACACAAAGATAAACAGTACTGTAGACACAAAAGGTTAAAATTACAAAAACACAAGCGTAAATTAAAGTGCACATGGTAATGCACAAGGTGGCATAGATCCAAAAAGTAAGTGAAACAGGTACAGAACCAAAGCCAGAAGCTCTAAGGGTAACAGTTATAGAAACACACACTACAGTATCCCCAAAAATCTGCATATAGAAAACAGTGAGTACAAAGAATGTATGCATAATAATGTATGCATAATAATGGCTCTCGGAACAGAAAATGAGGACTTGGAATACTAAATTGCTTATATTTCAGGAACCGTATGACAACCAAAAATTCCAAAAGCATAAGCGCACATGCAGATCATGCTTAATAATGCCGCAACCATATATCCGAACAGTACAAGGTTAGCAGTTCCCATGATCTATGATTCTTGATCATGTATTCAAAATTTCAGGCAAATCCGTTGAGCGGTTGCAAAGTTATTAAGGTGCAAAATTTTAGGTTTAACATGTAAATGGCTCCTCAACCTAACTATGGTAGCAGTACATATCCATACATATATATATATATATATATATATATATATATATATATATATATATGTTATATATATTTTTTATTTAGTTCAGTATAGGATTACACTACCTTTGAGCCAAGGCTCATTTATAAAGTTCCGCATTAGGTGAAGTACAATACAAGGGAGGACATTGTGACAGGTTAACAGGTTACAGTAGTTTACATTATGACAGGATAACATGCTACAGTACTATATAATCACAAGAGTACATATGATTCCACAGGTACAAGGTTGTTGACAAAAGACTGGGTACACAATATTGAGAATTTGGTGATACACACAAAATGCAGCCAGTGGCTAGTTGTCATGATCACACATAACACAGAAAGTGCAAGTAGGAAGTGCAAGTATGGGGGGTGTAGGGGCGGGAAGTAGGGGAGGGAGGAGTGAGGGCGGAGAAGAGGGATGGGGTAAGTGCTAGAACGAGAAGATTAGAGGAGAAGTCACATGTGCTGGAGGTGGTAGAGCAGGTGAAGTTTAGATTTCAACGGTCCTAGCTTAGGAGGAGAAGATGTCACTGTTAAGGCCATTTAATCATCTTGGAGCTCTATAAGCAAACGATCTTTGACCTCGTGAGTCAGCATCTTGGGATGTGAAGTAATTGAGATTCTGAGCCTCTAGTGAGGCGAAGATTCAGAGCAGGTCAGATGAGAGCTTGAACTCCAGGGGAGCAAGGCCCATCATTGTTTTTATACCATTAAGCATGCTTGGTATTTGATGCAGCTAGAGTTGGAGCCACCCAGTTTGAGCATAAAGGTCACATGTGTGGTGAGACGGTGCAACTCGGTGATGAATCAGCAAGCTTTGTTGATGTCCAGGATATGCGCCTGAGGGCAGAGGAGGAAGCGGATCCATAAATGATGAGGCCATAGTCAATCACTGTAACTACCGAGCTCTGGACTGCGATCCTTAAGGCATCAGTGGTAAGGCATTTCCCTATGCCTGTAGAGAAAATAATCGGTATTAGCCACTTTGGTGACATTATCAATGCGGGACCCATAAGAGGTTATAATCGATTGTGACCTCAAGGTATTTGAAGGATTCCACTTGTTCCAGGGTTTCACCTAAGCAGTTCAAGATGGTGAGGGGTGAAGTCGGTGCTTATTATGTGAGCTGCAGAACATCATGGTTTTGTTTTTTATAGTTAAGCACCAGTTTATGTGCACTGAACCAGCTGTCAACGAGGAGAAGCCATGCTGGAGTTTGCTCCGGGAGGAGGTGAGGGCCTTATGTGTGGAGTGGATGACTGCATCGTCGGTGTAGAGAAGGATTGCTCAGGACAGAAATGAGGAAGACTATTCAGAAAGAGGCTGAAAAGAAGAGGTCCAAGAATGGATCCTTGTGGTACCCCAGAGCATACAGGTTTTGTCTAGGAGAGAACATCAGCAATTTTCACTCTTTGGGAGTGGTTTTCAAGGTAGCTCTTAAACCATGTCATTGATTCAGGGATAAGCTGGCATTGAGCAACTGTGAGATTAGTAGGCAGTTATGGATGGTATTGAAAGCCTTAGTAAGGTTTATGAAGATCTATCCTATAAGAGGCTATTGTCTAGACAGCAGTGGATTGCTCCAGTGAATTCGAGAAGAGACAGATGTAGCACTGTGTCCTTTTCTAAAACTGTGCTGTTGTGGGCACAGGATATATGATTAGGTATTACATTATTTGGTCAAATATCAACGCTCAATGGTCTTGGGGGTAATATAGAGGTGGGCGATAGTTTCCAAGCAGAGCCCTGTCCCTACTCTTGTGGACCAGAGTAACTGTGGCTGATTTCCATCTGTTGGGGAACTGGTCAAGGGTGAAGGAGAGATTGAAGATTATTGTTAGTGGTTGGAGCACCTCTTCAAGGGTGAGGGACAGTAGTTTGAGGTTGAAAATGTCCCCACTATGTCTAGACCTGGCTATTGCTTTCTTGATGTAGTTGCGGACTTCATGCATCTTGACTGCTTTGAAGTAGAATGTGGGCTGATTGGGAGAAAGAGGGGGCTAGAAGGGATAGCTGAGGATCGTCTTCATTGAAAAAGCCAGGCAGAAGGGTAGCACTGAGGTCTGTGAATGCCATGCTGAAGGAGTTAGCGATGGTAGTAGGGTCAAGCACTGTGATCCCATCAATGACCAGCATAGTAGATGAGGTTTTGCTGCTTCCCAGTAACTTCCCTTTAAGTTGTTCTCCTGCTGATGGTGAAAATATCTGCCGTTTATACACACAGTGCCTATGTCAGCAACTAATATTCTCACTGTGGCTATGTCAGTACAGGCCTCACCTCACTGAACTACCTTTCTACGTAAAAAATATCTCAAAATAGCCCATGTTACAAAATATACCCACAAAACTTTCACATCAGTAGAATCATACACAAACAAGTAAAGCACAAAATCTCCAAGAGAAACGCCTGTCCAATCAAGACAACTTCAACTCTCAATGAATGATATCTGAGATGAACCGGGCTAAACCTCTGCCACAAGTAAAATGCTCAAACAATATTATCACATCCCCAGACTATGTACCCTGTTTCAGGACTCAGCACAATCTGCAACTTTTATTTCACAGTAGTACCTCATAGAGATGTTCCTCATTCTTCATCATTGATCCAAATCTGAAACCAGTCCATAAAAGTGAAAGACATGCAGCCGTACCGCCAGTAGCAAGAGCACAATGAACTCCCGAATAAAACACGGACCTAGCAGAGTACACAGCACAGTGGATGCCAAATAAACATTACAGCGGGAAATAAATCACACCAAATGAACGGTAGACCAGTAAAACAAAAATAAATGTAGAAAACACCATCCAGGAAGATGCCAACCAAACTCCTGCCCACCCAATACAGTTAACCAATCATAGTACAGAAAGAAACAAAACCCAACCAATCAAAACTACAACTCAAAATACCAACCAATGAGAAAACACAACTACTTCCCATTCATACTTCCAACCAATTACATAGCAACAGTCACTCCCATTCACAAAACAAAACAGAATCTCACAGAAGAAAGCATACATTCATTGGAAGAACACCATACAGCAAAATAAACAGACTAAAAACACAAATAAAACTGGCATAAATGTATCCCTATTGTATAAATCATATACATGATGTGCAGATTAGTGGGATATGGAAAATATTCTCACTTCTGCAGAGTGAGCTCTGGATACTCTCACTTGTGCCTTTGAAACTTGTGAGTACCCAGAACTCACTCTGCATGGCGTAGTCGTGCCACTATAGTTAGGGCTGAGAGGCTATTTAATGTTAAACCCCAATTTTGCACTTTAATAACATCAAAGCCATTCAAGAGAATGTGCTGTCAGAAATCAAAGGACTCTGGATATACTAAGTTTTGTTCTGCCTGGATGCAGATTCCTGAGATCCAGACAGTGTAAATGTGTAAAATCTGTGTTTTTTTTTTTTCGTCAGCCCCTAATGTCCAGATGGTTTGGAATTTTGGTCTAAAATTTCTAGGTAGAAAGGACTTGACCAAGATCAGTGCCTTTCACTAGTTTGTTGAAAAAAATAATCCTTTCCAGAGTAATAAGCATTTGAAATTGTAGTTCTGAGCATGCTCAGTAGGCACTTTGGTATAGATCAGCCAAGAGAGAGCGGCCCGTCAGCAATGGATGTGCTCAGAACAATAAATTCAACCCGTAACAAACACGATCAAGCACCATCCTGCTTACACAAGTAAGGCAAACTAGCACACCAAAATTCAGTCAGTGCTCATAGCAGCGAATTTATTTTGCAAAAGGACACAAGGTCAGAAAAACATCCTACCTCCACATGGAAGGGGAACGCCAGACAGCAATCCCATCAGACTAGCTCTGACTAGTTTCACCCTAAGGCATAATCAGGGAGTGTCTTAGATTACTATATACACCCTTTTATTCTAAGATCTTAAGTGACAGTACATAAAGCACCATATCCATCATGTGATTAACATACTTATACTTCTAAAATTTACCTCAACCAAGTGATTTGAAAAGAAAATTAATTTGTGATGGTGATACTAAAACCTAACTCAAATGGTGGATCTGTAACCACAGTACAAAAACAGGTTGTTCATAATATTTTATCTATTACAGTTTAAGATCATACATATATATATATGATTAATGTTGTATACATATATATATATATATATACATTTCATCTCCGTTCATTATAATAAGAACCTGCTGTATATTGCTTGAATAATGTAAATTGACACTTGTATCCTGCCAAGGGTCCTTGTAAGATGTTGCAATAAATATGATTTTAACTCAGATAATTATGTCTAAAACCCATTACCCATTACCATACATATATTGATATTCATGTCAATTTTATGAATAAATCAATTATTTATATACCAGGTCTAGGTTTCTTCACATTTAAACAGGTAGAAACATTTTAATTCTACTGTTTATTTACCCTTGCTTATTTAGAGGCAATTCTTTAAAAGGGTATACATACATCATAAAAGGGTGTGTGTGGGTGTGTGTGTGGGGGGTACAAGAATAAAAACAGGGCAATAAAGAAAAAATCTATGACCCAGGTAACAATGTTATATATTCTGTAAAAGTGCATAGGATCCACCACCATGTTTATGGGGTGTCAGATATGTTGGTGTGCTAGTTTGCCTTATTTGTGTAAGCAAGATGGTGCTTGAACTTTTTGTTGTGGACTTTAGTATAGATGTTTGAAATGAAAATAATTTTGTCATATGAAAATGGATCCTTTTTGTATGGGGCAATCCTTTTCATGAGGAAAAATATTTTTCGTATGGTCCATCTTGTTTCCTTTTTTCAAAACAAATTTTCAAGACCCACAAAATGACATCCCTAGAGAGACCAACACTTGTATCTTGCTCATCAGGACCCTGTTAGATGCATTCTGCACTAATTGTTGGAAAATGACCCCATTTTTTACATTTTTATGTCCCTTTTCATGGCTCGCTCCACTTTTGTATGGCCATACAAAAGGAATTCGACCATAGAAAAAGGATCCCTTTATACAGAAAAGATTTTGGACTTAGTTTGTTTCCTGATTCTTTTTTTAATACTTTTGCCCTTTGGGCCACCAGTCTGCCTACCTCAACATGTCAGGCATCCTCCTTGGGTCTCAGGCCGCCATCTCCAGGGATTTCCCTCAGCTCCATGTTCGGGTCCGCAGCTACCCCAGCTTGCCCCTGTGGTGGGGTAGTGGGGAACTCTCCACTAGCTCAACCCCAGGTCAGGATCCAGTGCTGCCGTACCGGGCGCTGAACAAGTCCCACTGGAGACGGCCATGCCGTGCTGCCGTGACTGGTGCCATTTTTCCACTTTTCTCCCTGACATCTGAGGAGTACAATGACACCTAAGGTCTTGAGCGCACGTGCTTCTGCACACTCTGATCCAGGTGTCTGCCCCAGTACGTCCCCTACATGTCTGCCAATGATCTGCAGTCACCCTCTGCCACCACCAGGGGCCAACAGAGTGCCAATGGCAGCTCTCCCCCTCCCAGAGAAGGACAGCAGTCCTCACGGATGCTCAATCCTTCTCCTCCTCCTCTGCCGACCCCAGATGACCCAGGCTCGTTCTCGAACCCAGGTCACTGGCCTGGTGCAAGGTGGCATCCAGCGCCTCAGTCCTCAGCGCCACACCTGATTCTTTTTGTTTGAAGGATCCTTTTTGTGTGCTTTTTCTTTCATATGAAAAGGATCTCTTCATATGGAAAAGATTTTGAACTTAGTTTTTACATATTTGAACTCAACAACCCATACCTCCCTCAATATTTGGACTTAAGGGACGCTCTATATATCAAACCAAAGGTCTTAATCAGTACTGCAAGAATAACACATAATCCCCCAAAATATCTAGGGGCCACATAAAAAATAACATACAAACATTACAAAATGCAATTTCCACTGGATAACATTGGAAGTATAAGAAACCATAACGCCCTCAATATTTGGATTAATGAGACAATCAATATATCAAAACTAAGGTCTTAATGAATACTGCAAGAATAACACATACCCCCCAGAAAATCTAGGGCCATATTGAAAAGCACAAAAATTAAAACATGGAAATTCCTATGGAATAATATTAGAAATTTAAAGCCATACCTCCTCAATATTTGGACTTAATGGGCAATCTATATATCAAAACAAAGGTCTTAATGAGTATGACAAGGATAACACATATTCCCTCAATAATTTAGGGGCAATATAAAAATACATAAAAATAAAAATGCATAAAAATGCAATTTCCATGGGATAACACTGGAAGTTTAACAGGCCACACAATGAAGGAAAGAAATTGCTGTTGTGGCACAAATGCAAGGGCCCTGCCTCCACAGCAACATACATGTATGCATCTATGGCGCCCCACAGGCAAATGAGGATACGATTATGCTATCTCAAAAGTAAGGAAATTCATTGCAAAAACATTAATGCACCAGTTAGGGTTAAACCAACAAAAGTAAGGAAATGTGGCATTTGGGTTTTCAACCCTAATGCCCCCCACCACCCTGTAGGCAACAAAAGGAGAAACCATTATGGTTTGACCCTCCTGCATCTTCATAAATCAGGTGTAGGTTGTGCCTCCCTAATGTCACTTCTCCTGTGGAAATAGTACAGTTTCACCCTTTAAAAGGGTTATAGTTGGAGGGACTGATGGCAGAACTGGGCATTTTGTCTGTGCTGGAGGCTTCTTGTGAGGAGAAGTGCGGAGGAGGGCTGTAGCAGCCTATAATAGGGCTATCATGGGGGCTTTGGAGCATCTGGCACCAGCCATTGTACACATGCTGGTTTTGCATCTTGGCTCGCCTTGGTTTGATGGTGAGCTGAGAGCTAAAATCCAGTGGGTGGAGGTTAGAGAGGCATTGGAAAAACAGGGACCCAGGAGGATAGGCTGGTTCTGATAGTTCATTTTGTTGAGTATCAGAATGCAATCACCAGAAAAAGGCAGCTTTTATGTCTGGGAAGAACCAACTGACTCAACTCTTTGGGGTCATGGACTGGCTTTTACATCCAGTCTGTCTGGAACCCATTAGAGCATTTTCAGCTCAAAATGTGAGGAGTTCACTCGGTTCTTCTTGGACAGAGTGTCCTCTGTTAGGTCTGGGATTTCTCCAATTAGATTGTCATCATCTGACAGGGTTGGGCTTCAAGGATGGTGTAGTCAGTCTCCCTGGGGAGAGGTCTGATTGATGATGGCAGATGTCTGTGGGGTGATCCCAATGCTGAAACCAACTTTCTGCAGCATGGACCCAAGCCTGATGCAATTACTTTTTTTTTTTAAACTTTCTTACACACCCTCAGGCATCCTTCAGGAGTGCTCACTAGAGTCCGCCCTACTCCCAGCCTGAACCTCTGCCTCTCCTTGATCCTCTCCTCGAATGATCCCAAGCAGGCTCGATCCCCGTACCATCTCCAGGGCTGATTTCACCCTACCTCAGTGGCTAAATCTTTAAGTGAGAGGTGTCTACCTGATTGGTCATCAGGTCGGGCATGGAAGATGATCCTGAGTGCGCCAGGCCTGCGCTTGGGATGTAGAGCGAAATCCCTGGGGCCACAATCATCTAACCAAGGTGTGCGAGGCATTTTCGACTTTTTCTTACTTGTCTCCTCGGAGTGCAGCAGGCAAGGCAACATTAAGCTGCAACTTTGCCCGGTGCTTCCGCTGCATCGCCACACTGGGTGCCCCGGATCACCACCAGAGGCTGCTCAGGAAGCGGCGCTTCTCCCAATCCTCCCTGGGAAGAGAGCTAATCCTATGGATGCTCAATCTCTTCCCCCGCTGACCAGTGGCCGGCTCATTCTCAACCGGGCTGTCGGCGTGGCATGAGGTGTGGCATCCAGCGCCTACTTGTTGATTGCATTGAGCTCTGTGCCTGTTTTTGCAGAGATCATCGGGTATTTCTTAGTGATTTTTTTTCCTGAGCCTCTTAAACAGGCTCTGGTGAACCCCCTGAAAAACCATCATAGTACCCTGACATCTTGGCAAATTACTGACTTATCTTGAACCTTCCCTTTTAGGAAAGGTTCTTGAGAAGGTGGTTGTAGAGCAGCTTGAGAATCACCACATGGACTTCCAGATTTATGAGCTGTTCCAGTCTGGGTTTAGGCCTATGTACAGCATGGATACTGCATTAGTGTGGTTGTTGAATGACCTGTTCAGGGCAAGGGAAAGGGAGCGTGACTAATTCTCATGCTCTTCAATCTCTCATCAGCATTTGACACTGTGAATCATGGGGTGTTGTTGGACAGGCTGAGGAGTATGTTGGACTCACTGGCAAGGTCATCAGCTGGTTTGAGTCCTTCCTCTGGGGCAGGTTCCAGAGGGTGGGGTTGAGGAATTATTCCTCAAGCACGGTGGCCCTGTCCTGTGGAGTACCCCAAGGTTCTTTCCTCTCCTTCACGTTATTCACATGTATATGCTGCCCTGGGTAAGATCATAAGATGGTATGGGCTGGGGATTCATTGCTATGCCAATGATATCCAGCTCTACCTGTCTTTCACACCGGAAGATCAGATGCAGTCGACATGCTGAACAAGTGCTTGTGTGAGGTCCGGTGTGGACGCCACTGAACTGGTTAGGGCTCAGCCTGGGGAAGACTGAAGTATTGGTGGTGGAGCTGGGCCAGGAAGGGTGGAGTAAGGGTCCCTGGAGAGGATTTAAAGCTTTTATTGGCTCGACCAAACTAGGGGCCTCCACTAAGTCAGAATTTGAGCACCTTTCTGGACAGTGAGCTGACACTTGATGCTCTGGTATTGGCTGCTGTCTGGAATGGTTTTGCCATCTGCGAAATATTGCTCAAATTAAATCCCTTACCTCCCTGAAAATCTGGCCACACTAAGAAAAGCACTAGCAAACAGGCTAGAAGGAGGTGTGGAGCAACAATGGGGAATCATCAAAACTGCCATCACAGAGGCAACAAGCCTTTGTGTGAAGCAAATAAACAAATCAAAATGAAAGAAAAAGCCACTATGGTTCTCAAAAGAGGTGGCTGTGAAAGTCAGGAAGAAAAGACAGCATTCGGAGTATAAGGAAACACAGAAGGAGCAGGACAGAGAGCTGTACCAGTTAAGGCAGAAGGAAGCAGGAGGAAGTCAGAATAGCAAAGGCCCAAACTGAGGAAAAGATAGCCAACTAGTTAAGAAGGGGATAAAACCTTTTATAGGTATATCAGCAAGCGTAGAAAGACAAAGGAGGGATAGTGAGGCTGAATAGAATGAACGGTGGGTGGGCAGAGGGGACAGTGAAAAAGCAGGGATACTGGATGAATATTTCTGCTCAGTATTCACAAAAGAGGAGGGAAGTGCCTAATCCAATTAACAGAAGCACTCTTGATAAGGGGGTCGATCCCAGTCCTTTCACAGAAGAAAGGGTTCTGCAAGAACTCCTAAACTGAAGGTGGACAAAGCAATGGGTCCTGATGGAATTCACCCAGAATTCTAAAAGAATTAAAGGAGGAACTAGTGAAACCACTGGCTACTCTTTTAATAAATCATGGGAGGATGGTGTGGTACCCGAGGACTGGAGGAAGGCAGATGTGATTCCCCTTCACAAAGTGGGACCAAGACAGAGGCAGGAAACTACAGACCTGTCAGTCTGACCTCTGTGGTAGGGAAAGTGATGGAGTCACTTCTGAAGGAAAGAATAGTTGAGGCCAGTGGAGCACAGGACCCAAGGCAGCATGGGTTCACAGCGGAAAGGTCATGTCAGACAAATCTAATAGATTTCTTTGACTGGGTGACCAAAGTAGTAGACCAGGGAGGGGCTGTGGACATGGCCTACCTAGACTTTAGCAAGGCATTTGACACAGTCCCACACAAAGATTAATAGTCAAATTAACCAGCGGGAGTGGGTCCCAGGGTGGTAGCCTGGTAAAACATTGGCTGCACTACAGGACGCAGAAGGTAATTGTAAATGGAGTCCAATCTGAAGAAAGAGGAGTTACTAGTGGGGCACCGCAGGGTTCAGTATTGGGTCCAGTCCTTTTAATGTCTTCATCAGTGACATTACAGAGGGATTGGAAGGAAAGTATGCCTTTTGCAGATGACACAAAGATCTGCAACAGGGTTGATAACAAGGAGGCGTGGAAAGGATGAAAAGGGACTTGGCAAGGTTGAAGGAATGGTCAGAAGTATGGCAGCTAGGATTCAATGCAAAGAAGTGCAAAATAATGCACCTGGAAACAAGAACCCAGGGGAAGAATACACAATGGTGGGGAGGTAGTAACAACAGCAAAAAGGAAAGGGACCTGGGGTAATCATATCAGCTGTTCTTAGGTCAGCAAGCAATGTGAGAAGGCAGTAGGGAGGGCTGGGGTATACTGGGATGTATAGGAGAGGCATCATCAGCAGAAAACAGGAAGTTGTTATCCCTCTGTACAGACAGTTGGTGAGACCCCATCTGAGTACTGTGTCCAGTTCTGGAGACCCAATCTCCACAAGGACATAGACAGGATAGAGGTAGTCCAGAGGAGGGCAACTAAAATGGTGCAGGGTCTGCAAGAGAAGCCGTATGAGGAAAGACTAATGGAGCTTAATGTGTATACCCTTGAGGAAAGAAGGGAGAGAGGGGGACATGATAGAAACTTGTAGGTACCTCAGTAGAATCAACAAAGTCCAAGAGGGTAGCATCTTTCAGAAAAAGAGACTTGCAAGAACAAGGGGACACAATTTAAAGATAGAAGGAGGGCGGTTCAGGGACAATGTGAGGAAGTATTATTTCACAGAGAGGGTAGTGGATGCATGGAACAGCCTTCCGAGGAGGTTGTCGGGTCTGAAACTGTGGGAGAATTCAAGAATGCATGGGACAGACATAAGGCAATTCTTGTGGGGGTAGGAAGAAATAGGCTGTTGGTTAACTAGGATCCAGGCTTATTCTGTAGGTAGGAAATGGGCAGACTAGATGGGCCAAGCGGTCCTTATCTGCCGTCAAAGTCTATGTTTCTATGTTTCTATGTTACTAGTACATGCATTTGTTACATTGAGGCTTGACTACTGCAAAACACTCTACCTCGAGATCAGAAGGGTGTGATGCGGTGCCTGAAGCTGTTGCAGAACATTGCAGCATGGCTATTGATGGGCCTTTTGAGGCGCTGTCATATTATGCCAGTGTTGCGTGAACTGCACTGGCTGACAGTGTGCTGGTGCATCTCCTTTAAAATAGGTCTTCTGACCTAGTAGAGCTGGAAGAGGAGGAAGAGGTCACTATGAGGATGACTCCTGCTGGTGTTTTTAACTGAGGTGCATTTTACCACTGTATTAGCAGCAACAAGGGCTTTCCTACTGTACTGCAGACTGGGGAACTGATCATGTGATCTCTGCCTCCCATTCGCGAAGGGCTGAGGTTTTGCCTGTTGCTTTTAGGGCAGTTTGAGGAGCCCTTTAGAGCTCCCTGGTGGTTGAATAGGTTGCCTTTTAAAGGCAGTCTATAGCCATAGCCAAACCAGTCAGTGCTAGGAGCATTGCTAGGCAACCACTTGTCCTTGTAGGGAAGCTCCACTTCTGCCCTGCACACTACATAAGCTGAGCTCCAGCAAGTGGAGGCAAGCACAGGGTGGAGGTGATTTGGGCAGAGGCCAGCGGCCTGCGGCATCAGATAGGGAGGACAGGGATAGGGCTATAACCCTGACAACTATTACAACAGTTAAGGTACTGTGTGTTAAACAGGCATATATTAGTCCTAAAGTTGCCATCATTAGGAGTTTTGTTCCCTGTAAGTACTGGACAAGCATGGATGATACCTTAGGTACCCTGGCCAATGGAGTAATTGGCATTAAATGTCCCTCATGTAACAGATTTAGTACAAAGAAAGTATAGATTTTGCAGGTTAGATGCAAACAATGGGCTATGCTCGAAGGTATAGAGTGGCTCTGCGCCCACATATGTGAGGTGGGAGACACTCCTCACCCATTGCGCCCCTGCATGGGATGCACTAAGGGGGTGACAGCCCCATGCACCTGATCCCCACCCACGTGGGGGGTGTACCAGCACCACACAGCATGCACATAGCCACATAGAGCTGCACACCAGGGTGCGAGGAGGGTAGCTGGTAGGCCAGGTAAACCCTGCCGTAAGTCCCCAAGCTCCCCATGCATCTGTCCTACATCAAGGGACCACTGCCTCTACAGCCACTGGCCACTGGGGCCCACTGACTCCAGCACCCGCCGAGCCCCCACCATCCCGTGTGTGCCAGCCCCACACACCCGCATGTGGGCACCGGCCCTGGACTGCATTAACCCCCACCTGCTTCTCTGCGGCTCTCCGCACTCTGAATAGTGTGGTGGGCTGGTGTGACCCCCACACACACTCATCTCGTGGCACCGCCTCACCCCGTGCCTCCCCATCCGAACTGGGGTATGATACAGCCAGCAGCACATCCCACCTCTCACCTCCATGGCCACTGGCCATGCATACATCTGCGGGGAGTGCAGTCAAGCACCCCCATCATGTAAGGAATCCACTGAGGATCTGGGACAGGCATCCCACTGGCTGCCTGCCCAGGTGCGCAGCTCCGCCCATGTCCGCCCACGCGTACCTGCACATACACATGGGCTGGGAGCAGGGCCATGGACAGGTGGCCAGTGGTCGTGAATGCCGCTGCTGCACACCTGTCTGCAGGTGTGGAGCTCCATGGGTGGGATACACTTGGCACGTAATTCCAACTCATTAGAGCATAGGCCCCAATGTAGAAATTAAGGAACCGAGGAGTAAAATTGTCAGGTTAAAATTCCAAATAAAATGCCTAATTAATGCAAAAACTAGCAGGGAGGAGGTGAATGACCAAATACTATTAACTCAGGTTGCAACAACAAGTAAAGGATTAAGAGAGGTAGAGGAAGTAAGTGATAATGAAACAGCAGTAAGTTATATAATAACTAAAAGGGTAGAAGAGCTATGGGTTTATATTACCCAGTCAAATCCTAAGGTGTTAACGGATGACATGGCAGAATGTGGAATAACCAAAGCACAACAGGCATTAGAAACTGAGCAAGAAAATCTAGCGACACCATTACTGAATAAAAGCACAGTAGAAACTAAAGAAGGTAAACCAACTGTCTTTGGTGTTAAAACAAACAATAGCGTTTACCCACTTATTAATCTCATGGAAAGTGTAGAAGGGAAACAAACGAGCTTATGGAAATAATATTTAATGGAGTAACTACAAATGGACAGAATCAAACAGTGTAAATACAAATCACATAGAGGAACAAATCACCCAGGATGGCAGCAATAGGCCAGGAAGTAAAACAAAGAGCATATGAGAAAAATATATATTGTAGGAGATTATACGATTAAACATACAAATTCCATCACAACTAACAATAGAAAGCAACATGTTGTTAGTATGCTGTTACCAGAGCAGCCTTAGATGGTATTTTCACAATGTTGCCAAAAATGATAAAGGAAACTGATGAAAGACCACTAGTCCTAGTGTATGCTGGGACAAATAATTTAAAAAGAAATATAGAGGTGGAAATTTGAGCATACTATAAACAAATATGCAAGTACCTGATGGATAAAACTGTGAAGTACTTCCTCAAGATTTTACCAATCCTAAGAGCAGGAGTAAAGACCAAAACACTAATTAGAATAAATAATGAACTCCGCTTCTGGGTCTGGCTAATAGAGTGTCACTTTTGAGAACATGCGAAGGTTTCCAGGAAACAGAAACCATTTTGGCCATGACAGACTACACTTAAGCAGAAGTGGGAGTTGGAAACTGGGTAATATCTTCAATAATGCTATTAATAAGTACTTAAACTAGAAGATAAGGGGAGGGAAAATGATGAATATAGCGAATGTAAACACAATAACAGGAGAACTGAAGTAAGGAATATACGCATAAACATATACCAGTCCAAAAGAAACCTCTATAAAACTGTAGGTATTAAATGCCAGAGATTTAAAATAAAATAGAGGAACTAGAGGTAAATATGCAAGAACAAATGTCTCTGTATGTGCAGTCACAGAAATGTGGTTTGTACCTGGGGATTGGGGACTAATATACAAGGTGTAGTGTCCCAGAGTTGGGGCACAACAGAAAGAAAAATAGAATAGTGCCCAGTCTTATAGGGCGTCCTAGTACAGTAGAAAGGTGCCCAGTTTCAGATGCCAGCATCAAACCTGTTACAAACCCTGTCTAAATATTGTAAATAGTTAAAATAATGCAAAAGTTAAGCCTTTATGCCAGCTTCAGCAAATGGAATGCCATACTGAGCATATAGAATGCCAGGCTGAGCAGATGGAATGCCTACTGTGTGGCACCTGCCTTGCATTGTAGAACTAGAACCCAGAGTGTTAAGTTTAAAAAATATTGTTCAGTTGAGGAGATTCGTGGTAGCTGTGGAGGAGAGAGATGCAGCAAGTGTGGAGGGACGGAAAGAGCTTACCTGGTGGGTTGAAGCTGTCCCTGAGAGCTTGCCTGTGTGCCTCCTCCGCCTCCAGCTACTGAAGACTGCCCTGAAGCTGTTGCAGAGTCCATGAGTGCCGTGGTGGGTCACCAGAGTGAAGAGACATCCCGTTGTTTCCCCCAGAAGGCTTGGTGCCCCATTTGTTATTTTATTTTTTAAAGTTAAAGTTCGGTCCCCGGATGTGACTGTAGCCGTGCCGCATCGTTTTCACCGACTGCAAGACCTCACAAGGTCCCCTGTTGCCTGCTTTCCCTGCCTGCAACCCTCCCTCTACCAGAAATGCCTCCCACCTCCTGTTCCAGTATTCTCCATCCTGGTTTGGTGCAATGAGTTGGTGGCAGCACACTGCAATGTGCTGTCCGCCACAGAATAAAAAGAAAAGTTTATTTGTTATTTTAAAAGTGTGCACTAGGTAAAGTAAATAGTCGAGTGCCGTGGAAGGAGGCTGGTCAGAAGGGCTCTGCATTTAAATAATTAAGCCTTCGGGTGTGGTGACACCCACAGGGATAGGATTACCACCTGTTCCAATTGTCGAGGACAGTCCTGATTTGGGCTTCTGTGTCCTGTAAAAACATGAAAAATACTACATGTCCTGACCTAATAGTAGAAAAAAATATTTTCTGACTTTCCTCTAAATGTTGCAAAACCATAATACCTTAACTAAAATACCTTAAAATGATAAGAAACAATAGCAACAACTAAAAACTACAACACTTAGTCTTAATCCTGATTATTTAGAGAAAATAAGCCTGTTGCATTGGTTGAGGTTACATACTGTCCTGTGAAAATCATGTTTCAGTAAGTGTCACACTTTGGGCTTCTAAAGGTGGTAACCCTACATGGGAGGGACTAGAGCAGAAAGGCCTCAGAAGGGCCATGAATATTCATTGGGTGGGGCGTGGTGGTTGAAAGAGACTGGTAGTAAGGCCTAGGACAGGCCCAAAAATTAAAAAGGCCCAGCCAAGGGAGGTCCAGTGATTTAAAGGGCCCATCCAGTAGAGGCTCAGGAATTCTTAAAGGGGCAAGACAGGCACAAATGTTGATTAAAGTGGCAAGGGAAGCACAGGACCCATGGGGCAAGTTAGACCTGCTGCTACATAAAGGTGTAAGTTAGGCACATTGCTACCTAAAGGGGCAAGACAGACCCACTACTATTTAAAGTGGCAAGTTAGGCCCACTGTTACCTAACAGGGCAGATTAGGCCACTGCTACTTAAAGGGCGAATTAGGCCCATTGCTAGCCATTTAGACCCCAAGTGTTATAGGAGCCTAGCAACGTTAGTGACCCGACGCTTAAGAGGTCTAGCTAGCCATACAGAACCACAGTAACAGGAAGAACCTGATCTAACTAGAGGGACCCTGGTAGTTAGGTCTACTGAAACTGGGGTTCACCCAGTAAAGTACCTGTATTACTGTGGTCTGGACATTAAGACTGTATAACTGACTATTGCTATGAGAATTGAGACTTTCATTGCATTGCTATTATTCCTATGAACAGTGAAAGTGCCAGACTGTCCTTGTATTGCTTTGTACCAGCATTTCAGTGATAGAAAGTGTTGCTTTGTTGCCAGCATTTCAGTGTCACAAAGTATTGAATCAGTCTTCAGCAAGTTCCAGAATCATTCCACCAACATGTATACAGATCAGTCTTCTTCAGTACTCAGAAATCATCTCCAGCATCTCCAAAGCAGCCAACAGCAATTCTTGAAGAACTGTGACACAGTCGTCCCAGTTTGCAATGTCCTGTTTATTATTTTCTGCTCTTCAGTTACCAGTGTACGGCCTGGCCAGTACAAAGGTACCGTCCATCTTCTTGTTTTATCATCCATATCGAACCGACCAGGAGGCATGGGAACTGGATGTGGTCCTGGCAGACAGTGACCAGATTAGGGCCTGGAGGTAAGGGACCCGTTGGCGGGAGTGACCATGCCACGGTCTGGTTCTGCCTGGACCTAGGAGGCTAGAAGGCTGCACAAAGATGGAGGTAACTGACTTCAGGGAACGATTTTAAGGAAATGGGAAGGATCCTTAAGGAGCATTTGGATGTGATTGGGTCAGACATGGAGGCGCAGATAGTAGGTGGGAAATCATCAGAGGGGTGCAAGATGCTACCAGCACCTGTGCAAGAGTAAAGGCCGAAAATCGGTGGGGCCGAAAACCCTGCTGGTGGACCAGGGAGGTCCAGGAGGTGGTGCGGGAAAGAAGGCAGCCTATAGGCAATTCAAGTGCTCAAAGAGTGAAAGGGATCGAAGGGAGTATGAGCTGATGGCTAGAAGGGCCACTAGGTGGTGAGGGCGTGAAGGCAAGGAAGGAGCAGAACCTGGCCAGGAAATTAGGAGAGGAACAAGGGTTCTTTAGATACATTGGGAAAAACGAAGGGTGAAGGGCAGATTAGCAGGATTAAATCAGGGAGAGATGGGCACAAGACCAGAGGGCAGGCTGAGGTACTAAATGAGTACTTCACCTCAGTTTTCACCAAGGAAAATGGGGTGCTGCATCATACATGGGAGGAGACAGAGATACTGAGGAGGGGACCCTTACCGATCGTCAGGTCTGGGGAGAGGGAGGCATCACTGGCAGGAGGGAGGGCTAAGCAGGGAGAAGAGGTACCGGAGGTGGAAATCACAGCAGAGAGAGTGAGAAAGCCCTCAGCTCCCTTAAGGACGGAGAAAACACAGGAGCCGGATAAATTACACCCAGAGTGCTGAAGGAACTTGCGGATGTCCTGGCGAAACCCTGGCAGAGCTTTTCACCATCTCTCTGAGGACAGGTGGGTGCCCCAGGACTGGAAGGTGCGCATATAGTGCCTATCCACAAGGGGATCAAGGGAGGTGGCAGGGAACTACAGGCCTGTCAGCCTGACATCAGTGGTGGGCAAGGTGATGGAGGGCATTGTCAAGGAGAGGCTGGGGGGATCTGGAAAAGTCAGGGTGCCTGGATAGACAGCATGGCTTCGTCCGGGAAATCGTGTCAGACAAACCTTGTGGAGTTCTATGACTGGGTGACGAGTGCCTTGGACCTGGGTGAGACCAGTGGACATCCTCTTTCTAGACTTCAGCAAGGCATTTGACTCTGTTCCTCACATGGGCCTGTTGGATAAGCTGGGAGAAATGGGGGTGGGGAACCAGATGATCAGATGGATAGGCAATTGGCTCCAGGACTGGACCTAGAGGGTCGTAGTTGGGAGGATAGTCTCATCCCCAAGGAGGGTCATTAGTGGGGTCCCACAGGGATAAGTCTCTGGGCCCTCCTGTTCAACGCCTACGCCTCTGACATAAGGACAGGAATCAGGAGTGAGATGAGTCTCTATGGATGACTCAAAACTGGGGGTGGTGGTGGATGGGAGGAGGGAGGTGGCCTACAGGGGACCTAGAGGCTCTGGAAAGATGGTCTAGAAAGTGGAAGCTGAGGTTCAATGCAGGAAATGCAAGGTACTCCTCCTGGGGCCAGAAACCCAGGCCAAATGTACACCCTGGGGGGATGCTACAAGTCTCGATGGCTGAGAGGGACCTGGGGTGGTGGTGGATGTCAAGATGAACAACTCGGAGACTTGTAGGAGGGCAGCAGCCAATGCCAACAGGATGCTGGG
Source organism: Neoceratodus forsteri (assembly GCA_016271365.2). Taxonomy (NCBI): domain Eukaryota; kingdom Metazoa; phylum Chordata; order Ceratodontiformes; family Ceratodontidae; genus Neoceratodus; species Neoceratodus forsteri. Next base: position 79,604,833 of record CM057459.1, read on the forward strand.
ATGCATCGCTAGGGGATCACCTCCAGAAGGAGGAAGTGATACTCCCTCTGTATAACTGCTTGGTGAGGCCACACCTTGAGTACTGCATGCAGTTTGGAGGCCACACTTAAAGAGGGACATTAAACTCCTGGAGAGGGTCCAGAGGAGGGCAACCAAAATGATTTGGGGCTTGGGGACAGGACCTATGAGGAGAGCTCAAGAGCTAAAATATACACATTGGAAGGAGAAGGAACCGGGGGACATGATAGAGGTCTTCAGGTACATGAAGAGGGTAAATAGGGAGGAACAGTCAGGGTGCTTGAGAGGAAGGAGGAGGGGCCACTAGAGGGCATGGGTGGAAGCTGGAGGGAAGATTCAGGGAGAAAGGAGGAGGTGCTACTTCACTGAGAGGGTGGTGGAGCCATGGAATGCACTGCCTAGGGGACTGGTGGAGGCAGAGACGGTGGAGGGGTTCAAGAGGGGTGGGACAGGTACAGGGAAGGGTTCTGGAAGCAAAATCCAATGCAGCAAGACTATCCGGAACTGGGAAGGAGAAGCCAGAGAAGGCGAGGGGCAGCAAGGTCAGCACTCAGGGTGGAGGCTGACCAATCGAGCAGACTTGAAAGACCATTAGGCCTATTCTGCTGGCATGTTAGTATGTTAGTATGAAGTGCCATCAAATCTTCTGTTATAGTACCCTGCATCATCATCCTGTTTCTTATTTTACAATAGTCCTTGGCTTGTCCAGCCTTGGTGCCCAGAATCCTGCTATTCTCTTATGTTCCACAGACTTCCTTCTTCTTGCATCTTCTTCATTTCCCAGCAGTCCAGAAGCAGGCTGCAGCTGGGTGTTCAGTGTCTTCTTCATTTCCTGTCAGTCCAGATGTTGGCTGTGGCTGGGTGTTCTGCTTCTTCTTTGTGTCCCGGCAGTCCAGAAGCGGGCTGTGGCTGGGTGTTCAGTATCTTCTTTGTTTCCCAGCAGTCCAGAAGCAGGCTGTGGCTGGAGGTTCTGCATCTTCTTCATGTTCTGGCAGTCCAGAAGAAGGCTATGGTTGGGTGTTCTTAATCTTCTTCATGTCCCAGCAGTCCAGAAGTGGGCTGTGGCTGTTTATTCGGTATCTTTTTCTTCTCCTGGTAATCCAGAAATGGGCTGTGGCCAGATCTGTTGTGTTTCAATTCCGGCGGCCCTCAGTGGGTTTTAAGCAGAGAAATCTTTGCGATGTTCTGAAATTCGGCCACCCTACAGAGGTGGGGTGTGGCCGAGAACTCATGGCCTGTTCAAAATCCTCTCTACAGTCTTAGTTTTTAACCCATTCCAGCCAGTCAGCCAAGTGTTCCACTTGTGTTTCATATCCATAACCCAGTTTCTTCGACGACAGAAAACTCAAGTGTGCAAACTGCCTCTTATGACTTATATGTGAACGGAAAACCAGCACGTAACCAAGGCTCGTATAGAAAAAGTCTCGTTCGAGACTAAAAAGTACTGAAAAGACTCACCGACTCTGGAATGGTAGTGGCTGCAACCACAATAAACTTTAATTTTCCAACAAAGTAAAATCCAAGGTGAGTACCGATAAAACCTTAACATGACTTACCTAGGTGCATCGCAATCTCTGTGCACCACTCTTATGACTTATGTAGAGTCTCATAGTGACATGTTTTAGAGTTCCTTAAAGTGTAGTGCTTCAGGTAATAGGCCCTAGGTAGAGGTGTACCTCAAAGGTAGTATTAGGTACTGCATAGTGAGTTGCTGATCTCAGTAGATAGACTGCTTCTAAAGTGGCGCTGTTACAATTGATTATTGAAAGTGTGCATAGAGTCACCCTCGTACATGGTATAGAGTATAGAACGCTCATAAGCGGAGCTGTTACAGTTGTTTGATTTAGAGTTCTCCTTGTACAGGAGAGTAGGGATAAGAGTTCCCTGTGACTGTGTTCCCTTTCTCCATTTGTATGAATAAAATCCTGAGCAGTATTTGGAATCTATTTCTGACTCCTGCCTCTGTTGTCAGGTGCCACCATCCACCTACTTGGGACCTGTGTTAGTAATTTGTGTGCAAATTACTGGTGCCATCATGACACAGTTGCTTTATTTACCCTATTATATTGTTGTGGAGACCCAACACCGTTAACATCCATTTTACCATCATCGGGCACCACATTCCTCTTTTACACAGAGAGCAGGGTTGTAGAGCAAGTTCTCTGAAGAGACCAAAGCCAGAGAAAGAATAGAGTACAGATACAGATGCCGGCTAGGATCCAGAAGTAGTAATCTAGATGGATAGCAGAGATGGATGGAGCAGCAGGAGAAGGCTCAGACGCAGTGCTACCTTCCTCGTTTTACCATGCCATACTATTTTGGTGTGCCATAGCTTCCTAGCTATACAGGAGAGCCAAGTGGTGAAGACTTCAGTAGTCTAGGAGAGTTCAAGGCAAAAACAGAGTCAATGTTTCAGCTTTATTGAGTGCCTGATCATTAGCAAGTGGAGATTGTTAGGTCAGTTGAAAGGAGCTGCCTAGCGAGAGTGCAATCATGGCCAGAAAGAAAAAGCCACCGTAGATCGGATTTTCAATCGGCTGCGAGATACTTTTGATACCGGACCTTATCAGAGTTAAAAATTAAGTTCTTCTCGTGAATGCAGAGACCACGAGAGACGTTATGGGAATATGCCCTAAGTCTACAAGAAGCTCTCCAAGCTATAGAAAGGATAGACACCAGAGAAATATGAGACCGGATAAGATTCTCAAAGTAATATTTATCAATGGAGTCTTCAGTGGCGTTCTCAGGAGAGATGAGAATGCTTAGCCTCAGGACCCTGATGCTGTCTTTTAGATTTTAAGGACAAGGTATACGCATTTTCGGACCAAGCTGAGCAGGAGGAGGCTGCTGAGTGCCAACAGCAGATGATGTTGCCTAGTGAAACATGGCCAGAATACTCCACTAGAGGATGGAGACCAGAGAGCCACTGGACGCCAGGAGTGCGTTTAGAATGATCATTTCAGCCAAATAGCTACTTGAACACTGAAGAAACTTACACACAGCTGGCTCAGGTGCAGACACCTTTTGCAGGCCTAGTCCAAGACCTAGTACCGAATGGACCGAACAAATTGCTGCTGTTACCAGGAAAGTTACGAAGTGTGCCAAGAGGTACCACGGCGTTAAAGCAATTGGAGATCTAGACTCGATGGAGATCGACAAGAAAGAATTCAAGGATCAAGAGAGATGATGTCCCAGCTGAAAAGAGCAGAAGGCGACACCCAACTGATCGTTTGACAACCATAGTGAGACCCATTTGTTGATGATGCAGAATAGTTGGACATGTAGAAAGACAATGTGGACAGATGACTACAAGAGCTGTAGCGTTTAACAGCGAATCCCTGGGAATGTGGACCAATTCTCTGAAACAATGGACCGGGTCCAGCTTCAAGGAAGGACAAATCCTTTTCATAGAAAAATGCCTGACTATGACAGCGAAAGTGAATAGACATGACCTTCTTGCACTATTGGATACAGGCTCAAGTAATCACACTGCAGAGGAAATACTTCCACTAACACTGGGATCCTAATGAACTGCAACCTCCACCATGATCCTGGATTCGACTGATAGCCAGAAATGGTACAGAAGTCCTGTACTTAGGATATGTTGAGGCAGCTATCCAGTTAGGCAATCACATCCAGACTCAGCAAGGCATCATAGTGAGCGACACGACAGCAGCAATTTACCTTCACTTATTCTTGGAATGAATGTGCTGCAACATTGTTTTGAAGAATTGGTCCATATCTTACGTCAACGTGCTAAACAGGTACCCATTGCAGATAAGCAGGTACTACAGCAGACCATTCAGCTGATTCAATGCCACCAATGTTTTGCCAATCCAGATGGAGAAATCGGAAAGTCAGAGTTACAGATTCCCATCTCATAACTCTGAGTCCAGGCACTGAAACCATGTTATGGTGTAAAGCCAAAGTAGGTCTCAGGGTACAAGATTACGATACCCTAGTGGAACCATACCCTGATGCCAAGGAGGAGCCTATCATTGCTTCTCACAGCATTCGACAGTCAGTAAAGGATGAATCCTGTCAGAGTTCTTAATTATGGAGATCATGCTGTACAATTTTACAAGAACCAGCCCATTGGCACACTACACACCATCAGTATCCAGGATGTTGTAGAGCCAGAAGATCAAATTTACTTCATAGCCTGTAACCAATCAGCAACCAGAGGACACCAGCCAGATTTAGAGAACAAAGGTTTACCAGAGTGGTTGAAAGAACTTGACATTGGTATGACCAGGGCTCAGATAAGATTTTTTGGGATGAGTACTTGTACTCCTCATTTCGAAAGTGAGGTGAGTAAAACCAAATTTAGATGCGTACAAATGTCTGGATGGCATGGAGCAAGGAGTACATTTTAAAAACAATGGAGTATTTTTCTAGATAAGAACTGATCAGGTGCCAACAATGCTCCAGATAATGTTGGCAGGTAGTAGTTTGCCCATCAGTTTTAAAATATAGTGAGTAAAACAAAATTGGGATGGGTACCTGTGCTGTAAATCTGGAAACAAATGTTCCTTTTGAATCACCAAATATGTTAAGAAGCACAATTCTTTGGGTGTAAATATTTACAAATGTTGGGTAAGTACTGGTACTCATTAAAAAAAAATTCTGAAGAGTATTTCCTAAAATGAGGTGAGTAAAATAGGTTGGTACATCTTATCTGGAGCCCTGGGTACGACTAACACTACAGACGCCAAGCGAGAAGACGTCCGACGAGTAGCAGTTCACGTCATCAGCTTTAGCAATCATCCTTTAGATTTCAGATTGACTCGAGTTCAACATTACATTCCCATGAATAATCATCCACCCATCTGAGAAAGATTTCATACCCTTTCACCAGCTATGTACCAACCAGTAAAAGACATGCTTAGAGATGAAGGAAGCTGATGTTATTTGAGAAAGCCATAGTCCATAGGCTGCACCAATGGTATTAGTGAAAAAGATGAAATACGTTCTTGTGTAGATTACACGAAGTTTAATAATATTACCCATAAGGATGCATACCTTCTGCCTTGGATTAAAGACTCTTACTGCACTGCAATGAGCGGCGAGTTCTCCACCTTGGATTTGACTAGTGGCTACTGGCAAGTGCCAATCACACCTCAGATGTTGAGAAAACAGCTTTCATCACCCCAATGGGATTATTTGAATTCACTCACATGCCTTTCCTCTTATGCAATGCACCAGGTACTTTTCAGCATCTAGTAGAACAGTGTTTAGGAAGCCGTAACTTTGACATACTGCTCTTGTATTTGGATGATATCATTATTTACTCGAAGAACCATGAGGATCACTTAAAGCATTTGGCAGAAGTCTTTGAATGATTGACCCAGTATGGACTTAAACTCAAATCATCCAAGTGTCATCTTTTGAAACCATAAGTCAACTACTTAGGACATATTGTCTCAGCAGATGAAGTAGCACCTGATCCAGATAAATTACGAGTCGTACAAAATGGCCTGTACCCACTACAGTTAGAGATGTCATAAAATTACTTGGATTGTTAGATACTACAGGAGATTCATTCAAAACTTTGCTCGACTAGCTACACCTCTACATGAGTTACTTCGAGGATCAACGGCAGGACACCATCCAAAACTCAGCAAGTCACTTGGCCTCCCGACACCAAACCGCCTTTTGATGGTCTATGCCAAGCCTTGATAGAAGCTCCAATTCTGGCCTACCAGATTACACAAAACCCTTCTAGGTATATATGGATGCCAGCAACCTAGGTCTAGGTGCTGAGCTAGCTACAAGAACAGTCAGGAGTAGAGAGAGTCATTGCCTATGCTAGCCACAGTCTCAGAGGTTCAGAATGAAATGACAAATGTTATAGCTCATCTAAACTGGAATGCCTTGCTTTAGTATGGGCAGTTACAGAAATGTTTCGACATTACCTAGCCACCACACCTTTCACTGTGTACACAGATAACAATCCTTTAGCTCACCTAAATACCACCAGATTGGAAGCATTGGAGCAACGATGGGCCTCACATTTGTCCAATTAACAGTTCATATTAAAATAACATACAGGAAAAAGTAATGCCAATGCTGATGCCTTGTCAGAGTGCCGCAAGCAAACAGAACCTGAGCATGATGATTCCGTCTTAGAAGATGTGGAAATGCCTGCATTTTACAAGTCCCAACAGAAATGCTACACCCATGTTGTCAGGTCAGTCCATTACAGTAACCAAATCTGAATCTACTCCTTCAACGCATGTAGTAGAACAAGACAATTTATGGATCCAGCTGCAAAACCAGAGTCCTGTGTTACAACAAATCAAAATCTGTTGGACACTAACAAAGGTCTTGGGCCTTCACTTAAGAAAGATACAAACCCTAAATTGACTAAATTGTGGGACACAGAAACCGGTTGGTCATACAAGACTCTAAGTTAATACGGCAAAGCAGAGACCTCACACCCATTGTGAGATCACAAAAATCATTGTACCACAAGAGAATGCACCAATAGTTCTAGAAGTCTATCGACAAGCCTGGACATTTGGAAGTAAAAGACAGAGGCCAATATAAGAAGTGATTCTATTGGGCGGAATGAAACCTCAAATTCAGAAATGGTGTGAAGAATGTCCTACCTGAAATCTAAAGAGAAGCAGTAGAAATGATCAAAAAGCTCCTCTTCAACCAATTAACAATCACGGTCCTTTAGAATTGGTTACTTAGATCATTTGAAATTTGAGCCTAGTAGAAATGGTATCAATTATGTTTTAACCATGGTGGATCATTAGTCTAAGTTCATTGTAGCTGCACCAGTTCCTGAGTGATCTTACTGCCAAGAGCACTGCAGTGACATTTCTCAAGTACTTTATCCAGTCTTAGAAAATGGGTAAAGCTATTAGAGGCTTCTGATTGGCTGAGGGACTTCTCTAGGTGGGCATCTACCAGACAACAGATTCCCACCTATTAAAAGTATCAGCCCAGTCAGTCCCATCACCAGAATCCTGTTGCCCAGCCTGGTCTCCAATTGGCTAAATCCCCTTGTTTCATTTTAAATGTCCGCCATTTTTTGTGTTGCTTAGCGAGTCATATTGGCATCCCTAAGGCTCCCTTCTTTACTGTCAGCACATCCACAATGAAAAAGCACCCAGTCCCAGAACTGTTTCCCAATTCATTGGTCTCCTTTTCTACATCATACCCGATGGATTCTTCATCCATCCATTGCCGTCCCACACATAGCACCACTGCGACCACGACCTCTGATCCCAAACAGCTTCATAGCTTGCCCTGCCTCCAATCACACTGAACTGAAACACAAAACAAATGACTTCTTTTTTCAGTCTCCACAACCACTTCTAACCCAATACCTTAATGTTCTTTCTTCTCACGTACTACTGCAATACTTTTGCACTGCAATTCTGCCACCATTGCTGGGCTCCTTGATGAACAACTAATCTCCTGCCCAGTGCGCTACTGATTGCCCACTTGGCGCCACTGAAAATCTCAGTATATAGCAGTCCTGTGTCCTTCCGTCCTACTTACTGAACTTCTGGAGTGTACGCGCAGATAACAGCTCATCTCAAGTTAAGGAACCTTTTTTACAAATACAAGCTGTGTGTGTGTGTCTTGAGAATGGGGGGTGGGGGTAAAGACCAGGAGCACTGAGGGTTAACCACAGCAACCACGTTTACACATTACCCACAACTATGAGACAAGCACAGGAACTACTTTTTTTTACAAATAAATAAAATACTAAATATATTCAACATTTTACATGAAATCTATTATTTTTTAAACTATGTAAAAATATGCGCATTTTCTAAGTGGAAAAAATACCCTCCAGGAATTGGGCGGTATGGTATACCCACCTTCTGGGGCTATAAGACCCACCGCCTGCGGCATCGTGCCTAATATGCCCCAGGGCGGGCGGGTATAGCCAATACCACTCACCCTTTGGATATTATTGCTACGATGGTTTCCACCAGAATCTTAACTGACCAAGGAACCTCCTTTGAGTCACAGCAATTCCTTGAACTCGCAGCTTATAAGGAAGTCAAAAGATTTGTACAACTGCCTATCATCCACAAGCTAATGGACTGTGTGAAAGAGCTAATCAAACCTTATTTAATATGCTAGCAGAATTACCTGAGCATTGATGCCCATATTGGCCTAGCATTTTGCCTGAATTAACTTATCTTTACATGACACTATATAGAGTTCAACTGGATATACTCCGTACTTTTTTTTTTTTTCATTTATTGTTATTTCGAAAACACCTTTCAGCCAAGGCTCTTTACAAAGGTTCCTCATTGAGGAGACAATACAGAACAAAGTGAGGACAGTAACAAGTACAGTGAATTACAGCAGAAGGCTTTGCTTGATGTAACATGAATCTTTCATATAGGAAATACAGAAATAAGCAAAATGAATCAGCGTATGTACATGAGTTACAGTCAATAGGAGATTGATCTGCTTTGTCGGAACATGATTCTTTCATTTAGGAAATAATGAAAATAAGCAAAATGAAAACAGCATATGTACATAGGTTACAATAAATATGAGAGTGATCTACAAGATCATAGGTGCAGTAAAATGACCCTGTGGAATATGGTACACTTGACTAAGTTAGAAGTTGGGGTGGATTTAGAGGTGGGAGGGTCTAGGAGGGGACATTAGTGGGAGGAGTATAGTTAAGAAAGTGAGTACTGTTTACTATTTGGATGTCGTGGCTGTTTATCTATGGACTTAGTACTCAACGTGGTTTTGCAAGCCACTTCTACTCATAACCAGTGCACAGAATGGATCAATGAGCACAGTAATAGATTAAGATTACAAGAAGCAGGACAAATCCTAGACACACACACATGACTCAAGTGAGACTAAAACAAAATACACTGTATGATGCTGAAGCCCGCCAAGTCCACTACAGATTGGAGACAGAGTATTACTGAAGAGAACCCAGAGACTTACCAAATTAGCTTCCAAGTGGGAACCTGAATCATATCTCATATTATAAAATGGGTAGGCTAAATCCAACAATGTGATTGGCTAGTTACCCATGCATGAAAAATGTTCCACCATGGGTAAAAAAGTCTCACAGTAAAAGGCCAATATCCACAAGCCATGGAACGTTGGCATTTTACTGTCTGCCATCTCAGTATTTGACATGCGCAAGGAAAACAGAGTTGGATTATTCAGACTACCTGTTTGGGATAATGAATGCAGGCTTGTATTGACTGGTCTCAGTTGTGCACCACGGACATTCTGTCTCTCTCTTTCTTTGTGGTTGTTGAATTTCTGTCACAGAAATATGCCTTCTCGTTAGTCGCCTCAGGTCTGATGCCCATGCATGTATGTACGTGCTGTTTCAGGAATCGCGGTTCCTGCTGCTGCCCCGCTTCCTGGTTGCTCACAGCTCACAGCAAGGCAAGGCTCATGGCCCGCTAATTTAAACCTCTCATTTGATTCTCTGTCTCCTTCAGTACGCTAAATGGTCCTACTCCTCAAGGCAAGGCTGATGACCCTGCTGCTGTAAACCCTTTGCTTGATTCTCTCTGTCTTCCTTCAGTACATCAGATGATCCTACTATCAAATGGTCTTACTAGGCAGAGTTGTTTGCTGGTTACTATTAATATTTTACTTTGGTTGGGGGCTTGTCAGGCAGTAATTAATCGGGAATTTAGATCTGCCATCACAACAACTTGGTCTCGGACTTTAGACTGGAGTGGGAAAGTTCAGATCATGCTTTATGTGCAGTGCTTCTTGTTCTCTCTCTCTCTCGCTCTCTCTGGCTGCAGAAACAACAAAATTGTACCAGGAGCCTCGCTGATCATTCAGAAAGACATGCAGCTGACAAATGTTGAGGCGTCTGCTCCCATAATTGCCATTGTGCTGCCTATAGTAAAAATGCTGGCTGTCAGCATGGCAACCTGGTGTCAAATGCAAATGACCTCATGAATATTAACACAATGCCGCGGAAGGACTATTTTATGATGGATTAGCAGCATTAAATGTTTTTCTACATACAAGCAACATTTTCTAACTGTACAAATTTAAATATAGCACCTTTAGAAGCACAATAAGACACTCAGGTGTGTGCATGGAACATATTTTACCACATCCAGGGCTAAAGGCACTTGGCCGAGCCTCGTGCCTTATTATGCCCCTGGCCGTCATGTAAAAATATGTTCCGTGAGACAGCCCTGATGCCGTTGCAGGGTACAGTTTTTGCCCATACACTATAAAGACAGCGTGATGGGCAACAGTGAACAACAACAGTGCTGTTCACCTTTCAACGGCTGTCATGACAACCTCTCGAAGTGAACAACACTGTTGTTGTTCACTGTTGCTTATACCCTATCCTCTATGTTATGCTGCAGTAAATGTCATTACTGCAGCATAACAACAGAATCTGCCACATAGTTGCTTTCCTCAATCCAGTTAAACTGGAAGTTGCTATTTTTACACTTGAATTTGCAAAACATCTGCAGCACAATGTCAGTTAAAAAAAAGAAAATATTAAAATTTCTATTCTCTGTTGTCTTTTCTAGCTGGTTTGTGTGATTTTATATGCTGTGACTGCCCATACACTATAAAGATTGTGTGAGCAGTCATACCTAAACAAGATTCTTGTATCTTGAGGTTCCCTTGGTAACAGAGTACCTCTCGAGGCTGCGCTCTCGAGGTCATCTGTTACCAAGAAAACCTCTCTCTGACAAGAATATCTCTTGTTAGTGTATGACTGCTCATACACAATCCTCTATGTGGTAGCTGTGGAGGAGAGAGGCGCAGCAAGTGTGGAAGGATGAGAAGAGCTTAGCTGGTGGGTTGAAGCTGTCCCTGAGGGCTTGCCTGCGTGCCTCCTCTGCCCAATTACTGAAGACTGCCCAGCTCTTGTGCAGTCTGCAGTGCCGTGGTGAGAGCATCAAGTGAAGAGACATCCCGTTGTTCCCCAAGGCTCAGGTACCCATTTTGTTATTTTATTTTTAAAGTTAAGTTTGGTCTCCCAGAGGCAAGCTGTAGCTATACCACATCGTTTGCACCAACCCCAAGACCTTGCAAGGTCCTCTGTTGCCTGTTTCCTGCTCTGCAACCCTCCCTCTGCCAGAACGCCTCCCACCTCCCATTCCAGTATTCCCCATCCTGGTTTGGTGCAGTGAGTTGGCGGCAGTACACTGCAATGTGCTGTCTGCCACAGAATAAAGAAAAGTTTACTTACTTATCCAGTGGAACAGTTTACTGCTTCAAAGGGGATGGGACAGGACAAGGGAGGGTTAATGAAGGAGAAGGGTGGAAGGAGGGCAGCTGCAGGATAAGAGGTGCTAGCTGCATATTCAAGCAGACTTGATGAGGCCTCTAGGCCTTTATCTGCTGGAAAATTTAGGTATGTTAGTATGTACTTACTTTAAAAGTGTGCGCTAGGCACAAAGTAAAGCGGCTGAGTGCTGTGGAAGGGCAGATCAGAAGGACTCTGTATTTAAATAATTAAGCCTTTCGGGTGTGGTGATGTCCATGGGGAGGGCTAGAGCAGAAAGGCCACAGAAGGACCATGGATATTCATTAGGGAGGTGTGGTGGTTGAGACTGGCAGTAAGGCCTAGGACAGGCCAGAAATTAAAGGTCCCAGCCAAGGGAGACCCAGTGATTTAAAAGGACCCAGCCAATAGAGGCCCAGGAATTCTTAAAGGGGGCAAGACAGGCCAAATGTTGATTAAAGGGGCAAGGAAGCCCAGGACCCACAGGGCAAGATTAGGCCCTGCTACATAAAGGGCAAGTTAGGTCCACTGCCATCTAAAGGGCAAGTTAGGTTCACTGCCATCTAAAGGAGCAAGATAGGCCCACTGCTATATAAGCGAACAGAAGTTAGGCCCACTGCTATTTAAAGGGCAAGTTAGGCCCACTGTTACCTAACAGGGCGAGTTAGGCCCACTGCTACTTAAAGGTGAATTGGGCCCATTGCTAGCCATTTAGACCCCTAAGTGTTATAGGGGCCCAGCAGTGTTAGTGACCCCAGACGTTTAGGGAGTTTAGCTAGCCATATAGAACCACAGTAACAGGAAGAACCTGATCTAGCTAGAGGGACCCCTGGTAGTTAGGTCTACTGAATCTAGGGTTCACCCAGTAAAGTAAAGTGCCTGTATGTTTGCTGTGGTCTGGACATTGAGACTGCAATAACTGACCACTGCTATAAGAACTGAGACTTTCATTGCATTGCTATTATTCCTACGAACAGTAAAAGTGCTAGACTGTCCTTGTATTTTGTACCAGCATTTCAGTGCCAGAAAGTGTTGATTTGTTGCCGACATTTCAGTGTCACAAGGTATCGAATCAGTCTTCAGCAGGTTTCAGAATCATTCCAACAATGTGTATACAGATAAATCTTCTTCAGTACTCAGAAATCATCTCCAGTGCATCTCCAAAGCAGCCAACAGCAAATTCTTGAAGAACCGTGCTGCAGTCGTCTGAGTTTGCAATGTTCTGTTTATTATTTTCTCTCTTCAGTTCCCAGTGTATGGCCTGGCCCAGTACAAAGGTACTATTCATTTTCTTGTTTTATTATCTGTATCGAAGTGCTGTCCAGATCTTCTGTTACAGTATCTTGCATCATCATCCTGTTTCTTATTTTACGTTAGTCCTTGGCTCGTCTGGCCATGGTGCCCAGACTCCTGCTATTCTGTCATGTTCAAGTGACTTCCTTCTTCCTACATCTTCTTCATTTCCTGGCAGTTCAGAAGTGGGCTGTGGCTAGGTGTTCTGCATCTACTTTGTGTCCCATCAGTCCAGAAGCGGGCTGTGGCTGGGTGTTCAGTATCTTCTTCATTTCCGGCAGTCCAGAAGTGGGGTGTGGCTGGGTGTTCTGCATCTTCTTCGTGTCCTGGCAGTCCAGAAGAGGGCTGTGGCTGGGTGTTCTGCATCTTCTTCATGTCCTGGCAGTCAAGAAGTGGGCTGTGGCTGGTTGTTCAGTTCTTCTTCTTCTCCGGCAGTCCAGAAACGGGCTGTGGCTGGATCTGTTGTGTTTCAATTCTGGTGACCCTCAGTGGGTTTTCAACAGAGGAAGTCTTTGCATTGTTCTGAAATTCCAGCAACCCTGAGAGGTGGGGTGTGGTCAAGAACTCATGGCCTGTTCAAAATCCTCTCTGCTGTCTCTTAGTTTTTAACCCATTCCAGCCAGTCAGCCAAGTGTTCCCTTTGTGTTTCATATCTGCAACCCAATTTCTTCTTCACGACAGAGAAAACTCAAGTGTGCATGAACTGTCTCTTATGACTTATGTAGAGTCTCGTAGTGACATGTTTTAGAGTTCCTTAAGTGGAGTGCTCCATGTAATAGGCCTAGGTAGAGGTGCACCTCAGGTAGTATTAGATACTGCATAGTGATTTGCTGATCTCAGTAGATAGACTGCTTGTAAAGTGGAGCTGTTACAGTTGATTATTGAAAGTGTGCATAGAGTCACCCTCGTACATGGTATAGAGTATAGAACGCTCATGAAGTGGAGCTAGTTACAGTAATTTGTTTTAGAGTTCTCCTCATACAGGACAGTAAGGATAAGAGTTCCCGTGACTGTGTTCCCTTTCCCGTTTGTGTGAATAAAATCCTGAGCAGTATTTGGAATCTATTTCTGACTCCGCCTCTCTTAGTCAGGTGCCACCATCCACCTACTTGGGATCTGTGTATAGTAATTTGTGTGCATGTTACTGGTACCATCACGACACAGTTGCTTTATTTAGCCTATTATATTGTCATGGAGACCTGACACATTAACATCCATTTTACGTCATCGGACATCACAAAGGATACCAGTTGTTCTCTAAAGAAAGAAATGGTAGACAGGGAGGTGGAGTGGCACTATATGTTGATAGAGTCAAATACTGACTGTAAAACTGTTCAAAAGAAAGCTGTTCTCACTGAAACTGTGGGGTCTGGGGAAACTGTTTGTTAAAAGGGATATTTATTATGATCTCAGCCCTTCCTGTGTGTTGTGATCTGGACAGATGCTTAGGCGCAAAGCTCCACTCACATGCCTTTTCAAGTGTTAATTCAGACCCCTGCTGCACTGCTGACGCTTGTCTCTGGACAGCCTTTAATTCTAAGTGCCTCTCTCTTTTTTCTCAAGCGAGGACCTCCTAGAAGCATCCCCCAAGCTGGCGCTGGGGCTGAGACTCCGATCAGCGGGCGGTCGGCCTCCTCAGCCCGCGCTCAGACCCACCAGCCGGACTGGCTACCCTCACCAAGGTACAGCCAAGCCGCTTCTTTCGCCCACCCCCCTTCCCCTCCCTGCCATTTCTTATATAGACCCTTTCCGCCTCCACTAAAAGTCACGCCCCTTGTGCCTTGCTGCCCTATGGCCTCTACTCCATCTCATTAACATCAACCAATAGCCAGTTCCCTAAACGGCTTTTATTACTCTGGCTATGCCATTGTGCATGAATCCCTTGCTATTGATTGCGCTCAAGCATATGCTTGATAAATTACTCTTCTAAGTATCTCCCTAAAGCGCTTACTCCACCCTTCCTCACTCAAAAGGATTGGTCCAAACTGTCTCAAGATCTATTCTCTTGACGTTATCTAGATAGGACAATTATTGTGGACACCTATTGTGGTCATTCCTAAACATATTGTGGTCATTCCTAAACACACTTTTATAAACACATTATTGTGCACCTGACAGCACAGTCCTAAAGCCTTAGATCGTATATTACCCTCCCACATCCTCTGACAGTGCAGGCCTAAAGCCTTAGATGGTATATTACCCTCCCCATCACTCATAATGGGGACAAACCTCTGGATCCTCCTTGTACTCCTTCTATATCCTGATCCCTGTGGACATTGCAACCAATCACAGGATACTCACAGGGGACTGGATGTTGTCCTTGTTCTACCGAATACCTCAACAGCATCAAGAGACTGGGTATCTATATAACTTCCCCTACTACAACATCACCCATGGTCAAGCTGCTATGGAGGGACAGATCGGTCTTGTTGCTGCCCAACACATCTCCCCTCTATACAGTAAAATCTTCGCTGCTCCTATTTGTCAGAGTATTAATCACTGCTCTACTAGAGGACAAAACTTCTCACCTGGATATCATAGAACGCTGAACCAGAATGAAAAAGCGGGCAAAAGCAAGTCTATACAAATTATCTCTTGCTGCAATCATGAAACTGCTGATTTTACTATTATTATGCTCAGGAAATGTGGAACTTAATCCAGGGCCCCAGAGGTTATTACTGCACCCTCAGACCTAGCCAAGATTAAAGGATTAAGCTTCCTCCATGTTAATGTGTGCAGCCTATTGAAAAAGATCACGATGATCTAAGCCTGGATTAACCATACCATACCAGATATATTGGTGGTGTCCGAGACATGACTTAAGCCTGCCACAGCTGACAAAGATATAAATTTACCCAATTACTGACTTTTCAGAGCTGACCGACAATCTAGAGGTGGTGTAGCTATATATGTAAAGGACAACCTAACTGCAACCTGCCTCACCTCATCTTCCATGGCACAAGAATTCAAATGCCTATCCCTAAAAGTGGCTATTTCATACCACATCGTTCTGGGTAATAGGCTGCTACAGGCCTCCTTCTGCTGGTCTCAAGCTATTATCACATCTAGGTGAGATAATCGAAAAGGGGTCTATAGAACTATAATTATTGGAGACTTAAATCTAAACTGGCTCTCCAAGGCAGCTACCCCATTAATATCATTCTGTGACACATATGGAGCTTACACAACACATCAATGAAGCCTACCAAAATCAACAAAAGACACCCAAGTAATAGCACACTTCTGGATGTTATTCTGGTGAGCAAGCCTCACCTATTCTCCGATGTTGGAATCCTTTTCAGTGATATCAGTGACCACTGCCTCGTTGTTAGCATAAGAACATCCTATAAACCTACATCCCCACTAAGTTCACAGCGAGAGACCAAAGCAGAATTTTAACATCTATGCATACTTGGAAGAGATAAAGTACTCCACACGGTGGCAAGAATATTACTTAGCAAATACAGTGGAGATAGCATATGATGTTCTTAATAACATTATCACAGGAGCCCATAACAAATATGCACCAGTATCTAAAGTGCGTATCAAACACAAAACCTGTCGTTGGTTTACACCAGACCTTAAATCCGCCCTCCTAGAGAAAGACATGCTATGGAAAAAGGCCGTAAAACTAAGATGCCATCAGATTGGGGCAGTTCAAAAGGCCAGAAACACATGTACCAGGAAGGTCAGAGATGCAAAGGCTGCTTACTATCGGGCTGAGCTAGACTCCTCCTTCCATAACCCCCAAGTTCTGGAACACTATAAATGACATAGCAGGACATGACCCAAGTAACTCACTCCCAGCCAAGATACTTACTGGGACAAACATCATCAATGACAGACTGGAAGTTCTGGAGTCCTTTAACAATCACTTTACGACTGCAGGACTAGCATTTGACAACTCTCCTGCTAACCTAATACGATCTCATTAGGTATACAATGTACAGAAACACTGGTAACCGACTCTACCTTCTCCTTCAAACCAGCCACTTTGAAGCAAGTGGAAGACTTAATATCCCAACTGGACATCAAGAAGATTAAAGATTGCCGTACAAGTATTAGCAGTACCGATAACACACTTATTTAACCTTTCATTACAATTAGGAACTATCCCATTGATCTGGAAAACCACTCAAGTCATTCCACTATTGGAAATCAGGGACCCTTCAGATCTCAACAACTATAGACCGATTTCCTTCCTTCTTGTGCTTACCAAACTGCTGGAAAAGATCATAAGCACACAATTGAGAGGATACCTTGAATCGGCTAACCTCTTAAACTCAGCACAATCTGGATTTAGAGCCAAACATAGTACCATAACAACCTTTGCAAAAGTAACCAACAACTGGCAACTCGAATTGGATAAAAAAAATTATGTCTGCGCTGTTTTTAGACCTGAGTAAGATATTGCTTGCAGTCAAACCACGATCTGCTCCTTTCCTCCCTGAAATCCATTGGACTAGATTCAAACTCCTTATAATGGTTCAACAACTACCTTACGGGAAGGACCCAGCAGGTGAAGGCCGAAGGGAACTGTCCCCTCAAGCCATTACAAAGGTACCCAAGGATCTATCCTCGGTCCGATCCTCTTTGACATCTACATCAACAGTATGACAATAACCTCACCAAAGCCACTGTGCACCTATTTTTTTATTTGGTTGTTTAACCAGGTATAGCACACTAAGCTGAAAGCTTTTTTACAGGAGCGACCTGGGAGCACAAGGAGGTTAAGTGACTTGCTCAGGGTCACACAGTATGCAAGTGGAAGCTGTGGATTCAAACCCAGGTCTGGTCTGCTGGATGTCACCAGATTTGCAGCTCAGAGCCTTGAGACCACTGCGCTATACTGCCTTGCCAATGATACGGTGCTGTATGTCAGCCACCCTTCTCCTGAGACAGCCTGCAAAGAACTACAAGCAGAATTCAACCTACTCCAACACCAACTACTGAAAAAACTTCTGCTCAATGCAATGAAAACAAAGGCAATGTTTTTCTCTCCCACACACATGCAGGATATTCTACCCCAAGCACTCTCCCTCACATATCCACTGTCCTTGGTGAAAACCTTGAATTTGTCACAGGTTCAAATACCTGGGTGTCTAGCTAGACAGCAGACTCTCCTTCATAGTCCATTTGAAAGAACTACTAAAAAAACTTGATGAAGACTTGGATTTTTTACAGAATAAAATATTTTCTCACAAGCGAGGCTAGAAAAAGCTGGTCCAGGCCACATTTCTTTCGGTAATTGACTATGCTGATTTCTTATATAGTCGATGCCCCATCTCATACCTGGAAAAACTGGATACACTCTACCATAGGGCCCTGAGGTTCATCACAGAACTCCCTTTCAACATCCACCATTGCTCCTCTATGCTGCAGTTGGATGGACCTCGCTCCACTTTAGAAGGGACAGAAACACTACACTATGGATCTACAGAGCCATATCCAAGAACTCAAAATATGTTTCAGACTGCTTCACAAAAGCCACTTCAAGTAAATATGCCCTAAGAAGCTTTGTGCTATCCTCCCTATGGAACAATATGCAGAAAATACTGAAAGTGAGCAAACCTATATCCATTACTTCCTTCATATCCCTGTACTCTAGGCTTATCAAAGAAAAATGTAACTGTTTTCGACAGTAGTAGAGAATAATCCTCTTCCTCTCCTTCATCTCCTAGTCTGTCCCATCCTCCGAGGCTCTCCGCTACTCCCCAGACTCTGCATTCATACTTTCCTCTCATTTTTCTTTTCTTCTTTTACTATGCTCCATATAGTACCGCACTATTCCCCGTCACGTTCCTCACTCCCCATCACTGGCCTCCATCTTCCTTCACTGCCTACTTGCACCCCTCCCTCTCTCTTTTCTATCAGTCCTGTCATCAGTCACCACTAAAGCCACCAATACCACCTATCTCTTTTGCCACCCAGCCCTCCTTGTAACAACCCTCCGACTCACCTCTCCCCATAAAATCACCTCCTCCTCTGCCCAGACCACACCACCATCCATTCCTACACCTCGACCAAATCCCCTTATACCTTATACTTTTATACCTCAATCTCCATATTCTCCTCTGACCAAATTCATCGCTGCCTAGTCCTCATTTCATGTAAATGTGTCAGTTGTTGTTAATAGATCTTGCACAATTGTATATATCTTGTATTGGTATCCTTGATGCTATTATATCCTGTATAATCTGTTTCCTCATTGTGTTGTGTTCATTGAATTGTACTATATTTCTTATGTAACTGAACGTGACTTACCAGGTCCATCCTGCAAATAGGCTTTGCTCAATGATGTTCGCCTGGATAAATAAAGATTTGATTGATTGATTGATTGATTGATTGATTGATGTTGCTAATAACATAAGGGTGAATGAGATCTCTGTCATTAATGACCGAAATGAGATCATACATGTTATTTCAGGAAATGGAAAAAACTAGTGATTGGTGTGTGCTATAGACACCCAGATCAAACAAGTGAGGAACATACTAGCTTCCTGAATCAGTTCCAGGATACAGATATTGATGGTGACTATACATTAGTAGGAGACTTCAATTACCTGAATATTGACTGGATAACTAACACAGGAACATTTGTTGACAATTTTATGATTACTCTAGTTCCAAACTGAAATGCTCTGCTGTTCATGTATTTTGTATATACAGTTGTGTAAATATTGTTCCTCTTTGCTTGTCTGTATTTTATGCTACAATTTTAGTGTGTTATCAAAGACTACTATCATTTATTGTTTACATCCACTTGTTGAACTGCCTTTGCCTGTTATGCCTTCAATTTATACAGATGTGTTCTTATCATGTTGTACTCCCCAGATCGACCCTGAAAAGGGACTGTAATTGTCTCAGTGGACTTACAGGGTTACCAAAATTCAAATAAATAAATAAAACTCAGATCATTTAGTAAAGGACACACAACTTTTGTATCCGCTGGCTGGAAGAGATCATAATATGATCAAAATTACAATTAATGCCGAATTAAAAATGTATGCTGGAAGGACCAACATTAAATGCTATAACAAAGCAAATTAAAACAACATGAAGGAATACCTAAAAACATGAGACTGCACTTCTGATTTGGAGGGACAACCTTAGAAATAATGTGGAATAAGATAAAACAGAAAATAGATTACTGTGTAAACAAATATGTGCCAGAAATGGGAAATATGATAGAACTAAAAGAATATCTATGTGGTTCACCAGAAAAGTCAGGAGAGGTATATGAAAAATGAGAAAAGAGTATAGGAAATTCAAGAAAAATGTGACAGAAGATATATGGGAAGGATATAAAAACTCAGTAAAAGAATGTAAAAACAAATTAAAAAATCAAAAAGGATACTGATACGAAATGGCCACATTGTCCCGTGACAAAAGAACAGTTCTATAGCTATGTGGGTAGTCTCAAAGAAGGACAATCTACAATCGGACATAATACTAAACAAGGAAATATAGTAACAAACAGGGAGGCGATTGCTGATAAGTTTAATAAATACTTTATCAGCAACTTCAGTGGACAAGATGACACAAACAGCTTTACTGTTCCTGCTGCTACTAGAGAAGAAAACATAGGGACAATCAGGGAATGTGAGGTCTTTAAAAGACTGAGTAATTTGAAAGTGACCAAATTCAGGGACCAGACAATGTCCACCGAGAATACTAAAAGA
The DNA here is from genome assembly GCA_016271365.2 of Neoceratodus forsteri. Classification (NCBI taxonomy): domain Eukaryota; kingdom Metazoa; phylum Chordata; order Ceratodontiformes; family Ceratodontidae; genus Neoceratodus; species Neoceratodus forsteri. The sequence goes on from CM057459.1 coordinate 79,625,053, forward strand.
ACTAGCTAAGGAGTTAGCAGGCCCTGTGTGTACTGTTTAATAAATCCCTAGAGGATAGAAAAACTGTATGTGATTGTTGAAGCTCAAATTGACACCCATTCATAAGAAGGAGATAAAAGCGATATTAAGAACCATAGATCCATAAATCTAACTTCTGTTATTGGGAAGATTATGGAAGGCTTTATAAGAGAAATTATTCAGAATCACATACATAATACAGGCTTAACAGATATAACCTACACCGGGTTTAATGAGGGAAGGTCGTGCTTGACTAGCCTTCTTCACTGCTTCGAGCCTGTAAGTGGTGCCTTGGACATAGGGCTTCCTGTTAACATGGTATATCTTAATTACTCTAAAGCTTTTGATTCTGTCTACGCAGAATATTGATTGAACATCTAATTAAACTGAAGTTCCACCCTCGTATTATAGCCTGGGTTAGTTCATGGTTGAACAATAGAGTTCAACATGTCACCATAAGAGGACATCATTTGGGCTGGGAAAAATTACAAGTGGAGTACCTCAGGGATCCATTTTAGGTCCCATACTGTTTAACATACTGGTAGCCTTGATGCAAACATCTAAAGAAACATGTCTGTGCAAGTCTGCAGATGATTTTAAAATAGGAGCTATTATTAATAATAGGGAATCAGCAGTTAAACTGCAAAATTATTTAGATAACATAGGAATCTGGGCATTAGAACACAGTTTGAAATTCAGTATAGATAAATGTAGGTGATGCACCTGGGTTTCCATAACATAAGTGTTCAGTATAAATTAAATAATAGTGTATTAGCTACAACATATCTGGAAAAAGACTTATGAATATATTGATAACAAGTTAAGTTTCAACAATCATATTAGTAAAACTGTTAAAAATGCAACAGAATGATAGGTTGTATAATGCATAATATTAAAAGTAAGGACAGTAAGGTCATAATTCCGCTATTTACATCACTTGTCCAACCCCACCTAGAATACTATGCTCCTGTAGTACCATGGTGCAATAAACATTACAATAAAAATAACAGAACACACACAAAGTAAAGTAACTTAAAAATCAAAAGTATTACAGACAAAACTTGTAGTGAAAGACTACAAGCTTTAGAACTGTACTCCATGCAACACAAAAAATAAGGGAGACTTGTGCTGTGTGTACAGGGCATCCTAAAGTGAGCAATTATAGACAGTAACAGGGCTGCATAGGAACAATTTGAGGGAGAGTTACAGGATCTCAACATTTGCAACTCAAGGGAAATAGTTAAAACTAATAAAAAACCTTGGTTCAAATCAGCGTGTGGTATAGCATATGGAACATGCTGCATGAAGCTGTGGTGGGAAGTACAACACTCAGTCAGTTTAAAAAGAACTGGATAAACGTATGGGTACATCCAAATTTTCATACCACTGATACGTGGCAAGTCGTTAAGGCTAACTCCAATAGACTTGAACAGATCTATGAATCTATGAACCTATAAGGACCTGCATGGGTTGGTCTGGGCTGCCTGGGGGAGCTTCTGCATCCCTACACCCCGGTCGCTCTCTCTGATCAGCAGGATAGGCCCTCCTGGAGGTCCCCAGAGCAAAATTAAAGTCTTCTGGGGATCTGGCTTTCGAAGTGGCTGGCCCAATCCTTTGAAATTCTTTGCCGGGGGTACCTGGGAGGCACCCTCCTTAGAGATATTTAAAGACAACTGAAATCTTTTACTTCCAACAAGGCTAGTTGAAGTAATAACTGATCTGAATATGACAAGCAGTTTTAGTGTTGATTGACAGAAATTATTTATGTACTGATGTATATTATTTATTTAATTTTCTATGGTTGGTTGTTTATTTTACAAGCTGTTTGTCAGTTTTATATTTGTAAGGGCACCCTGAGCCTTTGGGGAAGTGTGCCCAAAATAAATCAAATCTACTGCTACTACTAATTGTACATGCAGTGACACCCCAGGATTTTCACCATTCTATTTACTATTTGGTAGATCTCTAAAACTTCCTATCAACATCATCTTTGACCTGAAGCCAGAAGGTAATCAGGGAATATATCAGGACTATGTGGAGATCTGGAAGGAATGAATGGCAGAGGCTTATCAGATTGCTTCAACGTCAGTGACTAAAGAAGCAGAGCAGTGCAAGCATATTATGGTAGGAAAATCCATGGTGCTGATCTTCAGTCTGGGAACAGAGTATTCGTGTGGAATCTAAGGAGAAGGAGGTCCAGGAAAACTTCAGTCATACTGGGAGGACAATGTTCATGCTGTGATCAAGAGGAAAAGTTATGCTAGCCCAGTCTATGAAGTGAAGCCAGAAACTGTTATAGATCGGACCAGAATCTTATACTGCAATTTGCTACCTCCTTGTGATTTTCTACCTGTTTAAGAACCTCCATCAACTCAACAGAAACAGAAGCAGGCCAAATCACAAAGAAAGAGACAGACAGAACTATGTCTAGCTGAAACAGAGAGTGACAGTGATTCTGATGAGAGTGATTATTGGTTGGCTTACTACACTGGACAAGCAACAAATGATTCTAAAAAGCATGTTGGCATCACTTTGGACCCAGAAGCAGAAAAATTCTAACCTATAGACACAGTAGAAACCTTTGAAATGTAAGAGACAGCGCAGGATACAGAACCAAACATTATGAGCAACAGAGACCAATGTGGCATTACTCATGAATAAAGACAGAAGCGGTAAGCAACCAAGAGGAGAGCAGTGAATGTCACAATTCAGTTTCAGAGTGAGAAGATTCCCTTCAAGAGATGGAAGACAACCAAAGACACTGACATACAGTATGACAACTTGGGGAAGCTCAGAATAGTCTCAAGGGACATGACCACACAGGTGGTGAGTATGGTACCACAATGTATCCTGGTCCAGATGGATACTGGACACCTTGGAACACTGGAATGAGCTATGGATCATATCAGGGTTAAGAGACTCATTATGAACTGGAAATGTTACTATCTTATAAATGTGAACATTTGATGTACTGTAAAGTTAACATCTGAAACATATGGCAATGATTTAAAGAATACATGTAATCATAAGACAATACCTGACAGCATGTTATAACTGGATAAGGTAAGATAAGTAGTGTGCTTTACTGTAGGTGGAAAGCAAAAGGGTATGCCCACTGCACTCAAAATCAGAGTAGTAATTTTGAGAGGAAGCTCTGGAAAGCAGCCTGCCTGTGTTCCATCATTAACCGTGTTATGTGTCCTAATATATATTGTTAGATGGAGCATGCCTGCTAACAAATGCAGCATTATAAGGGTTTGTTTCATAGCAGACAACTGACTCAGCCTTTGTACCCATAGTACCTAATGGGCAGAACTATCATGGGGAATGGATAAGAAAACCAAAGAAGAACAGAAAACATGTCTCCACACTGCCCCTAGTATGGACTGAAAACTTAATGGTTACAGAACATTGGAAGCATGGACACTTTTAGTTCTTTATTTACTTCACCAGGAAAGAGCTCCATTGAGCAGGCTTTACAAGGAAGATAGAAATGTCAGGTTGACATTATTTTGAGGTGAGAGTGTGGGATATGGTGTAGAAAATACAGTAGGCACCCCATAAAAGATATTTTTAAGGTTAGCAAAGATTAATGTACCTGTAGTTTTGGAAATAGTTACCTAAAGTTCTTAAATCAGTGCATTTCCTAGGCTAAAACCAGCAAGAGAGCTACCGTCACTTCATCCTCTAGGTGGCACTGGAGAATAAGTATAGCTGTGACACTAGCAGGCAGCCTGGAAAGGTAAAATCTGCTGCCTACAAGGGTGAAGAAACTGTAGAAGCGTGTACTTCAGTGCTTCTTTTATTATTTGCAGGTAAGATTGTTGCTTATGTGGTTGCTTAGTTACAGGAAATGTTTAGTAACAGACTGATGCAATTCTGAAGCCTTGGTTAGGATTTTCAGTTTGTCTAAAGTGTAAGGGCACTTGTCAGCTTTGCCCCTATGTTTTGACACTTCTAATCTGAAAGCTTGCTGGCACACACTCATGAAATGTTTACAGTAGAATGCCCCATAGATGTAAAAATATTCAGTTGTACCTGTTTTAATAATTTCAAATGAAAATCCCTTTTCACTCATGCCAACGTTAACTGACCACACGGAAGCATATACTGTAGTGGCTGTGAATGCCGTCATGAGCGTGTGCAGTCCCATGATGCGATTTCATAGCATGACGACTCCAAAGATATTCCTCTATAAAGTCCGCTTAAACTAACCGCTCCTGGTGCTTAAAACCCAAAGCGAGCACTATGAATATCATGTTACATTTTAGACTGCAGCCAAATCCTGCACATGCTAAAGAGACATGGGTGAAGATCCCACGCGATGCGCAAGAACATGCCACCTTTTGCGATGTGCAGGATTTCAGCTGCAGTCTGAAAATGTAACTTGTGATCTTCATAGTGCTCTGTTTGCTTTTAAGCACCAGGAGGATTGGTTTAGCAGACTTTACAGAGGAATATCTTTGGATTCATCATGCTGTGTAAAATCGCGACTTCGACCGCGATGTTCATGGACGACGCTCACAGCCACTATATGCTCTGGCGACGGTCAGTTATTGTCGGCCTGAGTGAAAAGGATTTCATTTGAAACTATTAAAAACAGGTACACTGAATATTTTTATATCTCATGGGGCATTCTACTGTAAATGTTTCATAGGTGTGTGCCTACAAGCTTACAGATTAGAAGTGGTAAAAACGAGGGCAAAGCCGACAGTGCACCTTAAGTAACTTAGAGGCCTAGTGAGCATTACAACCCACAATAATGGTTTAGAATTACTGTACAGTATCTGTAATACTAATAGGGCAGAATAAGGGATATGTGATGATTTTACCCCAGACGTTGTTTGTGCTAAGGAAACATTACCTGAACTGGGCAGCATATTGTGTGTTTGTTATCAGTTGTAGTTACAGTCAGATTCTTTTCTAAGGTGCAGCAGTGGCACTGGCAGGCAACCTGGAAAGATTCTGAAATCTGCTGCCTAACAGTGAACACTGTAGGCGGAAAAGCCTTGTACATCAATAGTTCTTTTAATGTATTTGCAGACCTAAGAAAACAACTTACAACTTCACTTTTGTGTAAATCATTTCAGGTGTGTAACAACAGTTTCCGTAGATGGTTGGAGCTGGATGGTGGTACTGTACTTTTCTTCTCTTGGTTTTTGCAGTCTGTCACTTCTATTCATGCTCTGCCTTTCCGTGGGAAGTATTGTAAGTGTTACATCTGCCAACAATTGGCTCTTCTCCCTAAGGTGCCTTTGGTCTCAGGGACCTCATCTCTGTGACACCTCAGGGATGGAACCATCGCATGAGGTTTCCTGCATCTTGATGGCACCCTGGCAGAACAGTAGTAGTCCCTGCAGCAGGGAGGGAGGGAGGGAGGAGGGAGAGGAGGCGAGAGAGAGAGAGAGAGAGAGAGAGAGAGAGAGGAGGGAGGAGGAGAGAGAGAGAGAGAGATTCAATGATCAAATAGGCTGCACAAGTTGTCACAAATGTTTACTGCCAACAGCCCAGACCCCTCCATTCAGTCTTATCCAATAGTCTTGTGTTCTCTAAGCATTCCTACACAGGGGCCCTGTGACCTATTGAGCTGAAGGGCTTTGCCTGCAGTTCAGCAGGACAATGGTTGACTCGAGATTCCCCAAGCAGTACTTAAACTGTGCAAGCTCAAGTGTACCACCCACCCTTCCTCCTGCAGTGGCTGGCTCTCTTCTTTACGTTGTGCCTTCTTCCTTATGGTGCCTTTGGTTTCAGGCACCTTCTCGCTGTGACACTTAGAAGAGTGGAATTCTCACGTGAGGGTTCCTGTGTCTTTATGGCACCCAACAGGGTGGTACTCCATCCTTAGGATCATAGTTTAACCATGGTTGTACATGATTAAACCATGGTTATACATGGTCTGAGAGCATGGTCATTCATATTTTGTGTTAACTTTTATTTCTCAGCCATAATTTAGTTATTTCACTCGTAATTTTGCTATTGAGCTATCCAGGTTGACTGAATTACGGGCCGGTCATAGTGACATGCCCTGTCAAGCACATATGACCAGGGGAGGCGTGGAGCGCACCTATTGAAATGAATGGGGCTCGATTTTGCATGATTTTTAGGCTCAAGAGTGGACAGTAGAGATTAATGAAGGTCACCGCTGACTAACAAGCCCTTGTTAGTCCAGGGTTGACCTTCATTAATTTGCTACTGTTCACTCTTGAGCCTAAAATCGATGCCAAATCGAGCCCCATTCATTTCAATAGGCAAGCCCCCATGCTGTCCCTGGTCACACATGTCATTACGTGCTTTGAGTGCAGGGAGGTCACCACAAACGGGCTCGTAATTCAGTCAGCCTGGATAGCTCAATAGCAAAATTATGAGTGAAATAACTAAGTTATGGCTGGGAGATAAAAGTTAACACTTGGCTACAATGATCAGTCAGAGGGCAGCTACCACAATATACAAGTGGTAGCTGCCATTAACTATGTCGGAAAATCACTTTAATTTCATACAGTTCCTGCATTAAAAAAAATTGTACACCATTCAGGACATTTTTTTTCCACAATAAACATTCTGTAATACATGTTTTCCACACATAGTTTTCTAATAGCTTTTATTTCCTTACCCATTGTTGCTGGCGCTCCTCTTTCTAACCTCATTCACATCTGATAGAATGGCCTAATAGCCATTTATACTACAGCTAAATTAAAAGTTCTCCAAATAATGTTTTATGCTGAAGTAATTAATTTTATTGTATAACCCTTTTCTTCAAAAAGGTTGTTATTATGATTTACATTAAAGTGTATAAACACAGCAACATGGCTCAGGAGATACCCCAGGAGCCAAGTCAAACCTCACTCAGATGCACAATACAAAAATGGGCTCAATGGCAGCAAGGAAGGCCCCACACTGGGACTCGATTAAACACTTACATTTATTGATTAAAAGCAAGTTAGAGAACAAGTAACACCCCACAAAATCCATCAACATTTTATGCTGCGCTGGCGCTTTTCAAGATTTACATTAAAATGTCAAATTCTGCAGTCTGATATGCAAATAAATCATGCAGATCTGGTTGTTATACCATGCCCTTATGACCGTGGAAAAACCATGCTCAAACATGGATGGCCCATGGAGGTGTGTCCAGAAAATTCAGAACACATCTTGGGAAGGCTGTAATACAGTGCATATAGAGAGCATGCTTGAAGAACTGTATAGCAGTTTTGACCAGGGAACTGTAGCCCGATGGAAACCAAACAGTTTATTAACATGGTCTATTGATAAACTGTAGATTTTGGGAATACAGTTATATCCTGAATATATTTTCAAAAAATGTCTTTTCACTTAAAAAACTAAACACAAAAGTATGCTAGGTGGTTGTCATTCACAGCTATGATAGGAGAAGGCATAATTTAATTTACGGATTGAACAGATCCTGACAAGGCTGTGGATGGGGTATGATTAGCTGAACTACAAGATGACATACAGTAAACTTAAAGAGGAACTTCAGTGATAGTCTAAAAGTCACAGCTTGTAGTCATTATATGCAGTACTAGACTTGAAAAGGTGTGTGCATTTGTTATTTCTGGCCAAGGTTTACTCTACCTTCCATAATTTGGATTTGTCTTTGAGCTGTGCTGCACATGCCATTGCTGTTCAGCTTCTGGGATGCTAGCTCCTGATGACATCATTGTAGGATAGGGAGTGACTCATACTGTGCAGTACCAGGCAGTTGCAACAATGTTGCAAGGAAAGCTACCAGTACTCAGTATACCTACTGTGTTCCCCTCCCCAGGACACCCTGTTAGCAATGCATTATACCAAAATCCAGATGCCTTGTCGGTATGTGTTTTTTTTTTTGTGTGAAATTGACTGTGCCCTACAGTGATGTCAGCAGTACAAGCCTAGGTCCACAGAAACACCAGGCTTGCTATAGAAGCCCTGGTACACCCTGCAGTTTTAGCAGCTCATAATGCAAAACTAACTGCAGCAGGCAGTAATGAAATACAATTCCAGAATCAATGCAAGAAGGGTAATTTATGCATGAAAGTCAAAAGGACTGGTGAAGGTCCTCTTTAAAAAAGAGGCTAACTAAAATTAAATAAAGGAAGGAAGTTGTATCCTTCAGTCAAATATTCACACTTGGGGTTGATTCCTTTAAAACTGCTTTATAATATCTCAACCCCTGTAAAGAGCTTAAGTGGCCCCTTCTCAAAATGAAGCTAAATTGACAACCGGAAATATTTCATGCAGTTTTACTGTAGAAGCTATAACACAAATAATTTAAATGATGGAACTACTAATGTGATAAAAACAATGTTTATATTTGTATCTGGTTGCCAGTAATGATATAATCTTGAACAGGATACAAAGAAAATGAATTTGGCTATCATTCTGTAATTAGTATACAAACCATGAAAATCATTGTCATGTATGAACACCAGAAACCATGTTCTAGGTTATGCACAGTCATGACTGTTGTCTGAAATAGTTTCCAATGTTATTTTATCAGATTTTTTTTTTTACCAGATTGAAAATGGATTTAGTTCTACTGATCAATCTTTTCTTGATAGTGTTTTTTCAAGCATAATTTATTTATTCCGGTTTTGTTTACCAGGTAGGTGCACTAAACAATGCAATGCCTATTTTTAGGCAACACCCAAGAGAGTACTACAAAATAATAGTAGCAAAGTGGTATGAAGGCACAGGACAATTCTTACATATGTAGTGCATCAACCATGGACAATCTTGCCCATGAATAATGGGCAAACCATGGATAAAGTTATCCTGGACAAAGATCAGGGACAGAGCATGGATGGCCATGGATAACCTTATTTGTTCATGAAAACATGGACAACTGGAGAGTGGAGCTGTGTTCTGTAGCACACAAGAGAACGCAAGCAAAACACAGATATATTGCACTGGCAGTCACATATGTTACCAAGTACCTCAGTCCCCTAGTTCAGTCCTATCCATTACTCTGTGTTTCCCTAAAAATTCCTGCATAAAGAGCCCGATGACCCTTTGAATTTAAATTAATTAGTGTCAAGCAGCATAATAGTTGCAGGGCAGAGTCTGCTGTGTCCATCTTCTTGGTATCTTTCTACAGCTTTGCCTGGCTTGGCATTTTGTTAAAATATCAGATAAATACATTTGGGAACACCCTGTCTGTTGTACCAAATGCCCAAGTTATGAACTGGCACTGTTTTCTAAAATGTAAGGAAATTATGTATTTACTCATGTCACTCAGAAAGTATAATGTTTTCTGCATGTTAAATTGAAAAACTTAATGAAGAAAAAGTTAAAGAAAAGAAATATCAATTCTGAGACTTGCACTTGAGATACACTCTGGCATGGGTAGAGGGTGAGAGAGGTTGCTGGGTGAGGGTGGAGAACTGGCTGTGACTAAGTACTGGGGATCCATGGAGATGGAAACAGACCAAGAGAAGAGGAGAAAGGGAGGCAAGAAGGGAGAACCCCTTGGAGGCTAGTTCTGGCCAACCCAGTTGGGGCACTGGGAGGGTATGGGAACCATGAGGATTTCCCACTCAAGGGGAGCACACTGATGGCCTGCCAGGTTGGATTCTGTTCCTCTGAAGATCTGTGGGAGACCCTGACACTGGGGAATGAACTCACATGTATTCCAGCTCCACATTCGATGTTACGTTAAGGAATTTCTGTACTGCATTCTCTTGCTAACGACTACTTATCTGATGCCTGCAAGTACTGTTGTTACTGTCAATTGTAGCCTGTATTGCTGGAATTAGACCTCTACCTGTTTAGATCTGTTAAGGGCTCTGGTGTCTCTCTGCCATTTGGACTGAATTCTGGCACATGCACACAGCCTCCTGTGCCCGACTCTCTTCCAACAGTTGGCACATGCGCATAAGACCCTGTCCTGACAAAGAGCTACCCGCTGCTAATGTGAACCTTTATTTCCCTCTTTATAGGCCTCAGAATCCCTCCCCACAGAAATGCTGCCAGACTGAAGAGCTCACATCAGGGACTCCAGGATTCACAGAGGGACTGTAAGAGGTAAACCTGCCTCTTCTTCCAACTTGCTTTCTGAAGGGGTGTTAGCCCTTCGACACCTGTGCATTGACTGCCCCGCCCACCCCAGTCACCTCCCACTCAAGCTTGGCTCTACATTAATTGTTGTATACTGGTCATGTGGCACGCCACATGACCACATTGTTGCATACTGGGCATGTGACATGTCACATGACCACACCTTCTGCACTCTAAGTGTCCACTTTCCCATTTTGCAGCTTATATTTTCTGACCACTAGGAGTCACTGGAGTGCCATTCCTAGCCCTGTTTTGCCTTCCACACACCACTCTGTTTACCCTCCTAATCTCCACCTCCTCACTTTCATACTACTATACCCCTACTTTAACCCTTTTTTTCCTCATTTTGCCACTGTCCCCTACTGTGCCCTTGGCACCCAAGTCAGCAGCTCTACCACTAAGCCAACGGGTCAGGCTAATGTCTTTCAGTTTTTAACACTCTTAAACTCTTCGGCCCTCCTCCTCCCAACTACCTTGCATTCATTATGACCCTGCTTACTACTACCAGCTCTACCATGTGGCTTGCACTGCTTACACTAGCCTCCCTCATTTTGCTAGGGATGCTCCATATATCTCCTAACATGGTGAGTCAGAACCACCTCTTATCAGGCTTCTCACCTTAGCCACCCCCCACCTCTACCAGTGTGCCACCCACTCACTCTACCAACGGACCATGCTCCCCACACACATCTTCCCCTATTGGTGCTGCCATGATATGGTGGTGGATGCTACTCTGCCTTGCCTCTCCCTCTCTATGGGACCTACCCATCCCCATCACCATGCACTGCTCTTCCCCTCCCTACTGATGCCTAAGCTGGTGAAGAAGTGACTAAAACTGGTATCCTTGCACATCTTCCTGCTCTTCCTCTTGGGAGATGTCCACCCCAACCCAGGACCCACCCAACCCTCCCTCCAGGTTACTGCTCTTAAGGATCTAATAGTTGCCTCCTTAATATATGTAGCCTCTCAACAAATTTGACTCTTTTCAGGGCTGGGTTGCCCAGAATCTCCTGATGTCATCTCAGTAGTTGAAACTTGGCTCAATGACCGCACCCTAGACTCCGCGGTCTCACTCCCTGGGTTTACTCTATGCTGTGCTGACAGAACCTCTAAAAAGGGGTGGATGTGCACTGTATGTCCAGAACTCATTACAGTGTCTTGCCCTCCCATCCCAACCCTCGAACATGGGGCCCAGGCTCTCACTCTGAAAATCACTCTTGCATCTTGCACCCCTGTTCCTCTTCTCCATATACACTCCTCCCTGAAATCAGAAGAGTGCCTTCCACTCTGTCCTCACTTACCTCCAGAAACTCCCTGACAGGGCTGAAGTCATTGCCTTTCTGGATTTTAATATAAATTGGCTAGCTGACACATCGGCCCCATTAGGGATACTGCAGCCTCTCAAACCTGTCCCAACTTGTGACCACTGACACTAGAATCAACCAGAAGACTAGTACTGCCACCCTCCTTGATCTTTTGCTCACAAATGCACCCCACAAAGCAACCCAAGTCAGGGTACTTCCCAATGCCCTGAGTGACCATTCCCCAGTGCTTTGTCACTGGTCATATATTGTTAGAAAGCATCCCCCAAAACTATGCTCCAATGCCACCTCAAACCTGACAAACTTTGGTCCCTTAGACAGTGTCTTTAGCTAGTGACTGGTCCCCAATCAAAACTGCATTAAACACTGACTCTGCCCCCACCACTTCATCGACACCTTCAACTCTGCCTGTGACCGTATGTGCCCCTAAGCAAAAAGGTTGACACACCTTGATGTCACAAGTCCTGCTGGACTAGATCGCTGAACGTGACAATCTGTGGCACATTGCTCTGGAAACTGGTAAACCTGCTGTTAGACAGCGCTACCAAGAAGAGCTTAATAAATGTACTTGGAATTCATAAGGCAAAAGCTGAGTATTACCAAACCTTGCTTACTGCCACATGGGGCTCAGGGCACAAGTTCTGGGACTCCTCAAAGAGCTCAGTGGCAAAGCCTCCACTGCACCTCCTCCCAACTCTGGGCCAATGGGTCTATCACCACAGACCCTGCCCTGATTGCAAATACATTTAATGCCTCCTTCTCTGACCTTAGTAGTGTTCTTCCCCATCTCTTCTCCCCACCCCAGCACTACTTTACTCCTCTCCGCCCTCAATTCCACTTTAAAGCAATATCTCAATGCAAAGTTGCCCCTTCTCCTCAAGGTCCTCAGCAAATCACGTTTCGCAGTGAAGCACTAGATCTCAAACTGCTTAGGCTCACCTTTAATGAAGTTCTCCCCACGCTTCTGAACTGCTGTCTATCGCTGGGCCAGTTTATCTCTAAATGGAAATCTGCCGTCATCACACCCTTTCTTAAAAGCAGTGACTGCACTCTGCCTGGGAACTACTGCCCCATCTCAATTGTGTATCTCCTCCAAAACCTTGGAGAAGATTGTCCACCCAGCTTACAGACTACCTTTCCAAATATAGCCTCCTGTGTCCTGAGCAGCACGGCTTCCACCACAACTGCAGTACCACCACAGCCCTTTTGGAGTTTACAAATGCCTCCACATATCTCTTGACACTGGCCACATTGCTGGTGCTGTTTATATAGACCTTTCAAGGCTTGATATGGTGCACCACACATTACTCCTGGATTCCTTCACACAAATAGGTCTGTCTCCAGAGACCACTGACTGGTTTGCTAGCTATCTGTCTGAGAGAACTCAGACAGTCAGCCTTCCCAAGCCCTGTCCTCCCCTCCAAGTCAGGTTGGGGTCCTGCCATGCTCTATTCTTGGCCCCCTACTTTTCTCCCTGTTCCTCAACTCCCTGCCCAAAGATTGCTCTGGGAAACTACTCCTGTATGCGGATGATGCCATCCTCTACAGTTCCCACACTGATCCCACAGCCCTCCATTCTGCACTCCAGAAACCTTTCATGGAAGCTGAATCCTGGTTTGTTCAACATAGGCTAGTCTTAGATTACAAAAAACAAAATCCATGGTGTTTGCCCACTCCCAAAACAAGAACATAGGGCAACTCCTGCTCTTATTGAACTCTCTAAATGACCCCTTGAGCAGGTTACCTGCTCAAATATCTAGGTATCACCCAGACTCTGGGCTCACCTACCATGACCACATCCGAAAACTGAGCACCTCTGTCAATGTGCATATTGGCTACTTTACGGTTCAAGCACTGCCTCCCACCAGAAGCTCTCCACCTAGCTGTCTCAGCATCAGTACTATCACTCATAGACTACGGAATCATTATCTATGGGGCAGCCACAACACGCACGAAACAAAATTAGGCTGGCCCTTAATGAGGCCTGTAGACTAGCCACTGGCTGTGCCAGACTCACATACCTGCACACTTTACACCTCCACCAACTGGCTAAACTTTGACGGAGGCTCAAATATCAGACCTGCCTCTTTGCTAAAAAATTACAGCAGGGCTACTCCCACCTGCTCTCACCCCTACTCCAGGCACCATTGTCCACCTGCCTCACTCGGCAATCGCGACAACCCACTTCCAAGTACTCGCTGCAAGACCACCTCGGTCAAAGAACTTTTAGGTACCTGGCTCTAGCTGGCTTAACTCCTCCCAAACTCCTTCCTCACAGAACAAAGTTGGACAGTTCAAATCCCAGCTAAGAGACCTAATCTCTCATGACTCAGTCTGTGATTGTCCTTGATTTCTAGCCCTACCCCCCATGACTATGGACTTAACTCTGGTCTTGCCGCCCAGGGCGTGCCTATATTTGACAATGGACACTGCAGTCCAGCCTAGGCCTGTAAATAACCACAGGGCATGGCTGGGCCACGGCCTGCAGTGCATGTTTTCTGTTACCTGCTACTGTCTGTACTATGTACCATGCTTGGCAACACTCTGTATCTTTGTATCACCAGCTGCTACGTGTTACCTGTAACCATTTTGTAACAATTTCTGTAACTATTGTGTCTAATTGTTGCTATTGTCCCTGATGTCTCTGTTCTCAATGATGTGGAACCTTTGTAAAGGAGTCTTTGACTCAGAGGTATGTTATCTGATATCTTCAATAAATAAAAAATAAATAAATAAAAGAAGGACAGAGAGTGAACTTTCAGAAGGTCAGTGAAGATATGTGGCTGCAGGGAAGGAGAAACCCAGTCTGCAGACTAAAGGGCCTCAGCTGATTGTGCTGTACTGGCATTGGGAAAGGCTTAGCAGGAATTGTTCTGAACAGCAATTAAGATGAAACCAGTACAACACCCGCCCCCACACCAAATGGCAATCCTTTTAGATGTATTTTCTTACTCACGTTTTCTTTCTCTTCATGATTTGCAGCAGGGCATCTAGTTATCAGATCTGAGATGAAATGTGAATTAAGCCCAACCATCAGATGACACGGAGAACTTCTAAAAAATGTTTTGAAAAATTGTGAATAGGTGACTGGGAAAGACACACTGAGCCAAGGCTTGTTTCCAAGTGCAACCTGGGGAAGGGAACAGGCAGGCAAATACATAGCGTGGACAGAGTACACAGTTACATAGAAACATAGAAACATAGACTTTGACGGCAGATAAGGACCACTTGGCCCACCCAGTCTGCCCATCTCCTACCTACTGGATAAGTTGCAGATTCTAGTTAACCAACAGCCTACTTCCTGCAACCCCCACTATAATTGCCTTGTGTCTGTCCCATGCATGTTTGAATTCCCCACTGTTTTAGACCCAACGACCTCCTCAGGAAGGCTGTTCCATGTATCCACCACTCTCTCCATGAAAAAAATTTCCTCACATTACCCCTGAGCCGTCCCCCTCTATCTTTTAAATTGTGCCCTTGTTCTTACACATCTCTTTTCTGAAAGATGCTACCCTCCTGGACTTTGTTGATTCCTTGAGGTACTTGAACGTTTCTATCATGTGCCCCTGTCCCTCCTTTCATCAAGAGTATACATATTAAGCTCTCTCAGTCTCTCTCATATGGTTTCTGCTGCAGACCCTGCACCATTTTAGTTTCTCCTCTGGACTGCTTCCATCCTGTCTATGTCCTTGCGTAGATGAGGGTCTCCAAAACTGCACACAGTACTCCAGATGGGGCCTCACCAACTGTCTGTACAGAGGATAACCACTCCTTTTCTACTTGTGATGCCCTTCCTATGCATCCCAGTATCCCCTGGCTCTCTTCATGACTTTCACATTGCTTACCCACCTTTAGGTCATCTGATATGACTACCCCCAGGTCCCTTTCCATTTTTATTGTTGTTAGTACCTCCCTGCTATTGTGTACTCTTCTCCTGGGTTTTGTTTCCCAGGTGCATTACTTGCACTTCTTTGTATTGAATCTAAGTTGCTATATGTCTGACCATTCCTCCAACCTTGCCAAGTCCCTTCTCATCTTTTCTACCCCCTTGTGTATCAACTCTGTTACAAATCTTTGTGTCGTCTGCAAAGAGGCATACCTTTCCTCCAGATCCTCTGCAATGTCACCTATAAAGATGTTAAAGAGGACTGGACCCAGTACTGAGCCCTGAGGTACTCCACTAGTAACCCCTTTCTTTGGAATGTGTTCCATTCACTATTACCTTCTGTGTCCTGTTGTGCAGCCAGTTTGCTACCCAGGCTACCACCCTGGGACCCACTCCCAGGCTGGATAACTTGATTATTAATCTTTGTGCGGGACTGTGTCAAATGCCTTGCTAAAGTCTAGGTAGGCCACATCAACAGCCCCTCCTTGGTCTATTACTTTGGTCACCCAGTCAAAGAAATAAATTAGATTCATCTGACATGACCTTCCTGCTGTAAATCCATGCTGCTTTGGGTCCTGTGCCCGCTGGCCTCTAGGTACTCAACAATTCATTCTTTCAGAAGTGATTCCATCATTTTCCCTACCACTGAGGTCAAACTTACAGGTCTGTAGCCTGCTTCTGCCTTGCTCCCACTTTTGTGAAGGGAATCACATCTGCCTCCTCCAGTCCTCAGGTACCACCCCATCCTGCCATGATCTGTTAAAAGCATGGTCAGTGGTGTCACTAGGTCCTCCTTAGTTCTTTAGGATTCTGGGGTGAATCCTGTCCAGGCCCCATTGCTTTGTCCACCTTGAGTTTTAGGAGTTCTTCAGGACTCTTTCTTCTGTGAATGGACTGGTGTCAACCCCCTACCCAGAGTGCTTCTATTGTCTGGTTTAGGTAACTCCTCCTCATCTTCTTTTGTGAATACTGAGCAAAGTATTCATTCAAGTATCTCTGCCTTTTCACTGTCTCCTCTGCCCACCTCCTCTCTCCTTTATTAATCTTCACTATCCCTCCCTTAACCGCTTATGCTCCCTAATGTACCTATAAAAGGTTTTATCCCCTTCCTAACTGAGTTGGCTATTTTTTCCTCGGTTTGGGTCTTTGCTAGTCTGACTGCCTTCCTCACTTCTTTCTGCTTTAATTGATACAGTTCCCGTCATGCTCCTTCTGTGATTCCTTATACTTTTAGAATGCAGCCTTTTCTCGTTAACCTTCCCTGCCACCTCTTTTGAGAACCATAGTGGTTTTACTCGCTTTGTTTTCTTTATTTGTTTCCACAAAGGCTTGTTGCCTCTATGATGGCAGTTTTGATTTTCTCCATTGTTCTTCCACCCTCCTTTTTGGTAATTTGCTAGTGCATTTTTCAGGTATTCACCCATTTTGCCAAAGTCAGCTCTTCTAAAGTCCAGTATCCTTGTTTTTGTATGGCTTGTCTCCATGGTTGTGCTCATTGTGAAGCACACTGTGCAGTGGACGCTTGTTCCCAGATGTCTACTGACTTCTAAATTTGTGATCCTCTCTCCATTTGAGAGTACCAGGTCTAGTATTGCTCCCTCCCGACTGGGTTCCAACACTAGCTGTCTATAGCCTGCTCTGCAGGGCATCGAGAATGACCCTGCTCTTGGAAGTGGCTGCAGTACATATTATCCAGTTAACATCTGGCATATTCAGGTCCCCCATCAACAGTATCTCCCTTTTTCAGCCATTTTGAGAATGTCCTCTATCATTTTGTTGTCCATTTCCTCCCTTGAGATGGGGTCTGTATATAACCCTGTGTGGATTGTGATGCCATTCCCTGTCTCCAAGTGACCCAGAATGCCTCTTGTCCTCCTCCTTTACTTTTTAGTTCTGTAGCTTTGATCCTTCCCTTATGTATAGAGCTACTCCACCTCCTCTTTACCTTCCTGTCCCTTCTGTAGATTGTGTACCCTGGTATGTTGACATCCCAGTCATGGTTCTTGGTGTACCATGTTTTGGACTCGCCACAATATCCAATTGTTCATCTTCCATCGGGCTACTAGCTCAGGAAGCTTGTTTTCCAGACTACGGGCATTGATACTCATTGCCCTCCATTTAATGTTGGCTTTATCCTTTTTCCCCATCCCTGCTCTTATTGTCCTTGTCTATTTTTCCATTTACCCCTGTCCTGCCCTGTGTTGAGCTCTGTACCTCAGTGTTTACCTATTACCTGCCATGTTATGTGGGGGAGACTTGAAATTTCCTGCCTTTTATCAGCACCTCCTTTGGCTAGTTTAAAAGCTTGCCAAGGAAGCATTTAAACCTATCACCTAGGAGCTTGGTTCCCTTCGTGGACAGATGCAGATCATCATGCCAGTATAGACCTTTTCTCTCCAGGTGGCCCCCCAGTCCCCAATGAAGCCAAAGCCCTGTGCTCTGCACCAGTTTTGCAACCATTCATTAAACTGCATGGTGTGCAGTACCCTAGCCTCACTCCTGCCATGGACTGGTAGCACCTCTGAGAAGGTTACCGAGCTTGCTACCCATCTGAGGCCCCTCCCAACTCCAAAAATTCATTCTGCACTGCACTGATCCCATGCCTAGCTAGGTCATTTTTCCCAAGGTGGACTATGATATCTAGTTCCCTCTCCTGTGATGCTGCTTCTGCAATCCTGAGGATTTGCTTCCTGTCCCTCCAAGCTATGGCACCAGGCAGGCACCTTACTTCCTTCTCCTCTCCTTTCCCAGGTTTACCCTCCTAACAATAGAGTCCCCTATCAGAAGCTGTTTCCTTCCCTGTGGTGTCCCTTGCCACCCTTTTGTGGGTCTCCTTATGGATGTCCTCAGCATTCTTCTGGGTCTCCACTGAGGGTGTCATCATAGAGGAACCTTGCTCTACTAGAATGGCATATGATTTGTGTAGAGGTACAACTAGGGGCTTCACCTCTGGTCCACCACCGCACCTCCCAGAACCCACTGTGGTCCAACTGCTCTTCATACTTGGCAACCTCTGAGGCAGTGGTTGTGGCAGTGGTGCTCTTTGGAAGGGGAGGCCTCCTTAGTCCTGGCTAGTTCAGCCTGGAGGTGGGCAACTTTCTCCCTCAGAGCTGACAGTTGCCTGCAAATAGACAGCAACACAGTTTCCAGAATGTTTCATCGAAAACTGCTGCCCCACAGCCAGTGCATTGCACCACTCCCCACATGTCCCTCTCCCTTATAATATATATATATATTTTTTTTATTACTATTTGTGGTGTGTACCTACCCTTTTGCACTGTGCTGGGTTATTAAGGATATGACAATTCTGCCCCAAGATCTGTTGAGGAAGTGATGTCAGAACTGTGGCTATAAAGGAAATGCCACGCCGGGGCGGGGTGTGGGGTAGGGTGGTGGGTAGTCCACAGCCACTGGTGACTGTTAGAAACAATCAAATACACAACTGCTCCACCACCCTGGTGAGTATTGCCCTTTATAGTAATTCAACTAACACCACAATTTAATAGACCACTGCCCTGCACAAACCACTTACTGAGTCCAGGGATAAAAATTAACTCACCCCTCAGACAAGCAGGACACCTAAAATGTTGCAAAATATCCTTCCAAATCCTAGGTCTCAACCCCAACAATCAAGCAAATTCAGTTGTATCTCACTCCTCTGGTTATAAAATTACTACACTTTTAATGGAATCCTGCAATTCTCTGCTTAATGCCAATAAGGAAAAAATTAAACTTTTTGTAGAAAGTTAACTGTAATTACATAGCAATGACACCGTTCACAGTTACAGTAAAGTAGAACAGAGCACATGATTAAAAGGAGGAGGTACAGTACGATAAGAGCAAGCAGCAAAAAAAAAAAATCAGGCATTCAGCCCACCTACACCCAGTGTAGGAGTCAAATGTAAGGGAAGTCAGTTGCGGAAAACAGGAGCAGGGGAGAGGGAAGGAGTTTCAACTGGTGCATGAGGGAAATGAGGACATGAGGGAAACAGGTAAGATAGTGAAACAGAGGGAGGATGAGAATACATTCCAGAGTGAAGGAAGATGATAGGAAAATGCTGATTACCCAGCAGAGGAGTAGAGATGAGGAACGGCAAAAGTGCAAAGATCCCTGGAGTGGAGAGAGCAGGAAACATGGGCAATGGAGGAGAGGGGTGAGGAGAGGTAAGAAGGAGAGGAAGGGATCCAGACCAGTATTTGGATATGAATGAAGCACAGTGGTTCTGGCATTGTGAAGGTAGAGAGGGAGTTAGTAGCAAAACAACAGAAGGTGTTGCAGAAGGTGTCCAGTCTGGCCAGGGAGGTGGAGGAGCAATACCATAGACCCTCCACATAGTCAAAGACTTGGAGCACCATTTTTGTGACCAGTGGAGGAAGATAATCTCTATTGCAGTACAAGGCACCAAGTTGAGGGTGGAGCTTCGGTGGATGGCATCAGTGTGGGCAGAAGTGTCAAGTTTGCTGTCTAGCCATACTGAGGTATCTGAACAAATGACACCACACCAAACCATGACTGGGACCTATCAATCCCGGGATACATTATACAGGAGGGACAGGATGGTATGAGAAGGAGGAGGAGTGGCAGTATACATTAGGGAGGGTATAGCATGTATGAGGGAGGAATCAGAGGAGGGAAGACAGAAGCTATGTGGATCCAGTTATTGTCTAATAGAGGAGGAAGTTGAGGTTGGGGGCAGTTTACAGACCAGGAAACCAAGAGGAGGAAAGAGACAGGATATTGAATTTAAAAATATTGATTGCTGTAGGGAAGGGAGAGATCATAATAGTGGGAGACTTCAGTCTGTACAAGGTGGATTGGAATGTACCAGCCATGACCTGCACCAGTAGTCAGATGATCCTTGAAATGCTGCATAGTAGGTTTCTAACTCAGGGCATCACAGAGCCCACCAGGGAGGGGAAGTCCTTGATCTGATGCTGATGAATGGGGAGCACATCCAGGATATATCAGTCGGGAAGCCCCTAGGTGGTGGTGACCATCACATGGAGTTGTTCCAGTTAGACGTGGAGCAGGGAAGGCCGGCCTGCTGGCACAGTGGTTGATTTCAGCTTGCACACTAATGACTCGAGTTCGGGAATGGACATGGGAGTCAGAGGGCCGGCCAGGGGAGAAGGATCAAGCATCCTGGGACTACTCTCCTTCTGGGGGAGGGGGAAGAGTCCACTGCTTTCTGGACCCTGGTGGAGGTCCAGGGTACAGCCATGGCTGATGCCATTTCTAGGGGGCGGGTGGATGCTGGTCATCATTGCACATCCCAACCCCCAGGGTTCCAGCATGCACATAAAAGATGATCCCGGCATGATGCCTGGCTCCGCTACTATCCCCACTGCCACCACTGTCCGCAGGGAACCCCTCTCCCATGCCCCAACCTGGGGGGTAAGCCAGGCCTTGCTAATAGTGACCATTAGGGGGAGCCTCACACTCTCCTAGCGGCCCCACCTAGGGGGTAAGCCTGGGCATGGATGGGTGGCAGGTGGGGCACTGGTCTGACCTCCGACTGGAGGATCGGAGGTCTGGGAGAAAAAGATGTGGGCAGGAAAGGGTCCCCACTAAGACTAGAATCCTGGATTTTAGGAAGGCAGACTTCAGAATGATGGGCGAGTTGTTAAGGAGTCAGCTGGCAAGTATCTGAGGGAGGTGGTGGACCAAAGGTGGTCCATCATCAAGAAGGGAATAGCGGTTGCCACAGTGGAGTACATTAGGCTCAAGGGAAGAACTCAAGGCCAAAGCACCTAGTTGATTTAGTACTGAGGTCTCCCATACAATAAAGGACAAGAGGTTAGCCTATAACAAATTCAGGGAGAGGAGAGAGAGAGAGGGGAGATGATTACCTGAAGATGGCTAGCGAGATAAGGTGGTTCAGCAGGCTAAGACTAGAAGCAAGTGCAGCTAGGCTGCTAGCGGAGGGAATTAAGGCAGGAGAGAAGGCCTTTTTTCACTATATTAGTGAGAAAAGGGACAAGAAGGATGGGATTGTCAGGTTAAGAAAAGGACGGGTGGGTGGAGGAGAATGGAGGCAAAGCAGAGGTACTGAATGAATACTTCTGTTCTGTCTTCACAAGGAAGAAAGACAGACCAGAACTGGCAGAGGAGCTTATGGATCCACTGGTTGGCCTGTTTAATTGTTCAATGGAGTCAGGCATGGTACCACAAGACTGGAGAATGGCACACATAGTGCCTCTCCATAAGCATGTTCCCAAGGATGACCCAGGAATTACAGATTGGTCAGTATGACCTCAATCGTAGGCGAACTCGTGGAGACCATACATAAGGAACATTTGATACAGTATCTAGATGAGTATGGTCTCCAGATATGAAGTAGCATGGGTTTATGGGAGGAAGTTGTGTCAAACAAATCTGATTAACTTCTATAACTGGGTCACCAAAACATTGGACAGGGGCCAAGCTAGGGACATCCTTTACCTGGACTTCAGCAAGGCCTTTAACTCTGTTCTAAGAGGTTGATCTGTGAAGTTGGTGGATCTTGGGGTTGGGGAGAAGATGGGTGGAAGACTGGCTGAGTGGCAGGGACCCAGAGAGTGGTGGTGGTGGGGATGAGCCATCTAGCACCAAGGAGGTCACCAGTGGGGTCCCGCAGGACCCAGTGCTAGGGACTGGTGCTGTTCAATGTCTTCATAAATTATATTGGAAATGGCATTAAGGGCAGAATGTGCCTAGTCACAGAAGACACCAAGCTATGCTGGAGGGTGGACAGCAGATGGGATGCAGGGCATAGAGAAGGATTGGGAAAAACTAGAGCGGTGGTCTGGGATTTGGTAGCTTGGCTTAGTGCAAAGAAATGCAAAGTTATGCATGTCTAGGGGTATTCCAGATGTTGCTTTGGGGGAGGGGCACTTGTAACCAGAAACACAGTCCCAGAAAATTAAACTCGTTACCTGGGTTCCAATGAGAAGTCTTCAGGGGGTTCAGGCAATACTTCAGCAGCAAGGGATGACAGCAGCTGTGGGGAAGCTTAGTTAATGCAATCACAGAGTGCCATTATTAAGTCCTTTGTTCACTCAAGAATAAAAGAAAGAAGATGATTTCATTGCACAAATTTGATCAAGTCAATTCATGGACCGAGGAGTGCAAATCACATGGTGGGTAACCTGGGACGGAGCCCAATACAGTCTGCAGCAAAGTTTCATTTCCCAAAAGCTTTTCACTGTAGTACTCCCTTAGAGCTGAAAGGGCTCTGCAAATCCTGACAAGCAGCAATGTTAGTGGGCCAAAACCAGGCCACAAAGGATCTTGTCTCCCAACTTCTCTCTTGCACAAACTTACTTTTCACCTCTTCACACACTGAATACACTGGCCATAACTGCATTAGCAGCTTCTATGCCAACAGTAGCTGAAAAGGAAAGCTGTACTCCCAGCACCGTGGTTCAAATTCGGTTCTTCCACTTAGATGGTCTATCTATCACAACAGCAAACAAAGTCCCAACAAGAAACACCAAGTCCCTCTATCCAAAGCCAGTGCAGCCCCGAGCATCCCAGGACAACATAGACTCTGCAGAGCCGTGGCAATCCCAGAAACCCATGCACTTTCCGCTCTTCAGCCATATAGGCTTTCAGATAAGGAAAACAGGTAGCCACCACTGACCTTCCTGCAGCACGGACCGCCACCAATGCATTGCAACAATGATCTGGCACAGGGCTTCACCCACTCTGTCCCGCTGGATCGAGGATAGCAAGGACCACAGCTGCGCCCACTCCACCATGGTGCCAGAGATCATGAGGTGGGCCATTATTTCTTCCCGGCTCTGGCTCCTGAATGGCACAGGTGGTCCCAACTAGATGCTCCAAACCCCACACAGACTCCTGGCTGCTACATTTTCCACCAGTCTTTGAGGGCAGAGGGCCAGGGTGGCAAGTGGCCCATCCAGCCCCGAACCTCGGCCCTAATGGCTGAACCAAACTCGGCTGCCTCTCTCTTCCTCTCTCCCAGGGACCCTCTTTCATGCCAAAACCTCCTTTATACCCTCTGCCGAGCCCCCCAGGGCCCCACCTCCAGACTCTGTGGCTACAAAAGTTAACTAGTAAGCTCCCAAAGGGGCGCACTTCCCTCCCACACAAACATTCACATCCTGGTGAAGGCCTACCAACTTCCCTCCCTGACCTCCCATAGAGGAGATATGTGCACTCCCACCCCCACCCCCGAAAGCCAGGACAGCACCACTGGAATCACCGCTGCAATAGTGGAACCCAATACTTCCTTAAATTTAGGGCACTACTACTACTACCACTAGCACACTGCTAACACATCCACTATATACCTAAGAGGTTCCCATGTTGATCCACCCACTGGTTCCCATGGATGGATTGCCAGGTACTGCAATGGTGGCATCCACGCCCACTGTCACACTCCCAAAGCTGGAAAAACCTAGATTGCTGCTGCCAGGAGGGTTTAAAGCATACTCCCCATTAATATTGCATAGATACCATATTTGATTAACAGATAAGCAGCACACAGCCATTTCAACAGGAAAAGCAAACACTGCAACTTTAAATGCTTGAACTACTTCAACTTTTTAACATTTCTAATGTCAGTTAACCACTCTCACACTTAGCTCCCCCACCCCCCACCCACACACATACAGGCATCACTCTACATTTCACTCACACCCATTCACACTAGCATTAAATACCCACTCACAGCACTAAGGCTTAACTATCAGTCCCAGAGGGGCATATTTCAGTCCAGGCCCTCCTAGTCTATCTCAACAGCAAACAAAGTCTCAAGAAGAAACACCAAGTCCCTCTATCTGAAGCCAGTACAGCTCTGAGCATCCCAGGGTAACATAGACTCTGCAGAACCCTAGTGATCCCAGAAACCCATGCACTTTCTGCTCTTCGCTGTATAGGCTTTCAGATAAGGAAAACAGGTAGCCACCACTGACCTTCCTACAGTACAGATTGCCATCACTGCACTGCCCCAATGACCTGGCACAGGGCTTCACCCACTCTTGCCCACGGACGAGGATACCAAGGACCCACCTGCACCACCCCACCATGGTGCCAGAGATCACAAGGTGGGCCACTGCTCTTTCTTCCCGGCTTTGGCTCCTTGAATGGTGCAGGTGGTCCCAACTAGATACTCCAGACCCACACAGACTACTGGCTGCTACATTTTCCACCAGTCTTTGAGGGCAGAGGGCCAGGGTGGCAAGCAGCCCACGTTGAACTGCAGCGGTAAAGCCCTTAAATATCTTCACAAAGACAGCTTAGATGTTGTGGGTCATTTTCACTTCATATTTATTTTAGTTCCCCACGCTTTCGCCTCCAATTTTAAAGCTGCTCAATGCTTTTTTTTTTGATTTTAGGTTTTGTTCAGTTTACATCTATAACATAAATAAAACCACAATTAATCCACTATGTCTCCTTAGCACAAATAATACAATCTGTAAATAATTCTGTTCAACTACATAAGAAACAGTCACCCCTACCCATGTTCTCTCTTTACTTGCTTTGTTGAAGTTATTCAGATTGTAGGCAGTTTCCTATGATACAAACATAATGGCATGAACACTCTGTTCACCATGGAGCAAAATCATGTTACTATCCCCAATTATGGGTGATAACTCCTTTGTAACAGCAGCTATGCCAGCATACCTAAGTCTGTAGTTTGATCATTGTTTCTCAGAGGGCTACAAAACTTTCTCCACATTTAGGATATACATTTCTGTAAAACATAAAATTCATTGAACATCTTTATAAGTATTCTCAGCTGTTCCTCACAACTTACTTCAATAAATACTACCATATTCTTAAATTATATATTTTAACTAGCTGGTGATCACCTCTATTTAAACATTTAAAATGCTTTAGAGGAGCAACAACAGAAAGCAGGCATCCCAAAGATGTAGTTTGTCTGTATTTTTCACTACTCCAAGCTGTTTGTTTGAATGACCATATCATGTTCTGTAAAACAAAACGTTTTTATAACATTTTTTAGAACAATATCTTATTACCTCATTTTAGTCTACAATCATTCTTTTCCAACTGAATATTCTTCTCATTTATACTAAATACCTTGATTTGTAAGTGCTCCTGGTCCTGTTTTGCTTGCCCCCAAAACTTAGTGTCCTAGACTAATGGCGGAACGTGCTGGATGCTAGTTCCTCTCAAGATCCCCAGAAGAGTGCTTGCAAAGTGACGTAATAATGTCACTACAGCGTGTCCGCGCATGCAATACCAAATCCATATAGCGCATGCCCACAGACTTTTGCCTAAGTTCTCACAGAAGCAAATGATTTGATACCTTTAATCGACCAACATAGATGTAACAACAAGAACAAAGTGCTCTAGCTTGGACCAACCAGTCCTGCATCAGAAGCTCAAGATCTCACAGGCAGAACACTGTTCTGGTAAGCTCATTCACTGCTGCATAGAAAGGTGATCATAAATCGTTCTCAATTCCTCATAACATTTATATATTCGAAGTTTCTGCAGCAGTCCGTAAGGAGTTAGCGGACTGATTATTGAAATAGAAGAAATACAAGAATATATTCATTTCCACAAAGCCTGGAGTTGGCAAGCAGCCCACTCTGGCTCTGAATCTCGACCCTCACGGTGGAACCAAACTCGGGCCACCTCTTCTCTTCCTGTCTCCTAGGGACCCCTGTTTTGCACCCTAACCTCCCTTTCTTACCCTCTGGACTGAGCCCCCCGCCGGCAGGCAGGGCCCCAGCTCCAGACTCTGTGGCTACAAAAAGTTAACTAGCAAACTCCAAAGGGGCTTACACTTTCCCCACATAAAACATTCACCTCCTGGTAAACGCCTACCAGCTTCCTCCCCCGACTCTCCCATAGAGGAGATATGTGCACCTCAAAGCCAGGACAGCACCACTGAGAACCACTGCTGCAATGGTGGAACCCAATACCTCTCTTAAATTTAGGCACTACTACTACTACCACTAGCACACTGCTAACACATCCACTATATACCTATGTGGTTCTAGGATGATCCACCCCTGGTTCCCATGGATGGATTGCCAGGTACTGCAATGGTGGTATCCACTCCCCACTGTCACACTCCCAAAGCTGGAAAAACTAGGTTGCTGCTGCCAGGTAGGGTTTAAAGCATAGCCCCCATTTAGACAGCAACTGATAATCTCAGCCAGGTGACTGCCTTCTCCATTGGACCGGGGATTTGGACTGTTCTACTGATGCTTTATGGCTGCTATCTGTACTGCTACTGTTAACTGTTTTGTGCTGAGTGCTCAGCTGTGGCTAGCTGAGGCGTTTCACTACCTGCAAGTTGCTAGTCTCAGTGTAGTCAGTGCCGGTGTCTTTGCCTGAATTGTTAAGTCAGTGCCTGTATTCATTGTTTGAACTGTTACAGTATTCCTGTAGATTGTTCTCATACCTGCTAGGTGAGGTTTCTCTCCGACACCATCTTGCCGTGCACATGCACAGTTCGGCATCCTCCAGCTACCTGTTCTGAGTCCTTATGCATGTGCAGTGTTGGTGTCACACTGCTACTGCTCCAGATACTCCCACTGCATACCTAAATAATCCTTTGCCCCCAAATAGGCCTCGGAGCATCTCCAGACCTCACACTCCCAGCAACTCACTCCTGGGGCAGTCACTACACTGAGGATCCCTTAAAGGTAATGCACTATTCCTGCCTAGCTCTTTGGAGTGGTGTTGGCTCCCACCCATGCACCCAAGCATGACAATGAATTTCTTGTCCTCTCAATCTTGGGACTTCCTTCATGTGACTTCCTGTTGCTATTTTGACTACGTCCCCACTTCTCCATTTGCAGCTTATAATCGGCACCCACTAGAGGGAGTTTCCTTGCTCAGAGAGCCAAACCACTCTGTACCTTGCTGCTCTCACTGCTCTCTGACATTCTTGCCTATTCTAATACTCCACTGCCTAGATCCCATTCCCTGCCTAGCCAGCCTCACTGCTCACTACCTCCCTCTGCTACTCAAACCTGCCGTGCTATGCCACTACCTAGTCTCCATCTCCTGCCTAACGGCCCCTTATCCACCTCTCCCTAGCCCTCACCCACTCCCTGTGTGGCCACTAGGAACGCTATTTCACCCTCCTCCTGCTTCTGAACCAGCCTTCTCCTGCCCCTGGTTGCCCCTGATTCAGACTTTAGTAGGCTCCAAGATACCTCTCCCGGGTATTCAAACCTGGTACTTTTTGTGCCAAAGTCCGCAGCCTTACCACTACTTCACAGTGGCAGTGACCCTCACTGAAAGCCAGCCATAGCCCTTATACTATCCATAACTCTACCAGCAAAAGGGACTATGGCCGGTACCCCACTACTAAGCCTGGCCATCTTGGCCCCTCCTGATGCTGACCTCTCTCCTTAACCTGAGCTCACTCTCCTCCACCAGGTACTGCATCTCTATACTACACTACAGTGCTTTGACCTCCCCACCCTGGACACACCCTCAGCACCCCAGCATCCACCTCCTGTCAACACCCCCGCCCCTCGCTTTCCCGCCCCGGACCCACCTCTTCCTGCCATACCCACAGTACGCACCTTGACCATCTCCTGCACCTCAGCGGTTAGGTCATCGCCCTGCACCAAGCTAAGGTGCCAATCACCGCCTCTGGTTAGAATTATCACATTGTTACTATTACTCTCTGGAAATGTACACCCAAACCTGGGGCCTATGCCCTCCAGCCCACACAAGCACCCCTCCACATCAGGTCTCCACATCGCTTCCCTGAACATATGCAGCCTTCTGAAAAAATCTGCCCGCACTCCAGTGTTGGACCACACAACACCAACCTGACATCATTGCCCTAGTTGAGACCTGGCTCTCCAAATCCATTCCTGATTCCTTCATTTCCCTCCTGGGTACACCCTCTACAGGGAGGGGATGGGGTAGGCAAACAGGTGGCTGTGCCATCTTCATACGACTCCCTTCTAGGGCACGCGCCCCAGCTCCCAAGCTTGACGATGGAGCTCAAGCCCTCATGCTAAAAATCATCCCAGATCCCACCAGGGCCCGCTCTTCCTCATGGTCACCTACGCTCCACCTAGGAACCAGAACCCAGTAGTCTTGTCACTCACCGACTACCTCCCAGCTCTGCCACACAAAGCTGAGCAAGCCATCCTAGGGGACCTCAACGCCAATTGGCTTGCTGCTCCTGCATCCCAAACAAGGGACTCCTTCGCTGCCCTTGACATGACCAGTTCAGTCTCCCAGCCCACAGACTCAACCGCTCAAGTGGAACCAGCACCCTCCTGAGCGTTATAATATCCGATCGCCTCCATAAAATCTGGGATATCAATATCATCCCCGACTCACTAAGCAATCACTCCCCAGTTCTCTTTGCTGGTCCTCCTCCACTCCTAAACTGGTGTTCTGAACCACTCTATGCTGGCGCCTCCACCCAGGCGGCCTCAGAAAACTTAATACCTAGCCCAGATGGACTGGTCTCCCATCAGCCATGCTCCTACCATTGACTTAGTGCTCAAACACTTCACAAGGGCCTTTAACATGGCCTGTGACCTCTTTGCTCCCCTTGCCAGGATCTGCACCAAAAAACAAAATGCCCCATGGGTCACTCCATCCCTTATCCAGAAACTAAAGGAAAGGATAATCTCTGCACATCGCAGCTGAATCTGGCAGAGTCGGCGGATAGGCAAGCCTACAATGCTGAGCACAATAAGTGCACCTGGGCCATCCGTAAGGTCAAAGCGGAGCACTACCAGGCCACTCTCGCTCTTCTTGGGGTTCAGCCCGACCTTCTGGGATAGCATGAAAGAGCTAAATGGGAAGACTCGCTCATTCCCATCCCAGCTCTCCTCAATGCACTGTTACCACAGATCCCTTGACATAGCAGACCACCTCAATACCACGTTCTCCGACCTTAGCTCCATCCTCGCTAGCAGTTTCTTTAACCCTGTCCCTGCTTCTCGGACCCCTGCCCTCCATTGCCCACCATTCTACCTATGCAAAATATCCCTCGAGAAGCCAGGCCATACTTACTAAAAGCCCTCGTTAGCAATAACCCCAGCAATGATCCAGTGGACACCAGGATCCTTCGTCAGGTCCTGGATGTCATTCTAGGCCCCTGACTGACCATTTAACCACTCCCTATGTTTGGGTCAGTTCCTAGTGTCTGGAAAACAGCCATTGTCACACCCATACACAAAGGTGGAGATCGGTCCTCCCCAATAACTACTGTCCGATTTCCATTCCTCCCCACACTCTCTAAAGCTCTTGAAAGGTGGTGGCTACCCAACTCACCGAGTACCTGTCCAAGTATGACATTATGTGCCCTGAGCAGCACGGTTTCCACTCAGGTCACAGCACCACTACTGCTCTCTTGTAGTTCTCTAACTACCTGCACTCTGCCCTTGACTCTGGCAACCTTGCTGGAGCTGTGTTCATTGACCTCAAGGTCTTTGACACTGTCTGCCATCCGTCCTGCTTGACTCTCTCCTCCACATTGGCTTCTCCACTGGTCCCTTGCCTGGTTCTCTAGCTACCTCTCAGCTAGATCCCAGTGTGTAAAAATCAATGGGTCCTTGTCCAACACCTGACCTGTCAGCTCCGGGGTCCCCAGGGCTCCATCCTGGGACCCTTACTTTTCAGTCTCTTTCTTAGCACTCTCCCAGCTCCTGTACTGGCAAAGTTCTCCTCTATGTGGATGACGCAGTTTTCGTTGCCTCACAC
Organism: Neoceratodus forsteri; assembly: GCA_016271365.2. Lineage (NCBI taxonomy): Eukaryota > Metazoa > Chordata > Ceratodontiformes > Ceratodontidae > Neoceratodus > Neoceratodus forsteri. Next base: position 79,655,003 of record CM057459.1, read on the forward strand.
GCCACCCCTATCTCTATTCAGGCCTCTCTCCAGCACGCCTTCAACCAAGCTGAAAGGTGGGTCACTGAACAAAGCCTAATCATTAATCTAAAGAAGACTAAGGTAATGCTCTTCACCCAACACCAAAGCAAAGTCAGAAATGTCCCCTCCTGATACTCCCCAATACTCTGCACCCCCTAGAGCAAGTGACCACCTATAAATACTTAGGCATCACCTTGATGCTGCCCTCACTTTCACACCCACATCAGTGCCATCTCTGCTGCCACTAACTCTCGGATGAGCCTTCTATACCGCACAGGAACTGCCATCCCGTGATGCCCTCCGCTGACCATCACCTCCTCTGTCTGTCACTAGTGGGGTATGGCCTGCCTATTTATGCAGCGGCTGACAATACTGCTCTCATTAAAATTCAGCTCTCCATCAACAAGGCCTGTTGGCTCCTGACCAGAGCTACCAAGTGCACACACATGCCTGCTCTACTCAAGTGCCAACCTACTCAACTTGAGGAGAGACTCACTATTAGACCTGCCTACTAGCTAAGAAAACGCTGCTCAGGCTCTCTCCACTGGGGTCTCAGTCTCCTCCAGCGTGCCACCCCTCAGTCTCCACTCATAATTCTGTTAAGGCCACCCTACTGGTGCCCAAACCAGAACCTCCCTAGCCCAAAGGTCTTTTCACTATAGAGCCCTCTCCTGGTTCAACTCCCTTCCAGTCAACATCACCAACATACCCAAAATTGGTCCATTCAAGACCGCCCTTGAACCACATGTTTGATGCCCGCTGCTGTAAATGTAACTAACTCTGACCTTCCCAGTCTTTCCCTGTGGGGGCCCACCTATCAAGCTACTCCAGATTTCGACAATGTCCCCTGGACAGCGTAAACCTGCACCCACCTTCACCTCCCAACTCTCCTCTCCCACACCATGATCACCAACCCCAGAGGTCATTTGTCTTACATCCCACTCTCAGCTGACATCACTCAACATCCATTGCCTTGGTTCAATTGCAGTCTCAGCAGCTCTGACATTGTATGTCACTGTTTACTACTCTACTTATACTGCAAACTATGACTGGGGTGTCTCCCCTTGTAGCATGTGTAACCATTGTACCTACTATTGTATGAACTATGTATCTCTGTCTGTTCCCTGAACTATGTAACACTGTTTGTCCTCTCTGTGACGAGTGCCTTTGTAAATGAGTCTCTGACTCAAAGGTTGAAAATCCTATATGTACAAATAAATAAATAAAATAAATAAATAAACATTGCATAGATACCATATTTGATTAACAGATAAGCAACACAGCCATTTCAACAGAAAATCAAACACTGCAACTTTAAATGCTTGAACTACTTCAACTTTTCAACATTTCTAATGTCAGTTAACCACTCTTACACCTAGCTCATACAGGCATTACACTACATTTCACCACACTCCTCACACTAGCCTTACATACCCACTCACAGCACTAAGGCTAACTATCAGTCCCAGAGGGCATATTTCAGTCCAGCCTCCTCCTGGTCTATCACAACAGCAAACAAAGCCCCAATAAAAATGCCAAGTCCCATCTATCTGAAGCTAGTGCAGCTTTGAGCATCCCAGGGTAACATAAACTCTGCAGAGCCCTAGTGATCCTTGAAACCCATGTACTTTCGCTCTTCAGCTGTATGGGTTTCAGACACCTCCCTGGCCAGACTGAGTTTCACAGGAAAGGAAACAGGCGGCTACTACTGACCCTCTCCTGTAGTACAAATTGTCACCACCACACTACCCCAACGATCTGGCACAGGGCTTAACCCACTCTTGCCCACAGATGAGGATACTAGGCACCCACCTGCGCCACTCCACCATGGTACCAGAGATTACAAGGTGGGCCACTACTCTTTCTTCCGGTCTCTGGCTCCCCAAATAGCACAGGTCTTCCCAACTAGGTGCTCTGGACCCCACTCAGACTCCCGACTGCTACATTTTCTGTTGGTCTTCGAGGTGGAGGGCCTGGGTGGCAAGCGAACCACTCTGGCCCTGAACTTTGGCTAGACCCGAGTCAGTTGAAAAACCAATTGTGACTGACTCATCACAGATTCCGACTGGATTTTTTCAACTAGTTTGAAATTTCTGACTTCAACTAACTAAAGAAAATCCGACCGATTTTCCAACTTTCGCCATCATTGAATTTTATTGTGTTGTAATTTGTCATACTTTAACTTCATTTTTGGCATATGTTACATAATACATAGATATTAACATAAGAGGCAGGCTTTCAGGACCTTCAGTACATACAGCAATCACCAGCAATTCAGCAAAATGTATACAAACATTAGTGAGAGGTTCCATCCAAACCCAGTGTCCCATTAAGAATACAGTGAAGTCCCACCACATGAGCAACAGCGTACATATGATTATATAAACCTGCAAGAAATAGGTTCACATTATGTAGGAACTGCCAGCAATAATAATCTGACAGCCTAACTGATACCCAAGTATGAGGCCAACCTAATTAAGCCTTTGTGTGCAACACTTTATTTACTTACTTATAGATTACTGCAGTGTAACAAATAAATCAGGCTAAGTAATGTCATTGACTTGTAAGATGCCATTTCATGTAACAGACATCCCAGAATCCCATGATGCTGACTTCAGAGAGACTGCAGAGCTTGGAGATTCAACTGCCTGTAATAGCCAGCCTGCAGTGAATGTCAGTGTTTGTAGGCTAAAATCTTCAATTTGCTGGACAGCTGTTCTTGTGAGGCTTGGGCTGGGTACAGTGAAGTCTGAGAGGACTGTACTAAACACCATGAGCACAACAGTACCAGCAAAATCTGATTTTAGCTTACAAAATTATTCACATGTATACTGCAGGGTGCAGGCTACTGAAGAATGCATCTCCCATCTCAACAGTTCTTTGATGTGAGCATCAGGGATTCTGGTATGTGTGGTTACATGAAACTGTATCACACAAGTCAGCGTCAGTCAAATTAGCCCAGTACATACTACTATCATGCAGTAACAGTAATTAAATAATGTTTTTGTACACCAAGTGCAAATTAGAACAGCGTCACACTGGGGTGTGAGGCTTTACTGACTGTGCCCTTTAAGCTTATCCTACTTCCATAACGGCAGAGTAGTTTCACGTGTCCACCAGGCCAATAAGGAAAAGTCCACCTCTCCTCTTGACTTGTATAAATGGCTGAATAAAATAAACTCACTATCTGTTGTGGCTGTCAAAGTTCAGTACTGTTTCAAGTCAGTATGCTATATATCCCAAGTTGATGTGCTGCTGTTTAAAGCTCAGAATTTGGTCATAAACAGTCTCTCAAATGCAACAGCAAAGTCATAAAAATATGTATATATAATTATATAAGTAACACCTAGTGGTACTTACTGTGCTAATGAATACACACACACACAAACACACACACACACACACAGAAAATATACAAGACAGGATAAAATAACTACTGTTGAGCTGACACTCAAAAAGCATGTTATCACAGACACATGCCCTAACCACTGACATTTATTTTTGGTAACCAGGTAAGGCCCATGTGCCTATTCTCAGGGCAGCCATGAACACTGGTGAGATTAAGCAATCTGTTCAGAGTCAAACAGTATGCAACTGGAGATTGTGAGAATCAAACCCAGGTCTGTCTGATAGATGTACCAAGCTCATTCACAGCTCATTACTCTAACCTCTAGGCTATACTGTCAGCTCCATGAAACAATACAATGCCGGTTAAACAATGTTTTATGTAGTCTTTGAAAATCCTGCCCTATTTTTTTTTTTTTTATTCTGCTGGATCCATTTATAATCACAACAAGGCACTCCATGTGTATAGTAAAGCTGGGTAATGTCACTTCTCAGGTGGTTAAAGGTACTCACATACACCTCATGCCTCACAACACACCAAGGTGGGACATTATTCTGGGGGCACCGCATCATGCCTTTTGGCTTAATTATATTAAAACTGGCAAATAAAGATTTCTGTTCATTTTGACATAGTGCCAGCAGATCTAAATACTTCTCTGTGCTACTACATATGGGTGTTCAAATCAGAACGTTTATCACTTGCCCAACCATGGTGACTATAGCAGATTATTTACTTGCCCCAAATAATTATAATACAATTAAATTAGTTCTGTTTTGTTAAGGCTGACCTCCAATGAAATTTACTTCTTGCCCCAGACATGGGATGGGCTGTTGCAATGGGATATGCATACTCCTAGTGCTACATTGTACAGATTATTTATTTATTTATTGAAATGTTTCACCAGGAAAATTATGCTGAGTAATATAATGCTTGTCTCATGGTACGTCCTGGGAAGGGAAGTGGAGTACATGCAATATACACGGTATACATGGACTCAGGTAACAGTTTGATGTACATGAAACAGAAGTGCAAGATTACAACAGCCATGAGTAATAACATTTCCAGATATAAATAGAGAGATTTTGGCAGAAAGAGTAGGATATGATCCTATGGGAAGGGGATGGACAGGAGAGAGCAGAATATTGCTTATATTACAAGCAAGCATTGAATCCTAATTTTCTATCTGAGTAGTACAGTTCATTCACTGCATCTGTAATGAACCCCAATAAATCGGGGTTATTCATATTCACTAAACAAAATAATGTGTCTTTGGTGAATATACCCATAACCCTGCCCAACTAACAACTGTTCCTTTCCTTCCTGTCCTACCACTCTTAGACTGACAGAACTCCACCCCCAGCCCCCAAATCAGCGTACTACACTGCCACTCCAAGGTCATCCCTGAAAAAGGACTGTCTTGTTACTTGTCTTTGTGGGCTTACCTGGTTACAAATTCAATAAATAAATAAATTAGACTAGTGAAGTTAAAACTCCACCCAGCTAGCCAGGTAAGCCAGCACCCCTCCGGCCCCACAAGGCAAATCATATAACATACATCACCATGCTAAGAAATATTTACGTGTTAAGACCGTCAACAAAACACAACTGATCCCTTCATTGCACATAGCCACATGCACTCCACACTGCACAGCCTGCCACCTCACACACACTATCTTTATTCATTACTACTACTAGTACTACTCTTGTCTTGCAAGCATGAAGATATATTTTATTTCAGACATTTTACGTATGCAGCTTCTTAACCTTAACCACCTTATTTAGCAAGCCTAAAGAACATTAACTCACAAGAAAACTCTGCTTACAATACAAAAAACTTGCAGTCATTATGTTGTTTTAATTTTTTCCGATTCCACCATCCAATTTCCAAAACCTGAAGTCAGAAACACCAGAAACAAAAATGTATTCCCTTTAATCCCTTACACTCCTTCTACTTATAGCAATAGCAGCACCGACCTTGCTAATTGAATGCTAAAACATTTAATTCACATTTTTGAGACAGTGACTTACCAGTTGTCACCCCATATAAAATAAGGCAGGCAGCTTGGAGTATGTTGACTTCAGCTGAGTTCTCTCGACTCTCAAGTCTTCTTCTCTGTGTCTCTATTTTTCTTCTCACTCCTCTAAGTCCTAGGTACTCTCTACAGGCAGCAGCAGCCCACCTGACCAACCTCGTCCTCCCTCACTCTCCTCCGCACTCTGTAGTGCGTGGGACCTGGCACACGCCGCACAGCCCAGTTAGGCCTACTGTAGTCTAGCAGCTGCAAGCATGGTCACCCCTGGGCCTGCACCACATGGTCTGGCATGTCTCTCTCCTCCAACCAAGTCCTCCCGCCTTGTTTGATCGATCGATCAATGAACTGCTAGCAGCCAGCTAAGGCAAACTAGCTAGCCTTCACCTGGCCTGCGCCTGCTTGTGCGCACACTTGCTCAGCAGCCCTTCGCTCTGACCCCTGAGGCCCTCTTGCAGCACCTGTCAGAGGTCTGACTTGTCACCTAGGCCCCAACACTGACCACTAGGCTGGACACTGCAGCACTACACCACAACGCAAACCCCTTCTGCTGCAGTGCTATCTATCTCTCTCTCTCTCTCTCTGCCCTGTCTGGACACAGCCTGCCCTTGGCCCAATACTACTACTACTGCTGCTGGCTGCATGCAGCTCACCCTCCCACCTAGCAGTTGCCACTCACTGAGTCATGACTCACTAGACTCTCTAGTCTCTCCCAGCCCAGTCACTAGTCTCCTCCGCTCTCTCCGTCCTCAAAAACACTGCAGCAGCTGGACTAAGTTCCTTGGTCACGCACTACCATACCTCTCTCTTGGTGTGGTTCTTCTACAAAAGAAGGCACTATGTTCTCTTTGCTCCTTCTCAAATCTCCTCCTGGCCTGGACCCGGTCCTCCAGAGATGGCGTGACCGACTGACAACCTCAATTGCTAGCATGTGCATGGCACAACTCACCTGCCCAGCCTGGTGCCTCCACCTCTTCACACACACACCACTAGTCTGGCCCAGTAATGCTGGTTGTGGGCAGAGACCCCAGACCCTACCTCCTACAGACTCCTGCTGCAGACCTTAAATTTTTATTTTATCAACTGCCTGTTGCTTCCTTCCATCTAGCACTTTACTGCCCTGCTCACACACCTCGACTAACACTGCCGCCGCCTGCAACTCACTGCTCTCCTGCCCGTGCAGCAATAGGATTTGGAGCGTATGTACAGCTCCTCCCTTCATTACTCACACACCTCATTGGAGGATGGATGGTAAGGTTGGCAACGAGGAGATGAGAAGCTAAAACATCCACCCCACACAATTAAAAATAAATGAAACAGGCAAGATAACTCTTGAGTGCATGGCTGCATGCAAGCATTTTAAAACAGGGGGAATCGTGAGGAAGTTGTTGACGAAAGAAAATACAACTGCTAATTGCAACTACAATTCCTTGCAATTACAACTAATTGCAACTGCTGTCAATTTCAGCTCACGATTCTGACTGCTGATGGGGTCTAACTTCGCTCTCATGGCTGAACCAACCTCAAGCCAGCTCTTTCTTCCTCTCTCCCAGGGACCCCCATTCACACCAAAACCTCCTTTATACCCTCTGGGTGAGGCACCCCTGAGCGGCAGGCAGGGCCCCAGCTCCAGACTCTGCGGCTACAAAACATTATCTAGTAAGCTCCCAAAGGTGGCTTGCATGCACATTGGAGCCAAGAATACCAGGACAGAGTACAGCCTGGGAGGGTCCAGGTATCTGCATTGGAGGAAGAGAGATCTGTGAGTGATGATCACTGGTGACCTGAAGCATTCCATACAGTGTAGGAAGGCAGCAGCAAAGGCAAATAAAATGTCGGCTGCATTGCCAGAGAGATCAGTAGCAGGTGAGAGGAGGTCGATTGCCTTGTACAGGTCATTAGTGAGGCTGCCTGTGGTAGCAGTGTACAGTACTGGTGCCTATACCTTAACACGCATTTGTCAATACCGAACGCTCACTTGCAGGTATTTGCAATGGAGTTTGGTACTGGTACTGGCTTCAGAGGAAAGAGAGGAGGCAGCAGGAGAGTGCCGGTGCTGCTTGGTGGAAGCTGGATCATAAATGCAGGAAGGAGTTGAACAGGACTGGTCCTAGGACTGATCCCAGAGTTACCCATCTCCCTGGATCTGATTCCATTTACCACCACCATCTGCCTTGCTTGCTACCGCCACCTCTTATGGCACACTATGCTATGTGACTACCACCCTCTCAGAAGAAAACTGTTCTCACATTTCCTCTTAATCTACCCCGTTCAATTTCATATCATGCTCCCTCATTATTGTACTGCTTCTACATTGGAAGATGTCTGCTCCTGCACCTTGTTTATGCCCTTGAGGTACTTGAACATGTCTATCATGTCCCTCCGCTCCCTCCTTTCCTCCAGTGAATACATATTAAGGTCATTTAATCTCTCCTAATATGTTCTGTGTTGCAAGCCATGTACCATCTTGGTTGCCCTTCTGTGGACTACCTGCCTCCTGTCAATGTCCTTGTGGAGTTGCGGCCTCCAGAATTACACACAGTACTGTAGGTGAGGCCTCACTAGTGCATTATACAATGGCATTCCACCTCACACCTTCTGCTAGTGTTACCTCTGCCTATGCTCCCCAGCATGCCACTGGCCCTCCTTGCACTGTTTGTGCTCTGTTTCGACACCTTAGGTCATCAGAACTGATAACTCCTAGGTCCCTTTCTTCCTTGCTGATCATCAGCACCTCCCTCCCACAAATCCTGTATCTCACCCCAGGGTTCCCTCTTCCCAGGTGCATTATTTTGCACTTCCTTGCATTGAACCTCAGTTGCCACTCCTCAGACCATTTTCAAGCCTCTCCATGCCCCTGCTCTTTTCTCCACCCTTCTAAAGTATTCACCCTGTTACAGATGTTGGTGTCATCTGCAAACAGGCAGGCATTTCCTTCTAGCCCTTTTGGAATGTCTATAATGAAGACATTGAACAGGACTGGTCCCAGGGGACTGATCCCTGAGGTACCCTGCTGGTCACTCCCTCTCCCTGGATTGGATCCCATTACCACCACCACCCTATGCTTTCTGTCTATCAGCCAGTTTGTAACCCAGTCTATCTGCTGGTGCCCCATGGCCAGACTACCCATCATGTTTAGGAGATTGCCACCATGCAGAATCAACCAGCTCAGCTCTTTCGGACTGTGGACAGATTGTGCAATCCAATCTGCCTGCTGTCTGAAGGAGCTTTGTCTCAAGATAGATGTGATGAGTTTGCTCGATTCTTTGTGGATAAGGTTGCCACCATCAGGTCCGGGATCTGCCTAGCCCCTCTATGGGACATTGCAGGTGGTCGGCAGGTGGTTACGGATGCCTGGTCTATCTGGTCTGACTTTGGCAGGCCAGATATCATTGACATTGTGAGGATTATCCAGACTTTGTAGCCAATCAGCTGTAGTTTGAACTCCGCCAACGTGCCCCTTGGTGGGTGGGTTGAGAAGATTGGCCCTATCCTTGCTGAGATAGTCTGGATGTCGTTGGGGGTCTTTCCAGATCCCCAAAGAAGGCAGTTGTACGACCACTCCTAAAACCTCCCTCGACCCAGACTGCCTTGATAACTACAGACTGTCTCTAACCTTCCTTTGTTGGGAAGGTATTGAGAAAGTGGCTACACAGCAATTGGATGATCATTTATCCAGCTGCAATGTCTATGATTCTCTCCAGTCTGGATTTAGGAAGAAGCATAGAACTGAGAAGGCCCTTGTTTGGGTGCTACATGATCTCCCAATGGTGAGAGATTGTAGGACCAGTTCCATCTTGGTCCCCTTGATCTCTTGGCTGCATTTGACACGGTTGATCATGGTGTGCTATTGGATCATCTGAGGTTCATCTGTGGACTATTGGGTTCTGTCCTAGATGGTTTGATATTTCCTCGAGGGTAGGATGCAGAGAATAGTCTTCGAACTTGTTCCTCTGACCCTCTGACCCTGTCCCTGTGGGGTACCGCAGGGTTCCATTTGGCTCCCATATTGTTCGCTGTCTATGTGCTACCATTGGGGGACATTATGATGGTACAGTTTGACTTAACTGCACATGTCATTTGTACCTGAACAGGAGATATCCTCTTGGTGTTTAACAACTGCTTGTCTGAGATCCAGTAGTGGATGAGTGCTAGTTGGCTGAGGCTCAGTCCGATAAGACTGAGGTTTTGGTGGTGGACCCAGTTCATCGGAGGCTGGGTTGTCGGCTGGATGGCCCTCTGGTCTTTGGCTCGAGTGTCCAGCTTACCACCTCTGACAGGGTGCGTAACCTTGGCATTATTTTGGACGATGGCTTGACCTTTAAATCACAGGTATCAGCCGTTGTCAAATCCTCTGTTTATCACCTGGGCAATATCGCCTGGTGAAGCAATCTGATACCCCAGAGATCTTACAACATTGGTCCATACCTTCATAACCACTGCATGGCTATTGCAATGCCCTTTACCTAGGGTTATCAGGGACTGACATCCACCGCTGGTAATGCAGCAGAATGCAGCTGCCAGGCTATTGACTGGGACATCTAGGACCAGTCATATTATGCCTCTGTTGTGGACTGCACTGGTTCCAGGTGCAGTGGTGTGTCATCTTCAAGGTCAGCTTGCTGACCCATAAAGTCCCATGACCAGGGACCCAGCTACCTGCAAGACCTCCTTGTCCCTACCACTCTTCCCAGCCACTCTGAGCCACCAATGAGGGATTGCTGGAGATTCCCATGGTGTGTTTGAAGACATCTGGGGCCCGCTCTTTTGCTTTTATGGCCCCCACCCTGTGGAATTCTCTGCCCGTTGGGTAAGGGATTGCCAGACTGTTCAAAGTTCTAAAACAGAACTAAAACCTACAGTATCTGTTTCACCTCACTTTTTCGGATCCTGGTGATTTTAATGTTGCTCCCTGTATTTAATTATTTTATTCATGGTTTGTGATTGGACTGTCTTTTAGATTTGTGATTTTATATATCGATTCCATTTTAATGTTTTTATTTTTTTATTTCTATTTTATTTATTTTATTCATTATAGAGCACAAGGAAAGGTGCCTCTTATAAATAAAACTTGATTTAATTTGATAATCAACCTTCTATGTTGGATGGTGTCGAAAGGCTTTGCTGAAATCAAGGTAGGTGGCGTCCACGCCCCTCCCTGATTTACTTCCTTAATGAGGCATTAGGGTTTCCAGCCTTAACACCACTCCCACCCTGCAGAGACTGACAGGTGTTGAGGTGGCTTTGGGTCATCGCCATAATGCTCACAGCATTCCACCCCCACCCTGCAGACACTGACAGGCATCGCCAGGTGTGCCTTGGGGTCTTTGGCCATTAATGCTCACCCCATTCCATAAGGAAATAAGCTAAGATGGATGCAGTGTAGGAGAATGGGTTGAACGTTAGGGTCGAAGACCCAAGACACACCCTGACACCTGTCACTGTCTGCAGGGTGGGGTGGTATGGCATGAGCATTAAGGCCAAAGACCCCAAGGTGCACCCCAATGCCAGTCAGTCTTGTAGGGTAAGGGTGAGGTTATGGTTGAAACCCTCAAATGCCCCAGGCATTTGTTGGGTATTTTCACCCAAATTTTCAACATTGACTTTTGGGACCGCACTCTCATAAACAGTGGCACTATCATTACTCAGTCCCAAGGTGATTTCACGCAGTGACTGTGCCATTCCACTCACAGGTGCAAAAACACATTTCAGGCAGGATGTGAAAATGACAGCTTTACTGTTCATGAGGAGGTATGGAAAATGACTATGTTCATAATTTGGAGTGAAACTATTGAAATTATCAAAATTATGTGCATGTGTAAAAATTTCAATGAACCTGAGTAACATGGCCATTTTTGAATTTTTCTATCACATTTTCAACATGAGAGTTTGTGTACCCCACCTCATGAACACTGGCACGGTTGTTTCCTTATTCAGTCCTGAAAGGTGATTTTGCATGAGTGACTACGCATTTATTTATTTTATTTATTTGACATATCGGTTTACAACATTTGAGCCAGAGGCTCATTTACAAAGGTACCTCATCACATGTAAGACAGATGGTAATACAGAACACGGTATAACAACAATTACATTAAGCATGTGTTACAGACATTTGTCACAGACATTATTTACAGTATTTGGATGTATATTTTCAGACACTATTTATAATATATGGATGATGTTATTTACAACATAACATCAGAAGACGTTATAAGCTTGAGAAAGCATCTAAACATAGTAGTTAGTCCTATTCATGGGTTTGGTGTTGTTGAACGGAGGTTGCAATCCATAATGGACTTTGTCAGAGAATTTGGATCACAGTGGGTGAGAGAGTGAAATATTAGTAGCAGTTACAGGAGTGGATATTGAAGAGGTAGTTGCGAGAGAGGTTTTGAAGTGGGCGATTTTGGGTGTAGAGATGGTGCTTGGGAGTGCATTAAACCATATGGGGCCCTGTAGGAAAGATCTCTGGGCAAGGGAGGCTTTTACCCTGGGCACAACCACAGGTGCTTTCTCTGGAGTTGCGGGTGAAGATAGCGGGGTTGCAGGATGAAGAGAGGCGTGATCCCTGGGGGAAGAGTCCAAGCAGTATTTTCTTGGACAGTAAGCAGGTCTGGTAGAGGGCCTTTCATCAAGGTTGAGAAGATTGGCAGAGGTATAGAGGGAGCAGGTGTGAGTGGCGCTAGGTGCGCCAGTTAGGAGCCTGCAGGCCTTGTTTAGGAGGCCTGGATTTCTGGAGTGCTGAGTTATCTGCTGCGCCCGTATACAGGGAGCCCATAGTCCACTAGGGACAGTATTGATGAGGTGAAGGCAAGCCCTAAGGGTGTGGGGAGGCAGTCCCTGTGTCGGTAAAGGAGTCCAATCCAGGTGTTTGTTGCGGCAGCAAGGGTGTTTATGTGGTCATGGAAGGTAAGGGCCAAGTCGAGGGTAAGTCCAAGATATTTGTAGTTGGATACCTGTTCAAGGGGTGCTGGGTGCTGGGGAGGATGTGGAGAGGTGCATTTTGCTTTGTTTTGCGGTGAGAGAAAATCATTGACTTTGTCTTTTTAAGTTTATGACCAGTCTACGGTCCTTAAACCATGTTTGCCTGGGAGAAGGCATGTTGGAGAGAGTCCTGAGGGGTATGGGTTTATGATGTGAAGTAAAGAGCACTGCATCATCTGCATATAGTAAGATTTTCGTGGAGCAGGCCTTTGCAAGGAGTTTAGGTAGAGTGAGAAAAGGGCCCCCAGGATAGAGCCCTGGGGCACCCGAGCAGACGGGTAGTGTGTCGGATAGGGTTCCTATAATTTTGACGCATTGGGACTGGGCGGAAAGGTATCTGGAGCACTAGGCCAGGGAGCCTGTGGAGAAACCAAGTTGATGGAGTGAGTCGAGAAGGAGGGTGGCAGACTGTGTCAAGGCCTTGATAGGTCTATGAACACAGCTCCTGTAATGTTACTGGCATCTAGGGAGGCGTGCAGGAAGCTGGTGAATTCTAGGAGGGCTGTGGTGGTGCTATGGCCCGACCGGAAGCCATGTTGCTCTGGGCATAGGATGTTATACTTGGCTAGGTATTCAGTAAGTTGGTGGCAACCACTTTTTCTAACGTTTTTAGAGGGGGAAGAATGGAGATGGGTCGATAGTTATTTAGGAGGCTTTGTCACCACTTTTATGGATGGGGGTAATGACAGCGGTTTTACAGGCACTAGGGAATTGCCCTTAACATAGGGATTTGTTGAGTAGGTCCGTTAGGGGGACTAGGAACCTCGTCGAGGACTAGTCAAAGGAGCCTGGCATCAAGGGGTCATTTATAGGGTTATTGCTGTTTAGCGCTTTTATAGGTAAGGATGAGCTTCGTGGGTGGATATTTTATGCATGGAGGAAACGAGGATGCTGCAGGGTTGGGGGTGGGGATTGGGCACAGGGTCAAAGAAACAACTAGGGAGAACAGTGCTGAGATCCGAGAAGGTGGTGCTTAGACAGTTTGCTATGGTGAGTGTGTCTGTGGAGGCAGTGCCATTTATGGTGAGCTGAGAGGGAGGTGGGGAGATTTCCATTGAGTTATTTGATGTTATTGCAGAAGGTCCTCGCAGACCCCACGTGGTTGTGAGAGTGGATTGATAGTGGTCTGCTTTGGCCTTACAGATGGCTTGAGTGCATCTATTGCAGCGGCATTGTAGGATTGTCTGTCTGCCAACCTGCCCGATTCTGTGGCTTTGTGCCAGAGATTATCCCTGTCTCTCAACATTTGGAGTAGGGAGGGGTTATCCAAGGAGCATGTTGCCTTTGGTGTGGAGTTTGGTGAGTGGAGATAGAGGTCACAGACCTTGGTGAAGGCCTGTGTAAACAGGTTGAGTGCAATGTCGACGCTGGGGCTAAATTAATGGGGACCAATCTATCTGGGTGAGCAGCTGTTTAAGTTTTATTAACCCTCCTGGGTGGAGACACCTTCAGGTTGTTTGGGCTATGGGTTTGGGTGTGGAAGAGGTCCATTGGAATAGGATGGGTGAGTGGTCACTTAGGAGTCGGAAGTACTTGTATATCCTGGATTTTGTGGGAAGTGTTAGAGATAATGATATCCAGGAGGGTGTGGGTACCAGTAGATGGGTGAAGTCTAGTGTGTTGGGTAACTAATTGGACCATGTCAAGGGCAGAACGAGTCCTTTGTTGGTAGCGGCTGAGGGCCAAGCCAGTTGATATTGAGATCCCCTACTAGTGTCTGCTCTGCATTGTGTGGTAGGGTGAGAGGTATTCAGTGAGGGATGTGATGGCAATCTTTTGGTTCTTAGGGGGTATGTAGGTGACGGTGAGGTATAGTGGGCCCCTGGAGGTCAGGGGTGATTTTTAGGTGAGGGCTTGTGCTCTGTTTGTGAGTTTGGGGTGGGATATGCACTCAATAATGTTGTTATTGATGTAAATGCACACCCCACTCTTTCCTACCCTGTCTTCCCGATATAGGTGTATCCGGGAGTGCGATAAAGGCATCAGGAGTAGATTTGGAGAGCCAGGTCTCCACTAGGGCAATGATGTTAGGTTGGTGAAGGTTGCCCAACATTGAAGTGCTGCAGATTTTTTGGCAGGCTGCGTATATTCAGAGAGGCAATGCAGAGTCCAGAGGGTCTGGTAGGAGGAGGAGTGGTGGGGCAGGACCTGGATTAGGGTGGATATTACCAGAGAGGAGTAGTAGGATGAGTAAGGCTCTAACCATAGGGCAGCAGGTTGTTAAAATTTTGGGAGTACATTTGGAGAGGATGTAGTGGAGCAGGGGATGGACAGGGTTTGGAGGGATTGGTGGATGCAGAAGGGGTGGAGCCAGGGGGCCTGGGTGGGTGCTGGGGTTGGGGCTGCCATGGGAGATGGATGCAGGGGTCCAGTGTGTGATGACAAGGTGGGGATGGCCAGATCTGGAGAGATGCAACGGTGCAGTCCACAAGGGCATAGGGTGAGGTTTGGCTGGTGGGAGGTGAACCCCAGGGTGGTAATGAGGATGAGGCACATAAGGTGGAAGTGAGCAGACATGGTGCCTAGATAGCTTTGGGGAAGAACAAAGAGGATGTGGGGGGAGCCAGAGAAACTGTAGGATCTTTGAGATATGTCACTATACAGTAGCATGAAAAGATAGCCAGATATGATGGCTGAGTGGCTGAGTCTGGTAGCAAGGATGCTGGGTTTGAAGCCTGCAGTGGCACCAGGAATATTATTTTAGCAGACTATGGGGTTAGAGGCTTTGAGAGCCTTAAAACCTATAGCTAATAATAGTCTGAATGTGATAGCTTAGTGATAGAGCCGCTGATTGTGGTAGCAAGAGTGCAGGGTTTGATGCTTGCAGTGGCACCAAGAATAACATTTTGGCAGACTATGGGGGTTAGAAGCTTTGAGAGTCTTAGAGTAGCTAACAATAGTCTGATACGATGGTTGAGTGGTAAAGCCCTGATTCCGCTGTAAGAGTGCAGCGCTTGAGACCTGCAGTGGTACCAAAGAGAAAAAAAATATTTTTAGCAGACTATGAGAGCCTTAGAAAGTAAGGATAAAATTGCAAGATATGGAGGTTAAGTGGTAGAGTTGCAGACTAACAGCAAGGGTACTGGGTTTGAGACCTGCAGTGGTACAGAGAATAAGTATTTTTCTTTTGGTAGGAGAAGGAAGGGTTAAAAGCTAATGTGGCCTGGTTTGTTGGCTTAGTGGATGGGCTACAGACTTTGGAGTCAGGGGTACAGGGTTTGAGACTTGCAAGGGACTAATGGTGGCCCAATGGGAAAGGAGCTGGAAAGGAGGGAGTAGAGATTAGAGAAGAAGAGAAGGGCAGCAGAAAGGATTAGGAGAGAACTGTAGTGACTTCTAGTGGACAGGGGTTGATATTAGTTGTTAAGAAGGAGTGGAGAGGGGAGTGGTGCCAGAGAAGATAGTGCAGCAACACCTAGTGGTCGGAGGTATAAACTGTAAATGGTAAAGTGGACACTTAGAAAAACTGGGGTAGGTCATGTGATGTGTCATGTGACCTGTCAGCAACAATTAATGGAGCGACACCCGGTGGGTGGTGGCTGGGCAGACGGGGTAACAGCTCTCACAAGCAGGCTGGAGGGAAGGAAGCTTACTCTTAAGGCCTCTCTGCAATCCCCTGTTCCAAGCTCCTTAGCTGGGCAGTGTTCTGTGTCGGAGGTGCAAAACATGTTTGGGCAGAATGTAAAAAGTGACAGCTGTACTGTTTATGGTGGTGGATAAAATGTGTATGTTGAAAATTTGGAGTGAAAATATAAAAATTGGCAAAGTTAGCGCCATCAGAGATACCACACAACACACGCATGTACTGGCGGCTATCTTGAATTTTCTTACACCAAATTTTCAACATGAGCTTTTTGGGATCCCACCTTATGAACTGTGGCACTGTGATTTCATTATTCCATCCGGAAGGTTGATGTCACAGCAATCACAATGACTTGCACTCATAGGTGCAAACACGCTTTGGGCAGGATGTGGAAAATGACAGCTATACTGTCCAAGGAGTGTGGAAAATGACAATATTGAAAATATGGAGTGAAAATATAAAAAATTGGAGAACTTCTGAGTGTGCGTAGAAACTGCACAATGCATGCTCGTAACGCAGTCATTTTGGGATTTAGGACCAAATTTTCAACATGGGCTTTTGGGACCTCTTCTCATAAATACAGTTATGTCATTTCGATTAATCAGTCCCAAAAGGTGACCCAGCGCAGCAGCAACAAACTTACCTTTTGGGACTGAGTAATGAAATGACAGTGCCAGTGTTCTGAGGTGGGGTCCCATGAACCCTCATCTTGAAAATTTGGGGTCAAAATTCCAAAATGGTTGACATATCAACAAAAGTTGAACACCCGTTAACAGCCATTATAAGCCAATTACCTTGATTCTTCAGTTTGCGGTTTGGCTTTGAAGAGTGCAGACATGTCCCAGTTCAGAGAAGATCGAGTCGCCAACCTCCAAAGGTAAGTATAGTAAGGGGGAATGCGAGGTGGGTGCAGAGGAGGGTTGGGATGGGGTGACGATGAGGGACCATTTTCTTTTTTACAGAAGGTGCATTTGCAAATGATTTTTGGGGATACTAGGAGTGGGCTCCCCAGTGTCCCAGACTATTGGGGGTATGAGATGTAGACACTGGGAGTGGGCCCCAGTGTCTCAGATGGCAAGGGGCAGGAGGAAATAACTGGGACACTGAGAGTGGGTTACCCAGTGTCCTTCAATGGCAGCACAGCACACGGGTTGTATTGCCGACATGGGGTTTGGGTACCCGATGTCAGCTTTAAGAAAAACCACACTGCAGCTAATGTTGAAGCAGTTGGGGGCAGAGGAGCGAGGGCCAGGAGAGAAAACCGCACTCATGGCTAATGTTGAATGGGGGCAGGGGAGCGAGGGCCAGGAGAGAAAGCCGCACTGAGCTTAACGTTGAAGAGGGGGGCAAGGGAGCCAGGTCTGGGAGAGAAAGTTACACCACGGCTAATGTTGAAGCCTTTGGGGTGGGCAGAGGAACGAGGATGGGGCAAGAGAGAGTACAGCGTCGTAACTCCAGCCACATGCATTAGTGTGAACTTTAATGTGCATGGCCGGAGTTACGCTCTACAGAAAGAAATGAGCGCCCCATTGGAGCCGTTAATTTCTTTAACTAGAGAATGTGCCATGTCAACAAAGCTGAACTTGTGTCATAACCAGAGTGCCTGGTCACTGGTGTACATTGCAGAGCCGATAGTTTCAGCTGTAACTGGCTCAGAAAGGACACACCTCTCATATGTCTTATTGTCCCAAGATGTTCCTTGTGTAACTCCAGCATTGTCTCCAGCACATTAACCTGCTGGAGACAATCCAAAAGAGGGCAGCGAAGATAATCATGGGCCAGCATGGTGGAACATATGAGGAGAGGTTAGAGGCCCTAAACATGTACTCTGTGGAGGAGAGAGAGGAGAGGAGAGGAGAGGAGAGGAGAGAGGAGAGGAGAGGAGAAGAGGAGAGGAGGACATGATTGAGACCTCAGGTATTTGAAAGGAATAAATAGCGTGGATAAGGAGGGTCTCTTTAAGCTAAGTGGAAACCAAAACATAGGGACAGTCTCAAACTGGAGGGGGAGGTTCAGGAGGAAGGTTAGGAGGCACTTTTCACAGAAGGAGTGGTGCTTCTGGAAGCCAGACTGGAACGGGAAGGAAAATCGTGGGGAAAGAAAATTGAAGAGTCTAGTGTAGACAAGATTCTCTTGGCGATAAGCAAGGAAGGGAGGAATGAGATTGACTGGATGTTGCCTGGACAGGAAGGGTCACCCTTTTGTGGAGTGGAAGAACTTTGTCCAACTTCCAGGACTGAGGGACAGCTTTGAGCGAGAAGGAGAGGTTGAGTAAGTGAGTCAGAGGATATTCTGTGGCAGGTGCAGAGATTTGAGAAGTTTAGGATCCAATCCATCAGGCTGGATTTGCGCAGGTTGAGGGAGTAAAGGCAAATAAAAGTGGCAATCAATCTGAAATGCACCACATTCTCTGGTGTTGCGCAGGGTGTGTGTTGAGAGTTTGCTAACTCAGTTGAGAACAAAAACAACAGAACAACCACACTCCACAGCTGCAATGTGGTGGATCAACGTCAATGCACAAATGCACTGCTGACACACAACTATGTGCTCAACCAGATTTATTAGCCAAAATTCCACAAATGAAATCCACACATCCAAAGATATACCCAGGTGCCCTGCATTTCACTCTGTCAGAGCTGCTTCAGAGGGCCTGAGGAAGCTCTAATGAGCGAAGTTCAGGTGCACCTGGGTAATGGCTTTACAGCTCCTGTATGCCTTGGATGTTTGGATTTCATTTGTAGCATTTTGGCTAATAAAGCTGGTTGGGCAAGTGAAGCAGTGCTGCACTTATAGAGTCTTGATGCCTTCACAAAGGCAAAAGCATACCATATAAAGAGGTAAACTTCAAAATTTTTCAGGTCGCTGATGATGCTCTAATGAGCAAAGTGCCAGGGCTAGCGGTTCACTGAATGGACTGAGGTTGCATTTGTATTAACCTGCTGCCACAATAAGTTTGCTAAATAGCTTCTGGAATTTGTCTCTTTATATGTATGATTGGTGAAGGCATCGAGACACCTGTACTCCAGTACTACTATTACTTTCCTTGTACGCCTTAAGGTTTGGTTAACCCAGTACTTGCACCCAGTTTGGCACTGCATAGCACACATACCCTCCTGTCTGCCTTGAGGAGTAAAGGACAGTAAGGGTTTCCTGGTTAGTAATGGGGAAAGAGGAAACCAGTGGAAGGGAGATGAGAGGAATGTGAGGAGGAGCGGGAGGCTTGAGGGTGAGTGAGGAGAGCATAAATCATAAAGAGCTCATTGAAATGAGCAGCAACAGAGGCGGGGTTGAACACTGGTGGACCAACCATTTACAGGAAGGACAGAAGGGGTGAGGTGTGTATCGGTAAAAAGGGAGTGAATTACATCCCAGAACATTGAAGGGGTGTAGATGCTGCGATTTTGTACAGCAATCAAGACCACAACCTTTCAGAGCTGGAGGTTAGAATGTATAGAAATAACCACATGACAAAAGTACCATAAAGTAAACCCAAGAGAACTCATTAAGCAAATGAAACAGTCACATGACAAAATGACCATATCACTCTACCCCACCCCCACAACAAAATTGCTTACAAATCATACACTGCAAACCAAAACATCTTGAAATACCATTACAAAATCAGACAGTCACTTAGTCAACAAGCCTGAGCCTGCTCACTTAAAAAACTCCCCACTAAAAACTAATATATATATATATATATATATATATAAGAGAGAGAGAGAGAGAGAGAGAGAGAGATTATTTATTTATTGGTAGACGGGTAAGGTTGACATTGGGCACTCACTTGACAGGAACATCCCAGATCAGAACAACACAGCAGTAGTGCACGCATATGTCAGTAAACCCAAACCACAGTACAAGATTAAACCAGAGGTACAATATCCTGGAGATGCTTTCAGAGAAGTTACGTGCATATATGGAAGTTGAATGCTTTAATGCATCATTCTTAAGTTTAATATAATTAAATACATTTTGAATGAAAATCGGTAGCTTTTTCATAGCCAACAACTCTGATTAATGAAAGATATTTCGCCAGTTTTGAATTAGTCCTGGACTGTGTGCCATAACTGTACTGGTGGTGGTTGAGGGGAGGATGTAGTAGTCATCCTGTTCCTTTAAAATAGCCAGCATAACAGTTTAAATCAGTTTTGGTTTCACAGCATTAATAAGTACTCTTTCTCTGTGTTGTGCGGCAGCATTTGTCACCCTGAACTGTCCATAAATAATAAAACATATAATTACTAATTCCCAGCCTTATTCCCCATATAACAGGTCCACTTGTGTATGTCTTTAAAAATAACCTGAGCACTTCTGTGACTTTTGTGTCCACAACCCAGCACAGTGAGAAATTGAAGGTATTTTCTTGACAGTGGTTGGGAATCCAGCTATAGTGCACGAGTAACTGTAATGCCATTTACTAGTAGCTGCTCTTACAGCTTGGACATTTTACTAGTTACCATAGAATGGCTGGCAGTTGGAAAGAGCACAAAATTGGCAGCCATTCACTCCTGCTGGCTCGGGAGCTAGCTGTCTCCTGCACACAACTCTAAGAAATTGCCCTTTAAGTAACTAAAGAAATTACATACATATGGCAGAGAGGTAGAGTAAAATAATATTATTTGTAGTATGTGTTCCAGAGTTTTAAAAATAGTATTCTTCATATCAATTAAAGATGCATTCTTTGATCTGTGCGTATGTACAGTTACTTTGTCTCTTATGGTTGTAAGAGTACAATCTTGAGTTTTTGGCTGAGAGAGCTACAAAGTGAAACTGAGTATTTCCGGTACACAGTGGACTTAATTAAACTTTTATAATTGTAGGTGGCATGGGAACTGTACATGTGTAAGCCCCTACTCCCAAACTGGGGCTTACCTGTGTCTGGGCCCAGGCCCTAGTATTGTTTTCTCACATAGTAATCTACATATTTCTTCACCTTCTGGCCCCAGTGTGCAGGACTGTGTGTGGGGGCTGGATGGCAGCAGCATTCATTATCAGAAAGTCTTCAGGCATTCTGCAGAAGCCGCACTACTACTGCTGCACCTTCATGGCTGGAGCCACCAGATGACCCAGGGGTCAGGATACAGAATTCTGTGGAGCGTGAGTGTTGATGATGCATAATTTCAGAATGCAGTGTGACACACAATTTGGGAATTTGGCAGTGACTATTTTGGAATATGGGCATTGAAACACAACTTGGAGGGATGTGCAATTATGGAATTTGGGCGGGATGCACCATTTCAGAATGTGGCAGGGATGCACAATTTTAGAATGTAGTGGGATGTGATGCACAGTTTTGAAATATGATGGGTCGAATCATTTTGAATGTGCAGGGACAAACAATTTCAGGATAAATTGTGTGTCCTGTCACATCTCGACAGCATGCATCCCACTATATTCTGAAATTGCCAGTCCCCACCAAATTCCTCGATGCGAGTCCCAGTTGCATTCCGAGCCTGATTGTCCCACCACATTCTGAGATGGCACATCCCTGTCACATTCTGAGGTTCGTGCGTCCCCCACCCCCAACATTTTAAAATTGTGCACCACCTTGACATTCTGTGCCTTGGTTCAGTGCTGCATTCAAAACCACTTCTGACATGTTCTAAAGTACAGTGCCAGGCTTTTGAACATCTCGAAAAGCAAGCATTGCAGCTAACCCTATGTCAACTTTTTTAAAAGGATTACTATAGCTACAGTTTCCTAAACTTTGGAGAAGCAGGTTCCTATAAGGTTGCTGACAGGGAGGACTAGAGTGTGAGTTCAGGAGATGACATCATCAGTGGTTCTTCATTGAAACTGGCTATTTTGAATAGGTAGTGCAATCAGAGTTACAAAATAGCTCATAACTTTAAAATGAAGTAACGTAGAAACCTAAGTTTTGGCATGAGATTTATTGGGGTATGCTTATTCTAATTCTGAAAATAGCACTTCTGGCAGGAGTCCCTCTTAACATTCAGTGTAACAAAATCAAAGAAACAGAGATAATTAAACACTCATTACAATGGAAAACAACAGTACTATACATATCCACTAAACACGTGATTCATCTGCACTTTGCAAAATAGTCTGTAGCATATTTCCCATGATCATTAGGAACCTTGCCTTAACTGTCAGAACTCTCTGATCCTGTGTTTTATAAAGCCATTGATTCTAGGTGGGGCCAGACCTATAGGGAAACAGCAGTTAGCTGGCTGGTCCAGACTAACTTAACGGAAACTCTTGTTGCACTGAGAAACTGCCTTTAGATGTCATTTTTTTTTAACAGTTAAAGGTAACAGAAGCAAACAGGAAGAAAACCATGTTTGTTCTGCCTTCAGATGTTGTATTTTCATGGTTAAGCAAACTTCTGTTCCTGGATTGACTATTTCTCCATTTTAAAACAGGGCACCAATCCTGGATGTTTTTCTCTATTAATTCTTATACACAAAGCGTTCTCAGTGACATTACAAAACCTCACTTGCTTTTAGCATGGGGGGTTATTCACTTCAGCTGAGCAAGTCCTGAGCCCTGGGTTCTCTCTCTCTCTTTTCTTGGGACACTGCCAATCCACTAGAGCCAGCGAATTATACTGTACATGCATGTTAGATTAGATAAGATAATATAGAGGATAACGATGGCAATGGCAACCTCGAGAGGGTTAATAATAACTCGTTGCCGATAGAGGACCATACATTGTTTTATAGTGTATGGTCCCAAGAAAGATTGAAGAGGGTCCTTACTTTTTAAATAAGTCACCGTCAGGGCCAGTTCAGTCATTCCATCACCGCTGAGTGCATCTGTCAGTTCCTGAGAGAAAAAATGTGCTTTGTGCACAGACTGTTTCCAGTTGTTAACCCATCACAGACGTACTCATCGATGGGTTAACAAGGATGAAACGTCACATCGATGGGGTTAACAACACTGGGAAATGAGGATTTTTGTAGGTTCACAACGTTCTACCATATATTATAATGATGTAACTTATACCAGAGGTACAGATCAGACAGAACACAGATGTTCACCATAGCATTTATCTTACTGAAACCACTATGCTATAAGTGCACAGATACTAAGCACAAGATACATTAACCTTTGTATTATACTGTAGCAAGCCTAGTCACTTAAGCTGACACAGTCATAACGAAATTCTATACTTACAACTGGGCTATCTAGTGGGATCAGGTGACATCATTATGCCAGGGTCAGAATAGCAAAGTCCTTCAAAATCCCTGCTTATAAAGAGTAGTTTTACAACACAGTTGGATAGTGCCCTTCAGCAGGATGTTTCTCATGAGAATATGTACTGTCTCAGCAATATTTTATCTACCTTATCTTATACATAACAGGACATACACAAACACAGATGGTCTTATAAAGTACTGATATCTTGCTCACAAAAGGCATTCTTTCTCAAGGTATATCGTTTTCATAGAAAACTCAAAACGAGCCAGCACTACCCACCACTTGAAATCAGTTGGGCCCTTCCTTGTTCTTCCAGCTTGTACTAACAGCACGTTATAAGGTTTGTGGATTTTGCACCTTTGTGTTTGAGCTATATTATTAAACTGCAAATGTTTGGACAATTTACTTTTGTCTCTGCCTTTTTCTCAGTGGTGGGTAGTGCTGGCTTGTTTTGAGTTTTCTATGTGTGTGTGGTTTTATTAGCACACCTCTGATGTGGGGCTGCTAAATACAGAGTATAGATATAGTTTCTCATAACCTAGCAGCTGTGCTGCACAGAACATCCTTTTCATAAACATAATATTTTGATTATCTACAAGGCCAGTATTAAACAATGCTGAAAAGTCTGTCAAGCTAAATAGTTATTTAAAGATGTGATACTCCACCAGCAGCCAATGTCACAATTTCATGTGTTTTCAGAGTTTTAATATTCTAGCTAAAGCTATTAACCCTTCTACATTCCAACAATACATGAGTTCCTACAGGACAGTATTTCTTCTACTATCACTAGAGGTGAAAAGATTCCTAAATAATAACAAAATAGGATCTTTAATAAACAATTAACTTGTTTTCACTTATATAACAGGGTGGGGTGGGAGAGAAAGATAGAAAGACAGAAGAGACAAGAGACTTCTCCTGGCTATTAGTCCAAGAAAGAATATGTGAAGACAGGGCAGACACTGGATAGCTAGAAAGATAAAGAAAAGCTGTTTTGAGTTTTGGTTATCTTTTCTTCACAATGCAGTCCCTAAACTAAAGCAACACTTCCTGTATTGAGCATCCATTGCCCTGGAGAAGGCCTTGTCTTGGCAATGCCATTTACAATGTGTAACTCTGGGCTTTTTTAATAGTCACAAAACAACAGCAGAGACCGCCACCTGCTTCAGGACCAGGAACAGTGCTTATAAGTGTCCCCAGGACCCCAGAAGGATTGGAGGTGTCAGGGAAGTGCAGGCTGCAACATTAAGTACAGTAGGTAGATCACTCATAACTTGAAAACACCTGATTCATTTGGATCTTTTGGTATGATCACTGCACAGTGGAGTTCTTGCTCAGCCCCCATGAGCCCTCCCCTGCAGAGATGGGCAAGCTACTGCCCTTTGAGGGGTGTGACCCGAAGGGTTTTCTGTCAGTTGTAGACCTATCTAGTGTGGGTAGTGCATGCATAGGGGTATGGGTGAAGCAGTCACCGCCTACAATCGGGTGTTGTCTGGGGCACTCAACTCCCTTGCACTGGTCCTGTATGACCCAGAGCCTCTCACTTGAGGTCCCCCTGGTTTGATGGGGAGCTCAAGGTGATGAGGATCAAGGATCAGAGTTAAAGCATTGCTGGCGGAAGACCGGGCTGGAGGCAGACAGACTGGCCCTGAGTGCACACTGTATTGGGTACCAGGGGCAATCAACCCTAAGAAGGCAGTGTTCCTATCCAGGAGATTGCCAACAGGAAGAACTGACCAGCTATGCTTTTTTGGACTGTAGACAGGTTGTTACATCCAACTTGTCTCACAGCCGAAACAGCTTCTTCAGATGCTTTATGCAATGAGTTTGCTCAGTTCTTCTCAGACAGAGTGTCCGCTATCAGGCAGGGAATTCTGCCAGTGAGCTATGGCTTGGCCGACAGTAGTCACCTTGGCTGTTCGAGGGGCACTCCACCTGGTTGGGGTGGGAGAGTTTAAACCAGTGGAGGTGGCTGAGGTCATGGAGGTTGTTTCTAGACTGAAGCACACATACTGCAAACTGGACCCACTGCCAACTCATTTCTTAATGGGATGTGTTGACTCTGTAGGCCCGGTGTTCGCCTTGATTGTCAGGTGCTCTTTGTCAGAGGGGTCTTCCCAGATGCCTTGAAGGAGTCACCGTTGAGACCCTCCTGAAGAAACCATCCTTAGACCCTGACGTCAAGGTGAATTACTGTCCCATCTCTAAACTTTCATTTTTGGGAAAGGTAGTATAGAAGATTGTGGCACAGCAGTTCAAAAGAACATCTCATGGCCTTTTGATATCTATGATCCCTCCAGTCTGAGTTTTGCGCTGGGCATAATATGGAAACCACACTAGTTTGGTTGCATAATGATCTCTCAGGGCGAGAGATCGAGGAGAGGACAATTCTCATTCTCCTTGATCTCTCCTCAGCTTTTGACATGGTGGACCATTATGTGTTGCTGGACCGTCTGAAGGAAATGTGTGGACTCACTGGCACTGTCATCTGATGGTTTGAGTCCTGTCTCACAGACAGGAGGCAATGGGTTGTGATGGGAATTCTCCTCCTCCCCATGCCTTCTGTCTTGTGGAGTACCTCAGGGTTTGGTCTTGTCTCAATGTTGTTTGCTGTGTATGTGCTACCCTGGGTGAGATCATTAGGAAGTACAGTCTGGATTCTGATTGCTATGCTGATGATACACAGCTGTATTTATCCTTTGGCCCTGGGACATCCAATGTGGTGGATGTATTGAATGACTGCCTGGCCGAGATCAATGACTGGATGGTCTCCAGCTGGTTGTGACTGAACCCGATAAGATGGAGGTACTGGTGGTGGAGTCGTATGGGGGCGTGATAGGATGGCCTCTGGTGCAGAGACAGGACTGTTTCTTGGGTCTGTGCCACTGAAGGCCTCCTCTAGGGTGCACAATCTTGGCGTTATCCTCGACAGTGGACTGACACTTGAATCACAGGTGTCATCCATTGTCCAGATTAGTTTTACCATCTAAGGAATATCATCAGGATCAAGCACCTAGTTCCACCTATGGACCTCCCCATCTTGGTACATGCCTTTGTGATGTCAAGGCTTGACTACTGTAATGTGCTTTACCTCAGGGTCTCTGGAGGTACCTCCACCAACTGCAGCTAGTGCAGAATGCAGCTGCCATGCTGTTGATGGGATAGCCAAAATACTGCCATATTACCCTGGTGCTGCATGAACTGCAGTGGCTGCTGGTTCAGTGGAGGGTTCTCTTCAAGGTAGGCTTGCTTCACCATTAAGGCCCAACATGGACTGAGCCCTTGCTACCTGTTGGACCTTTTAACACCTGCTACCCCATCCGCCTCCCTCCGGTCCTCCTCTAGGGGCCTCCTTGTGATTCCCAGGACAAGGTTAAAAACTGCCAGCAACAGAGATTTTAGTGTTCAGTCCGTCCTGTGGAATTCACTTTCTACATCAGTAAGGCAGGCCCCTTCAGTTGAGGTATTTAAAGTCCGCCTCAAGGCTTTTTTATTCAGCCAGGCATTCCCAGACACTGTTGTCTAGATATCATTGTCTGACACTATTCCCAAGACTTTAAGAAGTATAGCCCATCTATCTGCTGCTAGGTCAGGCCTCCCATTTTGGGTGGTCTGTTTTAAATATGTCTAATAGATTTGTTTAATAGATTGTTTTGTATTTTAATCATTGTATTTGAACTATTTTTTGATTTGTGATTGCACGGTTCCCAGAGCCTCTGGGATTGGGAGCCTGAAAAATATAATATGCCTTGCCTTGCCTGATTCAACAATGGGGTCAGGGCTGACCACAGGAAAAGATGCCCTACCCTTAGGATAGGCAGCAGGGCCGGACCCAGGACAGTACAATCTTCAGGGGTTAGTGATTGGTGGTAAGGAGACTGCACAGGTTAAACATTGTGATGCTAATGCAGTTTGGAGCCCTCTGATGTCACAGAGACTTGTGGGAAAGGGTCAGAGGGGTACAGAGAAGCTACCTGGGAAACTGAACCAATCATGTTTGCAACAGAGAACAAACTATGGTCAGAGCCACTACAGCTGCCAATGCATTAACTTGATAAGGGTGTTTCATGGGCTTAAATGTAAAGATGAATTGCTTAGTCAGTTGTGTGTGTAAATTTCATTTTAATAAAGTTAGATCATTTATCTGGTTGATCCAGTGTTTCCAATGTGTGTAAAATACGAGTGGCGAGTGCATATTATACTATGTGGGGAAGGGAGGGAGTTCCATGTCACGAATCCACTCCTGGGGGTCAGGCCCACTAAGCTCACAGTGCCCATCCTTAAGTGTAGTCCATGACGGGGAAAGGGATACTGTCCGCATCCTTTTTGAATGCTCACCAAGGTCATGACTGCACCTCTGCCACAAGAATCCAGGGCATCCCTCTAGCTCTGGATAAGGGCACAATGCCAGTCTCAAGTCTTGTGGCCAAATGAACCCTTTCCTTGGCTATTACACAAAGGAAGAAGACCAGGCTTCACACTCTCTTGGGGTAGCAGTGTAAGCCTGATCTGACCTTCTCCCTACAGGACATGCAACAGTCTGGTTCAAAATCCCTGCAGACTACGGTACGAGACTCTGGTATTCTCCTTATTCTTACAGATCCATTACAAACCCTTTCCAATTTGGTTGCTATTGGTGAGAACCCTTTGGCAATAAGTTTTCACATATTATTAATGCTGTTTTCACAATTCACACACAGATATATATAAACCTCATGCAGGCAGAATTTCTTTAGAAAAACAAAAGTTTTTACTAAAATACTTAAATAACTACAGCTACAACTAAAAGGACATACACTAATTTGGGTTACAGTATACATAAACAAATACATGGAAAATGCACAGTGAAATGTGCTAAAACTGGTAGCTAAAAAGTCTACCTTGAAATTTCAGTGAATTAATGACCAGAAAATTGGATGAAAGTTTTCAGTTTATTTAGTCCTTGTAGCCACACTGTGTTTCAGCAGTTTGGCTTCTGTATGTCAGGTGGAGTCCAGATGAGAAGTGTCTCAAAATGCCCTGATTTGGGACTATTTATACCTTTGGATTCCCTGAAATAGTGAGTGAAAATACCACAACTTTTAGGCCAGTAGATGGCACTCTTGCTCTTCCCCAAAATCTTATTTTCCTGATAACGTTTGATGGGTCAAATTCCATAGTTAACGAAGTTTTACAATCATAACTCCTGTAAGTGGACTTTCACACACATATGCTAGAAGGATGTGTTCTTTCCTATTACCTCACAAAATGAAGTAGACTATTAACAGTTTCCTGGGATCAAAGCATTCTGATTTTCTTGAAGTGAAAAGGGCTGTCTCCTGACATTTTATTACTTCTGTTTCCCTTGGGTAGTTAACTGAGAGGAAGACTTTTGATCAGTCATTCACAAGCTTTTTGACAAGAACTTGTCAGATCCCTGGCAAGCAAGGCTGGCCTGCAGGTTAAAAGAAGGACAAACCCTAAAAAAAAAAAAAGAAATCAGTCTTTTTCTCCAGATGCCTTGAATTAGCACTGGCATTTCTGGAGTAGGTACATATACTCAGAATTACATAAAAAATGATATATATATATATATTCACTGTGGAAGACAGCCCAAGTGGTTCCCCTTCTAAAATCAGGGGACCCTATGGACCTTAATAATTACAGGCCCATTTCTATTCTACCAGTGCTATCCAAGATGCTGGAGAAATTAGTGAGTACCCAGTTAAGGGAATATCTTGACGATGCTAACCTCCTGAATCCAGCTCAATCTGGATTCAGGGCCAAGCATAGCACTATCACTGCACTAGCCAAGGTCACAAATGACTGGCAAACCGAATTAGATAAAAAGAATAATGTCTGTGCAGTATTTCTGGACCTGAGCAAAGCATTCGACACCGTGGACCACGAGCTTCTACTATCATCCTTGCATCCATTGGTCTAGATCCACCCTCCCTTAAGTGGTTCAGGTGTTATCTTACCGGTAGGTCACAGCAGGTAAAAGCTGAAGGTGACTTATCCCCATTAAAACCACTGTTAAGAGGAGTCCACGCGTTCTATCCTGGGTCCTATCCTTTTGCCATCTATATAAATAATATTGATTCAACCCTCACCAAATCCACTGTACACCTCTTTGCTGATGACACTGTTTTGTATGTCAGCAACCCTTCTTCTGCAGCTGCCCGTGAAATCCTACAAACAGAATTCTCCTTGTTACAATATCAGCTACTTGAGAAAAAGCTTCTGTTAAATGCAAAGAAAACTAAAGCAATGATGTTCACAAATCAAAGCTCCACCAGCACCTCCTCTTCAATCATTCTCCCCAGCTATGCACTATACTTGGAGAAAATCTGGAGTATGTAGAAAAATTCAAATATTTAGGTGTGTGGATTGACAGCAGACTCGACTTCACTCATCATTTAGAAGAACTGCTAAAAAGCTTCACCAAAGGCTTGGCCTTTCCTATAGATTAAAACCTTCCTAAACAGAGATTCAAAGATGAGGTTAGTCCAGGCCATTTTCTCTCAGTTGTTGACTATACAGACTTCCTTTATAGTCACTGCCCCATCTCCTACCTACACAAGTTGGATACCTTATACCATAGAGCAATAAGATTCATAACAGATCTGCCATCTAATACCCATCATTGCTCACTTTATGCTGCAGTTGGATGGGTTTCCTACACCTCAGAAGGAACAGAAATGCAGCTCTATGGATTTACAGAGCGTTATCAAAAAACTTCCAAACTATATTCTGGACTGCTTCGCTCAGACCATTCCTAGCTCCTATGCCCTAAGAAGCAACAACATCATCCTGTTCAAATTGCCCAAATTCAACACCCGGCTAGGAGGGCAGCAATCAGCTATTCTCTAGCTATAGCATGGAACACCCTACAAAAATCCCTAAAACTGCCCAATATTATTCCAATTGCATCCTTTAAACAGCATTGTACAGTTTTCTTCACAGAGAAATGCAGTTGCTATCGCTAGAGCTAGCTTTGTCATCTCACAATCTCCCTCCCAAAAATTCTCCATATATGGCATAATCTTTGTTCTTCAGTTCTCCCTCCCAGGCAGACACCCCATCTTATGGCACCAGTAATACCCTCCACCATCCTAGTATTACATTATGCTGTGTGTTTGCCATGGCCCCTCCACTGGGATATGTATGCACTGTATATACTGTAAATATTAGCTCAACTTTCCTATAACCCACTTTATCATGTGAATTTTACTGTACATCGCTGTGTTTATAAATTTTTTTCCCTGTATGTATAACTGTTTTATATAAGTGTATGATGTATCTGTTGTGTATCAATTGTTGAACCTTGACCTTATCAGGTCCATCTTGTAAATGAGCCTTGCTCAATGATGCTCGCCTGAATAAATAAAGATTGATGATGATGATGATATATATATATATATATATATATATATATATATTAGAGGCAAAAACTCCGTTTAATGCATTAGTTAGGGTTGTTCCACAGCGACAGTGAGGAATTCGCTGTTAGGGTTGGAAAACCCTAACTCGAATTCACCCCCAGCACCGCACACATACAGACACACACACACACACATATGCAAGTATGGGGAGGACCAAGTCAACACAACCAATGACAGACATCCAGCAGCAGGTGACAGAAATAACAAACAATTGTCTAAATGTACTACGAGACATCCCCACCCACCTGACCAGGTACTGCATGCTCAGTGGAGATCAACAGCAAAACTGAGGCCATGTACACCAAATGTACACATCCCTGATTGCAGCTGCACACACGCACACACTTAGTAGTTGCAAGGCCTTACCTACGATGCCCCACACAGACCACACCACATGTGGTGGGCCACCTGAGCAATAGAGTTCAGCAAAACCAAGGAGTTGTACAGGTATAATATCTCTGATTATAACAAGGGTTTGAGAAATGCAGCTTCTAATTGACTGTAAACATTGTAACAGCCTTATGTTTAGTTTTTATTAACATACATGTAGAGCCTAACCATATGATGAACATGGTTTAATGTTGTTTAAAAACAGTTTATTATGATAGCAATAAGCCACTCCCAGGTATTATGTTAATGGTCAGTTTATCACTGTCTGGCGACATGTGGCACTTCGGCTATGCCTCATTCAACATTAAACCCCTACAGGGTGATTAACAGACCATTTAACATAACTGTTGGTCATGCCTTATTGCTTAATTGTCTTTATGAGTAGATACTCTCCCTCTGCTAGGCACTGCAGCAGCTTTGCAACACAGTGTCCCACCCAGTTACACCATACACTGTCTAGTTACTGGAGAATGGCTGTGAATATGAACTCATGAAGATGAACTGTGTAACTTGATCATTACAGTCATCGAAACCTTAGGTGATTATAACTGACAGAGTCAGTGATACAGAATAACCCCTGTTGTCCTAGTACACTTACCCCATTGTGAGTTAAATCAATACTAAAAGACATTCTGTTTATATCTACACCATACCTACTTGATTCCTGTTGTACCACAGTTAACATAGTTATCACTTTGATAGCATCAGTGACAGAAGTGTGAAACCCAAACACTAGGCATACAGCCTGAGTACGAAACAACTGTTAAAAAAATTACACTGTGTCCATAAGTGGCATAGATCACTCATTGCAACAATAGTAAATGTATTACTATTTGAATAAGTTAGTCATCACAGATGCAATGAGATTGTCTTTATCAGGTACAACATACTCAGTAAGTGCCTACAGGAAAAATATCCTATATACATCTCCGATACAGGTACGTCATTGTTGGCTCAGTAGTGCTATGATATTTAGAAGTTGCTTGGCCTGATCCATGCAATTACACTGTTTCTTACAAAGAATACTTACTGCATCTTTAGTATTGAAACACACTGAAGGTCTATGTATGTACATCAGCAGTACACCTTCATCAGTAAGAATGCATCTGATACTGGCAGTACGAATTTCATAGCTGAACAGGCAGTGCTTTTCATACGTTTACATCAGCCTCTCTATCTTGAGTAAACCGTTGCAGTAAATGTACTACTATGTAAATCACATAGTAAATGTAACACTACTTTTATCTTGAGCATGCTAGTGTCTTGTAGTTAATTTATGTACTTCTCTTAATTAATGTATACTCACTAGTGTTAAAACCTTTCTACAACTGTCATCGTGCACCTTCAGCATTTATATTGACTAACGGCACAGTACCAGTTGTGGTGTGGTGTGGGCATCGGTAGGTAAGGCCATGCAACTACTAAGTGTGGTACGTTGTGTGCAGTTGCAATCAGGGATGTTGCGTTTGGTGTACATGGCCTCAGTTTTGCTGTTGATCTCCACTGAGCATGCAGTACCTGGTCAGGTGGGTGGGGATGTCTCGTAGTACATTTAGACAATTGTTTGTTATTTCTGTCACCTGCTGCTGGATGTCTGTCATTGGTTGTGTTGACTTGGTCCTCCCCATACTTGCATGTGTGTCTGTGTGTGTGTGTGGTGTGGGGTGAATTGAGTTAGGTTTTCAACCCTAACAGTGAATTTCCTCACTTTTGTCGCTGTGGAACAACCCAACTAATGCATTAAATGGAGTTTTTGCCTCTAATTTCCCTTCTTGAGAATGATAATCTAGAAATAGTGAATGTAATGCGTCCGTGCGGAGGGGCCCCTGCTCCCGCCACATGATGTCTTGTGGCATAGTAACAGGAAGAGCAACGCAAACAGAAGCACTAACAGTGGCGCACATGGTAACGCAAGTGCAAATGACAACAGAAAGGGCAATGCACACTGTGGCATAGATGGAACAGTCTGCACGTGATGTGTTGTCACATAGTAACATGGTGCCTGCAAATGGAAATGTCAATGGGCATGGCGACACAAAGTGAAACAGAAAGAGAAACAGTACTGTAGACACAAATGGCAAAAAATAACAGAAATGCAAGCGCAAATGAAAATGTAAAGGATAAGCACATAGGGCCCTGTGCTCCTGGCACGTAATGCAGCAGGGGGCGTGGGGCCCAAAAGGGCCGCCTCCATCACATGATGTCTTGTGGCATAGTAACAGGAACAGCAATGCAAACAGAAGTGCTAACAGTGGCGCCAAGGTAACGCAAGTGCGAATGAGAACAGAAAGGGTAACGAACACAGTGGCGTGACGGGAACGGTGTGCCACATGATGTCTTGTCACATAGTAACATGGTGCCTGCAAACGGAAATGTCAATGGGCATGGTGGCGCAAAGTGAAACAGAAAGAGAAACAGTACGGTAGACACAAGCGCAAAAATAACAGAAAGCATAGCGCAAATGAAAGCATAAAGGATGCGACGCATTCGGGTGGCGTGACGTCAACGGTAAGTGAACGGGCATGGAATCGCATGGAAAGGGCAATGGTTACAGTAATGTAGCACAGGCTGGTTTTCCCGAAAGCTGAATAGAAAGACAGTGAGTGCAAAGAATGTATGCATAATAATGGGTATCGGAGCAGAAAATGAGGACTTGGAATACTAAATAGGTTATATCTCAGGAACCGTCGACGTGAAAAAAATGTAAAAGTCGTATGATTTATGACTGTCCTGGCTAGTTTTGTACTTAGCCCCTGTAAAGAGGCTAAAAATTTTTCAATGAAAAGTCCGTGTCTCACACGTTTCCGGTCACGGGCCCTGAAAAGGCGTGGCGACGCCATAATCGTTATCCTATGGGGAAAAAGAAGTTGAGCACCATAACTTTGCCTCCTGTAATATTTTTCACCAAACCACTGAAAGGCACATCTGTGGGCTATTGGCTGTCTTCCTACAAATTTCAGGAAAAAGACGAAACCATTATTTTGCAGCAGGGTGCCAAAGATTCCTGTAATGCATCGGGCGCCATAATGTTATCCTATGGGAAAACCCGTCAACTTTGGAGTGCTGTAACTTTGTTGCCATGTAATATTTTTCAATACAACACTGAAATGCACATCTGTGAGATGTCGGCTGCATTCTCTCCAAATTTCAGCCCAAAACTCCCAACGTTCTTTTGCAGTGCAGTGCCAAAGAATTGCTGTCATTTTCCACAGACTGAAAATTACTATCAACATTATAAAGTTTTCACAAACATTTGCGGCACTTTTCAGGAGCATGAAAGTACTTTCTAAGTACTTTTTTCAGAAATCTTAAAACTTATTTCTGGGGTGTTTTACCCCAAAATAAAGACATAGCTAGCATCCTCAGGGTCCGACTAGGTGAATACAAAAAGAATTAGGTTGCTAGAGGTCCCAAATTTAAATGCCAAGCATTTTTCTAATCACCAACTGAAAACAAAATGGCCGATTATAAAGTAACAGGCCCATTTGCGAAAGTAAAATGCATTTTCGAAAGTGTTGAACTTTTGTTAACTTTTCCATTGACTTATAATGGGAAATTGTTTTTAAATAACTTTTGAACCGTTTAATATTTTTCACCAGATCTTCAAAAGGCACATCAGGGACCCGACGATGTTCCTGAACCAGTCGGCAAACCGTGCGACCTGTACAGCGTGACAGTAAATTCCAGAAAAGCGTAAATGTGCGCACAAATCATGCTAATAACTCTGCAGCCGTGTATCCAACTGGTACAAAACTTAGCATGCCAAGGCCTATGGTTCTTGATTGTGTATTCAAATTTCAGCCAAATCTGTCAAACGGTTGCAAGTTATTAAGGTGCAAAGTTTTGGGGTTTAACATAGAAATAGCTCCTCAACCTAACTATGGTAGCACTACCGTGCTACCATAATATACTCTACACATACATAAAAGTATATCTACAAATAATGACTGTCAGCCAGGCATCTCACCACACCCTTTCTTCCTAGACTGAATTTGTGGGAATCCATCCCTAGGCATGGTATGATTTTCACAAATTCTGTTCACTGCTCTAACTGGTGAGATAGCCCATCTGCATTGGCATTGGCCAATCCAGCCTGTGGGTACTGGTCATATCGTAGCCCTGTAAGGCAATACTCCACCTTAAGAGATGACCATTTGTGTTCCCCCATCTGTGTTAGCCGCATCAGTGGGTTATGATCGGTCTATACCTCAAAGTGCCTCCCATAGAGGTATGGCTTTAATTTCTTCAGGGTCCATACTAGTGCAAGGCATTCCTTTCAACTGTGGAATAGGCCTGCTCCTGGGAAGCAACTTTTTCTATGGTACATTATTAGGTGATCTTTCCCTTGGTTAGAAGTCTGACTGAGGACTGCTCCAACTCCCACATCTGACGCATCTGTCTGGACTACAAATGAGTTACTGTAGTCTGGACTGGCTAACACAGGGCACTACACAGTGCCCTTTAGCCGTGCAAAGGCTCATTCACAGGCTGACTCCATTTTACCTTTTTGGGCATTCTTTCTTTAGCAGGCCAGAGAGGGAGCTGCCAGGGTACTGTATTTTGGTACAAACTTTCGATAGTACCTGGCGGTCTCTAGGAAACTCTGAACCTGCTTCTGGGTTTCAGGCCTGGGCCATGCCTCTATGACCTCAATCTTGGCTTGATTGGGATGGAGCTCCCTCACTCCTACTACATGGCTTAGGTATGCTACCTCTGCCATGGCCACCTGACACTTTTAACCTTGACAGTGAGCTCTGCCCTCTGTATCCTGCCCAATACTTTCTTCAGATGGGACAGGTGTTCCTTCCAATTGGTACTGAAGATGGCAATAGCATCCAGATATGCCACTGCATACTCTTCAGTACTATGTAACACCTGGTTGGCCAACCTTTGGAAGGCAGCAGGGTGTTCTTCATTCAAAAGGCATTACTCTGAACACGAATAATCCTATTGGAGTGATGAAGGCTGACCTCTCTAACTCTGGCAGTTGACTCCACCTGTCAATACCCTTTTGTCAAGTCCATGGTGGTAAGGTACACTGCCCCTCTAGCTTGTCCAGTAGTTTGTCCATCTGTGGCATTGGGTGGGCATCAGACTTTGTGACTGCATTGAGTGTGTGATAGTCTACACAAAAGAGAGTAGAGTCATCTGGCTTTGGAGCGAGGACTACGGGTAAGGCTCAGGGCTGTGGGATTTTGGATTACCCTAAATCCAGCATCTCCTCTACCTCCTCCTAATGTCCTTTGGGATGGCCTCAGACACCTGGTAGGCTGTCCACCGTATGGTTGCTTGCATCCCTGTGTTTACATCATGTGTCACTAAGGGGTTAGTCCAGGCTTGGCCATAAACAAAGGGGCAAAGTCCGCTAAAACCTCCCTCACTTCCTGGGTCTGTTCCGGGGTCAGCTGGGGCAACAGTTTGATTGCCTCCACAGAGGACCTCACTTGCTTTTCTCCAGCAAGTCCAGTAGGAGGTCTTCTTCATCAATCCCTCCTCAGAACTACACACTGCAAAGACCATGTCAGCTCTATTTGCATATGGCTTCATCATGTTGACATGGTACATTCTATGGGTATGTCTCTGTGTCAGGCAGTTCTACCATATAGTTCACATCATTAACCTGTTAGACTACCGTGTATGGTCCTACCCACTTGGCCTGCAGCTTATTCTTCTGGACCGAGATTAGGACCATGACTTCCTGACCTACACTGTATGAGTGAGCCCTGACTCTGTGGTCGTACAGACCTTTTGCTTCTGCTGGGGCTGACAGGTTACTCTGGGCTGCTACCTAAGCTCCTTTCTCTTTTCCCTAAACTTTAGGACATACTCCACTATGGGAGTTCCTGGGGGCGTGCTTGCCTTTCCAGTCTTCCTGGATCAAGTCTTGGGGCCCACGCACCCTATGTCCATATCAGAGTTCGAAGGGGAAAACCTTGTTGACTCTTGGGGCATCTCCTGTATGCAAACAACAGGTGGGGAAGGTATTTCTCCAGTCCCTCCCATACTGTTCATTAAATGCTTGGAGCATCGATTTTAGGGTACCGTTAAACCTTTCCACAAGCCCATTGGCTTGCAGGTGATAAGATGTTGTGTGTCTCTGCATTACTCAACACTTCTCCCACAAACACTTCATCAGGTCTGACATGAAGGTACCCCGATCAGTGATAACCTCCTATGGGAACCCAACACAGGAAAATCCCAGCAAGGCATCTGCCACGTTGTCCATCCTAAGTGAGGAAAGGGTGACCGCCTCTGGGTATCAGTGGAATAATCAACCACCATCAGTATAAACCTCTTCTTGGAGGAGCTTGGGGTCCTCAAGGGTCCCACAATATCCATTCCTACCCTCTGGAATGGCTCCTCCACAATGGGCAAGGGAATTAGAGTGGCTTTGGTTTTACTACCTGCCTTCCCTATTTATTGGCACCGTGACAAGATCTGCAATATTCCTTCACCTGCTGGGTGAAGTTAGGCCAATAAGTTCTGAGCCAATTGCTGCATGGTGCGTGCAATCCTCGGATGTCCAGACATGGGTATATCATGAGAGATCTTGAGCAACCACTCACGGTACCCCTGGGGAATGACAAGCTGCCTGCCCATCACCCTCCCTCTGTCCTTATGTCCTGTGCATACAACAGCCCATTGTCCCAATATACTCTATGTCTCCGTCACCTCCCTGTGTCCTGTCAGATTCTGCACAAGCCCTCAGCCTCTCAAACTAGAATCAGTCCTCTGAGCAGCTGCAAATTCTTCACATTTTCCCAAGGCATGGGACATAGCTCCTTCAGTTCCTAAACTGGGGTCCATAGCTCTAGCATCAGGGCATTCAGGGTCACTACCATTCCTAACTTTCTGACCATTGGTTACCCTTCCTCCTCAGAGTAACCTTCTGTAGCTGTTTTGTGAACTGCTACATTGGGAAATCTACCCTCCTTTCACTACTCTTCATTTCAGGAGACACAGACTGGGGAACCAGTCTCTAATTATTTTCCACAGGGACTTGTATTGGGTCCAGGGAACTACAATTGGCCTTTGCCATCTGACTGTGGGTAACTGCACACACCACCCCTATGGAGATTCTACCTTTTGCACCCTCTCTCCTGTCTCACCCCAGTCCAGGAGAATGCTAGTAAGTGGCAGAGTTTTCTCCTTCCCAGTGAATCCCGTACTGTTATGAACTGATTAGGTATAAGCTGTTCAGTCTCAACCAAATCCCTTTACTAAGATAAGAGATGCCTCCATGTCCTTAACCCAT
Source organism: Neoceratodus forsteri (assembly GCA_016271365.2). Classification (NCBI taxonomy): domain Eukaryota; kingdom Metazoa; phylum Chordata; order Ceratodontiformes; family Ceratodontidae; genus Neoceratodus; species Neoceratodus forsteri. The sequence goes on from CM057459.1 coordinate 79,693,200, forward strand.
GGGTGTGCACCCCATGTACAGTAACTGGGTGTATGTGCTCCTTCATGTTTATAGGCATGTTTTCAGGGATACACAGTGCACCCAACTCTGTTTGAGCACCACCTTGCCCACTCTGTGCCTTTTAGGACACTGCCTAGCAAGATGCCCTGGCTGTTTGCAAAACCAAAATCATCATTTCTTTTATCTGATAAATCCTTTTTTTTTTTTTTGTAATCTGGGGCTTCTCTCTTTCTGTGGAGGCAGTGAGGGTTTTAGCTGCCCTGAAGGCGCGTGTTTCTACTTCTCACGCTGCCACCCACCCCACCCCACTCCCTTTCAGAACAGGCCTAATCCTGGCATAGCGATCCAAGAGCTCAGCAGCCTCCTGTGCTGTTTTGGCATCTGGTCCTCTAACCAGGTTTTTAGCTCTGCTGGGCAAACCCAAAAGAATTGCTGCAGAAGTACAAACTCCTCAATTATCTCTACAGAGTTTGCTTCCACTTCCTCTCACCAACGTTTGAAAAAATGATGTTACATTGTGGCGAGTTCCTCACAGGTCATGTCAGGCTCCGGAGCTTACAGAACTTAACCCTGTATGCTTCAGGCATTAATTCATACTTTTAAGCAATGCATCTTTAAGTTTCTCATAATTACTACAGTCTTGATTGTCCATTTGGCCTAGTGCCTCCTGCCTTTTCCAGAAAGCAGCAAGGATAGCTAAGCTCCAGGACTCCCTGGGTATTTTAGCCTGGATACAGACCTTTTCAAATGGATTTAAAATGGATCCATATCCTCCCCTCTTTAAATTCAGCTATTAATTTGAAATTTAATTTATACCCCAGTCCAGGAGTTCCAGGTTCACCCCTGCCACTTACCTTCTCTGGTGCTGGTCATTGAAGTCTTAGCTTTTCTAGCTCGAATACCCTCTGGTGTGTTTTTCCCCTCTCTCTCGCCTCTCTGAAGCTACCTTCTTTTCCTTGGCTTCTTCTGACATGGTTTCTTTTTCCTGCATCTCCAGCTCCATCTGGAACTTCCTGTACTCAAATTACAGCTCTAATCTCCTCAACTCTAGCTGCAGCCTGATCCCTTCTGGCTCCAGCATTGGTGACTTTCCCTGATGCTCTGGCTCTGAATTCCCTCTTGCCTCACTGTCCTCCTCCCTGGGACTGGACTCTGTGATGTCCCTTGGAACCCCCACACCCAAGGTCTGGTCCCTTCGGTCACTGACTGTGGCTTGAGGTCCTGGGCAGTCGCTTGTTCATCAGTTGCCACAAGAGCATCCACGAGGTGCTTTTGGTTCACTCATCACACTGAACTTCTCTTCCTGACACAATTGCTTCAGGTAGTCTGCAGTGTATTTGCTGTAGATGGAAGCCATCTTCTTCCCTAACTACTGCTACACTAGCTTGCACCTGAGGAAAAACAAAAACAAAAACAGGTAGGGAACTTTATACTGTAACCAAATTATATGTTTTTAAAAATCTCTGCCTTAATTGTGTGTAGGCTGTTTACAGTTTATCAATCTGATACACTGGGCTCAAATCCAACTGTTATACCTGTGCCACCAATATCTCTCGAATCGCAACACCATGCAACCATATTTCTCACATCCCAACACTGCACACCAGATCTGTCATGAACCCACTCCTAGGGGTCTGGCCCACTGAGCACACAGTGCCCACCCTTAAGTGTAATCCATGATGGGGGATAGGGTACCCTCATTGTCCTTTCTGAATGCTCGCGAGGTCACGACTGCACCTCTGCCACGAGAATCCATGGTGTCCTCTAGCTCTGAATAAGTGCACAGTACCATTCTCAAGTCTTGTGGTCAAATATGAATCCTCTCCTTCACTATTACACAAATGAGGAAGACCCAGGCATCACACTCTCTTCGTAGTAGCAGTGTAAGCCTGATCTGTCATTCTCCCTACAGGACAAGCAACAGCCTGGTTCAAAATCCCTGCAGACTCTGGAATGAGACTCTCATATCCCCCTATCCTTTGAGATCCCTTACAGACCCTTTTCAGTTTGGTTGCTATTGGTGAGACCCTTTGGCAATAAGATTTTCACATATTATTAATACTGTTTTCACAATTCACACACAAATATATATAAACCTCATGCAGGCAGAATTCTTTAGAAAAACAAAAGTTTTTACTAAAATACTTAAATAAATACAGTTATAACTAAAAGGACATACACTAATTTGGGTTACAGTATACATAAACAAATAAATGGAAAATGCACAGTGAAATGTGCTAAAACTGTTAGCTAAAAAGTCTACCTTGAAATTGCAGTGAATTGAAGACCAGAAAATTGGATGGAAGTTTTCAGTTTCTTTAGTTCTTGTAGCCACACTGGGTTTTAAATAGTTTGGCTTCTGTGTGTCAGGTGGAGTCCAGATGAGAAAGTGTCTCAAAATGCCCTGATTTGGGGCTATTTATACCATTGGATTCTCCTTGAAATAGTGAGTGAAAATCCCACAACTTTTAGGCCAGTAGATGGCAATCTTGCTCTTCCCAAAATCTTATTTTCCTGATAACCTTTGATGGGTCTGATTCACAATGTTAACCTAGGTTTTACAATCATAACTCCTGTAAAGTGGGGTTTAAACTTGTGAAGGGGTGGATGGGAGAAAAGGCTGTCAAGGGGTGCCGACAAAAGAGGACTCTGTCTCCACCCCTGGGGACCAGGAGGATTGCAGGAAAAGGCCAACTGGCAAAGTGCAGACCAGGGGAAACAGAATCTCCATGGGAACATGAGCAGGGGAAATGGAACTATAGGGAAAGGGTGGAAGGTAGTCCTGTTAAATGCCAGGAGCTTGGGCAATAAAATGCCTGAGCTCCAGGCTGATGCTAACTGAGGGAGCAGTGGATGTGGCAGCGGTCACTGAGACTTGGGCCACTGCAAGACATGACTGGGACCTGAACCTGGAGGGATACACTATGTTCAGGAAGGACAGGGGAGGAAGGGGAGGAGGGGTAGCAATGATAGTCAAAACTGCATTGGCATAGGGGAGTAGAGGAGGCGGAGGGAACCGTGGAGGCGATTTGGGTCACCTTGATAACAAGGGGGCAAGAGAGTAAAATAGAGTGGTGTATAGACCCCTGCCTGGCGGAGGAGCTGGAGGACAGTCTGGTGGCAGATGTTAGAGACACTGCAGACTGGGCAGAGGAACGGTGGTGGTGTTGGGGACTTAAACATGCCAGGAACAGACTGGGAGACTATGACATCCTCTGTGACCAGGGAACAGAGGTTGTTGGATGTCTTTCAAGACGCGTCCTAACTCAGCAGGTGAGGAACCGACCAGGGAGGCACGGGTACTGGATGTGGTCCGCAGACAGTGACCAGATTGGGGCCTGGAGGAAGGGACCCATTGGCGGGAGTGACCATGCCATGGTCTGGTTCTGCCTGGACCTAGGAGGGGTAGAAGGCTGCACAAGATGGAAGTAACTGACTTCAGGGGCGGATTTTAAGGAAATGGGAAGGATCCTTAAGGAGCATTTGGATGGGATTGAGTCAGACATGGACGCTGATAGTAGGTGGAAATCAACAGGAGAGGGTGCAGGATGCTACCAGCACCTGTGCAAGAGTAAGACGAAATGCGGTGAGGGCCTAAAACCCTGTTGGTGGACCAGGGAGGTCCAGGAGGTGGTGCGGGAAAGAAAGCAGCCTATAAGCAATTCAAGTGCTCAAGGAGTGAAATGGATCGAGGGGAGCACGAGCTGATGGCTAGAAGGGCCACTAGAGTGGTGAGGGCAGCTAAGGCAAGGAAGGAGCAGAACCTGGCCAGGGAAATTAGGAGAGGGAACAAGGGTTCTTTAGATACATTGGGGAAAAACAAAGGGTGAAGGGGCAGATTAGCAGGATTAAATCAGGGAGGGATGGGCACAAGACCCGGGGAGCAGGCTGAGGTACTAAATGAGTACTTCACCCCAGTTTTCACCAGGGAAAATGGGGTGCTGCATCATACATGGGAGGAGACAGAGCTACTGAGGAGGGGGGACCCTCACGATCGGCAGGTCTGGGGAGAGGGAGGCATTACTGGCAGGTGGGGGAGGGCTAGCAGGGAGAAGGGGTACCAGAAGAGGAAATCACAGTGAGAGAGTGAGGGAAGCCTCAGCTCCTTAAGATGGAGAAAGCACTGGGGCCAGATAAATTACATCCCAGAGTGCTGAAGGAACTTGCAGATGTCCTGGCAAAACCCCTGGCAGAGCTTTTCACCATCTCTCTGAGGACAGGGTGGGCACCCCAAGACTGGAAGGTGGCGATATAGTGCCTATCCACAAGGGAGGATCAAGGAGGTGGCAGGGAACAACAGGCCTGTCAGCCTGACCTCGTGGTGGGCAAGGTGATGGAGGGCATTGTCAAGGAGAGGCTAGGGGGGACCTGGATAAGTCAGGGTGCCTGGACGATAGACAGCATGGATTCATCCCAGGAAATTGTGTCAGACAAACCTGGTGGAGTTCTATGACTGGGTGACAAGTGCCTTGGACCTGGGTAGACCAGTGGATGTCCTCTTTCTGGACTTCAGCAAGGCATTTGACTCTGTTCCTCACATGGACCTGTTGGATAAGCTGGGAGAAATGGGGTGGGAACCAGATGATCAGATGGATAGGCAATTGGCTCCAGGAACGGACCCAGAGGGTCGTAGTTGGTGGGATAGTCTCATCCCCAAGGAGGGTCATTAGTGGGTCCCACAGGGATCAGTCCTTGGGCCCCCTTCTGTTCAATGCCTACATATCTGACATAAGGACAGGAATCAGGGTGAGATGAGTCTCTTGCAGATGACTCAAAACTGGGGGTGGTGGTGGATGGGGAGGAGGGAGGGTGGCCCTACAGGGGACCTGGAGGCTCTGGAAAGATGGTCTAGAAAGTGGAAGCTGAGGTTCAATGCAGGGAAATGCAAGGTACTCCACCTGGGAGCTATAAACCCAGGTCAAGTGTACACCCTGGGGAATGCTACAAGTCTCGATGGCTGAGAGGGACCTGGGGTGGTGGTGGATGTCAAGATGAACAACTCTGAGACTTGTAGGAGGGCAGCAGCCAAGGCCAACAGGATGCTGGGATGCATCGCTAGGGGATCACCCAGAAGGAGGGAAGTGATACTCCTCTGTATAACTGCTTGGTGAGGCTGCACCTGAGTACTGCATGCAGTTTTGGAGGCCACACTTAAAGCGGACATTAACCTCCTGGAGAGGGTCCAGAGGAGGGCAACCAAAATGATTTGGGGCTTGGGGACAGGGACCTATGAGGAGAGGCTCGAAGAGCTAAATATGTACACATTGGAAGAGAGAAGGACCGGGGGACATGATAGAGGTCTTAGGTACATGAAGAGGGTAAATGGGGAGGAACAGTTGGGGTGCTTCGAAGGAAGGAGGAAGGGGCCACTAGAGGGCATGGCTGGAAGCTGGAGGGGGAAGATTCAGGAGAAAGGAGGAGGTGCTACTTCACTGAGAGGGTGGTGGAGCCATGGAATGCACTGCCTAGGGGCTGGTGGAGGCAGAGACAGTGGAGGGGTTCAAGAGGGGTGGGACAGGTACAGGGAAGGGTTCTGGAAGCAAAATCCAATGCAGCAAGAATATCCGGAACTGGGAAGGGAGAAGCCAGAGAAGGCGAGGGGACAGCAAGGTCAGCACCCAGGTTGGGGACTGACCAAACGAAGCAGACACGAAAGACCGTTAGGCCTATTCTGCTGGCATTTTAGTATGTTAGTAAGTGGATTTTCACACACATATGCTTGAAGGATGTGTTCTTTCCTATAACTTCACAAAATGAAGTATACTGTTAAGTTTCCTGTAATCAAAGCATTCTGCTTTTTCTTGAAGTGAAAAGGGCTATCTCCAGAAATTGTATTATTCTATTTCCTTGGGTAGTTAACTTAGAGGAAGACTCTTTGATCAATTATCCATAAGCTTTTGACAAGAACTTGTCAGATTCCTGGCAAGCAAGGCTGGCCTGCAGGTTAAAAGAAGGTCAAACTCTTTAAAAAAAAAAGGAAATCCAGTCTTTCTCTAGGTGCCTTGAATTAACACTGGCATTTTTGGAGCATGTACATATACAAAGAATTACATAAAAAAAATATATATAGAGAAGTAATCTACAATAAAGACTGGCAGTCAAGCAGCTTTATCACACCCTGCACCAAGGCCTTCAAGGTATGGTAGAAGAAATGGTGCAGAGAGGAGAGGTATGGCTACATGGGGATTGAGGGCCAACCTGGAAGGATAAGACCTATACTGAGGTGATGGCCAGCTACATTAAGGAGGAAACCATAGTCATCAGTGCACAGTTCAAATGTTACTTTGATGGACATTTAAAGTAGCCGAGGGGGTGATGGAAGAAATGGAGGAGACAGAAAGTGAGCCACCACAGGCTGAGGTAGACTGTAGGGAGATCCCAAGCAGGGGTTAGCGAAGGGGAAGGAGCAGTCAAAGAAGAAAGGCGAGGAAGGAGGAACAATTGGAAAAAGGAGAAAGTGACATGAAGAAAGTTGAGAGATGTCAGAATGGTGCAAAGTCTGCATCAGAAGCCCTATGAGAGGAAACTGAAAGAGTTTAATATGTACACCCTGGAGGAGAGGAGGGAGAGTTGGGATATGATGGAGCTCATTAAAGACTTCACGGGGTTAATAAGGTACTGAAGAGAGGTATGTTTCAGAGGAAAAGGTGTTGTAGAACAAGGGGTCATGATATGAAGCTGGAAGGAGGTAGATTCAGGAGAGATGTGAGGAACTACCTCTTCACAGAAAGGATTGGTGGATTCCTAGAACAGCCTTCCATGGGAGGCAGTGAGGGTGAAACCAGTGGTGGGTTTCAAAATGCCTCAGATAGGCACAAAAGAATCCTTGTAGGAAGGAAGAGGATGGAAGAGAATGTGCTATAGCTCAAGTTGGATTTCCAGCAAAACTGATCATAATTAAAACTGGGCAGACCAGATGGGTCCAGTGATCATTAACTGTCATCAGTTTCTATGTTTCTGTGTATGACAGGTTATATGATTCAAATGGATAAAGTGCAAAATTATTAATATGCACAATGCTGATACTGTAAACTGTGTGTTGCAAATAGAATAAAGTATAGAGGCGATGTGGGTATTGAAGTTTACACCCAAGGTGCTAGATGCTACATAAACCCTGAGAGCAAGCTCGAGGGTTTATAAAGCATCTAACACCTTGGGTGTGTAAACTTTGAGTTGCACACAGCGCCTATATTTATTTATATACTGTTGGTCACTTTTTTTTGCCTCAACAATTATATAACATGTGTCCTGCTGACTGTGCCGCTTAATGTGACAGAATCGACGTAGTCTTACCTTTTGAAGCAGTTGTATTTTTCATTTTCAGTCAAAACAGTGGTTGGTAGAGTGGTAATAGCTAGGAAATAAAAGTTTAAACAAAATTTAAGTTTTAAAAGAATAAGTCTTTCCTGTTTGCTTGTGCGCTGTTGCTATGGCGGTTGCTAAGGAAGTTCTTCTAGTCTCTATGGTCACTGTATCAGGTGACCTGCAGAAGGAGGGGATGAGAAGAAGCAGAGGAGGTGGTGTAAGGGATTGCCTGGTAAATCAGGTAGGTGACTGTCGAGAAAAAAAATGCCCGCTTTATGGGAGAAATCTGTGAGGAGTTCTGTGCTACCAGTGTGCGAGAGGAGACAGCTTCAGTGGGCGCATGACAGTGGCTCATGGTTTTGCCATAGGAAGGTGGCACGTGATTGCCGCTATAAACACACCTTTATAATGGCAACTTACACACCTTTTCCTACGGAAAAAAGTGACCCATTAATTATAAATAATTGATGTTGTACTATGCTACACAGACATGATAATCAGATCAGTAATAAAATATGCATTGAGCAAGGGAGAAAAAATCAAGGGAACATGTGTGAAGGAATGTACTACTCATAGAGTCGTGACATGATGACAGTTACATACTGTATAAATTTACTGTATTATGATGGTACCCAGCTGTATACCAATTTTGAGTAAGGTACAATATGGATTTTATTTATTTTAATAATCCAGATATTGTCTACACAGTAATGGCACATGGTCAAGGATGCTCTTTACAGTTTGCAACCTTTTTTTTTTTTTGTTTATTCAGTTTTGGAAAATCACTTATAATGTGACTGCAATTCTGTTCAACCAATTAACTTTTGGTTTGCAGGACAGAAGAAGGTGGAAGAGACAGTGCTGTAGACCAAGTTGGGTCTGCAGCAAAAGTGATCATAATTAAATATGGGAAGACTAGATGGGCCCAGCAGTCAATATCTGCCATCAGTTTTTATGTGTGACAGGACATGTGATTCAAATGGCTACAGTATAAAATTATTAATATGCACAATGTCGATACAGTAAACTGTGTGGCACACATAATTCATGTTTTACTATGATACACAGACATGATAATCAAATGGGTAATAGAGGATAGAGGAGTTGAGACAGCTAGGTGTTGCAAGCTCAGTGATAGCTGGTCACATGCATTTTTCTGTGGATAGAGTACAGAGGATGTCTGAATACCTGCCAGCCATGTACATTCTGATGTCATGCCTCTACAGAATGTATAAAAAACTGATCAGCTTATTTTTAGTGTTTTAGTTTTAGTGTTGGTCATTTAGTCCTTACACCTGCCTTTCCCCAGGATGCATCTGTAAACAAACTGTTTTCAGCTCAGCATGCCTTTCATGGTGAAACTTTTGAAATAAATAAATATAGGATAAAGAATGGGGTGGTGTGTGTAATGAGAATGTTACACACACCTGAGGTGTCGGATGCACATAAACCCTGAGCAAAGCTCAAAGGGGTTTATCTGAGCATCAACACTGGTGTGTGTGTAAATCTGAGTTTACACACCACCCCATATTTTATTGTATATAATTGCTGGGTTTTGCTTTCTTGCCACAGCAGTTATATAAAATAAGTGACAGTCTGTTTCAAAGCTGTTTCTCTAATACTTGAAAGTTATGACTAGGAATTCTGAGACAAAAGAAGACATTGTACGTCCATGTATAGTTATCTCATAATTGTGTAAAATGGCCATTTAGTTATCCCCATGCATATATGTGTGTCTAGTTTTCTCTAAGCTCCTTATTCCCACAAACGTCTGTGATAAGGAGTAAGAACTAAAAGAAATTGCTATTGTCCAACTCCGAAAAGTGTAAAAGAATATTATGTGGGGAGCGATACAAAATATTCCCCTTACATGTCCAGCAAATGGTCCAGTGCTGCTTCATGCCAGCTGAGTAAATGCTAGGGTCTAAAATTAGCCACTGGCCAAATGCACCAGTGTTTTAGCCACTTGTGCACTGAATTAGCCACTCTACAAACATGTTCTGATGTTGCTTTCCTGTGTCTGTGACCCAAACATCCTGGGGTTCTCCACTGTTTGGTGCCGGAAATGGACTGACAGATATCATGTTTTCAAGGGACAGTGAGTGCACTTGCGCTCTCTAGCAGGCTTTGCTCATGATTTTGTGAAGACAAAAAAATTACTCTGCTGCATGGCACCAATTGGCCAAACATACTGATGGATGTGACAGTGTTGGCCTGCTGTGGTGTGTAAGCGACAGACAGCCACATTCAGTTACATTCATCAAAATGTCTAGCCACAGTGGCAAAAGGGAGCCTAGAAATGTTAGCCACATTAATTTTACAGTAGCCATTGGTGATGGTGGTGATCCTTCATGCACATCCAGTGCCAGGAAGAATTAAAAGTGACCCTGTTAATGACCATGATGGATAAGGAATGGGATCTCTCTTTTTTTCTTGATTTTTATTTTAAAGGGTCACTGTCATCCCTTATTGAATCATATTATTTCTAGTTGAAAAACATATTTTCTAATTGTTTACCTTTTCTAAAATTCTTTAATGTTGCTGGTTGTTTTATGTGCTCCTTTCATAGTAGAACTGAAATGTATGCTAATGGTGTTACTATACCCAGAGTTGTTTTGTTTAAAATCCTTGACCTACTCTTACTGTATACTCCCTAAACTTTAGGAACACCCCAAACAATGTAACCACTCATGATGCCATATTCTCCTCCTCACTGCATAATAATGTTTTATTTGGGGAGGGGTCCCAAGTCAAGACACATATCAGTGTCAGTGGCTCAGTAGGTAGCACACTCGCCTCTGAGCCCGGGAGATCAGAGGGCTGTGGGTTCAGTTCTCACATCTGGCACTTGGGTTAATATCCCAGTACTGACACTGTAGTGCAACTTGAGCTGCACTTCTGAGGTGCCGCTTTCAGAGGAGACATTAAACCGAGGTCCCACCTGCCTGGATTGATGGTAGTTCAGGTGGATGTTAAAGATCCCATGGCACTTATCGAAAAGAGTAGGGGAGTCTTTATTGGAAAATAAACATAAACAACAACACAGTAAAATCACAGTAAGCAAGAAGAAAATTAAAGTAAATCCAGGTTCCAAAACAAAATCCTATAAACCCCAAAGAAAAATAATAAAGCAGGAAATAACAACTAAATTACTTAAACTTTATAAAGTGTAGAAACCCTTTCCATCACCTCTGGAGTTTAGCTGGCGCTAACCTCTGTGCATCCTGAGAATAAATTCTTGAGAGTTCATTTGAGATCAATACACTAACGCAAGGACAGGGCATTTTCTTTGGTAGATCACCCATTGACACCTAGCTTGCCATAATAATATCTTAAACAACAAAAATAAAGACAATGTCCCATCATGGAAATGCAAAGGTTTCCTGAATAAAGCCCAAGAATTAATACATCATACGTAATAAAGGCCAGCCATTTAAAACCCCATAAAGCTGCCAAATAAGCCCCAACCCCTTTGAATAAGAACATTGAAAAAAAATGATCCATTGTCTCTTCAACATTAATGAAATCTAAAATGGGACAATTTTGTTCCTCTATTGCCTTATATTTGGCATTACCCCTACCATTTAGGCGACTATAGAAAATCAACCACTGTGTTTCCCATTGAAATTCAGGCAATCTGATGCAATTCAACTGTGCTAATACCTTGGGATTGAGGGCAGAAGGACAATTTTTAAAGCATGGATCTTGAGGGTACAAATTTCCCATTACTAATTGGTAAAAACATTTTACATTATTATTTAGGATCATCTCTTTCGTGATTCTCCATCTATGTAATATTTGAGCAGCAGACCGAAAATATTGTGGAATATGGATATGAGGATTCAATTTTGGGGCCAAAATGTGCCAATTCAAAATATATTTACCCAATGACCTGAATCCAACTTATCTCAATCCCTTCTGTTGAACCTAAAACACTTTTAACTGAACTCATAAAAATAAAGAATATACAAAAACAATGGGATCCACCATCCCAAGACCTCCTGATTTTGTACCTAAGTAAGTATAACACCTCTTAACAGGGTTCAAACGGTTGCTCCAACGCATTTGAAAACATAAAATATAAATTCTTGTTTCTAAATGAGCCGGGAGAGGAAACCATGGCCACATGCTGTAGTCTGGTCAAAAGAAACTGTTTGATCACCTGTATTCATTTTAACTTAGAAAGTTTCACTGCTTCCACCTAGCTACCTTATTTTCCATCACCTGAGGGCCATTTCCAGTTATCCACTGGCATATTTTGGGGACCAAGCAGAATACCCAAAATTTTAAGAGAGGTTTGGGAAATGTAAATACCTTTTGTATGACTTCAACTGGCCCAGCTGCTCCAATAAACAACCCTTTGTTTTATGCAGATTTAATTTTGCATTGGAACTTTGAGAAAGAGTCAAAGGCTTTCAAAAAATTGGAACAGATGACTGATCTGAAAATATAATACTAAATCATCTGCATAAGCCTGTAATACAAGGTGATGATCTTTAGCCAAATTATCCGAATTCCAGTCCAGTGCTGGAACATAGTTAACTGCTTCAAAATGGATCCAATGAAAATATATAAAGGAGAGGGCTTAGGGGACAACCCTGACGCATTCCTGTAGAAAGGTGAAAACTTTTCGCTGAGCGTCCGCTTCAAAAAGGAAACACTATATTGGCGTTTATAAAGTATCTTAATTAGCTGAACCAGTTGCATTGGAACCCCATAATGCTCCAGAGTTAAAAAAGAAAGGGTAAATGTACCTTATCAAATGCTTTGTCAAAATCTGCAATAACCATACAACTTAAATACCTGTTAAAGAAAGGTGCTCAATAACATCACGTATAACCATTAATGCTGATTGTATCCGTCTATCTGGAATTCCACAGAATTGGTAGGAGAAATTACTAATTTAGCATAATATTTTAACCTATTGTTCAATATACTAGTAAAATCTTATAGTCGGAATTTAGGAGAGTGATAGGTCGCCAATTCTTAATATCTTGTTTATCCTGATTTAAATAAGTAGATTAATAATCCATCAGCAAATGAAGGAAAAATAACTGAATTCTGAATAAGGTATTTAAACAAAATAAAAAAGACATTGACTCAATTCAACAGAAAAAGCTTTGTACAAAGTATTAGGAAGGCCATCCATTCCTGGAGAGATATTTGGTTTTAGTTTCCGAATAACATTAACAATTTCCTCTTGAGAAATAGGTTCCAATAATTTAGAGGTTTCTGCCAACTCAGAATGGGAGTGAATCATACTTAAATATGAGGTCATAGTTTTATCTAGGATTGGGAAAGAGGGTTCTAAAGACCGAAAGTGGTCTATAATTAATGCCCTTAGCTGTACCTTGGGCGTGGCTATAGAGCCATCAGGCCTTTTAAAGAGCCAAGAGTGGAAGAATCCTTCAAAGTTTACATATCTTGAAGGGATCCTGTAGGGGATTTTTTATACCATTGGTAAGAATCGCCTATAGGGTTTTAGCCCTATCATACTGAAAAATCTTCATAATCTCTTTAAGTTTGGTAATTTGCTCAGAATAGTCATATCTAGAGGTATACGCCACTGATGTAAGTCTCTGAAGTTGCTGCCTAAGAGACAAGTATTTCAGAAAATTATGGTTTTTAGCCTTACCCCATGTTTTTAAACCAATTACGTAAGTTCTTCTTGGTCTCCAGCCACCAATCCCTAGATTAGAATAAAGAAAGGCTACTGATAATCTGGCTTTTAAAATACATTTTACCCTAGCTGAATATGAGGTAACTCTAGGATAGAGGTGTTAAGTTTCCACCTCACCTGCCTAAACTCAGGGAGCCGAAGACTTAAAGGTGCATAATTAAAAAAATGGTCCGAAAATTCACTGGGAATCATTTCAAAGGAATTTACCTGCATAGAAGGAGACTAACATATAATCTATTAAGGAAAAAATGTTCCTTTACAAAGGAATATTGGGGCCCACGAGAGGAAAAGAAATGCAAGTAATAAGCCCAGCCAACTTGACAATTTTGGTCAGCGCATTTGAGTCACAATAAATGTTTTATTCTGTTTTGGTGAGTCAGTGATTGTGTAATTGAAGTCTCCGCCCCATAATATTTTGACTGTTGTCACCAAAAAGGGCTGAATAGTTTTTAAACAGGCCACTCTATCGGCCTTGGTTTATGGATTATATATGTTAATAAAACGATAGCAGATATTATGCCATTTCCGTCCAATATCAAAACTCTACCTGGTATTAGATCTATTAAATTATGCAATGTAAATGCAAAAGAGGTAAATAATATGCCTATACCATCAGCTCTGTCCATTCAAAAGACCAAAAGGAAGAACCCCACACCAATCCCACTTGAAAGAGTTTAACTGTTCTATCGAGTGCATCCAAGTTTCTTGTAAACAGCAAACCAAAATCTGCAAACCACGATATGATGAAAAAGTGCTTGCCGTTTCGTGGTATCCGGCAAGCTATGGGTATTAAGAAAACGCCAGGACAACCGCATTGCAAGTTATAGAAATGCCAAACCAACCTCTATTTTTCCTTTTTTCTTTTTTTTCTCTTTATAGTTATCTACTGGTTGTGACAGAGTAGATAATGAGGATTTTTGGGAGTCTGAGTCCCCAACTCCATCTCTGTGTCTCCCATGGGGTAAACAAGGTTGCATAGGAATTACTGGTTTCTAGAGTGGGGACAGAAGGTGGAGTTTGGGATGTAAATGTCTCGATGATCTGCGTCGAGGCATAGGGACCAGGAACCAAATTCTTGGGCTGTTTCCCAGAAACTGCTGATGCATTGTCAGTATAACACACTGGAGGAAATTCCAAAGGGTCAGGTGGGCCCATACAAGGTGCTGTATCCTTCACCGAACCAAGGGTTTGGTCAAGTTTTACCAGACTCAGTAGAAGGATTCATGGCAGAGGGTCTACACCAGTAGTCTTATTTTTGAGAGAGGAGGCGAAGAAAAGGAGGAACAGGATGTAGGGGGAGGGGAGGGAACAAGAGGGGAGGAGAGCTTGCAGCGCCCTGGGCCTTCTGTATTAATAAATCTGGACTAATACAAGATGCTTTATTCTTAGCAGCCGAAGGACATTCTCGGAAAACATGCCGTATTCCTCACAAAGATCGCACCTAGAGTGGTTGGCACATTGCATAGTGATGTGACCCACTTCCCCACAGTTGTCCCAGCGTGGCTGACTGCATACACTGGAAAGATGTGTCCGAGATCCACATTTATAGCATGCTCTCACCCACTATAAAAACAAACCCCTATCCCTGCCTACAAAAATAATTAGGTATGTGTTCTACCCCTAAGTCAGATTGCCTCAATTTGATTTTATACTTCCAACCCCAGTCCAGAATTGTTCTGAATCCAAGATGGGTTGGGGGCACTCAACACCTCATATTTCTCGACAACCAAAAGGTGATATCTTCCACATGGACCCCTCATTCCTAAACATAACAGTTACAAATTTTATTAGTGGCTTGATTAAAGTTATAACCCAAAAGGGTCTATGTGGGAGAAAATTTCACCTGCCCATATCGGTCCCAAAATAAGTCCAATCCATGTGAAGTCCGAAAACTGATATCAGTTGTCTTCTCCCAAGATGTTGATAAAAGCAAAACCTCTTGGGAGTAAAATGAAGCGAGTCTTTTAACAGAGTTCTCCCACATAGTATCTGTCTGGCCTGTTCTCCAAACCCCTTTGTAGTATCCGAACTGCATTTCGACGTGGCGCTGCTTCCCTCTTTGCAATGTTAAAAGTTCAGACATCAGAGGTTTCTGTTGAGGGATTTAGGAAAAGAAGAGTCTTTTAATGAAGAAATATAATCCAGGAGAGGAGGGTCTAAGGCTGGGTTAGGTGAGGAAGGTGGAAGTACCTGCACCTCAGGAGCCATGAGAAGAGTAGGAGACTGTGCCGCTCAGCTATCACTTTATTTCCATGCAAACTGCCAGTCTTAGCCTTCTGTTTAAAGTCAGGTTTCCACTCAGGGAATGCCGTAAGGGAAAAATCTGAATCCCAAGATGGATCAGGCTTCCAGATGCCTGTCAGAGCCTGCCCCTAGAAGAGCTTTGCCTGGAGACCAGGCTTCCTGAGCCAGTGGAGAAACCCCTGCTACAGCAGGACGTATGGATTTTGTGGTATTTCTTTTACTTGGAAAAGAATTCAGTAGCCCCTCTTGGGAAACTACAGCAGACTGATAAATTACTGTAGGCTGTGCTTGCAATCCCTCGATAACAGGTTTTTAAAACAAACCCTGTCACTCTATCTAAAGGAGCAGTCCCTCTGAACAAATGCAGGTTTAATTATTTTTCAGAACTGTCATGTTGTGAAACAGTAGAAGAAGCCTTTGCTTTTGGCCCCAGTAATGGAGTAGCAGGCTGTAGGCACTCGTAACTGTTTATGATTTCACTGCCAGCCTGCGTAGTAACTGCTGTAGCATTGGATGCACCTGATGCTGCAGGAATATTCAGCGATCTGACCGCACCCTTCAGGGCCTTCATGCTGCTTCGCCGCGAGGAATGACAGGGGAGTGTTACTGCTGTCAGCCAGTAACTCCCCCACTGACATTTGCCAGCCAAATTACTATGAACCATTGAACTCTCCAAACAGCATGCAGGAGAGCGAGTCGCTTGATTTTTCCCGCTACAGCCACAGCAGGGCTGGTTGCACCAGAGGTAGGTTTCGAATACCGGAGCCTTTCGCTATTGAGCGTAATTTCTTCAAACTGTAGCAATTATATTTTGCGTTAGACAAATGTTGGGAGTATGCAGAGAAATGACTCACCGCTCTCCGAGGCTCTCCTGAATCGTCCGGTACAGCTGTGGAAATTACAGAAGCAGCCAGCTGCTGACAAAGAGGTAACTGCAAACTTGTTTGAAGGTGTACTGCTGGGCTTGTTATTAACCCGTTTCCATTTTACCGTCAACATGTTCTTCTGTAGGCTATAATGAATTAGCAAACTGCTTCTCTGAGTTGACTGAGAATGTACTTAAATCTTCCAAATCCATGGGTGCATCATGAAATTCACTGTCCGAATCCACTTCCACGATAATAGAAGAAAATGCCTCCTTGTTTGCAAGTAGTGGGAGCAGAGGCCAGAACTCCCACCACACAGGCGTCTTCCTCCTTGATTGTCCCTGCGGAGTACATCCTGACACTGGCCTGTCCTCTACTGGCAGAGTAGGGAATTTCCCAGTGTCCTGGGCAAATTTCCCTCATTCACTGAAAAATACCACCAACAGCTTAATCTGGTTCAAGGTCAGTTGGCATTCATCTGTATCCCCTCCCTGGGTCGTGCCTGAAAATAGGCAGGATTTGTCTAGTCGCTTACCGGTCAACAAAACTAAATAAATAAATAAATAAGTCCTGGAAAGATGTACTGGGAGTTGATCAAGGACTGTTAACACACGTTTGACAAACAAGAACCTGAGGTCTTGAGTTGAAGCTGGAAGGTAAAGGTTTAAAAGGAATGTGAGGAAATTCTATTTTACGGAAATGGTGGTGAAGCTTTAGAACAGTCTGCAAGTGGAGGTGGTGGGCACCAAGACCATAAATGGTTTCCGGCATGGCTGGGATGGAGTGAAGGGCTTGGTGGTTGCTCAGCTCTGCAGCAATAAGGAGGGCGAGGGTGCTCTGTATGGACAATAGGTCCCGGGCAGGTAGGGAAGTCTAGGCAGACTTTGGTCATTTCTGCTGTCATTGTCTATGTAATAATATATGAATTAAGCAAGGGAGAAAAAATCAAGGGGAACATGTGTGAAGCAATATACTACTCACAGAGTCGTGACACCATGGTAGGTACATATTGTATGAACTTACTGTATTATGATGGTAGCCAGCTGTATATGGTACCAATGCTGAATAAGCTACAGTATGAAATTTTATTTTGTTTTATTTTTAATAACCCATACATTGTCTACACAGTAATAGCACACAGACAATGATGCTATTTACAATTTGAGGCCTTGTTTTTTTAACCACTTTATCCATTTTTTAAAAATCACTTGTAACATGACTGCAGTTCTGTTCAGCCAGTTAACTTTTGGTTTACCTATGCATGCCTCTTAGAAGAGCACTGTATGTATTAATGCCACTGCACAATATTATCCTCCTCTGAACCGCCTCCCAGCCTAGCTATGTCCTTGCGTAGGTAAGGCCTCCAGAACTGGACACTGGCACTCGAGGTGTGGCCTCACTAACATCTCTATAGTGGAATTATGACCTCCCTTTTCTTGCTGGTGATTCCCTTCCTATGCATCCCAGCATCCTGTTCACTTTTCCTTCCGCCTTGTGACACTGTCTACCTACCTTGAGGTCATCAGAGAAAATAATCTCTAGGTTCCTTTCCTGATTGAAGCATTCTCTCTCCCCAGTTGATATGTTGTTTCCAGGTTTTGTGCTCCATGCGCATTATCTTGCACTTTTAGCATCAGATCCCAACTGCCAATCCCTTGACCAGTCCTCAAGCTTCTGTAGATCTCTCATCATTCTATCCCTCCCTCTGGTGTATCCACCCTGTTGCAGAGCTTCATGTCATCAGTGAACAGGCACATTTTTCCTCTAGGCCTTCTGCAATGTTACTGATAAAGACGTTGAGGAGGACTGGACCTAGCACTGATCCCTGTGGTACCCAACTGGTCACTTTACCCTCTGCAGAATAACTGCCATTTACCACCACCATCTGTGTCCTGTTATCCAGCCAATTTTCTATTCACCTTACCACCATCTTACCTACTCCAGTGTTCTCCAGCTTACTTGTAGCCTTCTATGCGGCACAGTATCAAAGGCCTTGCTGAAGTTCAGGTAGGCCACATCCACTGCACCTCTCCCCGATCCACCTCTCTGGTCACCCAGTTGAAAAACTCAATGAGGTTGGTCTGGCAGAACCCTCCCTCAGTAAAACCGTGTTGCCTTGGGTCCTGTAGACCTTTGTCAACCAGGTGTTTCCCTATTCTTTCTTTCAGTAGTGTTACCCTGATCTTTCCCACTACTGAGGTCAGACTAACTGGTCTGTAATTCCCTGCTTCCTCCTTGTTTCCACTTTTGTGTAGAGGGACTACATCAGCTCTCCTCCAGTCTTTGGGTACCTTCTCTTTTCCAATAACTGGCTGAACAGGGTTGCTAGAGGCTCTGCCACCACTTCCCTTAGCTCCCCAACACCCTGGGGTGAACCTCATCTGAACCCATAGCCTTATCTACTCTTAATTGTTTCCAGTTCATTTAGGACCCTTTCCTTCAAAAACTGACTTGTATCCATTTACTTTTTTATCTTCTTTCTATTTTTGCCTCCTCACAGCCACTGATCTGCCATATCTTCCAGCCACTGCTGTCTTCCCCGATGACCACGGGACACAGACTCCTGGGCTAGCTGGCATATGCAGCTGTACCTGCGAAAGGGACCCCTCCTTGGTCCCCGCCAGGCCAGGAACCAATACTGGCCCTGGTTTCATGCCCATGAGCCCTGCCAGGCTCCGGAAGCATGGCCATCAGGCTGCCGCTGACAGTGCTGCCATTCCACTGATTAGGATCCCCAGGAGTGCAATGACGTCAGCACAATGTGCTGATGTCTGCAGCGCCTCCTCCATTGCACCAACTCTAGCAGTGCCCCAGGCGTACCCAGGGGTTGCTGCAGAGTGGTGAGGTCCTGCATCCTCCCAGGATAGGAGAACAGTCCTCCAGATGCTCAGTCCTATTCTCCTGCCAACCCGGCTTGCGCCAAAACCGGGTCGCCAGTGCTGCGCGAGGTGGCATCCAGTGCTTTAACCCTCAGCACCACTGGGGCCAGCTATATCCATTTACTTTTCATTTTAGTTTACTATGCAACCCTGACTTGGGCAGCCAGTGTTGGCGGGGTGCAGCACTGGGATTGGCTTCTGGTGACTGTCTAGCTATATTAATAGTGGCACCTTCAGGTTTTCAATCAGAAGCAAGATTCATATGCCTCTGACTGCTCTGTGTTTGTGTCACAACCCCACCCATGCCTTAACTAGCATGCCTCTCACACCTGGCTGCCCCAGACCCTCACCTGTGTTTGGCTCTCACCATTTCCTGTGTCCACACCCAGCCCTCTCAGCGAAAGTGGCATGTCCTGGACCCTGGATAGTTTAAGCCCAGTCATCAGTCCCCTGCATCATGCCAAGGCTGACTGCTCAAACCCCAGGTGAGACTTTCAACGAAGGTATGAGTTTAAACATGGAACATCTTCATCAAGATACCCCCAGAGTAATGGCATGCTAGAACAGGCCATTCAAACAATAAAGAGACTGTTAAAGAAAGCACAAGTGGACCATCAAGATTCTTACTTAGCATGTTTGAATTGAGAAATAGCCCACTGGAGGGGCTAGGATCTCTAGCACAGCTGCTTATGGGCCACAGAACTAGAACTTTAATGCCTACCAGATCTGAGCTACTTAAACCAAAAGTACCAGAAGTTGAAGTGTGAGCTACATTCGAAGGGCTCAAGAAAATCAAAAATCTTATTACAATTTGTACGCCCAGCCACTCCCAGCCTTACAGCCAGGACAGCCAGTTTACCTGTGGAACACCTGAGAATACCTGGACCCCCACATTTGTGGAACGGCATACTGAAGAGCCACATTGCTATGTAGTCAAAGCAAATGGGAAATTGTATCGCAGAAACAGGAGAGACCTTTATTAACCCCTGAGCCGCACCACTCCTGTGGCTCAAAACTCGCACATCCGAGGAGAGGAGGAGGGAAGTGAGCAGGACGACTGTATGGAGGGGATGGATGATCCTGAGGTGCCTGCAATGGAAGTCCCTCCACAAGTGACGCTGGGGCAGTTGCAAAGTGAGCCTGTGGTGTTGGCCCTGCCCCTGAGTAGTCAGGACCAATTGACTGGCACCAGCTCTAGCCCAGAATCAGCCATGTCAGTGGACGGAGATCCAAGGCCTGCCTGGCATTGTGACTATATAGACTCACAAAACTTTCAGCCACATAGAACTTTAAATATTTTACTTGGGGGTAGTTCAATTGAAAAGGAGATGTAAAGAAGTTAATTAGCATACGTGATTTGCGTATACTTTACTAATGCATATGCGCTAACATGTATAACATGTATATATAAACCCTTGCTTGGGGGGCAGAAGCCCGCGTTTTCTGCAGTTGTTTCAAGTATGTGTTTCATACGGTAAACTTACCAGCTCCGCCACATTGGTGTCTGTATGATTATTACAGTTCCCAAAATGCATAAGACCCGCAATCCTACACATAACCTGGGTACAAAGTAACGAACAGTTCTTAAAGGTGCAGGCCTCATGAAAGTTGCAACTGTACGTTGGCTGGCTAGTTAGGGGCCCTTGAAGAAAACACAAGCAGATTAACCATGCAAACATTTGTAAAACTCAAAACAATTATATCCGTGGCGGATGGCCTAGTCCAGTTGAACACATTTTACTATGTACATTCCCTTTTGCTTTGGTGACAGAGCATTGGCCCTACATACTGGCAGTTCAAAGTCACATTCGGTTATCACAATCAGGCTGTGGCAGAAAACAGAGATGTTCACAGCAGCAGAACACTGATTCCTGATTCCTGAGGCTAAACTGCTAGCAAAGGCTTACAGTCAGGTAACCCTCTTTCTGACTGTGGAGATCTTACTGCTCTAGCAGGTGGAACAACACTTTTGCTCCTGGATGCAGGACCCTTCTCTGGGCTGAAATCACCTCACTGGATTGACCAGGCTAGGACCCAGGCTAGCTCATTTCAAACCCCACATCTAGGCCTTGCCCTCAGGGGAAGCGCATGTGGGAGTACTAAGATGGCACACTCCCAGGCTGTGTCCCAAAACCAATCTGATGGATACGTTGCATTCAGCACATTTATCAAACTTAGCACTTTTATACTTCTTTATATTATAATCCTTTGACCAGAGGCCAGCGAGCCATCCTGGTCCTTTGCATGCTTACAACAAACTTTCAACATGGTGGGTACTTGCTGCCCACAGCTTGGTGACCCACATGCTTACAGTCCTTGCAAACAACTAGGAGCTTAGATGCTCTCTTGCACAACCCAGACACTTTGAATCTTGCTTTTACCACTTGACACACTTTTACCAGACTTGAGCTTCAGGCACGGCTCACTGCTATTTCTGCAGACTTTACTTGTTGGCAAAGCTGACACTATAGACCCTTTCCAGACTCAGACACACATTACTTGGAAGCAACTGGTTTCGGTAGCTCTCTAGGCTCACAACATGTTACTTGGCAGTGAGACATTTCATTAACAGCTCTGTCAGGCTCACTGACACACAGACACAGTCTCTTGTGGTTCTTGCTGGCATCCCAAATGGACACATAGATTGTTACTAGCCCACCAGGCTCTGTCCGGAGAAATTCTGCATGGTCAGGGATCTCCCATCCAGTCCTGTGGCACTACTTAAATCATACACATTTATATAACGTCACACTAGACCCTTCTCTGGTCACTAAGCAGGTGTCCATCCTTTTATTGCTTTGGTTAAACTAGGGTGCAGACAGACAGTCACATCCGTAACTAACTGGGCTTCTCTGACCCTTGCAGATTATCTTAAGTTTGTACAATCACATTATATTCTAGGCTTTGCTGCCTTTAAAAACTTCTCGTATTTGTTTTGTTAGAATCAGTTTACTCACTCAGATTACTTGCAGAAATGGCTTTCTTTGTTCTGAGTGATCCAGGATTCATTAACACTCTTACTGCTGAGTTAGAACTTCCGTTCAGCTCTCTCACTGCTGAAAGTTCAGGTTGCTCTTGTGTAATCCCCAGGGGTGCTATCCCAAGGGCTACTACCCCCTGTCTGCTCCTAACTTTAAAAGGGTGAGGGGCCTAGATCCGTTGGCGGGTGTCTCCACCCAGAGGTCGGGTTAAGACAGTCGAGTATGACTTGGTCACAGCCCTCTGGGTTGCTGCAACCCCTTTCTTCCCACTAGTGGCCCACACAAATCAATCACAGTGCCCTTACCATATACACTTACCTCTGGCTTGAACCAATCAGCTTGCTCTGGGACCCCTGAAAAGTAAGTTGCTGTCACAATAATCACTGTACAGTAATTCACCATTAGCACACAAACTAGCCAGTGTATCTTTGCAAATGATCAATCTGATTTATTTAGGGAAATAACAAGGACTGGGGTGATCAGGTTAATTAGCTACCACTCTAATATATGAGTATCTACCTAGGGCTCTGTGCACAGACCTAACCTATAAGTCACTGTCTCTGGGTACCCAAGCCCTAAAGGCTAGTCCCTTGATGCAGCCGGTTGGGGTCCTGACACAAAACGAGCATTTGATTCTCACGAAGATTAAATAGAGCCAGCAGGCTCAGTTAGTGTCACCAGTACAGAACCCAGAAAGTCCTGCCCTCACTAGGACCATTTGACAGGAGCTTCCCTGATTTAGTACTCACAACTCCAGTAGACAGAGCTCTCACACCACTCCAGGACCAAGCCTGGACTTCAAATACTTCTCCACATTTAGATGCAAGGCAGAGGGGCCATACCAGGCAGCTGCTGTCCTTCTCAATCATCTGCATGGCATACACCGGGTCAAACCAGCGCAGCTTCACTGTTCCTGACAGACTGGCGTGATTCAAGCAGATTCTCCATTCTTCTACAGAGTGAGCCTGGTAGGTAGCCACGCTCCTGCACAGCCTCCTCCGACCACTGCCCAGTGGATTTAGTCCAAGTCTACTGGTGATTCAAAGCACCCGACACTGGCCTTACATGTGCTTCCAGCGAACGCTCAACGGGTGCAGGAGCTCTGAGCTCCTTCCTCGCTTACAGCCACAACGCCTCTACCTCCGGCAGTTCAGGCAGGAATCCTCATTCGGGCACCACCAGATCCTATTGAGGGCTGCAGATGCCAGTCACTCAATACTGCCCTCATTGGTGCAAAAAGGTGCCAGGGTCCAGAACTCCACTTCCCAGAATCACTAGCCGTATCCCCATTGGTCAGGCAGCTCCCATCTGAGTCCTGATTCTGGTTGGTCACCAATACGCCATTTTAAAGGCCCCTGGCTTCTAGTGGATCCTTCAGAACAGTCCTGGTCCAAAATGGAGGGCACAGCACAAAATCCCAGCTGCAATAAAAGCAAGTTAGACAAAGTGCAATCTTACCAATGCTCTATATGTTTTCAGGGACACAATTGCATCTTTCAGATGGGCTCCCTCTGCACTCTTAGCAACTGCAGAAGCGGGCGATCAGACAGCAGCCCAGGGCGGGACTCAAGCAGAGAAACCCAGTCCCCTCACTCAAACCATTAAAGCTGCAAGCAGGCAACTCTTAACGAGATAGTACTGAGGCTTTAAAAGCACTCACAATGTCTGCATTTAGCTGCCTTAATGTCAACACCAATTAGGCAGGCTGAGCATTTAGGTAAGTCTGGGAAGGCTTTTAGGAACCCCTTATTTAAAGAGGGGTTACACCTTCCTGGCCTGGAAAGAACTTGGCATCCACGGCAAGTAGTTACCCTTAAATTACTTTAAGGCAAACAGTTCACCTTGACAGATCATTAGACCTTGGGTTACATACATTAGATACTGTAATACACAGATTCTCAATAGTTTATACAATATTACACACACACCCAACCTTGTTTCTTTTTTTTTATAACTCAGGTCATTACCTCTTGCCCTGGACACCTGGATAGGGGTGGCCTTCCCATTAGCTATCTGAGGGCTAACGGGCCAGTAGGCCCATACTCAGAGGGTAACACTAACAGTTGGGCATCGTTCCCCAAGACTAACTTGGGCAAGGAACTCGGGGATACATAGCCTTTATGGACTACATTTAATGGCAGGTCCACAGGCTGACCCAGAGACTCATAACTCAACGCATTACAGGCCGTACTTCTCGGCCAGTGCGTCTAGGGTCTCATTAAAATCTGCTACAGGTCCTGGCTCCATTTCAGCCTCACTTAGATTAGTAGGGGAACCTCCATAGGAGAAGGGGACCAGTGCCCATAGTACTTTCTGGGATATGACCCTCTATATCAGGACCCACACTACTTGGTTCAGTCAAGGACATTTCTGGTGCTACTGGGATGCTATCAGGGCACTCAAGTATTCTTCTTGCTCTGGCATATCCCTAACGGGTTCCCCACATCACTTCCCTCTTCTGAAAAGTCAGACAGCTCAGCCAGCCCAGATAATTCAGCCAGGCTCAAAGATCCCACTTTGTCACCCTTGGTGCTACACACTTCGCCCTCTGAGCATGGACTCAGGAACAAAGCTGGGGGCTCAGACAGTCCAGGAAACCCAACTTTGTCCCCAGAGTTAGCTAGGATTGCCCTAAAGAGTTGACTCAGTTCATAAGAGGGTAATACTCAACATCATGTTCACTGTCTTCAGACACAGATTGAGGATCAACTTCATCAGAGGGAAAAGGGAAGGCCCTGGAGTTTGAGTTCTGAGGAGTCGACCCTCTGGATTTCTTTTGGCAGCAGCTCTAGTTATAGGCCCAGACAGAGGGTACTGGAAGGTTCAGCCTCTATCAAAATTTGTCCAATTGGCAGCAGGTGATTCGGTGTAAAGTTTTCACATCTTTTGAATTGTTTTAGGCGCACTTTATACACAGGCAAATCTTTCAGTTTTCCCACGATAATATGAGGGAGGTGATGCCATCTGTCAGCAATCTTATGTTTACTGTGTAATCCCAGGTTCCTCAATAGCACTCTATCTCCTTCTTTCAATTCCACTGCTTTCACTTTCATATCATATCTTTCTTTATTGGCCAAATTCCGCTTAGCAGCCATGGTCTGGGCTGGTTGGTAGGCATAATTGAGTTGGGCCTTCAGCTTCTGCACGTACTGTAGATGATTAGCTGCTTGAACCCCATCGGAGAAACCCCAAAACAAACAACCACTGGCAACCTGGCTTCCTTCCAAACATGAGCCGATATGGGAAAACCCAGTGGCATCACTCTTGGTACAATTGTAGGCATGGACTAAGGCACTGATCTGCTGGCTCCATCTAGATTTGTCTTTAGGGTGCAAGGTGCCCAACATATCGAGCAAGGTGATTGAATCTCTCAGGTTAGGGATCACCCTGGGGTGGTATGGGTGGTTCTTGATTTCCATACCCCCACAAGGATAGCATCTCTTTAATCAGACGGCTTTCGAAATCTCCTCTGATCAGAATGGATTTGCTGGGGCCCTATAGTGAACAAAGAAATTCTCAACAAGGACTTTAGCCACCGTGGTTGCCTTCTGATCCTTGGTGGGAAAAGCCTGGGCATATCGGGTGAAATGATCAGTGACTACCAATATGTTGCTGATATTCTTCAGATCAGGTTCTAAACTCAGGAAATCAATGCAGACCAGTTCCATAGGGCGCGGTAGTGATATTGACCAGGGAGCAGCTCTGAGGCAGGGCCTTTCTTTGTAAACAGCGCCAGGACTTAACATACTGCTCCACGTCAGCACTCATTTTGGGCCAGTAAAATCGGGTCCGACTAGGTCAAGGGTTCGGTCTATGCCAAGATGCCCCATGTGGTCATGCAGGGACCTCAACACCAGTTCTCTAAAAGCAGTGGGCAGCACCAGTTGTTGTTTGTCTACTCGCCCTCTTTGTCTACGGTCTCCCGGTATAATAGTTTATTGTTCAGCTTCAACTTTGGACCTTCTTTGTATAACAGGGCGGTTCTCAAGTCAGCAGACCACAGTTGGGACACATCTCTCCCTACTTGCAGCGCCTCTAAAGCAGGTTGTATCATAGGATCTCAAGACTGAGCCAGCTGGAGACTATCATTATTGAACTGAGGCAGTGTACTAGTATCTAATGCAGAAAAATAGCAGTAAGCAGCAGGTATACAGTTCTCAGATGGGCCCAAACAATCCACCATGCAGTCCACAGCATCAGGAGACACCTGTTCTTCCTTGTCGAAATTCTGGCAAAGGGCTCTATTGTCAGGTTCTGACAACCTGATCCAATTGGCTTGGGACACAGGCTTCGGAGAGAGCATCAGCACCTATATGGTTTAGGTCTGCTCTGTATTCAACAGCGTAGTTGTAGGTGGATAACGCGGAGAGCCACCTATGACCAATGGCATCTAGCTTGGCTGAGGTCTGAACATATGTCAAAGGATTATTATCAGTTTTCACCAGTATCTTAGCCCCATACAAATAGTCATGGAATTGATCAACAATAGCCCACTTTAAAGCTAGGAACTCTAGTTTGTGCACTGGGTAGTTCTTTTCAGAAGGGGTCAAGCTGCGGCTGGCAAAAGCTACAGGTCTCAGACCGTTTGAGTGCTCTTGATACAGTACGGCCCCCAATCCTTGCAGACTGGCATTAGTATGAAGAACATAGGGTTTATCAGTGTCAGCATAGGCCAGCACTGGGGCATGAGTAAGTTGATATATAATGTCATAGAAAGCTTCCTCACAATCGGTAGTCCAGTGGGTACCAAACACATCATTTGGGTGGAAATAATTTTTTCAGTCCCAGATTGTACAGTCTTCTTATATTTTTATGGGTCGGGTACCCTTACGTGAGATTAAGCAGGGGCGGATCACCCGAGTAGTCTTTAATAAATTATCGGTAATACCCACAGAAACCCAGGAACCGCTGTAAGCGTCTTCAAATTTCTTGGTTGGGGCCAAGTGGTTAAAGCTTCTACTTTGCTGGGGTCAGTCTCTGTTCCTTCAGTGGATACTATGTGGCCACATATTTTACAGAGGTTTGAAACAATTGGCACCTGTCTATGGATAATTTAAGACCAAAGTCTTCCAGCCGATCCAGGACCTTGAACAATCGACTTTCATGTTCTTCCAAAGAGCTGCCAAACACTATAACATCATCTAAATAAACCAAACATTCGAGCAAATTCATGTCCCCACAGCACGTTCCATCAGGTGTTGAAAAGTAGCTGGGGCACCTGAAATTCTTGAGGCATCCGTATAAACTCATAGAAGCCTAGGGGCAAATGAACGCAGTCTTCTCAATCCTCCGGAGCCATCGGGATCTGATAGTACCCACTGCGGAGATCTAACACAGAGAACCACTTACTGCCATTTAGACAGTCCAAGGCATCCTGTATGCATGGCATGGTATACTGGTCAGGGATGGTCCGCGTTTAAGGTACGGTAATCCACACACATCTGAATGGCCCCATTCTTTTCCTCACTACTACAATGGGGAAGCATAAGGGATCCTGGATTCTTGTATCACACCAGCAGCAAGCATTTCTTGCAGATGCTGCCACATCATCTATGTCAGCAGGGCCAGGCGCCAGACCGCCTCAAAAGGCCTTTCATCATGCAGTCAGATGTGGTGCTCAGCTCCTTGCACACATCCCACATCCCATTCTTTTAGGAAAATACCTGGTCTCTTTGGGCAAGCTTCTCACTGATCCTCACTTTCCATTCAGCAGGAAACGGGGAGTCACGAAATCAAACAAGTTAGGCGTGACTCGTCATCCTTCCCAAACCCTTGCTATTGGGGAGCACTGCAGTGTCTGCACAATGCACACTAGCCAGAGTGCAGCTCTATTTACTTGAATCTCTTTGTCAGACACATTATGAACTTGAACCATCACCCTTCTGGCATAAGCATGGGCTCTAGCAGGCAAGATAATGGGTTTAACCAGCAGTCCCTCAGGCAACTTTCCCTCCCCAGGTGCATCCAGCATCAATAGCTTATTCTTAACATCTTTTTAATCCAGACTTCCCTTGCAAAACACACTGGGCATTTGGGGCTAATAGCAATGGCTCTGGATTCTTCCTCCAGACGACACCCACTGGACCTTCAGGTTCCTCCTGGCTAGCCTTTCTCTGAGTCTCATAGGCCTTCTGGATCAAGGCAGGTATCCTAAGAGCTCGCCCAGTCCTGGACACCTGCTTTTCAGAACACAATTGTGCTAAGCGACCAAACATGTGAGCATTGGTCCCAATCAACAAGGGTACCCCATCATACAGTCCAGTGGGGGCATACTAAGGCCAAGGTTTCCACTTGTTCGTCCACCCCAGCAACAGAAGTAGGAAGCGACAACCAGATCTGGATATACCCCAAATACGGATAGGCCTTATCACTCAGCCCCCATACATGTAGACCATCCAAGGGTTGTGTGGCACCTCAGGCAGGTGTGTCTGATACCAGTCCTGGAACATAATGGTCACCTGAGAGCCACTATCCAATACAGCCCAGGTGGGTATCCCATTCACTCGTACTGGGCCTCCATCGAGGGCCCCACCACATCAGACCATTTGGGGGCACAGCATTGACAGTTGCTTTGGCATTGGCCCGGGTCACAAAACTCTTCCTAGGGGGTCGGGTGTAGGCCCATGCGATGCCAGGTGATCAGCCTGCTGTTGACCTTCCTAAATTCTCCGGCAACTGGCACTCAGTTTGAAAGTGTCCACCCTCCCCACTATGGTAACAGAACTTGGGGTCCCGGGGTCTTTATTGGGAGAATACTTTTATCTGCTGGGGGCCATCCTGGGGGCAGGGTTCCCCTTTCAGCTAGGGCATTTGTTTCTAGATAACTCTGGTTCCCCAAACCTAACAGGGTGGGTAGCAGTTTGCTTCAAGTCCCTCACCAGTTCTCGTGAAATTTCTGATCTTGGCCCTCAACTCACTTTCTACTTGGGGATCAGAGGAAATGGCATGCACCCCACCCCTCCTTGTGACTCTTGGGATACATCAGGCCCCTCAAAGGTGGGTCTCATCGGGTTCGCTAGACTCAGGGTTTGGCACAGCTTCACAGCCCCACATAGGGTTCCCACCCTCCTCATCAGTCTCTACTTCTGATCTCCTCATCAATTGACAGTACTCAGCGGGCAGCTCGTTGATCATGTAACTTAAGTTTTAACAATATCACACTGGAAAATCTAGCAGATTTCAAAACATGTTCCAACCTGACCTGGTTCAAGGCTGCGCGGTGATCCTTTTGATAGGCCTTCTGCAAAGCCCTTTCCACTCTAGTAACAAAGGCGGACAGCTTCTCATTCCTCCACTGCTTGACAGACTTGAATTTCCATAATAAGTCTTCCCAGTTTCTGTACTTCAAACACTCCTAATGCAGAAAGATACTCTGCTGCGGTAGCTCCGGGTTAGTAGCCCGCAAGAGCCGAATGGCTTCCAAAGCTGGACCCCCAGGCTCTCCATCAGTCTCTTTTGCTTCTCCCCTCAGAGCATTGCCACTCCTGAACTAAGGGTGGCATAGTCCATCCACACCTCCAAATCATCCTCCCTGAAGGCACTGGCACTGTGCAAGAAAAAGCTTTAGCCTTGGTACGAATCTAGCTGTATGGAGGAACCACTAGGGGCAGTGGGGCCAAAATAGAACTCTTGAGGGGCCCAGGAGAGGTACGGGGAAGCCTGGGGGTGAGGTCACTGGAAAGGTCCAATGCCTGCAGTAACTCTTGGGTAGTCCTCCCTCCACAGCTAACAATTTAAGCAGTTTATCTTTGAAGCTATTACTGGGGAGACCCGGGGTAATTGACCCACTCGGATGTGAATGACCCTCCACCCCTGTTGGGCACCTTCTGGGTAGATCACTGGGGGTACCCTCTCGGATCAATGGCTATACACATAAAAGTAACACTCTGCAAAGTCTGATCAAGTAGATCAGCCATACGCCTTCACCTCTACCTTACCAAACATTTAACACGCCCACTACAGAAATGAGGTCAGCGCTCATTGTCCCCAGAAGTACATCTAGTAGTAACACAATTCTCTGAGTCCAACTCTTCGACTTCACTCCACCCCATCAGTTTATGTACCATTGTCTTAATAGGGTCCAACTTAATTTTAGCCATGATATCCCCTTCTAGCTTTTCCTTTAATTTGTCCATAGTTAGGTACTTCGTCCACTCGGCCACTAGGGTATGCTAATCCCAGCGGTGCCTCCACAATGTAACCCCAGGGCGCTATCCAAGGACTACTATCCCTGTCTGCTCTGACTTTAACAGGGTGAGGGGCCTAGATCCGTTGGTGGTCTCCACCCGAGATCAGGGTTAAGACAGTCGGTATGACTTGGTCACAGCCCTCTGGTTTGCTGCAACCCCTTTCTTCCACTAGTGGCCCACACAAATCAATCACAGTGCCCTTACCATATACACTTACCCCCGGCTTGAACCAATCAGCTTGCTCTGGGGACCCCTGAAAGTAGGTTGCTGTACACAATAATCACTGTACAGTAATTCACCATTAGCACACAAACTAGCCAGTGTATCTTTGCAAACGATCAACCTGATTTATTTAGGGGAATAACAAGGACTGGGGTGATCAGGTTAATTAGCTTACCACTCTAATATATGAGTATCTACCTAGGGCTCTGTGCACAGGCCTAACCTATAAGTCACTGTCTCTGGGTACCCAAGCCCTAAAGGCTAGTCCCTCGATGCAGCTGGTTGGGGCCCTGACACAAATGAGCATTTGATTCCCACGAAGATTAAATAGAGCCAGCGGGCTCAGTTAGTTTCACCAGTACAGAACCCAGAAAGTCCTGCCCTCACTAGGACCATTTGACAGGGAGCTACCCTGATTTAGTACTCACAACTCCAGTAGACAGAGCGCTCTGCACCACTCCACAGGACCAAGCCTAGACTTCAAACACTTCTTCACACATTTATATGCAAGGCAGAGGGTACCATACCAGGCAGCTGCTGTCCTTCTCGATCACCTGCACGGCATACACTGGGCCAAACCGATGCAGCTTCACTGTTCCTGACAGACTGAGCGTGATTCAAGCAGATTCTCCATTCTTCTACAGGGTGAGCCTGGTAGGTAGCCGACTCCAGCACAGCCTCCTCCGACCACTGCCCAGTGGATTTAGTCCGAGTCTACTGGCGATTCAAAGCCCCGACACTGGCCTTACACGCACTTCCCGCCGAACGCCCAACGGCGCAGGAGCCCTGAGCTCCTTCCTCATTCACAGCCACAACGCCCTACCTCCCGCAGTTCAGGCAGGGAATCCTTATTCAGGCGCCACCCAATCCTATTGGAGGGCTGCAGATGCCAGTCACCAATACTGCCTCATTGGTGCAAAAGGCACCAGGGTCCAGAACTCCACTTCCCAGAATCACTAGCCGTATCCCCATTGGTCAGGCAGCTCCCATCTGAGTCCTGATTCTGGTTGGTCACCAATATGCCATTTTAAAGGCCCCTGGCTTCTATTGGACCCTTCAGAACAGTCCTGGTCCAAAATGGAGGGGCACAGCACAAAATCCCAGCTGCAATAAAAGCAAGTTAGACAAACTGCAATCTTACCAATGCTCTATAAGTTTTCAGGGACACAATTGCATCTTTCAGATGGGCTCCTCTGCACTCTTAGCGACTGCAGAAACAGAGCGATCAGACAGCAGCCCAGGGCGGGACTCGAGCAGAGAAACCCCAGTCCCCCACTCAACCATTAAAGCCTGCAAGCAGGCAACTCTAACGAGACAGTACTGGAGGCTTTTAAAGCACTCACAACGCCCCATTTAGCGGCCTTACGCTGAACACCAATTAGGCATGGAGCATTTAGGCAAGCTCGGGAAGGCTTTTAGGAACCCCATTTAAGGGGTTACACCTGTTTTTCCAGAAGTGTGGAAAGTGCTGGCCAACCCTGGAGGACCATCTTTGACAACCCCCAGGCTAGCGACTTCTATTGGCAGCCACTTGTTCTCTGTCTTGGCAGAAGAAAGACCCTCCTCTGTGAAGGGACTTGCTCAGAATCACTAGGCCCATTTTGGAGCAATGGCCTGAGCCCCCACCCCTGTGGAGGGGACTGCACTGAACTGTTCACACAGCCAAAAACACTGCCTTTTATGGAGACCTTCTGGGGCTTCCTATTGGCTGAAGCTATTTGCTGCTCCCACATCGATTGGCTGATCCTGCCTGTCAGTCTAATAAATGAATATTTATTACCTCCACTCGATGCACTATAGGCTCCTGTTTTGGTGCCTGAAATTAGGTCCCTGCAGTTTCCCCATAAGCACTTTTGCTATGTCCTATGAGCTCTGGCCAAAGTCCCATAAATCCTGACTGGAAATTCTCGCTTCCGATTGGCTGTTGCTGCAATGTAATGGTTGCTTGTGTTACAGTCCTCTGCAGATTTTTACAGTCCAAATATACGTCCTGGTACAGCCAGAGAGAATGCTTAATTTATTTAGTTGCCCCACAGGCCAGTAATCTCTTATGTGCCCTCTCAAGCACCGTCAGAATAAGCATCTTGCCTCAGTTCTTTGTCTGTCGCTGCTGCCAAAATTAAGTGCCCCAGGCAGCAGGCAGGCTGTCTATCTGAGTCCCAATGTGTCTGGTGCAGCCAAGATAAAACATTTATTTTAACATGTCCCCAGACATTAATGGCCCCTAGTGTCCATGGCAGTTGCTGCTATTGCTACATTTATTTACATTTTAATCCTGCAGCAGCCACCGAAAACATGCAGTTCCCTGGGGTCAGACAGAACCCTAATTAATATTCATGAGGGGCTCTTTAATATTCCTGAGTTCCTTGCACTTAGCTCTTGTACTCTTTATCTATTAAGAAAGGAGGGCTCTCTAGGCCTTGCTAAAGTCACTGGTCCCCAATCAGGAGAGGTGGGGCACGGGACCACCGAACCATCTCCCAAATGACCGCCAAAGTCAGTGGTTGGGAGATCAAGGTGAATCCCATATGCACGACCCCACTAGCACTGGAGTGCTAAGTGGAAGGAGAGCGGGATCGCGGTTTAACTTTAGAGCCTGAAATGGGCCAAACCTACACTGGGGCTGCTCAGGGGGACCTTGGGGCACCTGACACCTGGAGCTGCAGCAGTGAGATGGGGACAAAATCAGGGGCCTGGCAGGCATCAAGAGGTGCTCCATGGAACAGCAGCAAGACAGAAGAAATGGGTAACTGAGGTTCACCCCTATTTGGGGGTGGCGTTATATAGAGCAGACTGAGAGGCCATCAAATCTTTGATTTTCTAGCTCTTTTCTTTGCTGTTTTAGGCAAAACTTGATACAAAGCTCACAATAAGTAAAATTGTGATCTGGGCCTAGGCACCTCAAACACAACCCATGACAGTCTGCCTTAGCCAGGAGTTGGAAACAAATGTTGTAATTTTTAAAGCCTGTAGATCCTGTCCTCTTTTGGGTCTGTCAGTCATGGCAAACTTTGATGACCTGGCACTTCTGTCTCTAACAACCAAAAAAAAAAAAAAAAGAGTTGTGTTTGGTTCCTTACTTATAAAAGAAAACCATAGGAAAATTCTTATAATGGGGAGAAAAAGCCAAATGGCATCTTGGTTCCACCAGAAAGGGAACCGAAACCCCAAAGTGGTTTCCAGATTTTTTCAGATGACTAAGAAAAATAATGTGGTTCCCTGAGAGCAGGAACTGCACTGCAGAGACCTTTCTCTGATTTCTAGACACTGATGAGGAGCTGGAGAAAAGTAAATAAAAATGACCAAACACTAAAATGACACCCTAACTAACACAGAGTTATCAAAAATTAAAACTAAAATACTTGAAGATCAGGGGAGAAAAACTGACATTAATGGACAGAGGTGAGCATGACCACACAGCAGAGTTTTGAATTTCATTCTAAGATGACATAATTAGCATAAATTGCTAGGACCTGGGACAGCTCATTCCAGGGAATGATTGGAGTTGTTAACAGAGTGAGGGATTCTTGGGTTTGAATACATGTATTTTTTAAATAGAACTGATTTCCTGTAACTTTATTTGAAAAAAAGGATAAAATTACCAGGGTAAGGAAAAGTCCTATTTCAGCTAGTAGTGTTGCTTATAGTCCAGTAGATGGCGCCAAATAACTATTAATATACGTTGGAGGAAACGGGAAGGGAAATTGTTTTAACCAGGATAGGGCTGTAAAAGCACACCCCTGAGAACAGTTGGGGCAGTGTGTGTGCTGTGGATTCAAAACTCCAAGTTAACCCCCGACATTATTAAGGACTGAACTTTTTAGAGCTTTTTCTTTTTTTAGTAAGCATAGTGGCTGGTTTACTATGAATGCTGGTCACAAGTGAGCATGGTCTCATTTGGTGCTGGGAAAGACAACGAGAGCACTTCTGCATTAAAGAAAGAGAGAGAGAGAGCACTGGTGGTAAGTGAAGAGAGTGTGAGAGAACCCTGTGGTGAGGCTCATGTAACAGCTGCGGTCAGTGGCATTCTGGCAATTCCTGCTGAGGCCTTGTATTTACCTGTTAGGAGAAAATATCCCAGTGTCTTGTTGCTTAAAGTACTTGACTCAACGCAGTCATGAGTGGTAAAAAGCAGCAGCACTTCACAGGCAATCCAGGCAACAGTGGCAAAGTACAGAAAAATTCAGGACATTGCAGGAGCAACCCATTGTGGTACTCAGAGGATGAGCACAAGGGCCATCATAGTGTGGCAGTCAGTCTTAGTAAGCAGAGTGATGGATGATGATGAGGGGAGGAGGAGGAGGAGGAGGAGGAGAAGGCCGATGAGAGTGAGGGGAAATCAGTGAACAGATCCTGAGTTTGTAGTAGATAGGCAGCAGTCAGTATGTCAAGTAGCAGTAACTCTGGGGAGGGATGAAGAGGAGGAATACAGGGCAGAAAAAGAACAAAAAGAGTTCTTGGAAGGATGGTTGTGGAGAAAACATTAATGATAGTGGGGCATAAGGAGAGTCAGACACTCACATGCAGAGGAACAACAGAGGATAGAAGATGGACGGGCTTCATAAGGGAAGAAAGAGATGCAGTTCAATCAGTCAGAGAGGCTGTGCATCAAAATTACATGCAGATGGGCATGGAAAGACCTCAGAGAGATAGTGGAAGTAGTAGTGGCTGTGGTGGTGGTAGTAATGAACATATCCTTTCCATAAGCAGCAGTGCAACAAAATCTGTGAAATCCGCTAGTGGGATTTTTCACACACATAAATCATCTGGCAGCCATGTGGTTTGCAAATGTGCAAAACAAAATTAAGTCACTGTAAAGTGGTACTGACTGGGAACATCAACAATGATAAGGCATATGAACAAATCTCACATGTATCACTATCAAAAGCACAAAAGAAGCACACACAAATTGTTGCATTTCTGCACTCAGCTGAAGAGGATGAGGTAATAGATGTTTACCAAGGCGATGAAGTAACTGTTGCAGATGTAACTGCTAGGTGGCGCTATCCCAGGGCTACTACCCCTGCTTGCTTGGCTAGTAGCAGGTTAAGGGGTCTGGGTAATGAAACAGGTGCTTCCACCCAGAGGTCAGGGTTGTGAATGGTCAAGTTAACCTGGGCACAGCCCTCTGGGACTCTGTAAACCCCTCTTTCCTTCTAGTAGCCTGAACAATGTACAATAATTACTTTCACAATGACCCTTATTCACCAGATAATTACCCACACTGTTTGCACTTACCACCAGGGCTGGTTCCTCTAGCTTGACCCTGGGGACCCCTGTAAAACAAGATTAAGCACAGCAAATAACAACAGTACAAAACTCTTGGCACAAACTGGAACCCCAGTCAGGTTAAATGCAAACAAAGTTAAATCTGATTTATTCAGGGACTTGAACAAGGAGGGGTGTAATCGGGTTGATTTGCTTAAAAGCTATATTAATCAGACAGTTATGCATGCAGTTCAGAGTCCCTACACAGTCACACACTCTGGGTACCCAGGTAGGAAAATGGTGGGCTAGCCAGGAACGTTGCAGCTGGTTGGGGCCATGTGATGGAAGAAAGCAACATGCACAACACACACAATTTGTAATCTGGAGCCGGAGGGCTCAGTTCGTGAAAGAAAGGGCAACAACACAATGAGATGACAACATTTTTAGATTTAGCTGTTGTTACAGGGAGCTACCCTGATGTTTACTCATGATACCCAATACTGGACACAGGCAGGATGAAATTGAGACTGCAGTCTGTTGAGCTGGAGTGCCCGAGGAAGCAGGGCCCATATGAATCACCGAGGCGTTGTTCCTGTTCAAGGTGTTGAGCAGGAGGATGATCCCAGGCCAGTCTCTGTCGATGACTTTCTCTATGTAGCAGGTATTCTGGCTGGGTCAGTGTAGCAGGGCCCAGACAAATGGAAATGGATACGGATTCAGTCCGTGGAGCTGGATACCGCCTCCATCAAGCAAAACACAGTTCAGACACACAGTGGGGAACCAAATCATGACCCACTATAAGCACACAGCACTTTCACATGTAAGGAAATTCCACTGTACCAGGCAAATGGCTCCGGTTGCAATTACAGAGTCTCTGCACAATCCAGGAGTTCAGAGGTAGCTGGAAGTCCTGACAGGATGATTGCATTCAGCAAATCTTCGTCTTCTTCAGGTTAAAGCCTGGTCACAATCCAGTGGCTTAATTCGCTCTCCAAATTCGGATTCAGTCCGAAAAAAGCACAGATTCCTCTCAGGAACAGCAGGCAGGCTTGCAGGCCAAACTCAGGCCTTTCCACAGTTCTCACACATGAATCAACTATGGATTGCTGCTCAACTGTCTCGAGCTGTTACTTCTTCACTCCCCAACTCAGATCTAACTGAAACTACAAGCAGTGGGACTTACTCCAAAATCCAAAGGTTCAGTTGGCTGATCTTTCAGTCACAACAAGGACTCCCCTCCAGATTATTTTTTTTTTTTGAACTTTCATTTTTATTATATTTTAACAACCATGAACAGACATAGACAAAACAACATATATATGCACTACAAGTATACATGATATCATATTTCTTTGAGATTAAAAAAAAAAAGGGAAAATCTGGGTACAGTTTAAAATATACCTTTAGGTCTTACATAGCAGGAGTAGATACTTTAGGGGTGCAATGGATTATGGCTGAAAATCTGGTCTCAAGGAGAAATATACAGAACCCACCTTCTCCACACATTCTCAAAAGATTCATAAGTTTTGTTTAAATTGGCAGTTAATCTCTCCGTCTTATAAATATCTATCAAGATCTGATGCCATGTATCCAAAGTAGGAGGCTGAGGGGCCCCAATTTTCGTAATGGTTCTCTTGGCAGCCAACAGGGCTAGTTAAGGAATCTCCTAGAGGGAATATTCATGGGCTCCTGAGGTGTCCCCGAATAACAACAGCTTGGGGCCTAATGTTATATTAAAGACAATAGTTGTTGGAGAGCCCTGTGTAGCTGACCAAGAAATACCTGTAATTTATTACAAGACCAGAAAATATGACCCAGAGATGCTGGAGAAGATCCACACTGCCTCCAACACTCAGCTTTAGAGCTGTCCCCAAATTTTACTCCTTCGGGCTCTGAAATATCTAATCAGTACCTTCCAGGCAAACTCTCTCCATAGCCCGGAGTCTATACCTCTATACATTGTTTTAAATATATTTCCCATTTAGTGGGAACTATTTCTAATCCTAAATCTTTTCCCAAGCCTGCCTAATACTATCTAAGGGTTTACTGTAAAGTAAGGATAGGCCTTTGTAGATCGAGGAGATCATATGAGGGGGGATGGCCCGCCATCA
Source organism: Neoceratodus forsteri (assembly GCA_016271365.2). Lineage (NCBI taxonomy): Eukaryota > Metazoa > Chordata > Ceratodontiformes > Ceratodontidae > Neoceratodus > Neoceratodus forsteri. The sequence goes on from CM057459.1 coordinate 79,730,885, forward strand.
ATAACCCCTATAATGGTTGAAAGGATTCCGGAAGTGAAGTCACCCCATCCAACCTTCCCAAGAGAGTTATGAAGTTCCTTCTCTGAAAGTATCTAAATCTATCTGAGAAGGAAATATTATATTTTGAACTAGTTCTGTCAGAGAGAGAATCATTCCTTGAGGCATGAAATGGTATACTAAATGCAAACCTTTCTTTTGCCAGGAGAGATATCTCCGATCCATTTTAGCTGGGACAAAGGTATCTATAAATGAAAGGAAAATAAAGCCGATCTCCAGGGATGAGCTCCTAGATGTCAATAGTTTTTGCCAGTAAAACAAGGATGAATAGGTATAGGATTAGAGGTAACTCCTACATATTGTAGAGGGAGTGGATAGAAGTAGTTGATTCAGCTCCAATAAATCCATCCCCGCAGTTCTAGCGCTTCCATTTTGTCTCATAAAATCTGTCTAACCAAAGTATTGGTATCCTAATTTGGGCAGCTAGATGATACATTTTAAAGTTAGGTAGGGACATCCCACCTTTCTGTCTGGGTAGTTGTAAGGTTAAAAGATTAATCCTGGGTTTCTGATTAGCCCAAATATATGCAGATATTTTTTCTGCAGTGTTCTATAAAATATGTCAGGAATCTGAGTCGGCAAAGTTTGCGCCAGATAAAAATCGGGGAGAACTACCATCCTGACTGAGTCTACCTCTGATACATAGACAGGGGAGTATCTTCCATCTGTCTAAGTCTACCATCATTTTAGTTATAAAGGGCGATAGTTCAGGGGAATATGTCCTCATAGGAGGAGCTGATCTGCACTCCCAGATATTTAATACTCTTCAGGCTCCAGCGGAAACTAAAAGTTTTCCGCGATTTCACTATCTGGGGTGTAATTACAGGCCAGAACTTCGGTTTTGTTTCATTAATTTTATAGCCTGAGATCTCCAAATCTTTTAATTTGTCCCAAAGCAGGGTAGTGAGGCCTCCGGTTCAGTAAGATATAGTATCAAATCGCCTGCATATAAAGCTAATTTATGAGATATAGAGGCCACCTCTATTCCAGAAATTCCTCATCTTGTCTTAAGGCCTGCCTGAGGTTCTAAATAAATTGCAACAGCAACGGTGACAGGGGCATCCCTGTCTTGTTCCACGGATAATGTAATAGGGCTTGAAAAGGATCCATTTATCCGGATATATGCTTTGGGGTTTGTATACATTAATTTTATTAAGCCTATCATTGATTGAGGTATCCCAAATTCTCCAAAGCCTTCCACAGGAAGGTCCATTCAACACGGTCGAACGCTTTCTCTGCGTCCAGCGACAGCAGGAGAAACGGGATCTGGCTCCCTTGCCCTCTGTAGGAGGTGAAGTGTTCTTTTATATTGTCCTGCGCCTGACGGCCAGGATAAATCCTGTTTGGTCTGGGTCAATTATATCCGTAGAAAGGACTCAAATCTTTGGACAATATATATGCAAAATTTTATAATCTATATTGAGCACTGAAATTGGTCTATACGAGGAGCAGGCTGTGCTATCTTTTCCAGGCTTTAATATGCTAGAGATGTAGGCGTATCTCCAGGAGTCAGGAAGAATTTGGTCTGTCTGTACTCCCCTGCATGCCTGCAAGAGGGTAGGAGCTAATTCAGACTTAAATGCCTTATAAAAGTCTCCTGTATATCCGTCCGGCCTGGACTTTTATGTGATTTAAGTGAAGACAGGGCCTTGTCTAATTCTGAGAGGGTAATTGTTTGCACTAGTAATTGTTTCTGTTTATCTGAGATCTTTGGTAGTCAGATGTTTTCCATAAAGGATTCAATTCCCTGAATATTTCCTTTAATTCGGCATTGTATAGGGTGGTATAGTATTGCAAAAGGCTTGCTCTATTTCTCTGGGGTGATTAACTACTTTTTTAGAGTTCGGTCTCATATCTGAGTGACATTAGATCTGGTCTTATGCTGTCTGATTCTGTGGGCTAGTAGGCGAGTGGCCCTGGGACCCCTCTCAGTAGTATTTTTGCTTACACCTCTGTAAAGCTTGTTCAGTTCGGATATCCAAAATAGACTGTATTTGTTCTTTAGTAGCCTGTAAGAGGGAAGGGCACCCATGTCCCCAGAAGCATGTAATGCTTGCAGTTCCCCATTTGTTGTTGTAGCTGATCCAGCCTTGCTTGTTGGTTTTTCTTATAATGAGAGGCATACTTAATAAGTTCCCCTCTAAGGACAACCTTAAAGTGTATCCCAGAGGACTCGCCTTAATGCCCGGATCCTTATTTTCCTCGAGAATCTGTCTTATTTTTTGTTTCATTGTTTCTTTGAAATCTTTAATATTCAATAAAAATCGTTAAATCTCCATAATGTGTTAATTTTCCTTTCTCCCACGTTATATCTAATGTAAGAATGGCATGATCTGAGAGTACCGTTGAGTCTGTGCAATTTTCATTTTATAAAGATGTTCCTTGAAACATGTAAATAATCTATACGGGTATATATTTTTTGGGGAGTAATGAGTATACTCCCTTTATTGGGGTGAAGGTACCGCCAAATATCAATCCATTGTGCGCCTTAAACAAGCCTGTGTGACTCGATGCAGAGGTCTTTTTTATCTCTTACAGGTGGAGGTCTCTTACAGGTGGTATCCAACTGTGTCATAGCCAGGTTATGGTCCCACCCATTACTAGGATCCTTGGGTCAATTCTGTAATCTTTGGAGTAACAGTTTCTGTTCTCTGGTTCTCCCAGGAGGATATATATAGAGGCCAAGGTGACCTCCTGCCCTCCAATTGCCCCACAGCAACTGCCAATCTTCCTCTGGGTCTGCAAATGAATTCATTAACCGGAAGGGAACAGTTTTGGGACCAAAATTACTGCTCCTCTCTTTCCCTTTCCGGTAGGAGGAAGCTGCAATTGTGGAGAAACCAAACTTGGAGAATTTTTATGCTTCTGATTGTTCAAATGTGTCTCCTGCAGGAGGAGAGCTGTGGGTCTTAGTTTTTAAGGAGGAAATCACCTTGTACCTCTTGATAGGTTATTTAAACCATTCACGTTAAGGGAGCACACTCTAACCATATGGAGCTTATTCATTAGAATAAGAAGAGTTGTCACCCGGGGTGAGATTACGCCAACTGCTCCCCAGAGTTTGCACATCCTCCCGCTGCAGAGAACAAAAGTCCACCTCTAGCAGATACTGTGGGTATGTTCCTGTAAATTAACTCCAACATATCTAAAATCTCGTGAGGTAACTCCTCCTTTACATTGTAGGTAGCCTGTATACAAGTGCACATTCATCAAATATACAAACACACAACATCTAACAATAACTAGTAAACTATAAGAACCTATTTACACAAGTACTTCCAGAACAGAAGGAGACTAATTCTCCTCCATTCGACATAGATCCAAGCCTATAGTCAGGTTGGATCTTTGTGGGAGGAATAGTGACCTCCATCGTCAGGCCTCCCAGGCCCCAAGAGAAAAAGCTTGGGACTAGGTAGTAGGGACGCCCCCACTAAAAGAGTGTAAGTACACCTCTTCTAAAATAACGAGGATAAGAAAGAGAAACAAAAATAAAGAGAATCGCTGAAGAGGTGGCCGAGAGAACTGGGGTTAGATTTGGAATCCCTACCATCCACCTCTGTTTATTCCAATTACATATTCTTTATGCTATTAATTCCTGCTAGTCCTTGTTACTATCCAAAGTCGGAAACAGTGATTGTACTTTCTCTCTGTCTCCTTAAATGCTAAAACTTAAATTATCAACTCAGAAAATAGTCAAAGAGGGAGAAATAGCAACGCTCAGCAGGGGAACCAGTCAAATAATAAAAGTTTAAAAACCTAATGTCTCTCCTCTCCTTTGCCTTGTCGGCAATTCAAAAAGACTAGGAGGTCAGTAGAGCGCAGGAACAGTTCCCTTGAAAGTTCACAAACCTCTCACCAGGGTTCCAGATCAGGTGTTATCTCGTTAACCTCATTGCGCCAGTTGAGGAATGGCACTTGTCTGATAAAGTCCTTCACCTCCTGTAGTGAATGGAAACCTCCGCGGCCTGTTCTTGCAATCAATGTCGAGGTACTTTGCCACTGCGAGTGAGGGGGCGTTCCGTGGGACCGGACCTCCCGACTTGCAACTCCATCCTCTTCTTTCAAGTTCTGTTATGGCTTCCTCTGGGCTTGAGTACACCACGTGCCAGAATCCCAGCAGACTCTCAGCTCACGGGTAAGGGTATGGAACTTTATACCTTTTTCTTTTAAAACTTTAAGAATGGGTGCAAAAGCTTGTCTTTTTTTCAAAATTTCGAGGGTAATCATTGTCGAAAAATAATCTAGCTGAGTTGTGTTTGACAATCCCTCTAGCCCAAGCTGTTTTTAAAATCGCTTCCTTGTCTTTGAAGCTGGAAAGTTTCAAAACTATTGAGCGAGGTCTGGCAGCTCGATCTGTGGGCTTTTTAGTTAAGGCTCTGTGAGCTCTCTCAATATTGAACTGAAACGATATTGGAAGGGCCAGGACGCTCTAAGGAGATCTGTGATGAAGTCTTCCATCTTTCCCGCTTTCAGAATCCTCCGTAAACCATATAAACGGAGATTGTCTCCGAGATCTCGCCCAGGTCTGTTATCTTGTCTTGGTATTTATCGTGTTGATCGATCAGGAAATCAACTGCTTGATGTAAGCGCTGAGTCTCTTCGGCAACTTCTCCCGTAGCTTCCTCTGCACGATCGAGTCTGCTCTCAACCTCGGAAAGTCTATTTTGAAGAGTGGTGAATTCTTCTTATTTTCTGCTCGGAAGGCTCTGATTTCGCAAGGAGGGTCTCAAACCTGGATCGGGAGAGCCTTTCACTTTCTCTGTCGGTGTCTAAATCATGATCGCCGCCATGCTGTCTGGGGAGAGGAGCTGCGATTTACGAGAAGGCCTCTTATCAGATCCTTTACATCCCTTTATCAAATCAAGTCCGGTTGTTGTTTTGCTGATTTTTGTTCCCTTCATTTACACTGTAGAAAACGTTAAGTTTTAGATTTTGTTTACTGAGCTGAGGAGAGATTTTGGTGGATTAAGTAAGAGCTCCCTTTTACAGCCATACAGGTGGGTGACGCCACCGAAGTCCCCTCCAGATTATTTTAGGTGCCAAAAGCCCAAAACTACAATTCCTACAAGTTTTGGCCCCACCAAGCCCCTGTTGGCAGGCTCCATTTTAGAGTCCCAATGTACTGATTGGCCCATTCTGCAGTCCAGGACCAAGATGATGGAAAGAAACAGAACTGTTCATGCTGCAAAGAAGGCAGGGTAGAATAAACTGCATATTATTACTACTGTAACAAATGATCAGCAAACAAGTACATCTTCTAACAGGGCTCCCTCTCAGATTAATTATGACTGCAATCCAGGCAGCTCTTAAAGAGACAGTACACAGAGGCTATACAGGCACTCTGTGGCGATACATTTAAACTGCTAAATGCAGAACACCAGCCTGGCAGTGAGCATTTAGACAAGCTTAAGGAACACTTTTCAGGAATCTCCATTTGTGGGGTTACACTGAGGTGGAAGGAAGTTTTCCTTCCAGTCAAAGCACAGCATCCTCAATTTCTCGCTTTTACCCCTGAGTCCACCACCACAGCCCAACCAGAGTCATATACCATCCATGGCAACAACATCCACCTCTCATGGCAGTAAAGGTAATGGAAGCAGCCCAGAAAATCAGGTGATATCAGCAAGCATAGCAGGCATCAAATTTCTTTGAAATACTTTTTGAACGGTCACAGAAATATAAGCCCAACAGGCCTGAGGCAAGGCGATTGACAAAGGCAATTGGTGAGATGATAGCCACCGACTTGCTCCCATTCTCCTTTGTGGCTAACCCAGGTTTTAAAGCACTAATGGAAATTGCTTGCCAAAGTATCCGGTCCCCAGCTAGACCTAATTTTCCAGTGTTGCCATCCCAGACTTGCATGATGCTGTTCAGAAAAGGGTGTCTAATGCCTGGAAGGATCAGTGGGCTAAAAGGTTCATGTCACAACAGATATGTGGACCAGTGGTCAGACGACTGACTATATGGCTGTGATTGGCCATTGGGTAAACTTTCCTACCTCTCTTCTTCCTCAACTTGACATGTAGTGGCACTGGCGGCAGCAGCAGCAAGAAGCAAGGACTTTCACTGTTCAAAGGCAGGTAGTTTATGTATTTGTGGTTTTGAAAAAGACCACAAAGTGGAACATCTTCTGGAGGCCTTGAAGAAAAGTTTGCTTGGTGGCTGACTTCAAAGTCCTTACAACCAGGGTTTATTATGTCTGACAATGCTTCAAATATTGTGAAAGCAGTAAGGCTTGGTAAGTTTACACACATATCATGCTTTGCACACACTATTAACTTGGTGGTAAAAGACTATCAGTGAGGCTCGAAATGTTCAGAACTTGACTGCAGCTGCTCAGACTATGTGCACCAACTTTAGCTATACTGTGAAAGCCCAAAAGTTGTTGCAGCAGATTCAGATTGAAACAGCCTCCCTCCACCACATGATACAGGAAGATCCAACCCGTGGAATTCCACTTACTATATGATGCAGAGAATGCTTGAACAACAGAAAGCCATCCATCAATATGCAGTCCAACATGGCATTGGGAAAGAGAAGTGAATATCAGCCACAATCAGTGGCTCTGATGGAAAATCTTTATTGCATCCTTAAACCTGCTGAGGAGGCTCCTGAGTGATGAGCTCTGATGGTGCCGGACTAAGCCAGGTCCTACCTTAATTTCACTCATCAGGATGAGACTGCAGTATCTTGAGTCACAGTTTGACAATGATGACATCAAGGCTGCATCACTTGGAAAATGAAACTAATCTTCCTGGCTGATGAGCACATTGTAAATATGTGCAAAACAGAACATTACATTTTGGCCACACTCTGGACCCCCGGTTTAAGGATACGGTTGAAACATTCTACAAACCACATGACTTTAAAGACCTGAAATACCATTGTGAACTGTTAATTGAGAAAGTGTCAGCATGTATAGTTGAGAAAAGAAATACATCATCAGTGCCTTTGGCAACATTCAAATTCTGACCAAAATCTGGGAGAGGGAGGGAGCACAATCTGCTGTTGCTGCTGTTGCTGCTGGTACCATCACTACTGATGGTTTGGGTCATCAAACACCAACCAGAACTGCTGCTACATCACAAGAGAGCAAACCACTATGGGACACGCTGTCAGACTTTTTGGTCTGATAAAGACAGCTGGGAAGGTTCGAGCTGGCTATTGTGGTACCAGAAGTCAGTGCTGCAAAATGGTTAAGGATTATGTGGAAGAGACTGTACATCTCACCACAGGTGATGAACCATTGCTTTATTGGCAGAAAAAATTGATCTGGCCTTCTTTAACCGAGATCGTAATTGAATACCTCAGTTGCTCACCCGCCAGCACATATTCAGAGATCATTTTTAGTGCTGGGGCAATAGTGAATGACAAAAGAACATGTCTTTCCATGACGAATGTAGAGAGGCTCACTTTTTAATAATGAACCTGCCTCAATTGAAAACATATACTGTCCAAAATTTATGCAGGTTGACAGCACCAGATGGCATGCCACACTGATGATGATGATGACGAGGATTCTGTTGCCACTAGTAGCCACTAGCCTTTCCAGCCGTCTTCCCTCCACTGGTGGGTCCTCCTATCTCCTCCTTATCCTCTTCCTTGAGTTCCATTCATTTCTGAAACAAACATCTACTGACGGGTATCATGTGCCACTGAAGCCCAGTATGCCCCTGTGCAGCACACTTCCACAGCGACATACGTCGGTATCGACAACAGTGCCATGTTGCTGTAGAAGTTCATCTGGGACCCGGCAACACTTTTCCCATCCTGCATCCCTCCTGAACCAACTCCAACTCAGAGTTAGAATCTAAATTTATGGGGATGGGGGCAGAGCCCCCACTTAGTTTAGCGGGGCAAAGCCCCCAAAAAGAAAACAAACTCTGATGTGTGTGGTTCCATGCTGACTGCAAATCGCAGTCGACGTGGAGCCTGCGCTATGATGCCAGTTAGCGTAGTTTGTTGTCGAACTGGCATTGTAATGCCCTGAGGCCCAAACTCTAGCAATTGTAGTTGAAGGGCCACTACATACTACTATTCTACAAAACAACCAGAAATAACTACACATTACAGTGTAACACAGTTCTTCAACTGTTTATTGCCATTTTTAAATACAGAGCCAATACTTAGTAGGCTGTTGAAAACATTAATACAATAAATAAATAATATATAACTGGTCTTCATTCAGGTCCGACTCAGATGGGGATTTAATTTTAATTATTTTAATTTTTTTGCTGCAAAATATCAACTTCCCATTACTACTTCTGCTGCTCCAAGAACACATCCAATGCTTTGCTCTGAATAAGCCATACAGATACAAACTTTTTCCTCATAACCTGGAAAATGAAAATAAAAGACTAAAGTTTAAACAAATGCTATTCCCACTTACTGAATTGATTGACCATCATGAGAATTAAAAAAATGTTCTAACTCTGCCCCCAAGCTGTAAGCCCAAACCCCTGGGATGCTTCCTCTACAATACAATCCACCCTCCATTGTTAGATCCCCAACCGTTCACCTTTCAATCATAAAGAAAATTAACAGATGGTATACTGTTATGGGTTTTCTATTATTCTGAGTAAAGATGTGGAATATATTCATCAGGAAGGATCCACCTTTTCACATTTCCAACATGTGGACTCTAGCTATACTGACCCTATCCTCCTTCAACCTGATGCCCAAATATGCCAATACCAATACCTCCCTCCACCTACTGTTACACACATCCCTCTCATGCCCTTCTCCTTAGCAATATCACATAGATAACTTTTTCCCAAATAGTATGCTTTTATGAAATGTCTAGAACCCTTCTTCACTTTTCAATGAATAATACCAAAACAGTGGAAACTCTGTTAGTTCCCTTTTACCCTCCATTGACTGAATTTCTTCTTCCACTTCATTGGACACTCTCCTGCCTTTCTTGGTTGTATTTCAACCTGTCCAGAAACAACTTCTTCTGTCTCACATGTGGAAATAGTACTTACTGGTTGTCGGTGTCACTACTGCCATATATGATATAAGCCAAGAAGTTCTGTTGTTAGAGAAAGAGGTAGGGATAGAGAAGGGATGTCAGGAGGATGGGACAAATGGAGTAATAGTGACATAGTCATCTATGGAAGGTATGGGGATCAGGGCAGGAGAGTGTACTAGAGGGACAGAGAGAATGAGGGTGGGTAATATTGACATTTACTCAGAATAACAGAAAACCCAAAACTTATACTGGATGTCAGCCACCCCTGCATTTTTTTATAGCCCATGGCAACAGCCATTGGGCTTTCTGGTCCCGGGGTGACAGCCTCCATCCACCACACCCAACCCACTATCACAACCCAAACCTCCGACAAGACCACTAAACTGGTCCTCAGATCCAGGACCACCCGTGGTCAGAGGTTCTTCTGCTACAGAGCTCCATCCTGGTTTAACTCTCTCCTGCTCCCATCTCCAATATCCCCACAATCGCCAACTTCAAAACCGCCCTTCAGAGCCAACTGTTTAACACTGCGCTGCTCCTGTCTCTAAATGTGGCCTTGATCTCTCCACACTTGACAACGCTCCCTGGCACTCCAACTCACCCCCAACTTCTCCCCCATAGCATATTGTCTCTGTTATTACCAGCATGTGCTCAGCTGTATCATTGTAATGTCTACTAAATTGTATAAATGTATGAAACCATTCTGTGTAACTCTAAGTATGTGACTTATATGCTGTAACCTAAATTTGTTCTGTCTGTCCTCAATGTGACGAGGTACCTTTGAAATGAACCTCTGGCTCAAAGGTTGTAAACCGATGTACAAATAAATAAATAAATAAACAGTTTTGGAAGAATTACAATTATTGCAACAGGGTGCAGCTCAGGGGTTAACCTTTGGTTGCAATAAGACTTAACAAGTAAGTTATCAGAGATGATATACTGAATCATATATCATCCCTGACCATTATTGCTTACAAATCTGTTTCAACACTATTTACAGCATCTACTGGGTATAACCAGGTTCTACACCATATTACCAAGTTCTACCTGGTTCACTAATCTACTTATGCTTAAAAAATACACATATTTTATTTTGCATGTTTGGGAACGTACATGTAGTACAAAGATTGTAACTTTAAGAAAAGTGAGTTTTGCAAAGCTTTGAGCACTGAGACAGAAAGATTCCTATGCACCAAAGCTTTGCATTATATATCATTCTCAGTACTACGTGTACTTTCTCAAACATGCAAAACAACACATCTGTGGATATCTTAATTAAGTAGAACCAGGTAAAATGGGTTTATGTATTGTAGAACCTGGTTATACCTGTAGAACCTGGTTTACCAAGTTCAACCTGGTTTTACTTGGTAGAACCTAGTCTTACTTGGTAGAACTTGATTATTACTGGTAGAACCCACTTCTACCTGGTAGACAGATTTTACTAGGTTCTACCTGGGAGAACCAGGTAGAACTTGTAGAATATTTTTTGTCCACTCAGAAAGTTTGTGAGGTAGAACATTTAAAGGTTCTTGAAGCCCTAGTTTAGCTGGCGTGCCTTCTTCCATGACTTCATTGGTTCAGGGTGGGCACTTGAGGTCCTGTGATCTGGGAGTGACTGCAGGAGGTCGCACATGGAACGCTGCTGGAAGATTTTTCTGTTCTTCTGGTTCTGCAGAGGAGAATTGAACAGAAAGGTGTACTTTCTTTTCTCTGCTTCTTGCATTGCTTTTATAGAATACTTGCTGTAGACGTGTGGGACCGTTCTCGATGCTGGGATGGTGACATTTTGTGGTTGAGTGCTCAGAGGCTGTTTCAGTTAAAAACTGAGCATTGCAGGTGGTTTCAGTATTATAGTGTGAGCCTTTTTCTGATCTGTTTTTCTATATTGCTGTTACAATCACTAGCTAAGGATTCTGATTGTTGCATACTTGTGTCACTTTGCGGCTCTGTTTCCTGGCGACAGGAAGTTGCGAGTGCAGAGAATGCAACTGTAGCCGTGATTGTGTGGGTAAATAGTAGCACTGAGCAGAGATTTAAATTCTTGTATTCCATCCGTAGTAAACATTCCATCTGTTGAATGTAGGAAAGACAGAAAAGAAACAAGTTGGGGAAAAGGAAGAAGTACAGTAATATAAAGAAGGAGGAGGAAAGGTGAGGAAACAAGTAAAAGGGGTTGGGTTGGGAAAGAAGAAGTATGAAGGTCTAATTTAAAACATGAACTTTACGTGATCTGGTTCAAAAATGCATGGGATAGGTATAAAGGAATTTTAGAGGAACGGGGTGAGTCAGAGATCAAGTAAGGTCTCTGAGACACTGTAAATAGAAGAAAATGAGCAGACTAGGTGGGCCAAGTGGTCTTTATCTGCTGTCAAATTATATGTTTTTATGTTTCTGTGCATAATATTTGAAACTGAGAGGGCATGCCAATGCTGGGATGTGTTGGGACTAATTTGCTAGGGTGCATGAACATTTTTTAAAAATCATTAAAATATTTATCATAATTTTATTTTATGTATCTTTTTCACTCCTCCCCCACAAAAATCTTGGATCCTTTAATATCCCAATAAGACACTTCAGGGTGTGCTTTGTAGGATAATAGCACCTCTCGGTTGCTGAAGACACTCTGTGATGCCTTGTGCCTCACAACACAACCAAGGTGTGCCATTATCCCACCATAGCTCACCCTATCATGTATTATTGCTTAAATTACACAATGAGGGAGTGTAAACAATGCCACAACAACACTGATGTCCATTACTTTATTTTTTTTTATAATAACTGGTTGGAGAAAATAGAGGTTTGGTAAGAGTAGGAAAGCAGCTTGCAGGGTTGATCTCCAAAATAGATGTTTATGACATCAAAAATATGTAATATAGAGTTTGACAGCAACTGGTTTTTGGTTGATATTAACCTTAACCAGTAATTGTAGCAATCCTATTGATAATACTGAAGCTAAACTCTATATGGCACAATGCACTATGCCTTAGTGCCCCATATATGCAGCGCTAGACCTCTTAAATTGCAAAGTCACGCTGTAGATGTCCAGTCAGAGCCTGGTGGCATGCACATAAAGGACACATGCCCTTACAAGCTGGAGCTCCCAGCTGTGAGTAGTTCTCGTGCAGCTGCCCATGGGGAGGGGAGTGCTTGAGAGTGGGGTCTACAATGAGCCATACAGGATGATGCATAGTGACAGTGAGGGGCACAGGCTATTTCTGCAGGCATCTTGTCATAGCTGCTATGTGCCCTCCAACCAGCAGATGGTGGCCCAGCAGGGCAGGTGGCCAACCCTACCCTGCAGCCCCAGCCGTCCTAAAATGTAGTGAAGGTCAGGACTACCCTTAGTGTTGTACTGGTACCCTATGAGAGTATCATACACTGATACCCACATTCTTCTGCTCTGCATGAAAAGGGGGATCCAGTTGGCTAACAGGGCAGGCATCTGATTGGATGCCCAATGGTGTCCTTCACTCCCTGCATCTGGCCCCTGTCCTCACACCCTCCTAGTGCATGTGGAGTGGGACCACAGCCTACCGGTCAATATGTCATATACAGAACCTTGCATGGAATACCTCACAGAATATATAGCACGATGTACTAGCGTGACAGGGTAGAAAACCCGACAAGGCATGTATGTTGCACGCGGTTTTGTACCTTGTCATGCATGGGTGGGAAGGAGGAGTGACAGAGGTCAAGACCACTGTTGGGGAGTGGTCTGTTGAGCTGCCACTGTGGCTCAGTGGGATGAGCCGCAGCAATGCAGGGCACTATGTGTCTGTGGACCAGGCTTGAATCCTGTCCCAGACTTTTGCGAAACCGCATTGTGCTGTTTCTTTTTTTCTCCTGGTGGTGTTTCTTCCTGTTCCTGGTGTTGAACCCCCCAGAGTTTATTATAATAATTGGGGGTTTAGTAGCCGCCCACAACAAAGAATCCACCAGCTTCTTTAGCCCAAATGTGTTTCGGCAGTATGTCTGAGAGGCAGCAATGTATCGGCTGTAATTACAGCTAAGTACATTGCTGCGCTTGTTACGCCATATGACATTATGACACCATGCCAGACCACAGATGGGCTGATGGTGTTTATTCATGCCATGTTCAGGGTGTGGGCTGATGCAGACCAGGTGCATGCTTTCAGTGCATACCTGGGCAGCCTTTGTGTGTGGCCCCAATATGATTAAAGAACAAGAAGTTGTGAAAGGTAACTTAGATTCTATTCACAACCACCAACACAAGAAAATCTGTAAAACTAATTTATGTTGAAACTTTGAGCACAGTGTAAATGGCAGACATAATCATTCTACTGGGAAGAAAGGGCTGGGTGATCCTATTTTACATGTAAGGTAGGATTAAAATATTCTTTAAGACAATGACTGTGCTTAAATGTTCGTGGGGAACTGCAAAGAGCATAAAAATATGGGAGATGAAACTTAGGGCTGGTATATTCTTTTAGACATATACATATGTGGAGAATAAATCCCCAAGTGAAATCAAAGCACCAGTTTTACTGAACATCACCAAGGTATGGATGTGTCATTTTTCCATAGTATAAGACACATATACATAATAAACAATAAACAAACAGATGCTGTAAAACACAGACACATACATATATGCATGCAATCCCACACATACACTTCACAGAATGAATAAGAATACTTCACCAAATGCACAAACTCTGAAGTCTAACCTGATCAGTTTCTGTACTAAGGTCTCTGGAGTCACCACGATCTTTTGTAGAAAAAGAAGGTCCCATGTCCTAGGATTGATTAATCTTTATGGAGTGGGGCATTTACGTTCTATTTTCTGGCTTCTGGGTCACTGATGTGACCCTGAGGACTTCGTGAGACCAAAGAAGTGCCCTGAGAGAGCAGACAGTTACACTGGAACTTTTAGGAGCCCCTGCAAATGCATTGCACAGCAGCAGCACCCTGAGGTGGTGGAACTGAGTTACTATTGACTCCTGCCCACCTAACCCCTGCTCCTGACACAAACCAGCTGTCTATCAGCAATTTAACAAGACAGCACTGCACTGATTGACATAAAGGGTAACTCTCAGCTCCCCTGGGGAAAGCTACGCACCTACAGGTCCCATTTAAGTAAACTGCAATGAAAGTACAACTTGGCTGTATTGAATTTTTCTTAGCTGGTTGATCCTGCAGCACCTCACCCAACATTAACGACAACTGCCTTCCCAGCATCCCCACGGTAAGCCCTCTGATGACACAGATGATGGGCTAAGCTGTGGGAGAGCCTATACATCTGTAAGCTCATTGTTAATGTAATACTCCTGTACATTACATTAATCACTCCTATATTGCCAGTATCAATTAGCCAAGAAATGTGCTTTCCTCAGCTGATCAGTACCATCAGTATATGAGCAGTAAGAGTGTTACATTAACTATGAGCTCACAGGCATCCTCTGTGGCTTAGCCCATCATGCACATCATCAGAAGGCTGGCCACGGAGGGCACTGGGAATGGTAGCTGACAGTAATGGTGGACGGGTGTCGCGAGGATCAATCAGACAAAACAGTGTATTATGGCTAAGTAAGTGTGCTTAAAATTGTACTTTCATTGCGTTTTTAAATAAGTGCCTATAAGCCCTGTATCTTTTCTCCTGGGGCCAAAGAGTTCTCCTTTAAAGCACAAACTAAAAGTAGATATAAAAATCTTCATTTGTAACCTAATTGTTCCTGTGTTAATATGGTAGTTTACTTTTCACAATGCTGTATTGGGAAAAGCAGCAGCTTCCAGGGGCAGTGGGAAGGGTGCGAACTCAGTACAATATTATATTACACTGTTGCCCAACTTCCCTGTACCTCTGACACTACCATGGCAATATGCCAAAAGTAATACAGAAGATGTACCATAGTTATGGCATCCAGTCTCAGAACAAGCAGCAGCTGGGGAAGTGAGCATGGGGTCTAATTCACTGATGGTATCCAGTCTTGGATAAGCTGTAGCCAGGGAAGTGAACGTTGGGGAGGGACAGGAAGAATGCAAGCTGGTGGTATAGTGACACCCTTTGGAGCAACCAAGCAAGTGTTCCAGCTTTGAATAGAACAAAAGAATAAAATAAAACCAGATCCTTCATCTACATTGAAACTAAAACTGGCAACTGGGTGTAGTGGAATGGTCGGGCAGGGAGGGATGTCTATGTATGGCTGCATTTAGTTTTGTGGAGTCCTTCACAGTTAATTAACGGTACTTTTCAGTAAAAGACACTGCACAGCTGTTGCAGAAAGTCTGTCCATAGTCTATATCAGGGAACGTGAGTGATGTGCCGCATGGCCAGGGTAGACAGAATGTCACTCATGTAAATGATGTATGGCAAATCACTCATGCAAAAGGTATCCATAAACATGACTGAAATGCAGAAAGTGTACACATGACCACAATAGGTCCTTATAAGCTGTGCTTGTTGATGCCGGACAAAGCTGGCTCCTTTATAAAATTCTGGGCTACCTGCTGACCTAATACTTACAGGGCATTACTAATGCCTGTAAAAAGGATATTAAAAAGGCCAAAAGTTCCTATTGCAAGGAATTATTAACAAACTCCTATGGTGACTCTAAAAAGTTCTGGTCCCATATAAAATCCTTCCTGGGTTCTAACCAGGCCTCTGCTCCTAATGACATGCTACTAAATGGCATACACTGTAACAACCCCTGTACCACTGCTAATTTCTTCAATACTCAATTCTCTGATCTAACCCACTCACTTCTTCCTTCCCTGTCCTATCAAACTCCCTCTCCCACTGATGTCACGGCACCTAAATTCTTTTTCAAGTCAGTCTCCCTGCAGTGTGTCTGAAGACTGCTCAATAATATATCTGAGTTCGCTAGCACCAGGTCTGATGGCCTCAACCTAAACTTCTAAAACTTGCAGCCCCTTACATAGCTGCCCCTAGCAAAATATTTTACTCTCTCTCTCTCTCTCTGCCAAAGCTATGTTCTGGACATTTGAAGACAGCTAGGATCACCCCTGTTTTCAAAAAGTGACCAGAAAGACCCATCCAACTATAGGCCAATTGCCATCCTGTCAGTTCTTAGTAAAATTCTTGAGAAACTTGTTGCCACTCAAACCACTGACTTTCTCCTGCAATCTGACCTCTTACAATGGCCCAGCATGGTTTCCAAAAGTCATAGTACAACCACAGCACTACTCAAGTTTACGCCTGATACCCTACAGGCCATGGACTCGCTTCCTCATGGGGCCATAGTCATTGACATGACTAAAGCTTTTGACTTAGTTGACCACCCCATCCTCCTAACAACCCTAAAATCTCTAGGTTTTCACCAAGTGTTGTCAGGTGGTTCGAAACTACCACGGGACCGGACTCAGTCAGTAAATGTAACTCAGCTTCGGACAAAGCTACTATTAATATTGAGTGCCACGAGGTCCATCTTAGGCCCCTGCTCTTTCTATATTCATAAACAATATCACATCCAATCTCGCCTACACAACCTCCCTGCTATATGTTGATGATATTGTCCTGTACACCAGTGCAAAGAATATAACTGACATCAACACACGGCTCTCCCATGACCTCCAACTCATTCAACACTGGCTGATGACTAACAAGTTTATCCTGAACGAAGGAAAGACACATGCCATGTTATTTGGTTCCAACACTAAACTCAAACTCTCCCAATCTAATTTCAAAGTTTCCACTGCAAACGGCTCAGCTGTAGGGGTTGTAAACTCATTTAAATATCTCGATATCACCCTTGACCTGACTCTCAACTCACGATCTCCATATTCAGCAGACTTGCAAGTTGGTAAATATGAAACTTGGTATTGCCTACTGGACTAGCTATGTGCTCACACCATCAGCTAGGCTTGCTATAGCTGTGGAATACTCCTACCGTGTCTCTCTTCTGTGGTAGCAACCTATGCCTCCGCCTGTAAATCTAGCTTTCAAAATGGGATGTTACTTATAATAACATCTGTTGCTATGCCTCCTCCTCACCTACGCTTGAAACGCCATTGTCTCCTCTACACTGACCTTGGCTGGCTTTCCTTCAGCAGCTAGATTTTATGTTTATGGATCACTATAGATAACGTTATCAGAGCCCAAATTCCCTAACCACTGGCAGGATTATTTATAAACCATTCTTCCAGCTATGGTCTTCGTTCTGCTAATAACTCCCCTGTTCAAATTCCCAGATACAGAACATGCAAAGGTGCTAGTGCTTGTGCCTGTCATGCCCTCCATTTCTGGAACTCCTCCCTAAGTACACACCTAGCATCATCCCATGCCTCCTTTAAAAATTGCTCGACTCTATCTTGTAGACTCCTCCTGTTACTCCTGCTTTAAACCACCCTAGTCTCTGTCTCCTCTCCCTATGTCTCCTGCCACTTCTAGTATATTGACCCTACTGATGCATAGCTTTCTTCCACCACCTGTTTTCTAGCTTCTTATTACCTAGGAACTTTATCTCTCAATGTGTCCCTATCTTCCTATCTTAGCCTACCCCATCTTCCAATCCCACTTCCTCATTTAACTTCACTCTCTACATTATCCTGTAGATTACTACTATAATGCCTCTGTCTCCTAGTTATAGTCTTCCTAGATGTCCTTGTAATATTTAACACTTATGACCAAACCAAATTGTTATTTGTTTTAATGCCAATGATACTCTCTTTACCTTAATTTTGTTTCTGGCTTTTGTTATTTATTCTACAATTTGTCTGTAATGTAATCACCTGCCTGTTCTTTAGTCCCACGCTTGATTAGTTGTGATCTTATATTGTGTAACCTGTTATCATGATTGTTTTGTTTTGTACTCTCCGGTCGTGCCTGAAAATAGTCATTATTATGGCTAGTGCACCCACCGATCATCAAAAACTAAATAATAAATAAAATAAAAAGGACACTACTGTGAAAAGGTGCAGGACCTCGAATTAAAAGATAATTTTCAGAAGTTTACAAAACTGCACTGTGTTGTAAAACATGTTAGGGTATGTTGGAACAGAGAACCACTCAGAAAGGCATACAAGGGAGTATTATACAAAGTGCACATATAAAAGGTTTTGCAGGAACAAATTAGCCCAATAGCAATCCATTGTATAAAGGTGAGAACTAATCAATATGATAATAGTAACTGCAGTTTGTATATGCAAAACAAGAAATATAAGAGAAAAGTAAAGTTTGTGTAGTAGAGACAATTGCATGAAATGTTGATCTTTAAATTCATCTTACACACCTATTATCAAACAACGAATATATTGAACCGATCCACATGGGTGAAAATGAATGAGTTTGTGTGTTAGTGGCACATAAAAATTAACTGGAAATACATATGACAATTTTGGCTCATCTTATTGTTGCATATTTGTTTTATTTATATGCTATGTACATTAGAAGTACACACCACTGTTTTCCTGACAACGCAGAGGGCCGTGAAACGTCAACGTGTACTGGTTAGATAAGTTAAATAGCTTAAGAAGAATTATGCCAGAAATCAGGAGTGGAGTCTTCATTTTTCTGTTTTGTTGATTTGCATTTTGGCTGCCCAGAAGCTAGCACCTCGAACTGCTCAATAAAAGAAGACCCACACAAGGCAGTGTGCATCCTGAATGTCCACTTTTTGTTTTGACATATTCCATAGTCAAGGACTTTGATAGGAGAAAGATCTTTTACCTTAGTCCTGGGTACCATATATGCACTGGTGGTGGCGGAGTGCAGGTTGCTGTGGACAGTTTGTGTGTTTAAGAGGTTGTTGGTCTCTGGCTCTTTATTGTTGATTATTGTGTAGCCTGGCTGTCAAAACAGCTGGCCTTTCATTTTTATGTTGTTATCCTGGCCTTACTGTCTTACCACATCCAACGTTAGTTTTACAGATTCTTTGTGTACAGTGCCAACATGTAGGGTTTGTTGCAGTGGTACTGTGTTTCAGTAATGCTCCCTACACTGTACAGTCCTCGACCCAGACAGCCGGGTGGAGGAGCAATGGATTTTTAATCACTAATTGATCATGTTGAGCACTGACCATTAGGTAGTTGGTAAGGGGGCGGTCATATTATTTGTATTCCTTTATGAGCTGGTTTGGGTCCTGGACCCATCAGGTAGTTTTCAGGAGGTGGACAGGGTCTTTATTCCCCGACAGGCCAGGCTGGGCACCGATCATTGAAGGCGCAGCAGGCTGGATTGGAGTGTACATGGCAGTGTGATCCCTATGTGCATTTTGGAAGAGTTAGAGCCGAGACTGAGCACCAAGAGAAGAAAGAGTGAGAGAAGGAGAGTTGGGTGGTGTAGCTGGGATCACTGCTACTTGGGGTTACAGCCTTGCAGTGTGCACCATTGGTCCCTGGTCCATTCTCCTATGCTAGTGTGTTGTGGACCAGAGGAGGCAAATACTGTATGCCTTAGCTGGCTGGTAGCAGTTGCACTGCAACAGCAGCTGTTAGCCTCCCATGCAGTGATCGAACTCCACACTGTGACCTGAGTGTATACGCTTGGGACAAGCTGTGTTTTAGTACCATGCCTGTTCCACTCTCTGCTGACTGTTTTGCTGCTGCTCCTTATTTCCATTTGTGTCATTATATGGGGTAAGTTGGCAATTGGACTTGTCAGGTAATTGGAGGGAAGGGACACATGTTTTGATTCCTGATGAGACAGATTTATGTATGTATGTATATATGTATTATGTATGTATGTATATATGTATTTAAGTATGTATGTATGTGTACAGTATGTATGTATATATGTGTTTATGTATGTATGTATATATGTATTTATGTATGTATGTGTGTATGTATGTGTGTATGTATGTATATATGTATTTAAGTTTGTATGTATGTGTGTATGTATATATGTATGTGTATTTATGTATGTATGTATATGCATGTATGTCATGATATAAATATGTGTCTATGTATATATGTATTTATGTATGCACGTATGTATTTCTATGTATGTATATATGTATGTATTTATGTATGTGTGTGTGTGTATGTATGTGTGCATGTATATATGTATTTAAGTATGTATGTGTATGTATATATATGTTTATGTATGTATGTGTGTATGTATGTATATATGTATGTACTATGTATGTATGTATATATGTATTTATGTATGTATGTATTTATGTAGGTATGTATGTATTTATGTATGTATGTATATATGTATTTATCTATGTATGCATGTGTATGTATATATGTATTTAGGTATGTATGTATATATGTATATATGTATTTATGTATGTATATGTATGTATTTATGTATGTGTGTATGTATGCATGTATGTATATGTATGTATGTGTGTATGTATGTATGCATTTATGTATGTATGTATGTATGTATATATGTATTTATGTATATATGTATGTGTATGTATGTATGTATATGTGTATGTATGTTATGCATTTATGTATGTATATATGTATGTATTGTGTGTATGTATGTATATATGTATGTATGTGTGTGTGTATGTATTTAAGTATGTATGTGTATGTATGTATATATGTATTTATGTATGTATTTATGTATGTGTGTATGTATGCATGTGTGTATGTATTTATGTAGTATGTATTTATGTATGTGTATGTATATATGTATGTATGTGTGTATGTATATATGTATGTATGTGTGTATATATGTGTATTTATGTCTGTATATATGTATGTATGTATTTGTGTATGTATGTATATATTTATATGTATGTATGTATGTATGTGTTATGCATATATGTATTTATGTATGTATTTATGTATGTTATATGTATGCATGTGTGTGTACGTATGTATGCATGTATATATGTATGTATGTATTTATGTATGTACATATTAATATGTATGTGTGTATGTATGTATACATGTATTTATGTATGTATGTATATATGCATGTATGTATGTGTGTATTTATGTATGTATGTATGTATTTGTTGACCGGGTAGGTGCTCCATTCCAGAGGACCATTTTCAGGTATGACCCAGGTCATCTAGGTGGCACATGATACAAGACATTGAACAGCAGGACATTCAGAGAAACAGTTCCACACAGGTTACATGGAGAAAGCTTAAGAGACCTTGTCACTGCCTGTACCGCTCCATGTAATGTAACCCAGGTCACCCTGAAAAGGGACCTTTGGGGTCCAGTGGATCTACCCGGTCATCAACATTAAATAAATAAATAAGATGAGTGCAACCATATACTGTGCATTTGCCCAACACAGTGAGATAACAAGACAATATTGAGGCCCTAATTTTAGCTAAGTAACAAACTGAAATCTCATATCTTAGCCAGGTAACACCTGTATACATTGACAGTTACACTTAGGTTACATTTGAAATTTCACATAATTGGAAAGCTCATAGAAACAGAGAACACTATATAGCCAGGCAACACTAAATAACAAAATACATCTCAATACCATGCCAGCTAGCAGTTACAGGACATATTGCTTTGGAACCGATTGATAAAGTAGTTGAGGGATGGGGCTGGACAGATTTTGTTTTATTACCTGACAGGTGGGGTGGGTACTGACTTGTCAGGTTGTTGGAGGGTTGATTTTTTTTCCATTATGGGCTGGGTTGAACACTGGACCTGTCAGGTTGTTGGGGATGGGGATAGTTTTTTTTAATTCCCAGACATTTCAGGTTAAACACTGGACCTGTCAGGTTGTTGGGGAGGGGCCAATAATTTTAATTGCCTCATGTGCCAGATTGGCCACCAACCTGTCAAGCAGTTTGGGTGAGGGAGACAGATATTTTTCAGTAATGGCTACACTGAGCACTGGACCCATTAGGTGGTTGAGGGAGGGGTACTTTTTATTCTCTGACAGGCTAGGTTGATACTGGACCCATCAGGTAGTCTGGGAGAGAGGGACATATTTCTTTTTATACCCTGATGTAAGTAGGGTTGGTTATCAGACCAGTCAAATAGTGAAGAAGGGAGAGGGAAAGATTTGTTTTGTATCTTCTTGATGGGTCAGGTTGGCACTGGATCTGTCAGGTTGTTGGGGAGGGGACAGGTTTGTTTTTAATTTCCGATGGGGTGGACTGACACTGGACCCATCAGGTACTGTAGTTTGGTGAGGGGGACACATTTATTTTTATTCTGATGGGCCTGGTTGGTCACCACACTCATTAGGTGGTTGTGAGAGGGTGCTAGCATTTTTTCATTCCCTGTTGAGCCAGGGTGGGCACTGGAAATTCTGTTCTGGTCTACATTCCCTGCCTGACTAGTATGGAACTCCTGTGCTTTGTAAAACACTTTCAGCCAGTGTGCATGAAAGTCATTATATAAAACCAAATTATATTATATTCTACAGTTCTAGCACCACTGAATTCAGCTGCTTTGTAAAGCCCGGACGGTCATAGTTGGAAGGAGGGGCGCTTTTTTTCCCTGACAGGTTGGCTGGGCACTGAATCTGTCCATTGTTTGGGGTGGTTTCTTTTTATTCCCTGGGAGATAGGGATGGTAAACTGATTATGCCCACACCCACCTTTTTTTCCAAAAGGCTTTGGTTTGATGTGCCTCTGGTCAATGAGGGTTGCTCAGGGTCATGTGCTCCACTGCTCGGCATGTTGGGCTGAGCTATGCGCAAGAAGAAGGAAATCATGGAAGCCTTTGCAGACTCATTCCTATGGCTCTGCACAAGCCAGAAAAGAGGCACAGGTAAGATGAAACCATTTATTATATTTTCTATGCTTACACAGTGCACCAGATTGCTAAAGTGTTGGACAAGGTGCTACCTCTACAGTCTGATGCGTAAGACTTTAGCCACTTGCTCAACAAGTTCACATGCACTTTCTCTCTTACAGCCAATAGAAAACAGCAAAGCATTACAAACAGCTGCATGGGGCAATAGCAAGGCACAACTCAGTCACTGACAGTCATAAAAGGCATATCCCAACACCCCAATGCATTTCAATGGGAGAGCTGTCAAACCGTCTCCTGACTTTTGATCCTATTAGAACGGGTTCATGCAGACCAGCCCTATTAAATTGCTTTGTATGTTAAATGTACTAAGGGTTAAGCTTATCCTGAGTTCCAAGGTTCTGAAATGTCTGAAAGTTAAATGAGGGCTATATGGGGTCCAGTTCTGAGGCCATACCTGCAAGGGGACAAGGACAGGCCGGAAAGGATCCAGAGAAGAGCGACCAAAATGGTGAGGGGCTGCAGGGGAAGCCATATGAGGAGAGATTGGGAGAGATGGGCCTGTACACACAAGAGGAGAGATGGGAAAGGGGGATATGGTGGAGACATTCTAGTACTTGAAGGCATAAACAGGGTGAGTGTCAACAGCATCCTTCAGAATGAGTAAGAACAATCCACCAGAGGGCATACCTACAAACTGGGTGGTGGGGATTCAGAGGGACATCAGAGGATGTTCTGTACCAAGAAGGTGGTGGCCATGGAACAGACTGCTGGAATGGGTGGTCGGGGTGGATACAGTAGACAAATTCAAAAGAGCCTGGAATACATACATGGGCTTAACTAGCAGGGGGCAGGCTGTGAATGGAGGGCGGTCTTCCTAGAGGAGGGGTTTCGGCAGACCGGATGGGCCATGGGGTCCATCTCTGCCAAAAGATTTCTATGATTCTATGATCCTGTTTACTGCTGTCCGCAAATCCTTCCACATAAATTCCAATGCAGATGATGCTGCCATCTTCTAATGACAGGAACCTGGACTGCCTGAGGCTGAGGCTCCAGGATGACATTAACTTGGTCCAGGCCTGGTTTGCCAACAACCTTCTAGTCATGGATGTGAAGAAAACAAAATATATGCTGTTTATCAATCATAATAATGTAAACCTCTTCTCTGGCCTTACAATATCTACCATCACTGGTGCCATACTTGAGCAGGTAAAAACCTTCAAATACCTTGGCCTGCCATGTCATTCTCTGACCATGTGGACCACCTAGTAAAGGCAGTGACACAAGAATTGGCTTCCTATATAGACATAGGCATGACCTCTAATCAGAGGTTAAAAAACTCCTTGTCCAAAACTGTGTCATGAGCATCATTGACTATGGTATTGTGGTCTATTAGTCTGTTAATGACAGGTGCTGGTCTAGGTAAAGGAGATGCTTAACAGGGCCTGCCACTTTGCACGTGACCTTAGAGTTGATACCCATACGTAGACCTGTATACTAAGCTGAACTTTTAAATTTCAGCTCAAGCATTCTCTAGTACACCCTGATCATGGGCAACAAAGCCTTGCTAAGCTTGCTCTCCAGGCCTGCAGTCTATGGTCACCAGTGGCCAGTTGGTATGCTACAGAGGCAAGGCATGCCACTCATTGCTGCTACCCAGGAGGAGAATAGTGTTTTGACAGAACTCCTTCTTGTACAGATTTGCCAAGCACAGGAATGAGCTTATGGATGCTATAAGAGGAGGACTTATTATGTCATTTAAAACATGACTGCTTACCTTGCTTTCGCATCTGGAATCTGTAAATGCTATAAATGACCTGCCTTGTACCCTGACAAACTATCTTACATATACTGCACCCTGGTAAATAGCCTGCTTCCTGTTATAAATATACTGGTGTAATACATGTCCAGTTTTTAGTAAATCTCTGTGTCTGTATCAACGACTGTACTGTGGAACAATATCTGTATGCATGGTTCGGTGTTCATAGATCTTACTAAGGCTTTTGAGTTTGACCTTGTTGATCACCCTCTCTCACTAACAACTTCCATGCCTTAGGCTTCTCACCTCAAGTGGTGGGGCTGGTCTCATGTTATTTATTTAACAGAACCCAGGTAGTCAAATTTAACTCAGACCTGTCTGAGCCAACCCCATCGACACAGGTGTTCCTCAGAGTTCCATTCTGATCCCTGCTCTTCTCTATCTTCATTGATCAGATTGCCCATGACACCCCCTGCTCGCCTCTCCTCTTTGCTGATAATCTGGTCCTGTATTCTAGTGCTAAGACATAGCCGAAATCAACCATAATCCATTATCTGCATTTCAAAATATCCAATCCTGGCTCTTCAGATGCAAACTTGTCCTTAGTGTGAGCAAAACGCGAAGCTATGTTCTTTGGCTCTGAAGCTAAACTCAGAACTCAACCAGTGCACTCTCAAAGTCTCTTGCCTAGATGGCTTTTAATGGAGTCTGTAAGTTCCTTTAAATATCTAGGGATCCTTCTAATGGTTCCCTTGACTTGATCAGCACTTCCAAGCCACATTCAAGTCTGTTAACCCCAAGCTTGGGTGGCCCATAGAACTTGCTATGTTCTGACCCCTTCAGCCAGGATGGCTACAGAGGCATTCTTCTACCATCGCCTACTATTGTGCCGCTACCTATGTCAATGCATGCAAAGTCTCCTGGCTAAGTGAGGTACTACTTACAACAATATCTGTCACTTTGCCTCAGCTGCTCTTGATTCAAACACCACTGCTTCAAACACCACTGCCAACTCTACACTGATCTAAATTGGCCCTCCTCCATGCTCCTCCAGTGTCGCCTCCCTGACTCCTTACTGACCCATATTGAGATTGAAAACCTCAACGCTTGCCTTTCTAACCTCCCCGGCTGCCTCTTATGGCCTTAGATTGACTGACTATTAGAGATCGGGCAGACTGACCCACTGAAAAATCAGAACCCTCTCGAATCCAATGTGGTCCGCAGACCTGGATAAATAAGAACCACTCATTTAAATGTGCCAATTTGGGTCCGTCAGCCACATGTGGCTAATTAAATATTTTAAAAAGAGCAAGGAGTGCTGACTTCATGGAGGGGTTGATAACCATGTATAGTTATTTGGCATTTTGCAAATGATGACAGAAGGGATAGGCAGGCACTGATCTGGTGCTGTGAGTCAAACATGGGGTGCAAACAGCCCACTGAGTGAAACGGAGTCTTCTGGAGAGCAAGGAGAGAGAGAGAGAGAGAGAGAGGGGGGGAGGGGAGGAGAGAGAGAGAGAGAGAGAGTGAGGGGAGGAGGGGAGAGAGAGAGAGAGAGAGCGAGGGGAGGGAGGGAGAGAGAGAGAGAGAGAGCGAGGGGGGGGAGGGGGGAGAGAGAGAGAGAGAGAGCGAGGGGGGGAGGGAGGGGAGAGAGAGAGAGAGAGAGAGAGGGGGGGGAGGGAGGGGGGAGAGAGAGAGAGAGAGAGCGGGGGGGAGGGGAGAGAGAGAGAGAGATCAGGGGAGGGAGGGGAGAGAGAGAGAGAGGGGGGGGAGGGAGGGGGAGAGAGAGAGAGAGAGCGAGGGGGAGGGAGGGGGAGAGAGAGAGAGAGCCGAGGGGGAGGGAGGGGAGAGAGAGAGAGAGAGCGAGGGGGGAGGGAGGGGGAGAGAGAGAGAGAGATGAGGGGGAGGGGAGGGGAGAGAGAGAGAGAGCGGGGAGGGAGGGAGGAGGGAGAGAGAGAGAGAGAGAGCGGGGAGGAGGGGGGGAGAGAGAGAGAGAGAGAGCGAGGGGAGGGAGGGGAGAGAGAGAGAGAGAGAGCGAGGGGGGGAGGGAGGGGAGAGAGAGAGAGAGAGAGAGCAGGGGTGGAGGGAGGGAGAGAGAGAGAGAGAGAGCGAGGGGGGGGGGAGGGGGAGAGAGAGAGAGAGAGTGAGGGGGAGGGAGGGGGGGGAGAGAGAGAGAGAGAGAGCGAGGGGAGGAGGGGGGAGAGAGAGAGAGAGAGAGAGCGAGGGGAGGGAGGGGGAGAGAGAGAGAGAGAGAGAGAGCGAGGGGAGGGAGGGGGAGAGAGAGAGAGAGAGAGAGGGAGGGGAGGGGGAGAGAGAGAGAGAGAGAGAGCGAGGGGGAGGGAGGGGGAGAGAGAGAGAGAGAGCGAGGGGGGGAGGAGGGGAGAGAGAGAGAGAGAGAGAGGGGGAGGGAGGGGAGAGAGAGAGAGAGAGAGAGAGGGGGGAGGGAGGGGGGAGAGAGAGAGAGAGAGAGCGAGGGGGGAGGAGGGGGGAGAGAGAGAGAGAGAGAGAGCGAGGGGGGAGGGAGGGGAGAGAGAGAGAGAGAGAGAGGAGGGAGGGAGGGGGGAGAGGGGGAGGAGAGAGAGAGAGAGAGAGAGGGTAGGGGGGGAGGGAGAGAGAGAGAGAGAGAGAGAGCGAGGGGGGAGGGAGGGGGGAGAGAGAGAGAGAGAGCGAGGGGGAGGAGGGAGAGGAGAGAGAGAGAGAGAGGAAATAATAATGTTTAGAAATAAAGCATTGTCTCTTTGCCATTCTGTCTCTGTCTGTCTCTCTCCCAGAAGACCTGGGTCTGGCTCACTGTTCTGTTGTGCTCCTCCATGTTCGACTCCCATCATGGCTCAAGGTGCCTGCCCCTGCCCTTTTTCACTTCAGATTTGCCAAGATAACTGCCTTGGCTGCAGTGCCTAATAGGTGGTGGTGGCATTGGCATACCTATCTTCTGCCTTTTCAGCTTCTTAAAGTTTATAATTACATCGCTCATGTTAACTTACCACTGGTTGATGTGGTCTTGGTGTTGGATGGATGCCTTTTCCTTTGCTCAACTCAGCTGTGGGGTTGGGGTACAGTCAGAGCCAGAGAGGTAGTACGCTTGCCACACATCGCACTCACCAGTCACATGATCAGCTGCTAAGTTGACAGGTGATATATTTGCTGTGTTGAATAAAGGTTGTGCGGGGAGGAATCAGTCAGTGAGAGGGAGTAACTGCAGACAGATGGAACTCAGCTCACTGACTGATACTGTCTGAGTGCATGGTCCATTTGTGATTATTCATCCAGTCATTGTTCCTTTAGCCAAGCCTGCAGCAGGTAATTCTAGCACAGGTTTAAAAAGAACAAGCATTACAAAAGCAAAAATGGGATTTAATAGAAAACGTCTGGGGTGGGGATGAGGAGCTGGGAACGGAAGGCAAGGATAGGGAAGGCCATGAAAGGTCTGTGTAATCGTCCATAGTTTTCAACCTTTACTTACTAGCAACAACTTGCCTTAGAAGAAACAAGTTAAACAACAAGGCAAGCAATTACAATAAACAAGAAGGGATTTAAAAAAAAATCATTTCTGGGGAAAGCCGGAAGAAAGGCCAATGGACAGAGCTTCAGTCGGGCTTCGCTTGTTTGCTGAATTACTGTTAAAAGTTTCTTTGTATTAGTTTCTACTTTTTTATATCTAAGATGAAAAATATTTAGTTGACTTTTCTAAAAAATTACAAATCTGTTGTAAAGGTTTGAATCTCTCCAAAACTACTGACAAAGTGAACCTTGAAATAATTGTTTATTTTAACTACTAGATGGCAATGTGGTTTAATTAGTCAGTATAAAAAGAGATGTATTCTGCACTAAATCAGATCCCTATTACATGACCTGAAGTCGAAGCACTAGGGGTTGTGTGGCTGAAGATACACGCTGGCAATTTATTATGCTGTTATATGCTGCATGAAATAAACCAATTTTGGATGGACCGACTGGTTGTAAGCCTTTCATTTCTTGTTTGGGAGTACTTGCCCACAGTGGAACTTTTACAGATTTTCTGGAGCTCAGAATCCCTGCAAGGCACTGGCGTCAGATTGCAGAGCGCACCTCACGCTTGACTTCTTGCTGAAATTGCTACTGCCTGAGTGGTTGAACTTGTTGCCACTGCTGCCAGACTGCCAGAGCCGCTGCCTGTTGTTATTGCAGATGTTGCTCTAGTGAGTGCCTTCATTTAAAGCAGCTAACAGGAACCAAACCTTTGGATTCTGGGAAAGTCCCTGGCTTGCTGGCAGTTGAGTCGGATCTCAATTGGAGCTGAATGAACAAGAGCTTGAGACAGTCAAGCAGCCGCCTGAGTAGTTTCACGTGGAGAACTGTGGAAAGGCCTGAGTTGTGGCCTGCATCTCTGCCTGCTGCCCCTGAGAGGGAGAGAAGAGAATTATTTTGGACTAAATCCAAATTTGTGAGAACGAGTAAGCCACTGATTTTTTACCGCTCATACCTGAAGAAGACCGAAGATTTGCTGAATGTGATTGGCCTGTCAGGATTTCCAGCCGCTTTGAATCCCGGTTTGTGCAGAGACCTTGCGATCGTGGACTGGAGAGCGTTTGCCTGGTACCATAGAATTTCACATGTAAATGTGCTGTGTATTGAAAGTGGGTTGTGATTTGTTCCCCACTGTGTGAATTGTGTTCTGCTTGCTGGTACTGTAGAACTTTACATATAAATGTGCTGTGTATTGAAAGTGGGTCGTGATTGGGTTCTCCACTGTGTGAACTGTGTTCTGCTTGCTGGAAGCTTTATCCAGCCTAATCGGACTGAATCCATGTTCATCTCTATTCGCCTGGGCCATGCCATGCTGGCCCTGCCAGTCTACCGCACTGCACAGAGAAAGACACCGATGAGAGACCTGCCTGGGGATCAGCCCCTGCTCCACGCTTGAACTGGAACGATGCCTCGCGAATCGTGGGGACCTAATTCTCCTGGCACTCCAGATTAACCACCTGCTGTCTCAATTTTCGTCCAGCCTGTGTCTAGTCTTGGGTATCATGAGTAATCATCAGGGTAGCCCCCTGCAACAACAGCCTAATCTAAAAGTGTGTCATCTGATTGTCTTGTTTTCTTTTCATGAACTGAGCCCTCCAGCTCCGGATTACAAATAACGGTGTTGTGCATGTTGTTTTCTTCCATCACAGGGCCCCAACCAGCTGCAACGCTTCCTGGCTAGCCCACCATTTCCATCTGGGTACCCAGAGTGTGTGACTGTTTAGACCCTGAAGTGCATGCATAACTGTTTGATTGATAGAGCATTTAAGCAAATTAACCGGATTACACCCTCCCTTGTTCAAGCCCTTAAATAAATCAGATCTAACTCTTTTGCATTTACCCTGACTGTGGTTCCAGTTTGTGCAAGAGTACTGTACTGCTGTTATTTGCTGTGTATAACCTTGTTTTACAGGGGTCCCAGAGCTGGGCCAGAAGAAAGCCCTGTTGGTAAGTACAAACAGTATGGGTACTTGTGTGGTGTGTCAGGGGTATTGTGAAAGTGGATTATTGTGTGTTGTTCCAGCCACTAGTAAGGAAAAAAGGGGGGTTACAGTGTCCTGGAGGGCTGTGACCAGATTAGCTTGACCACTACCAACCCTGACCTCTGGGTGGAGGCACCTGCTTCAGAACTCAGGCCCTTAACCTGCTACTAGCCAAGCAGGCAGGGGTAGTAGCCCTTGGATAGCACCACCTAGGGGTTACATACAGTTCCTATAGTAAAGGAGCCAACTGGAAGTGATTATTGAAGCCAGGCAGTCTATTTGATTTCATTTGATGTTGCCACAAAGTCTCACATGTCAGTGTGTTGCTCAAATCTCCTTACATTTATAGTTATTCTCAGTCTGAAAAGAAAATGTACTCTGTCTTGCCATTGTAATGGCCTGCTGTGCCAATGCACTCTTCACATCACTTTTCTATATACTCCTTGAGTATTTGCAATGTAAAATGCATCGCATGTATTACATGTGGCATATATGCAACATGCATAGTGCTGCATGTAATACAGTCCTTTACTACAAATACCTCCCTGTCACTGGATGGCTCACTTCACTGCCAGGTACAGTATCTGTAGAAAACTGCAATTTCCAGACCCACGCCCTCCCCTTCCTGTCAATTTGATGTAGTTGTATCCGATTCTGAATCTCAGTACAGGCTGTTAACCAAATGGTTCACCAAGTTTTGCCCACGTGATGTTAATTATTAGTGGTAAGTCCCTTTAGCCTCACCCATTTCCTTTCTGTTTCTAAACATGGCAGTTTTTGGCTAAAATGAGACATATGATGTTAATGGGGCTAAATGTGGTAATTAAATTCTAGCATTATAGGAAACATCGGTATCATTTGTTTTACCTAGGTACAAGTAGACTCTCCACTAGCATGCCACTTACTCTCTCCATAGCTTTCTGCACACACCCTGTGTTATAAGCCATATGTTTAAAACCATTTTGTAAGTCCTCAGCACTCCTTTGACATTCTTGTTGACTATTGTAACTGAAACAAAACCACGCAGCTAATCAATCCACTCACTAACTAGCAACCTATGTAGACAGCTTGGAGACACTTTTGTGATGCTAAACAGCTAGGGACCCAATTCAAACTGCCATCAGAATATTTTCATTACAAATGATCTTATAAGTGGCATTAGTCACTATTGACATTTTATGGATGGAGTAAGACACTCAAGAGGGTGGGTTATACACCATCAGCATCCCTCATGGTTATTGACTTCCCTTGGCCTACCGGCCTTACAAATCGACTCACCAGTTGGGTTGTTATGGAGGTATAACCCTCCCTCTCGAGTGTCTTATTTCTCATTTAAGTTATTATCGCCTGGTGACCATTTTGTGTCGTGTTGGCAGTGGAAAGCACGGACTTCATACAAAGCTATTGGAAGTAATGAGTTAATGAGTCAACGAATGGCACAGAGCTGCAAAAGGAGTAAGAGATATAACCTCCAATCTTATGTGCTGATGATCACAAGCCTTCTTCAAGGTGGGGTTCAGCCATGCAGTGGTGGTTATTAGTTTAAAACATTTAGGCCTAGATATTCAAGGGTTGCACCGTGCAACCTTGTACTACCTGTGGGATATTGAAAAAGCTGCCTGGCTAGCATAAATCCCAATGCTCCGGGCCAATGTAATCGATTTATTTATTTATATTTGTGCTTAGTAACTGGTGGGTGCACTAGACATAGAAATGTCTATTTTCAGGCACAACCCGGGAGGATACAGTTGAGTATAATGCACACCATGTGACACAGCACATGGAAAATGCCCTAGCATGGAGCTGAGATCCATTGTGCAGCATACAATGCGGCAGCTGGCAGAGAGCATCCATGGAAGGCAGGATGGAGCGAGGAGGGTAGAAGCTCGTGTGAAGGCCACGCTATGCTCCCCAGCCATGCGGAATTCACTCGGAGGCTCTTCTCTGAAATCCAGAGATTTACAATGTGAGGGTGCGCCTTCGAGGGAGGGGAGGAAGCTGGGATGACTGATATGCTCATTCCTGATAGGCAGATTAAACTAAAGCCAGAAACGCTCTCCTTATAAAAACAAGCCAGTTTTAAGCGAAAAATGGCAGAATAGATACAGGAAAATGCCTGTGTCCCAATAAAGTGGACCAGACTGATCCAAAGGCATCTCCACACAAAATCAAGTCAGTGTAAATCAGAATAGCGATTGAAAACAATAATAATAGCCACTAGCAACACAATCACCAAAAAATATAGAAGGAACCCTCCAAACAACAAAGGACAACAAACCTAAGCTGTCCTTGAGCAATCCAGCCCCAGGCTGTTGCAAGCTAACAAACATTAAATCCCTTGATTCTATGCAGCATATACTGTTTTTTCTGGTGATTTAGGCAAGCTCAGATGCGATGTAAAACAAATTCTATTTTTTACTGTGGAATACACAGGTCTACCTTTTCCTGGCACAGTACAGGAACTCCTGGAGTGCTTGTAGCCTTATCAGATGCACAATTTGAACTGGAGAACAGGGGCTTCTGGGACCTGGGGTCTAGAAATTTGATCCTAGGTCATGTGCATCACTAGCCTATCAGGTGGGCTAAAACCCGTGAGGTAAGGTCTGGAGTGCCATGGATGCTCAACCAATCACAATCACAGTAGGAAGGGGTAACATACAATCAACTTTGGGATTATAGAAATACGGTATTTAAACAAAATTAGGATACAAGTAGACAGTTTAGACAACTTCAAGGATATATAGAGATAAGTGTAAACAAGTGAGTAACACAGTGCAATAATAAATGACTAATGGTATATGCAGCTTAACAATAAGTGCCATTATGCAGTTATTAAGCTTTAAAGTAAGGACAGGGATGAGGGCAGAAGCGGTGTAGTTGAAGAGAAGGAAAGAGATGAGTGATGAGAGAAAGATGACATGGGAAGAGCAGATAGAAGGAGGTAAAGAAGAGCTAGGAGGGAGTAGTTATGCGGCGAGATGCATGGTGTGTGCCCATGCATATGTGGCACATCCCAATATTCAGCCCAGGATGCGCACATATGCTGGCACAACCCTGCATTGCACTGTATAGGAGGGCTCAAAGTTGAGCCCATGCAGAGTAGGAACAATCCCGCACCCACAGGCAGGCTACAGTATTGCAGGGTGCAACAATATTGCAGGACGCAAAACAGCAGCCCAGCTGCAGGCCACCCGCCCACTCAGAACACCATCTGCAAGCACACACTGAACCCTGGTGGTCAAGTGAACCCGCCCACCTGTAGCCATGATCACACGGCAGCACTTACCCGGTCAACAAAAACTAAATAAAATAAATAAAATATGTTTAAAAAATAAATCCTTGGTAGTCTAGTGCCCCGAGTCCCTGATTCCCCGATAAATATAATACATGACCATCCCTGGTGGTAGTAGTACCCCCTCTCACCCGAGTCCCTGATTCCCGATACATGTAAATATGACGCGTCCCTGGTGGTCTAGGTGAGACCCCCACCCATTGCTGCGATCATGGCAAACCTCCATATTAATGCCCTGGTAATCCAGGCAGCCCCCACCCTCCCACCCACACAGAACCGCTTACACCCTGCCCCCATCATCGATGGGTGGCTGCATCCTGTCCGCATACTACCCTGTTGCCCTCCAAATGACAGGTACAGTATAGGCTGTAAGCTTCATTGTTCTCAGTGTGGACCAATGGGCTTGTAGGGCGACTGTACTCAGACAGTCCAAAATATGTGGACTGTCTAGTATAGTATGTTTCTGCAAGCCCATTGGCCCACACTGGGGACCAATGGGCTTACAGTCCATATTGTACCTGTCATTCAGTGGGTGGCTGGGCAGTATGCAGGAGGATGCAGCCACCCGCCAATGATGGGGGAGGTGGCAAGGGGTTCTGGTGTGGTGGTAGGGGTGCCACTGGATCACCAGGGCATTTAATTATGGAGGTTTACCCGATCATGGCAACGGGTGGGGGTTTCCACCAGATCACTCAGGATGGTCATATTTACATATAATAGGAATCGGGGACTGGGTGGGGGACCACTAGACCACCAGGAATGGTCATGTATTATATTTATCGGGTATCAGGGACTCAGGGGGGTCACTAGACTACCAGGAATTTTTTATTCATATAACCGCGATCACAGGCAACTGGGCGGGGATGCCCTGGGATCCCCACTGCTCACGCCATGCTGTGCAGGGCACCAGGCGGAAGTCAACGGCTGCCTCTGTGCAAGGCATGCACATGGAAATATAGTGACATGCAATGACCCCATTTGCGCCTTGCATATATTGTGGCCTCATTTGCATGCCCCTGCTGAATATTGTGGGTGATGCACTAGCACAACTGCACTTGCACTGGCACATCCCCATGCTCCCTATCTGTGGCTTGCACAGCAGAGTGCCACTGCGCCATGCAGTATATGAGCTGACCATGCCATATTCAACAGTGCTGTGTCATGGTGCATCCCCATTGAATATCACCTGGACCTGGCTCTGGCACTTCACAGTTGTGCTACACCCAGGTTTGTGCCACTGCCTGGCGAGTCTGACTATCTGGGCCATAATGTCTCATTGTGGAGGGTTCTACAGATTTGGGGATTTGTTATTGTGACCCAAAATAGCTAATTTAGCTGCAGGGCAAAGCCTTTGGTTTTTGTTTCACTGGCATGCAACAGTAATAACCTGTCATGGCATAGATAAATACTTTGTGGACAAAACAATATTTATTGCATTTGTTTTCTGTTCTGAAATCATACTGATACAATCAAGGAGAGAGATTGCTCCAAATGTAGCAAACCTATGGGACCCATCCTCTTTAATATATTCACTGGAGACATATCTGATGGCTTGGAGGGAAAGGTGAGCCTGTTCATGGATGACACAAAGTTACATAATAGGGTTGACATTCCTCGTGGAGCAGATAAGATGAAGGTGGATCTCAAAAGCTGAAATTGTGGTCAAAAACATGACAGCTGAAATTCAATGAAAAGTGCAGGATCATGCACCTAGGGAAGGGCAACCCTGGTGAAGAATACCACACGGTGGGTGGGGCATCAAACTGGGGCCACAAAGCAAAGAGAGAGAGAGAGAGATCTGTGGGTGATTATAGCAGAAGATCTAAAAAGACCAAGAAAAGCGAGAAAGCAGCATCAAAGGCAAATGGTAAGCTGGGATGCATAGAAGGGAATTACTTGTAGAAAAAGCTAAGTCATAATGCCACTCTATAGATCACTGAAGACCACACCTGAATACTGCATACAGTTCTGGTGACTACATCTTAGTGTAACCACTCCCCGCTACTTTACACAGTTAATTCACCCTGGTACCCTTGACTGGGCACAAACTACTTTGGAAATTGGTACCATCCTCACTTTTGAATGTATACTAGGCTCATTACTTCTAGAGGTCAAAATGGGGTGGGGTGGACAAAACAATACTTATGACCAAACCCAGGTCCTGAGGAGAGAACTTTTGCTAGGGCTATGCTAGACCTATACTTCTGAGGGGTACCCTGTAACTCCACACAGGAAGCAAAATGTAAATGTCCAAACCAGAGTTAGGGTTCTAGAGTGTGACTTTATTCCAAAAGATGGTTCTCTAAAGCAAAGGTGAACCCCAAGGTTTAAACAGCATGGCACAAGGAATTGCAGAACAACAAAATGACTGTATCTGACACAAACTCTACGTATTCCCATTTTTCATAGGACATTGGAATCTCTTCAGTGGCACTGGCAACAGCATGAACATTTCTTCTAGCGGCACTGGCCACAACTGAGCACACATTTCCCATATGGCATAGGACTTAAAACTTCTTCAAATGGCAACTGACCACAATGGAGCACATAGGTACTGATTAATAGCACAACCCACAATAGGATAAACTTCTCTTCAGACATTGGCCACATGTCCAAAACAGGTGACCTGTAGTGCTGAACAGGTTACTCCAGATGGGGGCTATCCACCCTTTGCTTCCAAATTCATACCCAGCCATTCTTTCAGAGTTACACCTTAAAACTTCTCAAAAACACTTAGGTAAATGCATCTTGAATGAACTTTCACACCCAGCATTTAAGGAATACTACTCTGGGAGTGGAAGAAATTAAAGTCCTGAATAATGTGAACAGACTGCCTCTGATCCCACAATTGTCAGCCAACTTTACACTAAGAAAAGTCTCAAATTTCAGAACAGAACTGGTGTACCTTTCCTCTGTCAGAGAAACACCAAAGCACAGGTACTTTCTTTAGGAAACACAAAGTCAAATCTACTCACAGTTGGAACAGTACAGGTAGCTTCAAATTGTTCTGGATCAAACAGGGATTGCCTCTAGGATCCATTCTCTAGCAGTCCTTTTCATCCCTCCTGGGATGAAAATCAGGAGATCCTGCTGTAGACAATGGTTTCCACCACTTCTCTTGGCAGGTTGGAGACTTTCAGGACTAGAGGAGAAAATAGGCTCTCCTCTCAGAGCCCACAGCAGCTCTCACTCATCACACTTCAGCTACTGACACAGAACTCTACTCCTTGACTGACTGCTCTGATCAACTGACCCAAGATTCTAAAACTCCCTCTCACAGTCAGCTGTGGCTTATGCTGCTGCGAGAGTTCTAAATTACCTCATCTCTCTCTCATCTCAGCTGAGACCAAGTAAACAAGAGCATGAGTAGGTGAAAAGCCCATTTAACTAGTCTAGTTATTCACCAACTGCCTTCCCTACCTAGCACTGACACTGATGCGATTCTAGTAACCCCAGGGACTGGGTGGTTACACTCACCCCTACCAGGCAAATGACTGTCCATAGTCATAACTCCACCCAGCACCCAGCCATCCTACCCTCTGTGTTACCTACAGGGAGGTTGTACAAGTTCTTCCCTACCATGTGCCAAGCATGGCAGGCAACACTAAAGGCACAGAGGTCAGCTGATGAAATTGCAGCCCTATCCTATGATCTATCTATGATTCTCTGGCTCCAAGAAATCTGCTTGAAGCATGCCCTAATAGACCAGAACTGAGAGCTCCTACTATAGATCAGGACCCCAGCCTGTCTATCCCCCAGCCCTCTAGGGAAAATCTATCTGACTATGCTGCCTACTGGGAACCTACTCCCAACTTCCCAGGGTACCTGTGAACCAAAACAAGGAAGCATACATTACATTTCCCACAGCCTTCACCTGTGAAGAAAACATATTAACACCCTGTTAACCACAAACAGTCCTAACAAACTAAGAAAAGGGGAACTCAGCTGAGCTCCAACATCCTCTTCTTCTCTTCTTTCTTCCTCAGGAACACCTGCAAAAAAGAAAACACAAAACACATTCTGCATTCCACACAGTGCCTAAACCTCCACCTGAACACTAGAGAACCCCAAAAATATTTTTCTATAAAGTACAAAAGTGAAAATGGAAAATAAACATTTATACAACACATTTGGGATGGAAAACCATACAAAGTTCAAACCTAGTGACCAGATTACTGTTGCCCATAGGCATGGTCCATTAAAGAGTCTCTCCTAGGCTGGAGCCTGCTGAAGAACAGTTCTTGGACAGAACAGGGCCTGTATAGCACTGCAATCCATGGGAGAGTCTTTGATAACAGTCATTACAGTTCCATGGATAGTCTTCAAATGTAGGATGTGTTGTGCAAAGTCAGTAAAGCAAACAAAAAGTTTGGTCTTACCAGTTCTTTGAAGACTGAAAACAAAGGATCACCTTACTTCTATGAGCTGAGGACTTTCTCCTTTCAGACAAGGTGTCATCTTTTGGATACTGCTGGGTAAGGTCCTCTGGAAAACCTAACGATGAAACAGGAAAACAACTGGGTTGATGTCATCTGGAAAGCCAGGCAATGAAACAGGAAAACTGCTGGGCTGATGAATCTGGATACACCTGAAGAATCCTGGAACACTAGAAAAGCTACATCTTCCTCCATGGATACTTCTGCTTCAGATGACAGACACTGGGCTGCCACTGCTCACTTCCCTTAAGGCATGCTGAGAATATGCACAGGAGTGGCACCATTAAGAGTAGTACCACTCAGGATGTTGAGGCGAGGACTGTGACTCCAGCTGGGCATTCAAAGTTGATGTTGTGGAATATCTCATTCCCAGACCCATCCACAATTTGCACAGTGTGCACAAACAGAGTCCTGCCCATTCTCGAATTTAAGGCAATCACTTATGACTTTGTCCCTTACAATTCTGCTGCACCAAAGTACAGATTCTGCTTGCCTCTTCCAACAACCAGGATTGCCTGCTTTGTTCGATTTCCTCCAAACTCTGCAAGGAAAGGTAGGAAAGGACTTCCTATAGATGGTGTCAGCCCTCCCTATGTATCAGTCTCTCCTCCTTGCTACTTTCACTAGTCTGTGCCCATGGCCCGGCTTGGGGTGGCCAGTGCTGGTTGAGCGAGTATCGAATACTTAATGAATGAAAGAACTTGTCCCCTGCCATCTCTGTGGGCAGGTTACTGGAGCCTCTCCAGCTGTCTCTGGCTCCTCTGAGGCAAGAGCTTGAGGCAACTCACTGTGACCCTCAAAATGAAAAGAATTTCTTCATCCTCCTCTTCCTCATTCATTATCTGAGCTGAAGAGTGCAAATGTCCTCACTCCTGAGACATTCCACCTCACTTGGTGCAGAGGGAGACACCTCCCA
Organism: Neoceratodus forsteri; assembly: GCA_016271365.2. Lineage (NCBI taxonomy): Eukaryota > Metazoa > Chordata > Ceratodontiformes > Ceratodontidae > Neoceratodus > Neoceratodus forsteri. Next base: position 79,769,413 of record CM057459.1, read on the forward strand.
ATTCAGTGTCTCTTGCAGTTAATCCTCCCCACTAGGTTATGACTCAGACCCTGCCTCCATTTGTTCACGGATCCCAATCACTCAACACCATGCAAATGAGCCTCTCTCTCTCTCCTTGCTTGCTCTTCTTTCATGGTGATCATCAAACAGGAGCAAATTTAAACTGCAAACTGTAACTTTTTCTCGGCTGCAATTTCAGCAGCGGAGCACCATTTTGACCATTTTCTCCACAAAGCACATGAAACTTTCAGGGCACATATCTGAGTCTGTTCCTTAGAGTTCACAATACTTTTGGCAGTTGAAAATTGCAAGTTAAAAGTTCTGTAAGCACTTTCTGGTGCAGAGACTAGGACACACATTGCAATACTTTACTGTCCATTGCAAGTTGACAACATACAAGCAGCCCTCTGTTCTTTTCTGTTCTAGCTGGCACACAAGCAGCACATTTGGATGGCACATTTCTGGGCAAAAATCCTCTTGTCCAAACCTCCTTTCTGTTTGGGCTATACCTCTACCAGACAGAACGATGCTAGACATACCTCAGCAAAAATCTCTGGTTCTCTCCCCAAATTAAACAACAGATGAGCCCACATTTTCTTTCTGGCACTCCCCCGCTACTTTACACAGTTAGTTACCCCTAGTACCCTGACATGGGCACAAACTAGCACATAGAGGCTCATAACTAGCACAACCCACACCAGGGGTAAACTTCTTCAGACATTGGCCACCATGTCCAAAATAACTAGGTGCCCTTATGGAACCTGTAATGCTGAACAGGTTACTCCAGATGGGAGGGCTGCCCACCCTTCATTTCCAAATTCATACTGCCCACCCTTCATTTCCAAATTCATACCCAGCCATTCTTTCAGAGTTATACCTTAAAACTTCTTCAAAACACTTAGGTAAATGCATCTTGAATAAACTTTTACATCCAGCATTTAAGGAACACTACTCTGGGAGTGTAAGAAATTAAAGTCCTGAACAATGTGAACAGACTGCCTCTGGACCCCACAATTGTCAGCCAACTTTACACTGAGAAAAGTCTCAAATTTCAGAACAGAACTGTTGTACCTTTTCCTCTGTCAGAGAAACACCAAAGCACATGTATTTTCTTCAGGAAGCACAAAGCCAAATCTACTCACAGTTAGAACAGTACAGGCAGCTTCAAATTGTCCTGGATCAAACAGGGGATTGCCTCTAGGATCCATTCTCTAGCAGTCATTTTTATCCTTCTGGTGATGAAAATCAGAGATCCTGCTGTAGACAATAGTTTCCACCACTTCTCTTGGCAGGTTGGAGACTTTCAGGACTAGGGTGAGAAAATAGGCTTCCTCTCAGAGCCCACAGCAACTCTCATTCCTCACACTTCAACTACTGACACAGAACTCTACTACTTGACTGATTACCTAACCAACTGACCCAAGATTCTAAAACTCCCCACTCACAGCCAGCTGTGGCTTTTGCTGCTGCAAGAGTTCTAAATGACCTCATCTCTCTCATCTCAGCTGAGACCAAGTAAACAAGAGAGTGAGTAGATGAAACCCCATTTAGCTAGTTATTCAGCAGCTGCCTTCCCTACCTAGCACTGACACTGATGGGATTTTAGTAACCCTCAGGAACTGGGTGGTTACATTAGAAAAGATAGAGAGATTGGAAATGAAGCAAAGGAGAGCCACAAAGATGGTACAAGGACTGCACCAGAAACCATATGATGAAAGGTTGAGGATCTCAATATGTATTCTTTGGAACAATGAAGGAAAGGGGAGACATGATGGGAATAAATAGGGTACAGGTTCAAGACCTATTTCAAGTCAAGAGTTATACAAGAACTAGAGGCATGCTATGAAGCTGGGGGTGGGGCTGGGGTAAGTTCAGGAGCAACACACGTAAATTATTTTTCACATAGAGGGTGATCGATGCATGGAACAGCCTTCCCAAAGGAGTGGTGGAGGCGAAATGGTTGGAGTTTCAAGAATGCTTTGTGATAAATTCAAGGCCATAACACTATGAAATGGTTAAAGCAGGGGGTAGGTTCTTGGGCAGACTAGATGGATCTTGTGGTCCCTTCTTCCATCATTTTCTGTGTTTCTATTATGCTTATTTTTAATTTTATTGTATTTATTTAATGAAACCAGAAAGAATGATTTAAGAGGTTACTAGTCTTATTTTCAACCAAGCCCTGGGCCAGCAGTTAACAAAAACCAAACAATATAAAATATAAAATAAAAATTATAATATCACATTTACTAATTATAAATTTCACATAAATATGGTACTTGCAATAAAAGTGTTTTCTTTTAACCCCATAAATTGTAAGAATATTCCTCTGTAAGAAATCCATGCACCTGTTATATTACTGTGCCACCAGTGACCTCCTTTCCCAGGGACATGGCCAGAAATGTGACTATGGTCTCAACCTATTTCTCTAGGTAATCAATAAAGAAGTATGCACAAGTTTGAACTTACAAGATGTAATGAACCAACTGCCTGAATGTGACTGGAGGTTCATCCTTACAGCCGCTTATCATGTGAGCAACCAAGGTTTGTGAGCAAACTTGGATTGCTGTGATCATGTGGTCTCACTGGGGGGTGCTGCTGCTAGCACCTCCAGATGTGAACATTATATGGGGTGGTCATAGAAGGGGTGTATGAGTGAGAAGTAGAGGGGGAAAACATGGGAGAAAAAAACAGCAAGAACGGAATGTGCCTGCACACCATAAAATGTAAAGGTCCAAAAACTAGAGCAAGTTAGGCAGTTTGTCCATATAGATTGCTACTTTGTTTTACCATTCAGAAAATATTGCATGGACAATACAAAACTTACAGTTTAAAGGCATAACATTCAGAGGACTATAAAATCTACTAGGATCAATGACCAACGAGGACAGGATCACAGATGTAAGGGGCAGCTCCCTTGGTACCAGTGACCACAGGATAGTATGGTTCAAGGTAACCACAGTGGAGTAGGCAAACCATACAAGGATAAAGGTCCTAGATTTCAGGAATGCTAACTTTAAGGTGATGGGTAGAAATCTCAAGACAGCCCTAGCAGCGGAAGGTACAGGGGAAGATGTGGAAAACAGTGGTCTAGACTCAAGTTAGTCATAACAGAAGTAACAGGTCACTGTGTCAAAATGCATAGAAAGAGTAAAAGAAAGAAAAGGCCATTATGGTTCTTGAAGATAGTGGCCAAGAAGTAAGGAAAAGAAAGAAGCCTTCAGAAGATACAAGGAAACACAAAAGGATGAGGACAGAGAAAAATATCTGGAGAAATAGAGGAAATCAGGGAAAATAATTAGAAGAGCTAAAGCACAGACAGAGAAAGGTAAAGCCCAGGCTATTAAGAAAGGCAACAAGACCTTCTTCAGATGCATTAGCGAGAAGAAAAAGACCAGAAATGGGATTATTAGGCTAAAGAAGGAAGGAGGAGAAAGGGTGGAGGATGACCTAGAAAGGCTGAGATACTGAACAAGTATTTTTGCTCAGTATTCACCGGGAAGGGAGGGTGAGGGTCCAGATTCATTAAGAGAGAGGTATTCAGGGAGGGAGGTAGACACCAGCTCATTCACGGTGGAAAGAGTCCTAGAAGAAATCGGAAAATAAAAACAGATAAGGCAATGGCGCCAGATGGGATCTGCCCCAGAATACTAAAGGAACTCAGGAAAGTGCTGGCTGTCCTTTTCAATGCATCACTAGAGATGGGGAGGGTACCGGAGGACTGGAGGAGGGCAGATGTGGTCCCTCACCACAAGAGTGGAAGCGAGAGGAGGCAGGCAATTACAGGCCTGTAAGCCTGACCTCAGTAGTGGGGAAACTAATGGAGTCTTTACTTAAGGAGAAGATAGTGAAGTTTCTGAAGGATAGTGGGCACAGGATCTAAGGCAGCATGGATTCTCAGTGGGAAGGTCCTGTCAGATGGATATTATAGATTTCTTTGACTGGGTAACCAGGATAGTAGATCAGGGAGGAGTGGTGGATGTAGCCTACCTGGATTTCAGCAAGGCCTTTGACAGTGTCCCGCACAGGAGATTGCTAAATAAACTGGGGAGCCTGGGAGTGGGTCCTATGGTGGTAAAGTGGGTTGGGAACTAGCTAAGCAACAGGACTCAGAGGGTGGTGGTAAATGGCATGAAATATGAATAGAGGAGGTGACCAGCGGGGTGACCAGTGGGGTGCCACAGGGTCAATGCTGTGGCCAGTCCTATTCAATGTCTTCATTGGCGACATTGCAGAGCATCTGGAGGAAAGGTGTTCCTCTTGCAGATGACACCAAGATCTGCAACAGAGTGGACACACGGGGTGGGATATGAGAAAGGATCTAAGCCTATCAGAGGAGTGGTCAGGTGTCTGGCAGTTGGTTTCAATGCTAAAAGTGCAAGATCATGCACCTGGGTCATAGGAATCCAAGGGAGGAGTACAGGATGGGTGGGAAATTCTGGCCACCACAAGTCAGCAGAGAGACCTGGGGGTTATCATATCTGATGACCCAAAGGTGACCAAACAATGTGAAAAGGCGGTGGGGAGAACAAACAGAATGTTGGGGTGCATAGGAGGGGCATAACAAGCAGGAGGAAAGAGGTGGTGATGCCACTGTACAGATCACTGGTGAAGCCTCAGTGGAGTACTGTGTCCAGTTCTGGAGACCACATCTCCGGAAGGACACTGGCAAAATAGAGACAGTCCAGAGAAGGGCAACGAAGATGGTACATGGACTGCACCAGAAGCCCTCGAGGAAAGACTTGAGGATCTTAATATCTATTCACTGGAGGAAAGAAGGGAGGGAGATATGATAGAGACTTTCAAGTACTTTAGGGAATAAACAGGGTACAGGTGGAAAGCATATTTCAGAGAAAACTCTGCACAAGAAAAAGGGGCATGTTATGAGGCTGAAGGGTGGAAGGCTTAGGGGTAATGTTAGGAAGTACTTATTCACTGAAAGGGTGGTGGAGCCACGGAACAGCCTTCCAGCAGAAGTGGTGGGTTTGACACCAATACAGGGGTTCCAGAGTACATGTGATAGACATAAGGGTACCCTGGAGATGTGCAGAGCAGAGAGCCACAGATCAAATAGGATCTGGGGCTGCAGCAGTGAGTAGGGAAATGGGCAAATTAGGTGGGCGGTATGGTCCTTATCTGCCAACAGATTCTATGTTTCTATGTTTGTATCTTTCTATGGATAAGGCTAGGTGCCTTGGCCCTTTGCTCATGTGGAACTTTGTCAGTGGGTAACTTTTTTCTGAATGGCACAATAGAATAGCACTTTCTAAAGACAAAGTGCCAAACATGTCTCAATTTTTGGGACCTTTCAGTTTACATGGCAAGTGTCTGCATTCCATTCTTGTAGTCTACATTTGAGCTGGCAGCCACCACAGCCATACGCTGCGTCTCTCTGCCCCACCAGGATGTTTTCCCCCTTTCCCTGAGAAAAAGACAGGCACTGTCCAAATGAAGGCTGCTGGGCCTCTTGGGTCTTGCACCACAACTGTGACTGTGCAGTGGTGTTGGTGACAGGAGATCAGCGATTGAGGCCTGATGAGTGGGCATCGATTGCAGCAAGTGTCATATGGGGGTTCTTAAATTAAAAAGTATCCTATTGTTGAAAAATAGGGTAGCTGTTCTTCTTTATCTTAACTGGAGTAAGAACACTAGGTTACATGTTGCAGCATTCCATTGCCTGGGCTCCAAGCTTCATTACCTGGTGCTCACAAACCCAACTGATGTCTTTGAAATACGGGATATTTCCACCAGCAACGTGAGAGAGGGAGAAGGAAGATGAGAAGCTGAATGGTGAGAACTTCTTTGTCGTTAATCATATACTGTAATAAGACTGGTTGTGCCAGCCTGACAAACAGGTGTCATATACTACACTGTAATACCTTTTCACCACATAACTCTGAATCATAAAATGTTCTCTCAGTGAAGCCAGAAACTGGATGCACAGGCTGCACAAATATTTGTCATGTAATTACCAGCTCAACTGACATAAACTAAAACCAGAGCTGACACAGTGATTTCTTGTTTTGCAATATAACAAGCTGTGCTGCGTGCAGTGAAAAAAACAGATGCGCATGTGTGTGCTTGAGGTTTGGAGCAACAGTTAGTTGTACTTCACAGCCAGTAAAATATGATCAGCAAATGGCATGACTGTCATTTTTTTCATGTGCTGCCCCAGGGGCGTTGGAAAAAGAGAGGAGGGAGAAAGGACAGAGGAGAAGAAGAGACAGTGAGAGTAAGGAGGAGAAGAGAGGCAGAGAAAGAGGGGGAGAGGGGGAAGGACAGTCCCAGACAGGTAGGGAAAAAAGTGGAGGGAAGGGAGAGATGAAGAGGAGGAGGGAGAGGGAGGATGAGAGTCAGAGAGAGGAGGGAGAGAGACAGAGCTAGGGAGAGAGGCAGAGGGAAGGAGGAAGATTCCCCAAGCTCAGGCACTCGGGACAATCAAGCAACTGAAGCAACAAGCAGCTCACCTGAGTAGCTGAGGAAGCCAAATCTCCAGCCTGATAGCTTCGAGGCAGCTCCCCAAGCTAGGCACTCGGGACTATCAAGCAACTGAAGCAACAAGCAGCTCACCTGAGTAGCTGAGGAAGCCAAATCTCCAGCCTGATAACTTTCGAGGCAGCTCCCCTCCAAGCTAGGCACCGGGACAATCAAGCAACTGAAGCAACAAGCAGCTCATCTGAGTAGCTGAGGAAGCCAAATCTCCAGCCTGATAACTTTGAGGCAGCTCCCCCAAAGCTAGGCACTCGGGACAATCAAGCAACTGAAGCAACAAGCAGCTCACCTGAGTAGCTGAGGAAGCCAAATCTCCAGCCTGATAACTTTCGAGGCAGCTCCCCAAGCTAGGCACTCGGGACAATCAAGCAACTGAAGCAACAAGCAGCTCACCTGAGTAGCTGAGGAAGCCAAATCTCCAGCCTGATAACTTTCGAGGCAGCTCCTCCCCAAGCTAGGCACTCGGGACAATCAAGCAACTGAAGCAACAAGCAGCTCACCCGAGTAGCTGAGGAAGCCAAATCTCCAGCCTGATAACTCGGGCAGTTCCCTCCCCAAGCTAGGCACTGGACAATCAAGCAACTGAAGCAACAAGCAGCTCACCTGAGTAGCTGAGGAAGCCAAATCTCCAGCCTGATAACTTTGAGGCAGCTCCCCCAAGCTAGGCACTGGACAATCAAGCAACTGAAGCAACAAGCAGCTCACCTGAGTAGCTGAGGAAGCCAAATCTCCAGCCTGATAACTTTTGAGACAGCTCCCCCAAGCAGGCACTCGGACTATCAAGCAACTGAAGCAACAAGCAGCTCACCTGAGTAGCTTAGGAAGCCAAATCTCCAGCCTGATAACTTTCGAGGTAAGAGAGCCTCTTCTCTTCGCCTGGACGCCTGCAGAGGGGTGCTACCTGATGAACACTTACATTTTATGAACTTTGTTCCTGTTCACCACTGGGTGGGCTTGTTATTTGATTCTCTTTGTGCTACTAATGCTGAAGTGTAAAGCTAGGACTCACTGGCTTTTCTAGAGTTGCCTTGTTGATTTCTTCTTAAAGCCAGATATACCAAGCAGCTAATATAGATCAGACTTGTTTAATATGGTGTATTTGGAGCTAATTGCTGATTTCATCTTAAAGCCAGATATACCAAGCAGCTAATATAGATCAGACTTGTTTAATATGGTGGTATTGAGCTAATTGTGCTTGTTACTGAAGCATTAGGTTAGCTGGGTCCTAGTGTGACCTCATTTGGAATAGCCCTGTTTGCTTAGAGTGGAGCTCCTTTGTGTAAGTCACAACATATTCTCCGCTGCATAGTAATGAGAGCTTTGTTTTCTCCCTACATAGGCAGCCCCCCAGGCTAGGCACTCAGGACAATCAAGCAACTGAAGCAACAAGCAGCTCACCTGAGTAGCTGAGGAAGCCAAGTCTCCAGCCTGATAACTTTCGAGGTAAAGAGCCTCTTCTTCGCCTGGATGCCTGCAGAGGGTGCTAGCCCGACGGTGCTTCCACGCCATCTGCCCCACTCCGCCTAACCACCCTCCCACCCAGGGGCGGCTGTCAATTTATGATCCACCCCGTGACATCACATCCGGTGATATCACGCCCTGTTGCCCGGAACCTATCTCCCCACTTTCCCATTTGCAGGTTATACCTGTTGGTCACTAGAGGGACCTATGCTCCCTCACTACTTCCTCTCCTACCTGTACAGCACTACTTCCCTGGGATCTTGCTCACCACAATGTATTGGCCCTGCCTCACGCTCTGCCTGTGCCTATCCCCACTAGCAGTGCACTTACCCACTTACTCATCTGCTAGTCCACACTGTGCCCTGGCACCCCTCCCTCCCCTTGCCCTGAACCTCCTCTCCTGCCCCTTGGGACCTCTGTGTGTCCCGTCCCCCTGCCCTCCCCTAGCTATCTCTTCACCTCAGGCACATCTGGGTGTCTTCTTATTCTTGCTTTCCCTCCTGTACCTCCTGCCCACCCCTGCTCCCTTAGCCTCCCTCCCTCCCTCTCATGTCAATCATAGGAAAACCTCTCACCATCTCCCAGCCAGGGTGTTAGTCATGCTACTACTCCTGTCAGGGAACATTCATCCAAACCCTGGCCCGGTTCCCAGGAGCTCCCCAACTCGCACCACAGGCCTATGCATGGTCTCCATGAATATCTGTAGCCTCCTAAAAAGTTTGACTCACTACAATGCCTGGTCACATCAATTAACCCTGATGTCATCACCCTGGTTGAGACTTGGCTGTCAATCCCCCTGACTCCCTAGTCTTCCTTCCTGGTTTCACCCTTTTCCGGTCCGACTGTGTTGGGAGGCAGGGCGGCTGCGCTATTTATGTCAAGGAATCTCTCCCGCACTAGCCCCCCACTCCCATCCTGACCTAGGGCCCAGGCGCTTCAGCTGAAACTAACCCTGACCCTTTAAAGGGACCCCTTTATCTGACTACTGCATCATGCCCCCAGGACCAAACGCAGGCCATTGCCTCTTACAGAATACCCACCTCTCTACCTCCTTCCGCTGATCAAATTCTGGTGGGTGACTTAAATGTCAACTGGCTCAGCCCCTCCTCCTCCTCTACCGAGACTCCTTTTCTGCAATAGACCTAACGCAACTAGTTACCCACCCTACCAGGACTAACCCCAAGAGAGGCTCCAGTACCTGCTTGATGTGGTACTCACCAACCGCCCTAATCGGATCCCCAATGTACAAGTTCTCCCAGACTCTCTCAGCGATCACTCCCCATTCTATTCCACTGGTCAACCTCAGTCCCCAAACCCATAGCACAGTCCACATGCCGGCGTCTAATACCTGGTGGACTGATAAAACTAAGGAACTTCTGTCCCAAATTGACTGGTCTCCTATACAGGCAACTCCTGACATCGACACAGCCTCTCCTTCTTTACCCAAACTTTTAATAATGCCTGTGATATCTTTGCCCCAGTGTTGACCCACCGTTCTAAAAGGAAGAATGCCCCTGGGTTATCCCAGCTTTGATCCACCAGCTCAAACATAGGGACAACCTATGGCACCGTGCCATTGAGACTGGCGGCCCAATGACAGGCGGTTATATGCTGCCCCGAAACAAGTGCACTCGGGCCATCAGAAAGGCCAAGTCTGAGCACTATCGGTCCTCACTCACTGCCTCATAGGGAATCCCAGAACCTTCTGGATAACATTAAACAGTTAAATGGGGTGCACACTCCCCCACCCACCCAGATCAACATTAATGGTGGATCTCCTCAGACCCAGCCCTCATAGCCAACCACCTCAACACCTCATTCACTGACCTTAGCCCTATCCTCCCTACAAATTTTTTGACCCTCCTCCCCAGCACCTGCCATAAATCTTTCTCGCCTTATTTTCTCCTCCGCCGTGTTTCTGCCCAAGAACTTAGGCTGCACCTTGTCACTGCCCTCAAGAGTAATAGTACAGGCAGTGACATCCTGGATCCGGTATCCTACGGCTGGTCTTAGACACAGTCCTTACCCCGATCACATGCCTCATCAACCACTCTCTTTGCCTGGGGAAGGTTCCAACTGCCTGGAAAGTCGCCACTGTCACCCCTGTCTTTAAAGGTGGTGATAGGACTGTGGCTGAAACTATCAACCGATCTCCATTCTCTCTCTCTCTCCAAGGCCTTGGAAAAGTGGTGGCCTCTCAAATCTCTGACTACCTCTCCACCTACAATGTCCTTTGTCCTGAGCAGCATGGCTTCCGGCGGGCCACAGTACCAACACAGCCCTCCTAGAGTTCTCCAACTTTCTCACTCCTCCTTAGACACTGGTTCTCTGGCTGGTGCTGTCTTCATTGACCTCTCGAAAGCTTTCGACACTGTCTCCCACCCCCTCCTTCTTGATGCCCTTAGTCTCTCTGGTTTTGCTGCTGGCCTATCTCCTGGTGCACCAGTTATCTGTCTGACTGCTCACAGCGTGTAAAATTAATGGGACCTACTCAGACATCTGTCCCATCTTTCTGGTTCCCAGGGCTCCATTCTGGGCCCTTACTATTCTCCCTTACCTTAACATCCTTCCACGCCTTGCTCGGGGAACATTCTATTACGCTGATGATGCAGTCATCTTTGCCTCAAATCGTAACCCTACTGTCCTCCAGGACCGCTGCAGAAGTCCTTCACTGAAGCCGAGGGCTGGTTCAAGGAACATAGATTGGTGATAAATCTTAAAAAACAAAACCATGTTCTTCACTCATCCCCAAAACAAGTCCTGCAACTTCAAACTCCTCATTCACTCTGGGTCCTCATTCCCACTCGAACAAGTTTGCTCCTATAAATACCTAGGGATCCATTTGACCCTCCTCTCCTTCCATGGACACATCGCTGCCCTAGCCACTGCCACTAATATCCGATTGGGCATCTTACATCGGTATAAACACTGCCTCCCAGAGGCTCTTCACTTCGCAGTCACCTCCTCTATCCTGTCCCTAGTGGACTATGGACTGCCGTGTATGGTGCTGCTGATCAGACCGCACTCATAATATTCGCACTACTCTGAATAAGGCCTGCAGGTTAATTACTGGAGCACCTAGGATGACACACACCTGTCTCACTGTATGCTAAAGCGCTGGTACTTGATCTCGACGAGCGCCTCAAATATCTTAGCTGTACCCTTACAAAAAGACCCTCCTTGGGCTTTCCCCACCAGGATTGACCACCACCATCGCGCTCTGTCCCACTAGTTCATACTGGACCTCTGGGAAAACCTCTCTTGTTATCCCTAGAGCTAGGACCTCTCATGGCCAAAGAGCCTTCAGCTTTAGGGCCCCTCCTGGTTCAACACACTGCCCCCTCCATCTCCGAAGCTCCAACTATATTGTGCTTCAAAACTTCCTTACATAACCACCTTATTAACACCGATGCTGTAACTGCCACTAGTCAAAGCCGTACTCAATACTTATGACAAAGCTTATTACTATGCTGCTAGGACGACATAACTCTGGTATTGTTTGCATCCATCCTACCTGTACCAGCTTGTTTGTATCTATGTCTTAATTTACTGTTATACTTATGTGTTGTACTGCTATACTGTGTATTTTGGTTTGTCTTACTGTGGCAAGGTACTTTTGTCAATGAGCCTATGGCTCAAAGGTTTTCCAAACTGCTGTTTAAATAAAATAAAAAAATAAAAAAAAAAGAGAGAGAAAGGTCGAGTGAGTGGGTTGAGGAGACAGAGAAGCAGGGGGGAGGAGAGAAGGAGAGGCAAGAAAAGCAGAGGGAGGAGGGGAGGCAGAAAAGGGAGGAGAAAGAAAGAATACAGAGAAAGTTCTACAGAGTAAATAGTTAATGGCTTTTTCAAGCCTTTAGATTTTTGCTAAAGTCATGCAGTTTGTGAAATATTTCACTGTGGATAAATTCTACTTGTTTATTGTTTGAGGTTTTGTTCCAGTACATCCTGGAACTTGAAAAGACATGTATTCTGCAAAGGATCTGAAGTTTCTACCGACTTTGCTTAATTAGCTAGTGTCCTTTTTTCATCATTGTATTTATTTGATGAAGTTTTCAACCTCCATCACACCTTCCTCCTGCACGCCTCACCATCTGAAGGTCCAGACCCTGCTATGGATGGGAGATGATGACTGAACATCATATAATTCCTGTGAGCAGGATCTTGGCCTGGTGTCGCTAGCTCTGCACCCTCCCACCAACTGATGCCACATCTGCCGACTTGGGGAGACGTAGGCAGGATTGGGGGTTTTTTTGCAGAATGGCTTCAACTTGTCTGGATCAGCAGGGGAAGCCATTCTCTATTGCAGAAGACCTCACATTAGAGGGAGGAGTGTCTCCATGAAACTGCTTCGCCTCTCCCTCTGCCACTGTCATCTGGGTTCATGGGTTCAGAATGTGAACCTGCAGTCCCCAGCTGGATGCCTTAGAAACACAGAAACATAGAAATTGTCAGCAGATAAGGACTGCTAGGCCCATCCAGTCTGCCCATAGGCCCTATACATTGTATGTGGCCACTGACCCTATGTGATCAATGGCTTTTATTGCCTACTCTCACAAGCTTCCCTCATGCCTGTCGAAGGCATGCTTAAACCCTCCACTGTGATTGCCCACCACCTCCTGTGGCAGACTATTCCAAGCATCGACTACCCTTTCTGTGTAGAAAGACTTCTCACATACCTCTTAATTCACCCCTTCCAATTTCATATTGTGCCCCTTGTTCTAGTACTTTTTCTTTGGAAAAGGTCCCCACTTGCACCTTGTTTGTGCCCTTGAGGTACTTGAAAGTTTCAGTCATGTCCCCCCTGCCTCTCCTCTGCTGCAGTGAGCATATTGAGGTCCCTTAGTCTCTCCTCATGTTTTATGGTGCAAGCCCCGCACCATCTTTGTCTCCCTCTCTGGATAGTCTCCACCTTATCTATGTCCTTGCAAAGTGTGGCCTCCAGAACTGCACACAGTACTCCAGGTGAGGCCTTACCAATGTTAATACAATGGCATCACCACCTTCTGCCTCCTCCTAGTGATAGCCCTGCCTATGCACCCCAGCATGCCACTAGCCCTCCCTGCCATGTTTGTGCACTGCTTTGATCCTTAAGGCCATTAGATGATAACCCCTAGGTTCCTTTCTTCTTGGTGACAGTCAGCTCCCCCAACCTATAGTTCTCCCAGGGTTCCCTCTACCCAGGTGCATTATTCTCCACTTCTTTGTATTGCACTTCAGTTGCCACATCTCCAACCATCTTTCAAGCTTCTACAGGTCCCTCTCCATTTTCTGCACCACTTCTGGAGTATCCACCCTGTTGCAGATCTTGGTGTCATCGACAAACAGGCAGACCTTTCCTTCCAGCCCTCTGAAATGTCACTAATGAAAACATTAAACAGGACTGGTCCTAGTACTGATCCCTTGTGGTATCCCCTGGTCACCACCCTCTTCCCAGATTGTACCCCATTTACCACCACCATCTGTCTCCTGTCTGTTAACCAGTTCCTAGCCCAGTTCACCACCTTGTCTCCAATGCCCAGACTACCCATCTTCTTAATCAGTTTTCTATGTGGGATGGTGTCCAAGGCTTTGCTGAAATCTAGGTAGACGACATCTACTGCCCCAACCTGATTTACTCCCTAGTCTCCCAATCAAAAAATCTATTAGATTCAGTTGACATGACCTTCCTGCTGTGAATCCATGTTGCCTCAGATCCTGAGCACTGCTGGATCCTAGATGTGCCACTATCCTTTCTTTCAGCAGTGTCTCCATGATGTTTCCCACCACTGAGGTGAGGCTGACTGGCCTGTAGTTCCCCGCCTCCTCCCTACCAGCCGCTCTTGTGCAGTGGGACACACATGCCTCCTCAAGTCCTCTGGAACCACACCTGTGTTGAGTGACTCTGTGAACAGGGCCACCAGAAGCCCTGCTAGTTCCCTTCACAGCTCCCTTAATATTCTCGGTGGATGCTGTCTGACCCATGACCTTATCCACCTTCAGCCTTGTGAGTTCTTCCAGAACTCTCTCCATTGTGAATGGACTGGTGTCCACTTCTCCCCTTTGTTTCTGCAACCCAACTTTGGTCCTGACCCTCTTCCTCCTTAGTGAATACTGAGCAGGACTATTTGTTTAGTATTTCTGCCTTGTCCAGATCCCTCCCTACACTCTCCCATCTCCCTTTGAGCCTCACAACCCCCGGGTTCTTCTTCTTTCACTGATGTACCTATAAAATGCCTTTTCCGCTTTGTTTACAGACTGTGCTAAACCCACTTCTGTCTGTGTCTTCACCCTCTAACAGCCTTCCTTGCTTCCCTTAGGCATTCAAGGTAACACCTCCTGGTTCTCCTCCCTTGGCTGTCCTTATATTTCCTGAAACTCAGCCCTTTTAGCTCTGACTTTGTCCCCACCTCTTTAGAAACCATAGTGATTTCTTCTTCTTTCCCTTGGCCACTATACTAATGCATTGATTTGTTATCTCCACTATGGCTCCTTTCAATATCTGCCATTATTCCTCCACCCCTCTATTACCCTCCTTCCCAGGGCAGCTTGTATACATCTAACTATTTCAGTGAAACCCGCCTCCTGAAATCTAATACTCTAGCCCTTGTATGGCTTTAACTGAGTCCAAGCTCTATGTTGAACCACACCATGTGGTGGTCACTGACCCAGCTGCCCTTCCACCTGTATTTCTTTTGACTCTGTTCCCATTGGTCCATACCAGGTCCAGAATCAACTTGTCCCTGGTTGGCTCATGCACCAGCTGCCTAAGTATAACTCCTGCAGGGATTCCAGGATGGCTGTACTTCTGGCTGAAGCAGCCACCTGGATGGCCCAATCCATATCCAGCATACTGAAATCCCCCAGTAGCAGGATTTCACCTATAGCTGCCATATGGCGTGCATGTTCTCCACTAGTTCCCTATCTACTTCCTTCTCCCTCTGTGTCGGAGGTCTGTAGATCACCTCTGTCATGTGATATTGGTATTACTTGCAAAACAAGGTAAAAGAAGTCCTGAAGACCCATCATGATTACCTTCCACTCTGAGTGGGCATAGTCAATGAGGGTGTTTTCCACT
This sequence comes from Neoceratodus forsteri, assembly GCA_016271365.2. Taxonomy (NCBI): domain Eukaryota; kingdom Metazoa; phylum Chordata; order Ceratodontiformes; family Ceratodontidae; genus Neoceratodus; species Neoceratodus forsteri. The sequence goes on from CM057459.1 coordinate 79,784,417, forward strand.
TAGCAGGTAGATATCCTATTCCTTTTGAAAGAGAAAAAATATTCTGTTCTATGACAAAATTAGAAGCTTATTCCAGAACTTTACTTCCCTGATGGTAAAAATTATCTGTCTTGTTTGTTTCAGGTTTCTCCACCACCAGTTGTATATTGTGAGATCTTAATAATGCTTCCCTTTTATGTTTGCTTGCACGTGCACAAGAAACATTATGTAACAGCTAGGAAAGCGGGGTTTTAAAGGTGTGGCACTGTGGCAGCCAATGGCCCCACTGCATTTTGAGGCCTGACCATGTTTCCCAATGCAATGCATGCTGCTGCTGACACTAGTTTAGCAAGCGTGGCACCAAGTTGAAACGAATCACCGCCGCAATAAGGGAGCAACCCATCATTGCAGGGTGGTGCCTTGCCTGGTGTAACATTTCGTTACATGGCGGCGACTATCACCGGCCCGCCTCAGAGTCCCCATAAAAGCCGAGGGGTGCCAATCACCCTGTCAGCATGCCTCTCCCCAGATCATTTGCTGGTGGGGAACCCACTCCCTGTCGACATAACACCCCATACATTTTGTTTGCCGAGGTGGTGACAATCCCCTTGGCATCATATCTCCCCAAACACAGATCCTTGTTACTTTGCTGATGGGAGGCCCAAACCCGTCAGCTCCAGTCTCCCCTCAAAACACACAGGTGACATGCTGGAAGCCCACCCCAGCTAACCAAATCTACCTGCAAAAAAGAAACCTTCCGAGACTATTTTAATTTTTTTAACCTGAAAAGTTGAAAATGGTCCTCATTGCATCTGGTGCCCTCTCCCCAACCCACACCCACCATCTGCACACCCACAGCCCTGCACACCCCTTACCCCAAACTTACCTCCAGAGCTGGCGCAATGATCTTCGTGGACGGGAACACGCCTGCACTCTTCAAAGCCGACGCTAAACTGAAAAATGCCGGTAAGCTATATAATGGCATAAATGGATTTTTTCAACTTAGGTGGATATCGAGAAATGTTTGCTAATTCTGGCACCAAATTTAAACATGGAGTTCTTGGTACCCCACCTCTTTGAATTCAGTCACTGTCATGTTGTTATTCGGTCCTGAAAGGTGATTTCGTGGTCACGCGTGGAATCACCTTTTGGGACCAAGTAATGAAATTACAGTGTTACTGTTCATGAGGTGGGCTCCAAAAAGCCTATGTTGCAAGTTTGTTGGAAAAATTCCAAAAAATGAGATCATGCTACGAAGCGCAGCGTTGCACAGTTTCACATCGTCAGAACTCTGAGAATTTTTAATATTTTCACCCAGATTTTCATCATTGCCATTTCTTCACACTTTCTTATGAACAGTATAGCTGTCATTTTCACATCAAGTCCCAAATGTGGTTTGGCACATATGGGCCCGGATATTCAAACTGCGCCAGGCTGTGGGCCAGCCTGGGCACAGCTCAACTTTGTTGTGTGGGGATATGGCCTGGGCGATATTCAACGGAGCTGCGCATGGTGCAGCAGCTTTGAATATTGCACCTGGCCACCCCACTGTGCATGGCACAGTGGCACTGCACCAGTGCAAGTGGCCAGAATGGAACATGGAGATGCGCTGGCTAAGTGCCATTGGCGCCATGCACAGCACCTGCGATATTTAGAAGGGGACATGCAAATGGCACCATAATTTAAAAAGGCGCACAGGGGCCATTTGCATCTCATTACGGCCCCATTTGCATGCCATTAGATGCAGGTGCGCCGATCCTCGACGACTTGCGCCTGATGCCCTGCCAGGCAGCAACCGCTGGGGACCGACGCTCCTGCAGCCCGATCACGGGCATTCCTGTAATATAAAGAAAAACCGTCCAATATCCTGGTGGTCCAGTGGACCTCTATTGTGCCTGATCGCGGGCATCAGTATAGTCTCCCCATCCAATATCCCTGGTGGTCGGTGGACTGATCACCGTAATCGTAGGCATCCATAACATAACAGACCCCTACCACCCTGGTGGTCTAGTGCTTACCCCTCACCGCCCACAGGGCCCCTGCCTCCCCCCATCAGCGGCGGGTGGCAGCACCACCACCTGCCTGCCCGCCCGCGCCCGCCCGACTGAAAACTTCGGTGAGGGCTGCGCCCGGTGGTTCAAAGCGTGAGCCAATGGTTGTACACCCACCTCTACACTCGTCAGCTGTGAATGAATCATTCCATATCTGAACTGAAGTATTATAAAACTACACAACAACTCACGCTAAAAAATCGCCCGTCAACCGGCGGGCAGCGGAGTGGCAGGCGGAGTAGCTTCGCCAGCTGGCTGATGAGGGGGCAGGGCGGTGGGGGCTCAGTGGGTGGGTGGGAGGGTACACTAGACCACCAGGGTGGTAGGGGTCTGTTATGTGTTATGGATGCCTGCGATTGCGGCGATCGTCCACTGGACCACCAGGGATATTGGACGGGAGGAGACTATACTGATGCCCGCGATCGGATACATAGAGGTCCACTGGACCACCAGGGATAGTGGACAGGGGATTGTGCTCCAATAATGCCTGTGATGGGGCATGGGGGCGCCACCAGGTGTGGCAGGAACTGCATACCTGCGGTGGCAGCTGCCGTGTTGCACCCCTGCACGCGGCAGCTCACCTGTGGGTGGCCATCACGTGTTCCTTTTTGGGGTTTAACTTTGTGCAGGCGTAGGTAGGGGCTGCGATGTATGACTCTGCATATCCCGGCTGAATATCGGGCTGTGCAGGTTATGCATGGCACGCCCCCACCTGTGCCTGCGCCCATTACTGATGCGCTCTGGCACGCCAGGTTTGTGCGGTGCACTTTTCCCTTTTGAATATCACACCGGGCATGATATGGGTTGCGCATGGCGCAGACTCTTGCGCCATGCGCAACCCTTTGAATATCTGGGCCATGGTGCACAATGGTGCGGTTGCTGTGGAAATCAGCGCCAGGGCAGATTAACAAAATCACAGTGACACTGTTCATGTAGTGGAGGTCCCAAAATGCCTATGTTAAAAATTTGGTGAGAACATTTCACAAAATAACTGTATTACGAGTGTCGTTGTGCAGTTTCCATGCATCGCGCGTAACTTCAAGACTTTTTAATATTTTCACTCCAGATTTTCAAAATTGGCATTTTTCCCACCTCCTTATGAACAGGACAGCTGTCATTTTGACATCCTGCCCGAAATGTGTTTTTGCACATCTGGCTCAGAATGGCACCATCACTGTAGCAAATCAACATTCGAGATAGATTAACAAAATCACAGTGCCACTGTTCATGAGCAGAGGTACCAAATGCTTTCATGGTGGGGGGTCACAAAAGGCCATGTTGAAAATTTGTAGTGCAAATACCAATAACGCCTGGTGTTACGGTTTCTAACCATAACATCTCACCCTGTCTGGACGACAGGTGTCTGGGTGTGCCTTTGGATTGCCTGCTGTAATGCTCATGCCATTCCACCCCCATCCTGCAGCCAGTGACAGGCTTTGAGGTGTGCCTTGGACTCTTGCCCCGAGTTCACCCCATTCTCCTATACTGCACCCATTTTAGCGTATTTCCTTATGGAATGGGGTGACTGTAAACAGAACACCTCAAGGCACACCTCAACACTTGTCGGTGTCTGCAGGATAGTGTGAGGTGAAATGGCATGAGTGTTATGCGTGACGACCCAAATGCATACCCCAATGCCTGTCCATCTCTGCAGGGTGAAGGTGGGGTTGGCATCAAGTTCAGTACATCACTGCCATTCCTATTCTGCATCTGTCTAACTCCTGCACTTCCAATGCTAATATCAGCAAGCAAACATTCGAAATTGGCAAATGCTTGTTTTAAGGTTAAGACCACATTGTTTGGCTAGGTCTGGATTATATAAAATTTTGTAAAGTAACAAAATATCACCCTGACCCATCTCTCCTCCAAACTGAACATCCTAAGTTTGTTCAACCTCTCAGCATAAATGAGATTTCCAAAACCATTAATCATTTTAGTTGCCTTTTCTGTACCCTCTCCACCATATCAGTGTCTCTCCTAAAATAGGGACACCAGACCTGTGATCAAAAGTGAAGATGTGGAGTTATATATGATTTAAAAATAGGGAGCAGGCAATTTTTATGCGTGTCACAAATGACCATTGGACTGACCTTAAAATTCTGTTAGATATTAAAGAACATGAATACAATGATCAAGTGATGACAGATCATTATTTATAATAATCCCAAGATCATGTTCTTTGGTAACAGATTTGAGTAAACATTCCCAAAAAGTATTTAGAACACGGATCGTTTCTCCCAAAGTGCAAAATAGTGCATTTATCAAGGTTGAATGTCATGTTATTTTTAGACCAATTGTGTATCAAATTAAGGTCGTTGGACAAAGTACTGTATTTTCCACTTGTATCTACCTGTCCACCTAGGTTTGTGTCATCTGCAGACTTAACTATTGCATTGGAAACTCCTAAATGCATATCGGATATGAAGACATTAAAAAGCAGTGGGAACAACCAACCCCTGAGGCACACCACTGGTCACCGAAACTGGCCTCAGAAAGTATCCCATTAATTCTCACTCTTTGATAGCAATCTCTCAACCATGCTTGGACCCAACTGACCAGTGATTGTGTAAATCCCATATAAAGAAGCTTGAAGATGAGAAGATTGTGAGGAACCGTGTTGAAGGCCTTTACTAAATCAAGTAGTATAACATCTACTGGGTGCCATTGTCCAAACTATGACTCACTATTTCATAAAATGAAATTAAATTTGTAGTACATGAATACCCCTTTCAAAGCCATGCTATGTGGTATCAGTTAGGCCAAGAGATTTTATTTCATCCTCTAGAAAGTCCTTCACAATCCTCTCCATAGTTTTACTACATAAAGAAGCCTGTAGTTAGAAATATCAGCCTTACTGCCCTTTTAAAAATAGGCACAACTATAACTGCTTCCAGTCTGTTGGAACAGATCTAGACCTATGGGATTTATTAAAGAGTATTTTCAATGGATGAACCAGGGATGCAGCCAGCTGTTTTAAAATCTAGGGTGAATACTGTCAGGACCTGTTCCATTCCCTGGCTCCAGGGTGACTCACATTACCTCGGTCTCCCCTGTCTTCCCTGAACTTCTGTAGCCTTTATACCATCTCTGATGTACAATGTCACTCCCTCACCCTTTTACCCCTCCCCATCCCTCCTGAACAGTGTATAGCCTGGTACACTGACTTAGCAGCCATGATTAACAGAGTACGCGTCTCTGTTATTGCTGCTATGTCAAGGTCTGAATCTGCTAACAAGGCCTCCAGTTCTGGAACCTTACTTCCTAGACTGTGGGCATTTGTTTGCATGACCTTCCATGTTTTACAGTCTTCCCTCCCTCTGCTTTTGTTCTCCCTCTCCAGCATCTTTTTCCCACCCGTGTTCTTTTCCTGTGTGGCCTCACCCCCCTTATCACTGTTATACATTCTTCGCCTGCCTGCCCCTCCCTGCCTGCTTTAGCTGTTCCTGTAGTCAACTTATGTTCCTGCATATTCCCATGGGGGGTTCCTAAGCCACCTGATCCTCCTGGCTCTCCCCTTGACCAGTTTAAATGCTCACAGCTGAAACATTTAAACTTCTCACTAAGGACCAAAGTCTCCTTCTCAGACAAATGCAGGCTGTCCTCCTTATATAAACTCGTCTGCCCAGGTCAGACCTCAGTCCCCTATGAAGCCAAACCCTCCTTCCACACCACCCTTCAACCAGGAGTTAAAGGTACAGATGTGGAGTGCCCTAGCTTCCCTGTGTCCTGGACAGGTAGCACCTCTGAGAATGGGATGGAACGTGCTCTGTTTCAGGTTCCACACCAGCTTCTTGAAATCTTCCTGGAATCTGGCTAACTCCACCCTTCTCCTGGCCAGGTCATTGGTCCCCAGGTGGACAATGACATCCAGCTGCAACCTCCTAGCTATTGCCCTAGTGATCCTATGGATCCACTTCCCATCCCTCCATGCAGTGCTTCCTGGGAGGCACTTGACCTTCCTCTCCTGCTGGGTGTCCCTAACTCCACTCCCAGACAATAGAGTCCCCACTAGGAGAAGCTTCCTCCTCTGGGGTCCCCTGCCTCCCTTCCTTGTGCTCCATCCTGGAGGAACCTCCCATCCTCTCTGTTCCCAGCCTCCGGTTCCTGAGTGGGGCTTTCCTGTTCCTCCAAAACAGTGCAGAGTTACTATGTGGGACCGGTTGGGGATGTGCTTCAGCCCCTCCATCATTCTGCCTGAGCCCACCGTAGTCCAATCTACCTCTTCCCGGCATCCTTGGAGGTACAGATTGTGGACCTGGTGGTCTCAAGGGGTGGATGCCGCCTCAGCTTGGCCAACTCTACTCAGAGACAGACAACCTCCTCCCTCAGCCCAGAGGGGTGCCTGCAGATAGGGCAGCATTGCAGCCTTCATAACATCTCCCTGAAGACAGTTGCTCCACAACCACTGCACTGCACTGCACCACTCCCATGTGTCTGTTTCCCTCTTCAATCTACTGTCTGCTTAAGATGGCTATTTGTTATCTCCCAAATATTTTTTTTTTTTTTTGGTTATGCTTTCTCTCTTCATTACTTCCTGTATGGATGCAGGATGTTGCAAGGTCCTATGGGACCCACACTAAATGTAGGCCTATCCCTGGGGTGAGCAGGTTGTGGGGTGGGAGGGTGGGACTACACCACAGGCTGTGTCCAAAACAATCAGCCAAGGAGTCCTCTGGCAGTGGCTCCTCACTCCACTCACTGTGGTCCAGACACAACCAATTACAAACACACAGTCACAAACTTACCAGCTAGAATCCCTCAATCCTGCCCAAACTAAATGGAGAAGCACGCTGAAATGGCCTTAATCACTAGGCTGCCAGAGTGGCCCCAGCTCTTGTTATTCCAAGAATCTATCTTTACCATTGCTTTCCTTATGGGTCTGGACTGGTGGCACTAGGACCTCGCGGGAGCATAGCCTTTGCCAGGGGCTGGCCACAGATACTAGGCATGGTGCCTGCACACCCCATGTAGTGCTGTGTGCTGGCCAATAACCATTGCTGCATCCCTCATTAACCTCAGTTCTGTTCATCCCACCATTGAGTGCACACCGTGGGAGCACAGCACCTCACTTGCCACTTATTTCAACTGCATCACTGTAATTCTTTCTTTATTTGCAGTGTCGTCTCTCTTTGCTATTTTACAGGACTACCAATGTCTAATTAAAAGGGGCCAAGTCATGAAGAAAGTCCGATAGCCACCCATTACGCTGCTGTTGCCCCTGTGGGAAGCCAGTGGCTGTTCAGGACCAGCATCAGACCTGAGTGGTCTGTCTTGGCCTGGAGCATGATATGGATGCATTCCTTGCCTGTTTCTCCATGGACTGCCATACTCTAATAATCACAAACTGAGGTGGGGTCATCTGATCCCCACTTTCAGAGACAGGCCTCACATGTATGTGTCCAAGACCAGGTCTCTGGGCATCATCCCAGGGCATCTGGTTCCATGTAAAGAGTTCTCCTCATCCTCACCACACTGAGGTGTCAGAGACTCTGGTGTTTTGGTCTAGTGGACAGTCGACCCTGTGGGTTGACTGTGAACCCTCCATGTCTGCCTGCCTTAAGCACCAGACATCCCTGGTGGTGAGGCCGCAACTATACACTTGTTCCACACCAGGGGACACCTCAACATTGTCCTCAGGCATTGCTCATGCTGTTGTCAGTGTTTGCAATGAGGACATGGCAGACAACACTGAGGATGAGGTCGGGTCCCTCCTGATAGTGTTTGCAGTGTCAGAACAGGGACCGACACCGAGGTTGTTGTCCACACTGTTGCCAGTTAGGATATTGTCACTGTCCATGGTGTCACTAGCAAAACTGAGGAAGGTGGCAACTCCGGATGCAGTGACAGAGGCAGCAATGGCAATGGTGCTGATCTTGGGTCTGACTCCAAATGAGGTGCTGTTGATGATGTCATCTTGAGGTCGTCCCCAACTCTGGTGTCACCCATGACACCAAGGAGGGTGATGGCTCCTGGCATCACATCAACATTGGCACTGAGCATGGTGTCTAGGGTGGTGCCAACCATGATGATGGATTACCCTGATTTGGAGGCTGTCACCTGTCCTGAGCTCTGTGCTGGAGGTAGCACTGACTTGGGGTCAGAAAGCAGCACAAAATGGAGTTTTCTCCAGAGCCGTTGGACGCCACTGCCACCAGTGAGGACTGGGGTTGCTCTGTGGGGTCTGTACAGCTTCACTTTCCCTCATCTGGGTATTCCAACTCATGGGCACTGATTGGGTCACTCCTCAAATATAGGAGGATACCCTTTGAGTGACTCTGCTAGGCCATCTTCCTCGGGTGGCGTGCCTTCACAGTTCTGCAACCCAGGACGGAGGCCCCAGAGACCTGGGGCTCAATTTTCAAAGATCCCTTAGGTCACCTGCAATGTGTGGTGATCTAGGGCTGTGGCAATCTTAGTGTATCAGGGACCCTGTGCCATATTTAAAAAAATGAGGGTCCCTGTGCCCAAGACCTGAGATTGGCCACATCCACAGGGTTGTGCTGGACAGGTGACACACCTGTGGAGTTGGGTGGAAGGCTCTCTCATCCTTCCCCACCCAGTGGAACACTGGAGGGGCCACGATGATGGTGGGGGGTGAGGTACATACACCTGCCAGAAGGGACTAGGGACATAAGGAGCATGGGGTGCCCCTAGGGAGCATGGAGGCATGGCCTGCAATGTGCAGGGATACAGCCCTAGTGCATGCTCCATAGGTGCCCTGACCCCAGCAGCACCATCAGTGGGCAGCAGCCTGCCTTCACACTGGGGACCAGGTACCAGGGGATTGCTACAGTGCCAGGGGACCATTCCCAGCCACCACCTGCACCCTTCCACCTGCAGTCACATCTGCCCACAAACAGTGTTGGGATCAGTGGCAAAATATACTCCATCAGTAGTGATGTTGGAAAATAAATCACCACCTAGCAGGTGCCATAAAGTGAGAACTTTGCCCATTGCAAAGGTTTAGCAAAGTGGTTAGCTTGGTACATTTTGTATAAAATGTTAGAAAGGGCTGCTTTTTAGGAAAAGATGTGAAGTACAACTTTTCACAAAGTTCACTACTTTGTGGCATTCTCCTGCAATGCGACTACTTTGCAGTATTTTTGTTCTGTGAAAACTACACAAAGTGTGGAACACCATGGTGAATCCTCTTCTTGCAGCACCCCAACCAGTTGCCACCCTGCCAGGCTGTGGCATATCTCTCTAGACTACCTTCTGGCTTGTTTAAGACCGCCCCCTATTGTGACCATGGTGGGGCATTTAGAATAGCACACAATATGGCTGGCTCAGTAGCATAGAGGGCTGAGGCACTGGCACCTCACTCATGCTACACCAGCGACCTGGGTTCCAGAATGACTTTGGGTCGCTGGTGCCAGCTCGGGGGAGGGCTGGAGTGGGATTGAGCCATGGCTCTCCCTCCAAGGGGTGGATGCCCACCCATCTGTAGTCCTGCTCCCACCAGGTGGAGGTCCAGAGGTGCGAGGGTGGCACGAGCAGCAACAGAAGTCAGGGGACGGGCAGAAGGGACCACTGGATCCTGGGTGTGTGCGTGTGTCTCCATGAGCATACTGCGCATGTGTGCATAGTGGCCCGGGAAGAAGGAGAAAACCCAAAAAGAAAAATGTATATGAAAAAAAGCACACAAGGGATAGTGCAACCCCACCATGGTGCAAGACCTCTACCTAGTGCACCAGCGCTTTTGCTGCAAGGGTGGCAGGGGGTTTTGCACGGCATCGGATTTCACCACAGCCGTGTTTGAAAACCAAGGTTGCCACAAACTATGATGCAAAGTGCCACTTGTGTTATACCCATTTGGTGCAGGCACCTTATGTCAAAGTTATACATTTGAAACTCGAACCCTGGTCTCAACCCCTTCTAGAGGGGCCGCATCAGTTCCTTGAAAGGATACCCTCGTTGATCGCCCAGAGGGGACTTTAATGTGGCAAAATGCTGAGCATGGGTCAGTGCCTTAAATAATTGGTATAAGGAGTCAGTTAGAGCCTTGTCCAGGGCCTTCTATCTGGTACCTACTTTGCCTGGAGGTTGTGCCTTGTTTCCATCGACAACCTCTGGTGTAAGCAGAATCATCTATCCACCTCCCTTCTACTACTGATTTTGTCCTGTACCAATGATTCCTGGTGGTGGTGATCCAGGCACTTGACCCTGAAGCACTTTCAAGCAATGATATAGTAGCCCTGCTATTAGAACTTCTTGAATTCCCAACATTGGCACTGTAGTCCTTCTTTCTTGGTACAGGGGCATGGAGAAGACATCTAGGACAATTTGGAGGTGTCTACTCTCTAATACAGCCATCCCCATGGACCTCCTCTTGTGGTATCATGCTCCCACAGGGTGCACAGGGAGGTACTTCACCCCATGTTTGGGGTTCAAGTACTGTAGACCCTACTGGGGACGTGGAGCCTCATGTGTGACTGACCCCAGATGCACATTCTGCTCACATGGATGCGCTTTGGGAGAAAGGCTTTATCTTGGCACCTTCATGTGCATCTCTGCACATCAGGCCCGTATGGTGACCTATAACCATCACCTATGGTTGCAGATTCACAGCCTGTTAGCTGCACTGCCACCAAGCACAGTCAGAAAAGACATTGACCTTTTACCCAGGGTCTGGAGGTAGCACGGCACCAGCGGAGGGCATCTTATGATGCCATTGAGGTGACCTCCAGACTGGTAGGAACTATAGTCTGCATTAGGCAGATGGCATGGCTTTGCTTCTTCCAACTAGGCATTCTCTGTGAGTTAAACACCTTACACTGGCATAAGGTGCTTAACTCTCACTTTCAGGGGCTCACTTCTTCTGCTCTAGTACCAGACGGGAACTATCGGGAACCGCCCTGCTCCTGTGCCACAGGAGCTCCCACCGGCCCTGACCAGTCTCAGGTTTTGCCAGACCTGTAGAAAGCCCTGACCTCAGGTGTTCTTCCCACATAGAGGGACTGAGGGTATCTGCTGCCCCTCAGGGTGAGCCATTTCCTCCCTCAGAAAAGAAAGGAAAGCTTGGTATTCAGACACATAAGCAGGAATCAATAGTAAAGATTGATTCCTGGAAGATATGAAAGTAACATACTTACTGTAACTGCTGATCTTCCAGAATACCTTCACCAATGATTGCCACACCTACCCAACATCCCGCTGTAGCAGAGCCAGGGCCTCTGGGCAGCTCTCCTGCTAGCGTTGGCCAGCACCATCTAGTGCCATGGCATCTCCCCAGTTGTACTACCTATGGAGTTTTGTTAAAATGGGTTTAGAACCCATTACTGAGGTCCCACGCCACTCAACCCCCGCAAAACTGGGGTAAGGGTTCGATTTAGGGCCCCTCATACCAACCGAAAAGAAAGGGAAGGCACCTCCTTCCTTCCTTTTCTTACTTGTCCCACTTCTCCTGCCCTGGGTATATCCACTTCTTGTGTATATCCCTATTGTTGCTTAAATGCAATCCGTGCCTCTGGGCACTATCCAGTCTAACTCCACCTGTCAGCTGCATTGTCTCTGGAAGAGTGCTGTGCACTGCACTGGATCAAGGGCACAAGCTCTTACACAGCATACATTACTCTTGTTGCAGAAGGGAAGGTCCTTTTTATTTTGGCTATGCCAGATTATCCTGTTCGGTTGGTATGCTCTTTTTATTCTCTTATGCCAGCTGGGCTGTTAGCCCACTACCTTTAGGAGGCCTGGGAGAGGAACACATTTCAACTCCCTTGGGCTGTTCAGGGTTACAGCACCACATGCACCTGAGATCCCTTCCTTTTTCCTTGATGGGGGAAAAGGGTATATTTTAACTGGCTATCCATAGAAACATAGAAACATAGAAGTTGACGGCAGATAAGGACCACAAGACCCATCCAGTCTGCCCATTTCTTTTCTACCTTATAATGTGCCATCGGCCTTTGCTCTGTCAATGGCCTATCTATTCATACTCATCTGTATTGCTCCCTTATGCCTATCCCATGCCTGTCTGAAACCCTGCACTGTATTCATGTGCCACAGTCACATTCAGATATCCTCTATTGGGTAGTATGGGTTTTGGTTTTTCCAGGAGTCTGTGTGATTCATTCCTATTTGGTATATTGTGCCATCTTGATTACAAGAGGTCCAAGTTCTGGGCAATCCTCATCTTACCTTTTCTGCCACAGTCATATGCTTTGGGGTTGCTGTTTTAAGATCACTATCCATCACACATGTGGCTAGTGGTGTGAGGCTCTGAGTTTCATGCCCAACTACCCCTTTTATGCCACCTAGTGTGCCCTTTTTCATTTACGGCATTCAATGGTTGGTAGTTGGGTTTTATTTTGTTGTTTATTTATGTTTACTTTATCCTCTCCCTGTCCCATTGGGCTAGGACAATTCTTAGCTCTCTTATCCCCATTGTTTCTCTCCTGGCAAACAGACCTGAAGTTAATGAGGGAGCGGCAACAGTTATTGACTGCATGCAGCACCTCATGGGGTGCGTACAGTGCCATGCCCAGTAGCCATGACTGGACCCTTGGAAAGCTTTTCTCCTGTGGGGTCCTTATGCCTCCATCTCAGACCCATAAGTAGTAATCAATGGTGAAGATATTCTGGAAGATCAACATTAATGGTAAGCACGTAGTTCATTTCTTTCTGAACATCTTGACCCAGACCACAGCCCCGGATGGAGGAACTGAGGAAACAAAAGGCACATATTTCTCTTTGCCTTCCGAATGAATGGGCTCTGGCAGACAAACATTACTCTATACAAGTTTGCACCATTCACAGAATATGTTGTAACATACCCGCAAGAAGCATTATTTCCATAATTGCAAATTTCATAAATGTAAAGCTACTGATTCAAAATGCCATATTTCCCAGACATTCAAATGCAGAGCATTCTGAATGCAAAGCAAGATGGCCACCTGCTTTACCATTCCAGTGCCAGCAACTTTAGGAATATTGGCTCCAGAGATCCCCATCCCAGCTCTAAAGCTTCAAAGACACCTATGTATATTTCTCTAACACATGAACTAGATTGCTAGGGTGAGTTGTAGTGACCAAGAAGTCAGAATGCAGTCATTTTACTGTTCTGATTCTAGCGACAGATATTGAAGAGTGTTCTGTATTACACTTATACTTGATGCTATAAGGAAAGGCAGCACTCCACTCTAGAAACATAGAAACATAGAATTTAACGGCAGATAAGGACCGCTTGGCCCACCTAGTCTGCCCATTTTCCTACCTGATGGATAAGCTGCGGATCCTAGTTAAACAACAGCCTACTTCCTCCTACCCCACTAAGACTGCCTTATGTCTGTCCCATGCATTCTTGAATTTCCCCACTGTTCTTGACTCCACGACCTCCTCAGGAAGGCTATTCCATGCATCCACAACCTTCTCTGTGAAAAATACTTCCTCACATTACCTCTGAGCCGCCTCCCTCGATCTTCAAATTGGGAGAACCAGCTGATGTATGGCTATTCTCTGCCCTCCTTTGTCAAAACTTTAGCAAGAAAACAGTGTAATTATTCAATGTTGTCATGGATGTCAGTTAACTGTCAATTAAAGCAGCAGTTTAAGTAAAAAAGATGCCTTGTAGACTTCATTATACACTCATTTTCATTGTAAATCACCCAGTGTTGATCCCCACTATTCATTTTTGTTTGCAACCCCATTTCTATGGTCTGCATTTCATGTTATGTTCACTCTGTTAGAGCTTCAGTTCTGTGCCCTGGAGTTAGCCCCCTAACGGTCAAAGCATAGAAACATAGAAGTTGACGGCAGATATGACTGCAAGGCCTATCCAGTTTGCCCATTTTTTCTACCTTATGAATGTGCAACTGTACTCTGTCAATGGCCTATCTATTCATACTCATCTGTATTGCTCCTTATACCTATCCCATGCCTGTTTGAAGTCCTGCACTGTATTTATATCCACCACTTCCTGAGGTAGGTCGTTCCATGCATCCACCACCCTTTCTGTGAAAAAGAACTTCCTCGCATTACCCTTAATTGGCCTCCCTCTAATCTCATGCTGTGTCCTTGTCCTGCTATTTTTCTTATATTGAAACATGTCAGATTCTTTCACCTTGTTAATGTCTTTAAGATGTTTGAATGTTTCGATCATATCACCTCTCCCTCCTTTGCTCAAAGGTATACATATTGAGTTCCATTAATCTGTCCTCATATGTTTTCTGATGCAGTCCCTGCACCATTTTGTTGCCCTTCTCTGGACTGCTCACATTTTGTTAATGTCCTTGTGTAGGTGCGGCCTCCAGTACTGCACACACAGTACTCCAGATGGTGCCTAACTAGTGTCTTGTAAAGAGGGATTATTACCTCCCTCTTATGGCTTGTGATACCCCTACTAATACACCCCAACATCCCTCTAGCCTTACCTACTGCTTTAGTGGTCTGCTTGATGATTTCAGGCCATCTGTGATGATGATGTCCAAGTCTCTTTCTTCCCTTGTGATTGCCAGGAACTCCACTCCCAACCTATAGGTGGCTTCAGGTTTTGTCTTCCCTATGTGCACGATCTTGCGCTTCTTTGAGTTAAACCCCAGTTGCCACTCTTCTGACCATTTTGCCAGTTTATCCAGATCTCTTCTCATTCTGCCCACCCCATCTGGATCATCTACTCTGTTGCAGATCTTGGTGTCATCTGCAAACAGACAAACCTACCCTCCAGTCCATATGCAATGTCAGTGATGAAGATATTGAAGAGGACTGGCCCCAGGACTGATCCCTGAGGTACCCCACTTGTGATTTGCATCTCTTCTGACTGTATACCATTTACCACCACTCTCTGTTTTCTGCCCTCCAACCAGTTGACCAACTTCTGACCCACCCTTAGTCCTACCCAGCTTATTAAGCAATCTTCTGTGTGAAACAGTATCAAAAGCTTTGCTGAAGTCAAGGTAGGCGACATCAACTGCACCCTTGGTCCACCACTCTGGTTACCCAGTCAAAGAAATCTGTGAGATTAGTTTGACAGGACCTTCCTGTTGTAAACCCATGCTGTCTTGGATTCTGTGCTCCTGTGGATTCCAGGTGTTACACTATCCTTTCCTTAAGGAGTGCTTCCATAATCTTGCCCACTACTGAGGTAAGACTGACTGGTCTATAGTTCCCTGCCTCTTCCCTGCTACCACTCTTGTGGAGGCGGGATCACATGAGCCCTTCTCCAGTCTTCTGGGACTTTTCCTGTGCTCAGAGACTCACTAAACAGTTCTGCTAATGGCTCTGCTAGTGCCACCCCTTAGCTCCTTTAGTACCCTGGGATGTATGCCATCAGATCCCATTGCCTTTTCCACTCTGAGCTTAGCGAACTCTTGTAGGACCTTTCTTTTGTAAAGGGACTAGTGCACACCTCCCCCACGCCATGGTGCTGAGCTGTGGGCCCTGCCCTCACCTTATTCTCGGTAAATACTGAGCAGAAATATCTATTTAGGATAGATGCTTTTCCTTGGTCCTCCTCCACATACTTCCCTTATCCCTTTGATCTTAGCAATACCCTCTCTGGACTTTCTCCTTTCACTAATGTATCTATAGAAAGTCTTGTTTCTTCTTTAACTGTTCATGCTAGTGTTTCGTTGGTTTGGGCATTTGCCTGCCTTACTGCCTTCCCTGCTTCCCTTAGGGAAGTTTGGTATGCCTCCCTATCTTCGTCCCGCTGCCTTCCTTATACTTCCTGAAGGCCAGCCTTTGGTCTCGACCTTTCTGCTTCTGTTTTTGAGAACCAAAGTGGTTTTATCCTTCTTTTGATCTTGCTTGTCTCTCTAAGCACAGGGCATCTGACTGTGGAACATTTACCTGATCAAACTTTACCTACATGGAATAAATTTACTTTAATTTGCAAATATCTGTCTTTGCAGTCTCTAATTGGAGTGCAGCATCACCTTGTCTGTATGTCCCTGAGTTAATGCCCCCAGTGTCCTGTAAGGTCAGGACTGAGTGTTTGATGAATGTTGGTTAAAAAATAATGACGAGAAGCCAGTCATCTCTTGAGGGATTAACAACTGGTTATGAGGATGGCTGGCCCGTGGGCACAGCGAGGCCACATCCCTCCAACCAGTCATTAATCCAAAGAAATAACTGGCTTCAAGGTTGTTACCATGATTGTAAGCTGAATTGCAGTAACAACTTACATTTTACCATTTTGTTTACTCACGTTCAAGTTCTGAGGTGAGTATGAGCTGACAGCTTGGTCGTCATTTCTATGACATTAATGGCCAATCTAGTAGCCAATTAGAGCCTTGCTAAGCTCATGAATAGTTAATTAGTCTTACAATTCATCTTAGTGACACAAAAAGGATGCTTAGCTATGGGTGTTCATATACAGCTGAGAATACTGAGGAAAATCCTGAGACAGCAATACTGAGCAATGTTCATCATCAATAATTTCAAATCTGAAACAATTACTAAAGCAGACGTACACAGGGGAAAGGGGATCTCACATGAGAGGAGAAAAAGATGATCTAACAAGAAACAAAAGGCACAACGTTAACTTTTCACCATAACACAACTTGCTGCTTGAAAACTCTTCTAACAATGATTCTCCAAACATATGAGTCTACAAAAAGTGCAAACTAAAATATTTACAGTAACAACTCAGACAATGTCCTTGTTGTTGTCTTATGAGGGACAGCTAATTCCATAAACACCAGGAATGCTTAAATGACTGGAAAACAAAACTAAGGGGTATTTTGAAAGTATTTAATCCTTTTGTTGGACCTATTGTAAGGATTCCTAGAATATAACAACTCTAACTGGATGTTTTTCATTGAGATTAAAAAAAAAAAAGAGGGGATTAGCTGTTTTGTGAAATCATCCGTGACTCATCTCTGCCAGGCGACTTTGGAAAGCTGTTGCTTGTACTGGCCTGAAAAACAGCCTGCTTTTTGGGATGAAAGGAAAGCAAACAAGGGAGAGCTATGTTCTTTCTTTTTGTTGTCGTGCACTTTGTTCTGTGTTATCTTTTGAAAACAAAGGGCAGGTTTCGGCAATTTGCTTTGTACACTATAGCCAGTGGATTCTGGCCGAGACTGTACTAGACTAACCATGTACATTAATCTGAGTGACTTTAGATAACATCAAAGTTTAAGAAAACACAATGGGGTGAACGGTTTGTCAGGTGATTTAGCTAATTGGTATCATCACTAAATGCTTGCATTCCAAGACTAAAGGAATTTGTAGAAAAGCACTGCTAAGCTGATGTAACCCTACTTCAGAAAGTGGGAGTTGGGGATTGTAGAACATACAGTATTGTCACACATGCTATGTTTGTACAGTAAAGTCCATTAGTTTGCTGGGTGGGCCTGTGGGACATGTTTTCACCCTCCCCTAATTACTCATCTTAATCATATAACTTGTAGTCAGTATTCAGGAGTTCAGTTTAGGTCACTAACTGAACACTGTGAAAGTCCATAGCTGATTTGGCTAGCAGAATGTTTTGCATACCTACTATCTGAACCATTTAAAATCACATGGTATATATGCACGTGCTGGGCTTTTCATATTGCTGTGTTGTTATGCAATAGAATACATTTAAAGGGGACACAGTAATAGCTTGGTTTAATGGAACTCAGGTGTAGGAACAAATGTTCTCCAGCCTTCAGAATTTATGCTCAGAATTCCTGATTAATAGGAAAGCCCGATGAAGGGACACTTAATATGTCACCAAAGAGTCCCAGTCAACATGGCTCTACTGTGTTGGGTGGAAGATATTTCTTAGTTTGTATGTACAGCAAAATGGGATGCTGTCTCCTCAAAGATCAGATAATATATTCAACAAAGGCCATCTGCAAATAAAGAAGGACCTCTTTAATGTGGAAAATGTTTACAGGTTGGCTGGCGTTTGTGCTCGATGTGATCATAGTAACAGCAATGTTGGTCTTACAGGGTCAAACGTTTAACCTCACTGAACTTACATCACTGAACTCTCTGCCCTGTGCAGAGTTCACATCTGTAAAACATCAACCATCTCCTGTTACAGGTTTCTCTAATAGCATGAATATTTGGGAAAGGTTGTAATGTGGTTGGTCGCAGCTTTCCAGCTATCCTAGTTTTCTTACTGTATCACTCTCACACTGCCAAATGTTAGTATGTTATATGTGTTGGGCCAGTTTATTTCTTTACTGGGAATCTGCATTAGCCCAGCTTGATGTAACTAAACATATATAACTTCATTTTTATTTCAAAAGGCGTGTTATTGATATTCAGCGCAGATGCCTAGCAGGCCAACTGCCTTATTAAACCCTGCTCATGCAAGTGAAGGGAAGAAGTCCCCATCATCCCCATGGGCAGAAAAGTAACCTATACATCTGTGCCCTTGTAAATCTCCCAGTTTTGTGTGAGCACAAGGGGGAGGGGCTAATTTAGCTGGCACGTATACCAGTTCACACTTTTAAGATGCACCCAAAGTTGTACTTTTTTAAGCAAATATGCCATTCCATGAACTTTATTAGGAAACCAAAACCATGCTATGGAGTTTGCAGAGAATAATTGGAGATGGGTGCAACCAGCAAAGGTCAGACAAATGCTGCACAAGAACAAAATGGAGTGCACTCACCAAAGGGCTGACAAGAAAAGTTGCTTCAGTGTCCTTACTGCAAAATGATTTATTCACCTTTGTGCGTAATCCAAGGATAAACAGTGCAGTCAGTGTAACACGTTCTACCTAATGGTGCTTCAGGAAGCCAGTGGCCTAGCAGCCCCAGTGCTCAAGGACACACTGCTCTTCATTAGGGGATCTTCACTGGTTTCCTGAAATACCGTTAGACTGAACTTGCTGCACTGTACTGCGTATCGCAGGATTATGTACAAATGTAAATAAATCACTTTTGCAGTCGGGACACTGAAGCAACTTGTATTTCAAAAGCGTTACAGAGTTTCACAAGGGGAGGGGCTCCTCTCCTGGTAACTATCACCCTATTTCCTCCTCCCTCCCTTAAATTGCAAGTGAAGCTAGCTTACATTAGACTTCTTGACTCACTCACCTCCCCCAGATTCTCTCTCCTTTTCAGCCTGTCTTCCAGAAAGATCACTCTGCCATCTCTTCTGCTACGTGTCACTGACTCCCAATTCTCAACTTATACTAGAATTTATGCATCGTATTTATATTTTGCACTTCATCCTGCTCCTGTTCGTGCCATTATTGTATTCTGAATCTCATTATCTGCACTGTTTCTTCATTTCAGGTACTGTACAGGTAATGCTGTTTACTCTTTGACCATGTCCCTGGCTTGCACCTGAAAATGAGCCTTGGCTCAGCGTGCCTTCCCAGTTACTCATTTTTAAATCAATCAATCAAATTTCTGGTCTGCCAGGTTGGGCGTGCACTTCTGTTTTGTTCTCATGAACTTTATTAGCTGTGGTCATCTTTTATGATGTCAGTTGAGATCAGAAAGGCTCACATAATATCTCTTACATTCAAAATGCAAGTTGGAATTTGGACCCATTATAATGTGTGGATCGGTGCCACTACAAGGAGTTCCGCAATCTACCATCCTCCCATTCACATAACTTGATCCCCACCATACCCTTCATTTTTTAATGGATTCTTCCTCCCTGGCATTCCAATAGTTGTGGGATGGTACAGCTGTCCTGTGTGCAGACACCCCTCAACACATGCACACCATTGCAGCCATGCTACCAAGTTAAACATGGACTGCACAAACAAGTACTTTATGCAACCCCTTACCCAGAGTGGGTCACTTAGTGTGGTCTGTCCCCTGCTCTGTCAGATGGTCTGACTCAGGGCACAAAAGGCTGGGCCCACAAGAGGAAGTGAGAGAGAATGGAAGGAGTCTGCTAGCAAGAGTAGTCTGAGTGTCAGTGCTACTGCAGGTTCCTGAAAGCCCCAGGACTGGTAATTGTTTTCTTGCAAACTGAGGCTGAAATGTTGAGACCAACTAAAGGTACCCTCTGGGGTCTGAGCCACCCCTGCAAGGTGTCCCTGTAGTAGCAGTAGGAGAGGTTATGGTTAACCAGATGTTCTGGTTAGTGTTGCTCAGATAGCATCCTAGAAACCGGGTTACCAACAGATACCACACATTTGGCCAGATAGTTGCTGTGGTCAGATAGCAGTGCTATCTGACCATGGATCTGACCTCTCAGAGCCAGCGCATGGATCCAACAAATGTGCATCCTATGGATCCGAGCAACAGATCCATTATCTGACCAACAGATCCAGCACAGATCCTAACTTTCTGAGAATGGATCTGATGGATCCGTGGTTTTAACTATGTGCAGACAGACAAAAGTGGCTGTTTGCACTTCAGCTACTCTGGGGGTTGTCATTGCAGTTAATTAGCTTAATAAGGCATGGCGAGGTGTGTGTGTTATTGTGTGCGTCGCACTCCTGGGGTGAGTTGAAGCACGTGGTGAAGCTGAGTGTTCCACCATCCCAGGAGTGACGTTTATTATATGATAACACACACCTTGGAGTGCCTTATTGCAATTATACAATGGCTCGATGTTGTAGAAAACAAAAAATAAAAAATAAAAATGTTTTTAGTAGATTTTAGTGAGGAAAAAAAAGTAGCTCATAAGGATCTTCCAATAAATCAATACAGTGATGTTATTGTGTAATAACTTCACTGTCTCAGGTACACATTAACCAATCAGAGTCCAGGAAATTTTCTTGCCATTGTATAATTAAGCAAACACAAACAGGGTGTGGTATATCGTGGGATATCGTCATCACCGGGTGGTTGGGCAATGAAGCCGCAGGCACAGTTGAGTTTTTTTTTAATAGCGGCGACTACTCGGAGTGTGGCAGACGAGGAGCACTGCACGGTAAGTGAGGAGGCTGGTGACCGGAGGTTTTCTGAAGCCGTGATGATGTAGCCCGATATCATCACGGCTCAAAAACCTCCCTCGCCAATCGGCTTTCTCCATTTACGATCGCCGTTCATAATTACATATTGACGAGACAGGTGGTAGTATCGGGATATCGTCACCTCGGTGGTTGGGCACCAGGCCGCAGGCCGAGTGCATCCAACGACCCGAGAAGGACGTATATCCCACGATATACCACACACCCTGGAGTGTATTATTGCTATTAAGTGAACAGGAATACAATTTTAGCAGTAAAAAAAAAGTGTTTAAATCCTTCTGAAAAGGTATTTTCTGAGGTGGTGGAGGAGTACATTTTAATAAATAGTCCCTGAGACCTCGGACTGCAGGTGGCACTGTGTTGTAGTCTGATTTATTGGAAGGGGGTGTTCTTTGTGTCTCTAGCACCAGGAAGTTAACTCTGTTTTTCTTGCCCTTGACTTGGTGCTTCTGGGTCACAAGGTCAGTGAAGATGTGCATTTTTTAAACGTTATGTGTGGCAAGCAGGAAGCAGCACTGTAAACGGAAGAACATTTCTCAGTAAGTCACCTGAAATCTGAATGTACTGCTTGGCTGGACATTAATAGTGTTTGAAAATAAGTTAGGGGCCAGTTTGGGATCCTTTACTTTTTTAAATTTTATTTTAAATATCAGTCAAGTGCGTCTCGCACCAGTTTGTGTTGTGGTTAGATATGCCGAGCGGTCTGCGAGTGCTGGCTGTTGGATGACATTTGTGTAGGGAGCGCAAGGGAGGATGGGTACCTCTGATCATCGGTCTTTATGTCAGCTCGTGCTGCCATTCACACGGGCACAGTTGGAGTTTTTTTAATAGCGACTACTCGGAGTGTGGAGATGAGGAGCACTGCGTGGTAAGTGAGGAGGTTGGTGACTGAGAGTTTAAAGCCGTGATGATGTAGCCCGACATCATCACGGCTCGAAAACCTCTGGCCAATCGGCTTTCTCCATTTACGATCGCCGGGTTCATAATGAAGGTTAGCACATTGTGCAGGCACAGATCTAGCTGCTCTGGATAATTTCAGTGTTTTTGTGGGTTTTTGCTTTTTGGTGTTTTAGACCAAGTAAGTTACTTTTGTTTCATCCTTTACTTCTGGCTTTGGTGAGTCACAAAATTAAATTTATACAGTTACAGACTTTGGTTTGTTTGAAGTGTATGGTTCACCCCATCGGTGTGACAGTCATTTTGTTGACACCGGTAGGTGTGCAGGCAATACAGCCGCGCTCTGGAGCACTAGGCATTGCAGCTCCCTGGAGTCAGAGTGCCAAAGTGCCATGGAGAAAAGATCACTGTTTTGAGGGCTTCACCCTGCATCCTGCCAATGCAGGAGGTTCTGCCCTGCCCCAAAAGAAAATATAACTAACTCCAGGACAGCCATGCCCCAGTAGAGAGAGAAACTGTTGGGGTGCAAAACACAACGAGAATGCCGGCGATCAAAAATCAAGATAGCCCCAGTCACTCTCACCATTGTGTGACACCCTAATTGTGGCAACAAAATTAAATTCTTGCTCTGACGGTATACCAAGGTGTACTGATCTGGATTAGGTGGTGCTATAGTGACGTAGGCAGTGAGGAGGAGGGAGGGTTAGGATTGGTAGGGTCTCTCTCTTTCTCTCTCTCTCTCTCTCTCTCTCTCTCTCTCTCAGGAAAACCTGATATCTTTTCTCTGCCTGTGTTGCTGTTTCTATCCCTTAATTTTTTCTAATCACCACTGTTCTCAGTTCTTCAGGTCAGGCTATATAACTCTCATTGTAATCATCAGTGGGCAGGCCGCTGTGCCAGGCACTAGTACTACCGAATTAGTAACAAAATGAACTGATTTTTCTAGTGCTGCTGCTGTGTTCATGCTGTAATGTGTCATGTCTGAGACTTATCCCACTCCAAGTTCACAATCTTCTCCCGTAGTATGACTGTGTGTGTCTCCGAGACTGAGTCAGTAAAGGTGTGGGTGGCCTAGTGCTGTTTTCTGTACTTACAGTCCTGTAGTACAGTTGCTTTTGAAACTGTTTTTGGTGGATCATTACCAGCTAAAAGAGCTGTGTGTCTGCTATTCCTCTCTGTGTGTCACACATTATCAGGAAAGTGTGTGAAAGAAAAAGAAGTTGGTGCATTTGTCACTGTATTTTTTGGGTGTGATGCCTTTATATTACTTAAATTAAAGATAAAAGCTGCTGTTACCGCCAAGTCACAAAACTTGCATTGCTTTTGCTTTTGGCTCTTTGGAGTGACTGTTTTTGCAAGTGACTTTCTTAAAATTAGAATCACAATATGTCTGGTGGTGGTGATGCAGAGGTTAGGAGGTTGAGGAGGACATTTTCCAGGGCCAGTGGGGTGTACACAGACGGCAGTCATCTGGTGGCACAGGCAAAATAGATAGTGCTGTTGCTGCTGCCAGTGCTAAAAAGAAGTCAGCTGCTGGGAAAAAATGAAGCAGACTCAGCTGAAGCCTATTAGGTGTGCAACTTCTTCCCTGAGTCAGCTTGGTGGTATTGATGTTGAATGTGTTACAGCCTATTTGTCTGCAAGTGCTGAGGAAAGAGGTGGTGGGCACATGTTGTGTGGAGAAGGAGAAACGCCCTGCCATTGCAACCCATAATGGATGGCAAACCTGTGGTACATGCAATGGTGACGCTCTGTGTCTGCTCAGGTGGGGAGGCGGAGCAGCCAAGCAGGAAATGTTGCCTGAGGAGTGCCAAGAAGACTATAATGAGTAGGGGATGATCACGGTGATGATGAAGAAACTGTGCTGCAGTCAAAGCATGGTCATCCCACTGCAAAATCTCAAGGTAGCAACGCTAGTGGCACCAAGAAGACGTCAGTGTCGCCATGTTTTCCAGTACCCATAATGTGCAAGAAGAAGAGGAGGAGGAGGAGGATTACAGTGATTCTGGATCTGGGTGTACTAAGTCTGCCCCAGAAGAGTGGAGGCCATAGCACATCAGATGTGTGGTTTTTTTGAGAAGAGCCTAAGGAAGTGACTTGTGCAATTTGCACACTATGTAGGGATAGTTTGAGCTGTGGGAAGCTCACAATGGCCTTGGTACTTCCAGCATGCTGAACCATCTTTGGTCCAAACATCATCAAGAGTGATTTCGCATTGGCTCTTCCAGGAACAGGCAACACAGCGACAAAGTACAACCCCAACAATACATTTAGAGGAAGAGGAGGAGGACAGATCCTCATCTGAAACCAGTGATGTTACACCAGGTTCACTGCAGCCTGGGACAGTGGGTCATTTGAGCAGCTGAACTGCATGTCCTCTGAGGAGGAGCCTACTGAAGGAAGACCAAGCTTCTACTGCACCACGGCACCAGGCGACGTTACAAGAAATTGTTGAGACAAGCAAACAATTTGCCCCATCTCTAACCTGAGCCAAGGAGATAAATCAGCACTGACCGAGCAAACAATCAGTAATCTGCTCCCATTATCATTTGTATCCAGCTCTGGATTCAGGAAGTTCATGTCTGTTGTGGAACCCCATTATCATGTCCCTTCCCGCCATTTCTTCACACATGTTGCACTTCCAAAATTATACAACAGCAAGTGTAAGGAGCTCCATCAGTGCTGGAATAGGTCCTCCTACAAGAATGCTCACATAACCGCTGATATGTGGACAAGTGAACATGGGCAGGTAGTTGATTATATGGTGGTTACTGCACACTGGGCCTCCTTTGAGACTAAGTATCCAACCTCATCAACGCCAAAGAATCCTGATTTAGTGAAGCCTGTGTACAGGGGCAGGCAGCACTATGCATGAGTGGATTTCCACCTGATCACATATCTCAAAATCTGTTGGCTGAGCTGAAAGATGTCTTCCACCGATGGTTAAATAGCAATGGTCTTGAACTCAGACTACTTGTGAGTGGCAATGCAAGAAACAATGTCAAGGCCACTGAGGACAGATGCTTCATCCACATGCACTGCCTTGCCCACTGCATGAACCTGGTGGTCAGTGACTTTATTTCTACATACCGTATAGTAAGGGACCAAACAGGAACTGTAAAACCAATCTGTGGTCACTGTTCACACTCTGTGAAGGCTTGTAAAGAGCTGCACAGAATTCAGAATGAGAAGCACTTGCCTGAGCATGCCTTGAAACAGGACATTGCAACTCGTTGAAACTCAACGTATTATATGCTATAGCAATTCCAAGAACAGAAACTGGTGGAGCATGACTATCTGCTGCATCACAAAATCAGTGAAGCAGATATCATGTTATCAAGCCATGACTGGATGATGGTCCGTATGCTGGTCCAATTCTGGAGCCATTTGATTAATTCACATGTGAGGTCAGCAGCGAGTCTTCCTGTCTTAGCATAGTACTGCCACAGCTAAGATGCCTGCATGTCTTTTAAGGCAAGCATTAGCTGAGTATCAGAGGGACCAAGAGAAACATGCTGATGCCATAAACATCACTCAATCCTTGCTACACATCGTATCTGAGGATGAGAGGATTAGTAAGATGTTCCAGGAGGAACAGTATGTCCTGTCATGCATGCTGGATCCCTGCTTTAAGTCCCAGATGCACAACATCTTGCCAGAGGAGGCAGACCTTGA
This sequence comes from Neoceratodus forsteri, assembly GCA_016271365.2. Lineage (NCBI taxonomy): Eukaryota > Metazoa > Chordata > Ceratodontiformes > Ceratodontidae > Neoceratodus > Neoceratodus forsteri. Next base: position 79,809,833 of record CM057459.1, read on the forward strand.
GGAATGGAAGGATGCATTATGTTCCAAGGTGGCGAGTATGACTCCACCAGCAGAAGGGGTGAGGAGGAGGAGGAGTATAAGATGAGGAACCATCAAGGTCAACCAAAGGGACATATCCTGAAAGTGGAAAAGAAGACAGAGCAAAGAAAACATCAGCCAGGGAACAGATGTCTTTAAGGAGGATGTTGACGATGACTTCCCACCATGAGACCGGGTGCCTCCTTGCTCGATCGTCTTCATCTGCCCAGTTGATGTCTGAAACCATGGAACAAAGAGTCAAGCATCATCACGTTATGATCCGTGAGTGGATTGAAGGATACTTGGTGAAATAACAGGTGTCAATGGAGAGGAAGATCCGTTGAACTATTGGCATGGCAAGAAAACCACATGACCTGGCCTGCATACCATGGTAGTATACTACCTCTCCTGCCGTGCTGAAGCGTATACTCAGAGTGAGTGTTTAGTGCTGCTGGTGCGATTGTGTCTAACCAGAGAATGTGCCTGAGTTCAGGTAATATAGAGAAACTAACCTTCCTGAAGTTAAATCTGCATGATTTCAAGAAAAGCCTTCACAAGAGCTATAACTTGTCTGTGACCCTGCAGAGATACCTTCGCAGCCACCTGATCCTGATATTCGCTGGAAAGAAGACTGAAAAAACAAGGGCAAGGCAGGGCAAGAGGGCATTCCAGAGACATCTCGTTCATTAATTTTTCCACTGCCTCAACATGCATGCTTGGAACATCAACAATGTGTATCTGATGTTATCATATTATGATGAGTTTTCAAGTTTGATATAGTCTTTGATGCCAAACAGGTACAAATCCATAAGAGCAGCACCTGTGGCTGCAAGTGCTGTTCACAGTTATCACAGACCTGACCTTATGTCAGCATTGCATCTAACTATCAAACAAAACCATCCCATTGACTAATTCAGAAATCACAGGTTGCTATCTGCTTTCAAATACACTTAAATCTACTGATCCCACTGGTAAACCAGTGGCATACAGTTTAATGGATGGCCTTGGAAAATATTTATCTCTTCATTCTGTGTGAGTCTGGGTCTGAATTTTTTGTATTACCATGTTCTTTCTGTTTTCTCACCTTCTTTCCTGCTTTGCATATGTGGGAGTGAGTGTTAGGATTTCTATTGACAACCAGATGACTTCAAACAACTGGCTATAACTTAAGTGACTGCTCAAAATGTGACTACACTGACAGCTTATACTTTTTTCATTTCACTTTCTTAAGTGACTTCCGAATGTTGGCAGTGCACCATGCTGCCTAGTTTTCCACTATACATTGCTTTCTGTGTGTGTGGTGTGTGTATATATATTCATTGCAATAAACTACGTTAATGCATCAGTTAGGGTTGAAGATAAAGCAACAAACATAGGGAAATATGACATTAGGGTTTCCAAACCTAAAACACCTGCCCCACCCTGAAGTGAATGAGGGGTGGAGTCTTCCTGGGTTGTCAACTGTAATGCTCACCCCATTACAGTAACAGAAAAGCTAAGATGTGATGGAGGAAGGTGTGCATGTTTCTTGAGTGCATAAAATGGGGTGAGCTTTACGGTTGACAACCCCAAGGAAGACTCAACCCTCATTCACTTCAGGGTGGTAGGTGTAGGTTGGAAACCCTAACATCATATTTCCCTATGTTTGTCACTTTATCTTCAACCCTAACTGATGCAGTAATGTAGTTTTATGCAATGAATTTCCTTACATTTTGAGATAGTGTAATCGTAGCCATATTTGCCTGAGGGGCACAAGGCCCTTTGGGCCCTGCACTTTCATCCCTCCATTGATGCATATATGTATGTATGTTGCTGCAGAAGGCCCCCACTTCCATTTATATGACAACAGTGACCAGATTGTCAGCACAGACATCTTACTATGCACCCTCATGTATCCTGTAATAAAAATGTTTCAATGCCCACCAAAATGTAATTCTGTGCAACTGCAATGCCTCTGTGCCACAGGTGTGAAAATACATTATTTTTTTCTTTTTCTATCCTGTATTTATCCTCTGTGGTGGGCCACAGCTCATGTCAGCCTGCCTTTACCAGCTCCAGGGTTGTTCGGGCACTTACAGCACCTTGCTGTTCCCAGCAGATCCTGGAGCTGGCCAGAGAGGTGTCATCCTTGTGTGACCCTCACAATTTTCCACTTTTGCCCCATTGCCTGAGGTCCCAGAACGCAGTAGCACATGCACATGGAGGCATGCATGAGCTTTAATCTCGGAACGGCCCTTCTATCCTCCCCCAGCCTAGTGCCAGGACTCCTGAGAATGACATCAGAACCGAGCTGCCACCAAGGCAGCCAAGCACAGAGGAGACCCTCCTCACCCTCCCCCAGTTGACCCCAGACACCCCAAACTCATGCGAAACTCAGGTTGCGGCGTGGTGTGAGGTGACGTTGAGCACCTCAACCCTCAGCACCACTGGGCTGGTGTGAAAAACATTTTGACCAGGAGTTGACAAATGACAGCTGTGGCATACATGTAGTGGGGTAATAAGAAGTCTATGTTGAAACTTTTGGGTCAAAATATATAAAATTTCCAAAGTTATGATCCTGCAAATTGCAATGAATGGTCATAACTCTGCTATGTAATATTTGACCCAAATTTTCAACATTGCCTTCTTGTGACCGCACCTCATGAACAAGATCAGGAAAATTGTCAAATCATGCTCTACAGGTTAATTTGCCAACTGACCTCAAAATCACCTTTTGGGTGGGATTTGTATAATGGCAGTCATACTGTTCATGAGATGAGACCCCAAAAGACCATGTTGAAAATTTGGGGTTAAAATGTCAAAAATTGACTGAGTTATGCATAAAGTTGAAATCCCCATTGAAATACATTAAACCACATTTACCTGTAGTTTCTCACATTGCAGTCGCTGGTTTCAGCAGCAAGGCATGCCTATGATCGGAGAGTGGATCTCAAACCTGGGACCTGTTCAGGTGAGTGAGGGTGTGTGGGGTGTACTGGGGGTATGGGTTGGTGGGTGCTGAGTGGGAGGTATGGGTAGGGGCTGATTGGCAGGGACCATCTTATTTTTGCAAGAACAATAAAAGTATTTAGGGATTTTTTTATTTCAGGGGCGAACACTGATGGGGTGAGGGGTGCCACTAGACACCAGGAACATATACCAGCAGCAGAGGGACAGCGATTTGAGAATGAGGGAGGAACACTGGACTACTGGGGAAATATTTGTTTGGCATGGGGATGGTGACTGAGCATCAGGGAGGGAGAGGGACCACTTGACTACCAAACAAAACTATAAAATATGTGGATGGTGATTGGAGAACAGGGAGGAGGAAGGATCACTGGACTACCAATGAAAAAAATACAGGGATGGTGATCGGAGAATGGAGGAGGGATGACTGGACTACCAGGGAAATGTTTGTTTGCAGCAGGGGACGAAGATTGGACATCGGGGAGGAGAGGAACCACTGTACTACCAATAAAAGTGATAAAATACTGGGACAGTGATCGGAGAACAGAGGAGATATCACTAGACTACCAGGAAATTTTTCTTTGGTACTGGGATGGCGATCAGAGAATGGGGAGGGACCACTGGACTACCAGGAAATTTTTTTAGCATATGTGTCTGTGGGAAATGGGATGTTGCTTCATTGCAACAGGTCCTTGAGGTGTGAAAAATTGATGCAAAGAAAAGGTCTTTTTAAGGATCCTTCAGCTTTTAAACATAGAAGGATAGGAGTCTTTTGTATAAAATTCCTAAGCGCTTCTTTTATTGTTGAGTTTATTTCTGCCCTGACGTTTTGATTCTACAGATGAATCTTTTTCAAAGGGCATTTTTACTTTTCTAAAAGAATACACATATTACATTGATTATGTAGTTCATTATTTCATTCAGGACCATTTTGTATTGTTTGTTGTATTAAATTATTCTAAATACTTATATACTGTAGAACATTTTAACTTATTCCCAGTTGCACTAAGCACATTCATTATTCAAACTATGTTTTTATAATACAGTGAAAATTTAGACCATTACTAACACAGTGTGTACTGGGCGCAAACATACTGATTGTGTCTCCTGCCTAAGCCAGTACCCATTTCACGAAAGTGGGCTACATACCTCAAAATTTCTTGTTCTGATAAATATTTTTTACATTCAAGAATGGTTTTATACCATGTGGAGATTATCTGCAAAATAAACAAATCTACTGATTTCTGAACTCCTTGTTCAATGCAAAAAGTTTTCTATTTCATATATGCATCTTACCTTATCAGTTCACTTCCATTATTTATCACTGCAGCACCTTTAAAGTAACTTGATTTCCTAGTTTACAAGGCTGTTCATTAAAAGAAAAACCATACTCAGTTTCAAATGTTCTTTGCATTCTAACTCATATTCTTTTTGCTGTGTGTTGTTTTAGAATTGTTTCACCTCTGGTGTTTCTTTTTAAAGAGCTTTTTCTTTTAAACTTTTGGACATCTCAGTGTTCAGTTTGCAATGCTGTTTGTTAAAAGAAAAACAGTACTTAGTTTCAAATGTTCTTCACATCCTAGCCCCTTGCCTATTAGCCCTGTTATTTTAACATTGTTACATAGGGCCTGCTCACCTCTGGCATTTCTATTTAAAGAAAAACTCTCCAAAACAGCGGAGGCAAGCACCAGGGCTGCAAAATGCCCGATTAAAACAATCTATATGGTTTAAAATAAATGCAGCTAACCTTTCTTGAGTTATTTAGAGTTTTAATGTTGCTCCTGGATCGCCATGTCAAAAGTACAACCACACGGAAGACTGAGTGTGCCCCTGGTACCTGTCCTGTGCCGGAAGGCTCAGAAAAATGACGCTACAGGCATATTTACACGAGAGAAAAGAAACATAGTGGCATGTAGAGGTCTGTTAACTGAACCTCTAGAACCAATTCCCAGTGAAAACAGAGCACTGTAATATATCTAAAATCATTATTAAAGTTACAGCTTCAAGTTCGGTCTCTCCAAATGCTGCTTTTAAATCTGCCTTGTGGGAGGAGTGTCTGACCCCACTCCTGTACACCAAGCACTGGGGATCTGGGACAGAAAAGGCCTCCACCTTATATCTCAGTTGTATGCGTGGGGGATATTAAAACCATTCCAAGACTTAGTGAGAGAATATGGCATTTCCAGTGCATTTTTTTGTGTACCTCAAATGAGGAGGAGACAGTGAGGTGATAAAGTGGGGAGGGCTCCTCTCAGAACCTAAATCATCCACTCTAGAAGATATACTACTAGGAGAGGCAACTAAGATAAAACCCAAACCCATGGGCAGATTTTATAAAACCCTTTTGGGTGGACTGAAGACCCCTGATTGATATTAAAAGAGGATGGAAAGAGATCTCTTCCGAGTTTACTTCAACGAGAGACTGGGACACCATATTGAAGAGAATAGAATGTTCGGTGAATAATAGACTTAGAGACGATACACTATAATATGCCACTTCAATCATATTATACTCCAGTCCTTGCCCACAAGATTAGTCAGGAGTGGTCAGATCGTTGTCCAAAATGTAAAGTCTCCCGGGTACCTTCTATCACCTGATATGGAGCTGTCCTAAAATTCGGCAGGATTGGGAGGAAATTATCACTTTAATGAGTAGAGTACTAGGGATCCAGGGAGATAGGTCAGTAAGTATGCTGCTTGGTTACCTGGGCATCGAGGAGGAGAATGGACCACCATTATGGGATTTGGGTATTGTGAATGCTAAGCTGATTTTGGTATTACATTGGGGTACAGATCAAGTCTAAGTTTCCAGTGGGTTGATTCTTTGCTTTCATGTATGAAGCTGGAACATCTCCAGTATATCATAAGCCATAAGGAAAATACAAATCCATATAGGGCCCCTTAGAAACCACATTATCGAAAGACTGATTCCCAGCTTTTAGAGAGATGACCTTGGGAATTTGGATGCCATTGGCATTCCAAAAGACACTGCATAAAGAAAAGACACTGCATATTGATAATGGCAAAAATAACATCGCTACATTGTTTGCTTATCGCCTGTTTAGCTTATTAATAGGCTTGGCGGTTTTGAGTTTAATCGAATACTGTCATTTCCGACAAAACACATAAACATTGGTAATGACTGGAATTAAAAAGTCAGTTAGAGTAAGGGAACCACACAATAGGGTACTGTAACACTTGTTGTGGACAGCAAAAGTAAGACAACATTAAGTTTGCACATCCCTGTGTGACAGACAATGGCTAGTTAGACTTGCAACAGCATCTATCCACTCTGTCAGCCTGAATCACTTAGCACCTAATTACTTGCCCGTTATTTTGTCTGCACATTCCTGACCGACAGACAATCGGAGTTAGACTTTCAGTCTAAATAAGGTGTTGGGATGCTGCTATATAAAGTGCTGTTAATTCACTTAATACTGTGACTCTAAATAACAAGCATTTGTCAATGCTGAATGTTCACCATGTGCACTGGTGTTGTGGGGAGGGAGGGATGATTTAAAATTGCTTCAGATAACTTGTTTGTGAAGTGGGATCTCAAAACGTACGTTGAAAATCTGGGGCAAAATATTTAAAAATGGGCAAGTTATGGCACTAAGTTGAAAACCCTATTAAAAACATTGACACGAAAACCCCACTGAAATACATTGCAGCGCTTACCTTAGTTCGCGGTTGGGCTTTGAAAGAGCAAAGCGTGCCTGCAGTCAAGGTAGATTATGGTGGCGTACCTCCGGTGGGTAAGTATGGGATAACGTATGTGTGGGGGTGGTGGGTCCTGAGTGGGAGGGTGGGGGTTGGGTAACAGTGGAAAGGACAATGATTGATGGTTTTCTTTTATAGGGAAAAAATGATGAGGGGTTTTCTCTTTTCAGGAGTTTGCTGAACAGATGAGGACACTGGGGATTGGCTACCCCAGTGTCTGCATACTGTTTGGTGGGAGGGGTTACACAGCGGACAACAATGGACAGACAGATGAGGACACTGGGGACTGAGCACCCCAAATGTCTGTATACTGTTTAGGGAGGGGATTACACAGCAGAGAATGATGGACGAGATTCCCTCTTTTTAGGATAAAAGCAAGCATTTGTCAATGCCAAATGTTTGATGTATTGAAAGATGTCCACCTCTGCACCTTGTTTATGCCTTGAGGTACTTGAATGTATCTATCATGTCCCCACTCCTCCTTTCCTCCAATAAGTACATATTGAGGTCCTTTTAATCTCTCCTGATATGTTCTGTGTTGCAAGAAATGTACCATCTTGGTTGTCTTTCTGTGGACTGCCTCCACCCTGTCAATGTCCTTGCACATTTGTGGCCTCCAGAACTGCACACTGTACTGTAGGTGAGGCCTCACTAGTGCATTATACAATGTCATCACCACCTCATGCCTTCTGCTAGTGATACCTCTGCCTATGCACCCCAGCATGCCACTGGCCATCCTTGCAACATGTGTGCTCTGCTTTGATACCTTTAGGTCATCAGAACTGATAACTTCCAGGTGCCTTTCTTCCTTGGTGATCATCAGCACCTCCACCCCATCCTGTAACTCTCCCAGGTTTCCCTCTTCTCAGGTGCATTATTTGGACTTCTTTGCATCAAACCTTAGCTGCCACTACTCAGACCATTTTGAACCTCTCCATGTTCCTGCTCATTTTCTCCACCCCTTCTGAAGTATTTACTTTTTATAGATGTTGAGTCATCTGCAAACAGGCGGATAGACCTTTCCTTCTAGCCCTTCCGCAATGTCTGTAATGAAGACATTGAACAGGACTGGTTCAGGACTTATCCCGAGGTACCCCGCTGGTCACCCCTTGCCCCAAATTGGATCCCATTACCACCACCCTCTGCCTCCTGTTTGTCAGCCAGTTTCTAACTCAGTTTATCAGCTTGTGCCCCATTGCCAGACTACTCATCTTGTTAATCAGCCTTCTATGTTGGACATTGTTCAAGGATTTGCAGAAATCAAGGTAGGTGACATCAAATGTCCCTCTGATTTACTTCCTTAATGAGGCATTAGGGTTTCCAACCTTAATGCCCCACCCCCACCTTGCAGAGACTGTCAGGCATTGGGGATGTCCCTTTGGGTTGTCATCCATAATGCTCATGCCATTCCACCCCACCCTGCATACACTGACAGGTGTGCGTGGTGTGCCTTGAGGTCTTCTGCCCTAATGCTCACCCTATTCCATAATGAAATAAGCTGAGATGGGTGCAGTATAGGAGAATGGGGTGAATGTTTGGGCCAAGAGTCCAAGGCATCCCTGATGCCTGTCACTGGCTGCATGGTGGGAGGGGTGGAATGGTGAGCATTATGGCCAATGACCCCCAAGGCACCGCCTGATACCTGTTAGTCTCTACAGGGTGGGGGCGGGGCATTACAGTTAAACCCTAATGCCCCAAATGTTTTTGATATTTTCTCCAAATTTTCAACATGGGCTTTTGGGCCACCACCTCATGAACAGTGACACTATAATTTTGTTACTCAATCCCAAAGGTGATTTCATGGGTGACTGCGCTATTTGTTGCCACAGGTGCTAAAACACACATTTTGGGAAGGATGTGAAAAATGACAGTTGTACTGTTCATGAGGAGGTGTGAAAAAATGGCAATGTTGAAAATCTGGAGTGAAAATATGAGAAACTGTGCAACACACACCCATAATCGGTTATTTTTGGAATTTTTCACCAGATTTTCAACATGAGCTTTTGGGATCTCTCCTCATGAACAGTGGCACTGTAATTTTGTTACTCCATCCTGAAAGTTGATTTTGCACAGCAACCACGCCATTCTCGCAACTGGAGTGAAAACACTTTTCAGACAGGATGTGAAAATGGCAGCTGTACTGTTCATAAGGAGTGTGAAAAATGGCAATGTTGAAAATCTGGAGTGAAAATATTAAAAATTGGTGAAGTTATGAGCGTGCGTGAGAACTGCACAATGCACGCTCATAACGCGAGTCATGTTTGGAATCTCTTCCGCAAATTGTAACATGGGCTTTTGGACCCCACCTCATGAACAGTGGCACTGTCGTTTCGTTACTTGGTCCCAAAGGTGATTCGCATGGCGACCGCAAAATCACCTTTTGGGAATGAGGAATGAAATGACAGTGACATGTTCTAATGGAGTCCAAGAACCCCATGTTGAAATTTGAAGCAAAAATTCTAAAATGGCACAGATGTCAACCTAAGTTGACATCCCCATTGAGTTCCATTATACAGCTTACCTTTCATTCTTTCAGTTTGCTGGTCAGCTTTGAAGAGTGCAGACATGCATAATATTGCATCTGCCGACCTCGGAGGTAAGTATGGGGTAAGGGGTGCAGGAAGTGGGTGCACAGAGGAGGGTCTGGATGGGGAGGGATGGGAAGACAGTGAGGGATGATTTTTTGTACAGGTGAAAAAAAATTAAAGACCACGAGGAAGGTTTTCTTCATTTACAGGTAAAAAATACATAAATATAAATTTAGGCACACTGGGGTGGGCTCCCAGTGTGCCACAATAGTGGTGGGGAGGGATGCCAATACAGGGATTGGGCACCTCGATGTTGGCTAGGGATATAGATGGGTTGTGGGGTGCATCCAACACTGGGAGTGAGCATCCTGGTGTCGGAAGGAAAGGGAAAATTATTTAACCAGGAAAGACACACTAAGCGGCAGCAGGAAAGGGACATTGTTTATGCAGGAAAGACACACTAAACTGCAGCTGAAGGGCTCACATTTCAAGGACAGAGCCATGCACAGCGCTGGCTCTGTCCTTTGAAATGTTTGCTGAAACCAGCCCTCAGCAAACCAGTGTTATCAGGACACTGCCTGCTGATTTGCTGCCACAGACTGGCCCCTGCAGCACCACTGGCTGTTGGGCTAGAACCTCACACCTCTCTCTAGCAACTCTCATATCAACATGTTTGTCTGTGCTTGTGTGCATGACAAACATAAAAGAGGTCCTGATATTTCACATACTTACAGTGCTGCTAGTTAAATGCACAATTCATTTATGCATGCTTAATATATAGTCTCTTAGTCTTAGTGTCTATGTGTACATGTCTAACTTTGTGTATATGTCTGTCTAACAGTAAGTGTCTAACTGTATAACTAAGTGTGCTAATTTGTGTGCATGTATGTATTTTTCAGCATTTTAAATAAAAAATAACAAAATAAACTTGATCAGCTTGTACAATTTGCAATAAAAGTCAGAAAACGATTTTAACAATGAAAATAAAATCAATTTTTCCATAGTTTTGTCCAAAAATAAAAATCAAAAACCACCAAGCCTACTTATTAACCATACATTCTAGTTTATACTAGCACAAGGGGATGTGGTTAACAGCTGAATAAAAGATTTGAAGAGATCTCAATGTTCTACTAGATATTAAGCCAGAAAATCCTAATTTTTATTTTTGTGAATGTTTTTAAGTTAGTATTATGGCTCTCGATGGGATTTTGGTTATGTAATGGAATTGTATTCTCAAACTGTAATGGACTGCAATTTTTCCAAATAAAGTTTACAAAAATATATATGTATATGAAAAAGATGTTATAGATTATATGCGTTGTCGAGATCTCCACCAGAAAAAGTTAAGTGGGCTTGATTTCTCACTAATCCTACTCCTGTGTAACAGTGCCAACCCTTTATAGTCCCCAGTGACACAGCCCTCCTGACTGACACTCAACACAAGTACAGCTCAGCAAAAAATCAGTAACTTGCACATTGTGATTAATATGATAATGAGCCAGGAATTAAAAAAAATAACAAAGGAGCTATATTGGGGAACCAGGAACTAGGTCCTAGAGAAAGGGTTGAGGCAGTCAAATAACAAACAGTTTCTTTAATTAACCCTGGCTATCTAGCCACTTCCCTCTACCTGCACCAACCCGTTTCACTGCCAGACTGTTGTTGTTGGCATTACCCCACTGCCCCAACTGGCACAGCAAATCATCCCTAGTTCTTCAGGGAGCTTCAGGGAAGTCTGGGTACTCAGGTGTTGGACTGTGCCAGATCCGATCACATTGCATGTGGTTAGCTGTCATTGGCATGCTATAAACAAACAATAATCCTGGCTGGTTGGCCAAGTCTATTAACAAACAATGGTCCCCACTACCTTTGCTGGCAGTACAGCCTATAGGTTAGAGCAGTGAGCTGTGAGCAAGCTTGGTTCATCCAACAAAGCTGGGTTTGATTCTCACAACCTCCACTTATATACTGTATGATTCTGAGCAAGTCACTTAACCTTGCTGTGCTTCCAGTTCATCCCTGTAAAGGGTGTTGTGCCCAGTGAACCTATAACTTTAGAACACATATGTTGCCAAGACCTTGGTCTCTTGTAAAGTACTCCTGGTAACCCTCAGGCTGGTAGGCCTTGGTATCAAGCTGCTTTCCTGCATGGATGTACCTGCTCCATCCCGCAGTCCTCAATCACACCTTTCTCCAACGGCTCCCTCAGCTCTCTTCTGATTGTCACCCACGATCAGGCACCTCTTGCACATTAGCCATGTTATTGCACATTCAGTCTGCGAGGGGTGTTCTGTTGGATGCTAGGCCTCTGTCAGCTCACCTCTAAGACAACTCCTTTTGCAGGCCACTACCTGGCGGTGGGGGCTATCACTGTGCCTTCAGGCCTCTCTGCTTGGTTGCTGTTCAGTCCCTCTCAGGCCTTAATATCACAACTTCCTCTTTTATTCCTTCTCTCTCTCTCTCTCTGACTCCCCCTGGCTAACTGGCTCAGCTGCAAGGCAGCTGCCTCACACACTAGTACCTTTACCTTCAGATTTAAGTGTCTCTCTTTAATGCCGTGAATAGCAGCCTTCAACTTCTTTGATGTAAAGCACACTTATCCCTCTCTCAAGCTCCAGTGCAGTGCAGCCCACACTTCTGCAGATGGTAGGTCTTCCCTCCACTCTAAACTGAGCTGATGCTGGATGGTTCATCAACAGAAAAGTCAGCAGGCAGCAGCCACCTAGTGGGCAGGTCCTCCTTTCAGTCACTTGGGATAGCTGTTCCTCAGCGGCTGGCTGGTCACCCCACTCCCAGGTGAATTAATGAAGTCCTCCAGCATCTTTAGAGTCTTTGTGGCTCCTGAATCAGGCTTTGGCCCGACTGGCTGATTGCCTAGCTTCTTACTCTGTTGCCATGTCCCTTGCAGTCAGAGGTAGGCAAGATGACTGCTAGCCCAGGGGCACTATACACAAAGTTCCCTATTTTTATAAAGGCTTCTGCCCTTAAAATGTTTTGCCCTTGACTTTGTTGTATGTGATTGCACTAATGTGTCTGCTTGGGATGGGGTGGCTGTCATGGGACATCTGACTTATTGTACAATGCTCTTTCCTCCATTTATAGAAGAGAAGGCTTTTGGTGTTGCTTTGATGTGCAGTGGATCCATACAAATCAATGGCATTGCTGGAATTGAAGAAGGCAGCACTCCTGTTTCCTCCACTCGCACCTCTTGTCAGTCTACACCAAAGGCCAACTCCTCAGCCCAGAGGAGCAAACAACAGACTGGTGGGCTCTGTGGATACAGGCATGCCACCACACTCCTGGGAGGGGTTGCATGTTCTTAGAAGAATTTACTCAGTTTGTTATGGATACCTACTCCAGGGTCCAGTGTTTAGGAGGAATTAACTACTGTATATGCTGTGCCTTTTCTGCTCACAGGCGGTAGCAGCAATACTGCACCATTCACTTGAATAAACCCTCAGCTGCTTGACTAGAATGGCATTTGTGGACAATGTGTTATGTACAGAGAAGCTGTATTGCGGCGCACCACTGCCCGCATGCCTTGTTGTCCCAGAATTACCAGGATAAGCTGTGGCTGGCCCACAGCATAGCTGAGATCCTCATAATACTGATAGCTATGTGACTACTTGCAGGTAAATTAAGTCCCCTCCCACCCTGTTTTGCTTTGTGTGGTCCCAGTGTCAACAACTCATTTTGCTTGTGCCTGAAGGCCAGGTAGAACTGAAATTAAATATGGGTGCCTTGTGCTGGCCCAACTTATCTGAGTAAAATAGTCTACTGTGCTTGCAACAACTGTACCAAGTATATATATTGTTTTAGGGATGGGTGGACTGACCCACTGAAAATCAGACACCCCAGCCCCAGATCCAATGCATTCCAGTGGACCCAGATCAATAAGAACCAATGGCTTAATTGTACTGAGTCTGGGTCCACCGGCCATGAGAGGCTTTTAAATATAAAAAAAGCAAAGGAGTGCAGAGAAACTCGGGTCACTACTAAGTTAAATGCAGTGACTTAGGTGCATTCTTTCAGTCTTTGCCTAAATGCACCAAGTCCATGCTGCATTTAACTAGCACAGAATAGATTCCCCATAAGGAAGGAGCACTGTGTTGAATTGTCCATGGTGGACACACCACCACAATGGCCAGTCGGGCAGTGAGTCACTAGTCTCAGAGGCAGGGATATTTGGTGACAGGTTGGACAGGGACTGGCAATGCCTGTATAGCTGAATGAATAAAAAGAATTGCACTTGCAGCATGCACGGTCTTTATTCAGCTGCCACTGCTGCTTGCTGCCCATTTGCCCAAGTTCCCTTTCCTATTGTACAGTAGGCATTGTGGCAACTGTGGCAGTTAATTAGTCAAGTTGGCAAATGGTGAAAAGGAAGGAGGCGGCCAACTCTGATCCGTGGTGGGAGTCGATGTGAGAGCACAACAGCACACTGAGTGAAAGGAGTTTTCTGGATAGCGATTAATCTGAGAGAGAGATAGAGAGAGAGAGAGAGAGAGAGAGAGAGAGAGAGAAAAGAGAGAGAGAGAATGCCATAAATAATAATGCTTGCAATTCTCTCTATGTCCTCTCACCCTCCAGAAGACACCGCCTCACCTCAGTGTGCTGTTGTGCTCCTCCATGTTCAACTCCACCTTGGCTCAGAGGTGCCCACCCCTGTTCTTTCTTGTACCATTTGCCATCCTGCAAGTTAACTGCACACGGTTGCCACAGTGCCTAGAATGGGGATGGCGCTGCAATAAGCCAACATCTGATCTTTTTGAGTCTTGATTAGTCTCCTCATAGCTCCACTGCAGGTAACTTACCGCCACTGGTTTGATATAGTTACCTTTTTCAATCTGCTGTTACGATATCACAGCTCCAGTTTGGGGGCACAGTCAGATGGAGAAGTATGCTTGCACACTCACACATATCACACTTAGTCGCCAGACCAGCTGCTAAGTTGGTCAGGTGGTAATACTACACTTAATAGAAGGTTGTGTGTGCACAGTGGGAATCAGTGAGTGAGTGGCTGAGAGGAAGTACAGTCAGACTCACGGATATTGCCTGTGTGATTTCTAATCATCATCGTTTTCAGCCTTCTAAGCCTACAGCAGCAGTAGCTATCTAGAGCAACATGACTTTTATTAAAAGAAGCAACAAACAGTTAAAAGGAGGATTTAAGAAAAACATGGTAGGCGAGGAAGCTGAGAAGTGAAGGCCAATGGACAGAACTTCAGAGCTCACTCAATTTGAGCCAGTGCATAATCTAAGCATTTTGTACTTTTCAGCCTTCTGTATAAAAGCCTGCAGCAGCAGTTGCAAGTTAACAACTTGCCTTTTATTAAAAAGACAACAGTTAAAAAAAAAAAGCAAAAACATGGCGGGAAGGCCAATGAACAGAGTGTTCATTCAGTATTTGTGCCTGACTTGTGTTCTGTTTGTGTTGTACTATATCTGGTGGCAGTTTTCAAACCCCTGCTTTGCCAGACTGCCAGTGCCTTCTGTAATTGTTCCTCTAACTGCCCTGCAGCGCAAAGCAAAGTGCAATCAACCCTAAAACAGCAGCAGCAGCTTGCTTTTATTAGAGGATAAAGAAAAAAAACATGGCGGGAGCTGGGAAGGGAAGGCCAATGGGCAGAGCTTCAGTGCTCCATGTGTAACCCCGCAAATGGGGGTTTCAAAAGTCTTCCAGGAGTTTGCCTGAATGCTCCAAGCCTGGGTGGTGTTCGTCTGAGCTGCTAACTGTGGTTGCAAGTGAGTGCTATTTTAGCCTCCACGTACTGTCTCTTTAAGCTCTGTCTGTTGGCAGACTTATTGGATTTGTATGAGGGGACTGTGTGTTTAATGCTCGAATCCCACGAGTTGCAGATAATGCAACTTCATTATGATGCGCTGAAGGTGCAAAGGAGCCCATCTGAAAGCTGTAACTGTTTGCCTGTAATCGTTTAAAGCATTAGCAAAATTGTAGTTAAGTCTAACCTGCATTTATTGCAGCCAGGACTCTGTGTGTTTCCTCTCCATTTGGACCTAATCTGCTTTGCTGGGCCAACTGGGTTAAAGGAGCCCTAAAATAGAGCCTGTGGACGAATCAAAACTTGGACTTTTAATTTGAGCCAACCACAAAGAGTTGTATGGGCAGTGACTCTGGGAAATGTAGTTTTGACCTTGGCCTTTTCTACCAACAGAGCGAGTCTTATTGTGGTGACAGCTGAATCAGCCAACAGAATAGTGTGGAGCTAAAGGAAATGCCCTGCTCTGTGACTGGAAAGATCAGATCAGTTGTGGCAGTGAAGAGAGAAGGAGCTGTGTGCTTCTGTTTTGTATAGTTTTGCATGGGAAGCATGTATGAGGCCCTGAGTTTGGTCTGCAGCCTTTCTGAGTGCCAGTTTGGACTGAATCGAGTTGTGAGAAGAAAGAAGCACTAGAAGTGTGGAAAGCAGGCTCACCCTGTAGAAGACTGGAGAAATTGCTGAATCACACTTTGTCTGTCAGGATCTGAAGCTGCTGTGTGTGCTCCGGTATTTTGCAGTAATGCGATCGGGATGGGAGCAGCCTGCCTGGTATAGTACTTTCCTTTTACATGTAAATGTGCATAGTGCTTGTGGGAATTGCTATTTCAATTCCCTGTGCTATGTGCTGTGTGTCAAGCTGAAGCAAACCCCAGCTTGTCTTGAGCTAAATCCATTTGCTATAAACTGCAGTGGGGTCCAGTCACAAGGACCTTGTCTCCATGCCCTGCTGTTTCTGACAATCCAGAAGAACATCCACCATCCAGTTCTCAGCTTGGGTATTGTGAGTACAAATCAGGGTATTCCACTGCAGCCTGTTTTCAATCACAAGTGTGTCATCTAATTCTTGTTGTTTCTTTGCTTCATGGACTGAGCCATCAGGCTCCGGATTACAAGTGGGTGTTGTGCATATATTTTCTTCTACAGGGCCCTATCCATCTGCACCTGCCGGCCAACCCCAGGCAATGGACCTGGCTAGCCCGCTCCCCAACCTGGGTACCCAGAGTGTGACTTTTCAGACCCTGTAGGTGTGCACAATACTGTGATTTAATGCCACTAATTAACCTAATTTCCCTCCCGTGTTACTGCCCGTAAATAAATCAGATTTGTTGTTGTTAAACTTTAAGCCATCTGAAGTGTCAGTACCTTCATGCCAGGCACTGTATTGGTTTGTGTATGCTGCTTAACCTTATTTTTCAGGGTGTCCTCAGAGATGAACCTGCTGAATCAGTCTCAGGGTAAGTGGTACCTTATGAATGAACAGTGTGTACATGTGGGGTATTGGTACTATAACTCCTGTGCATCGTGTGGGCTATTAGAGGATTAGAGGGGGTCTCAGTGTCCCAGAGGGCTGTGACCAAACTAGGCCAACCATTACAAACCTGACCTCTGGGTGGAGGCACCGCCATAGAACCTAGGCCCCTCAACCTGTCAGTAGTCAAGCAGGCAGGGGTAGTAGCCTTGGGATAGCGCCACCTGGGGTTCACATGTATTCATTCAATTGACCAGCACATCAGTGCCATAAACTCAAAATTTTCTTTTCCTGAAATGTGGATTACAATTCCATGTGCGTGTCATATATCTCAGTGCTGTTTAATGCAATTTTATGGCAGATTTTCCATTTTCCTCAATTTTACAAAGGTTCTGATTTGAATCAGAACTAATCAGAACTTATCAGGACTTTAGCCTGGATCTTGATCCTGATGATAAGGGTCAGGACCTTCTGGGTCCACCCATGCCTAGTTCTTTTGAAGTGCTATTCTGGATGAAGAAAGTATGCAGCTTAACTAGTTTCTGTAATTTTCTGCAAGTTGTCTTCTTATATGGCTGAGCATGAACTTTAAGTTATTAAAAACTATAAATTAACACGTTATCTGTAGTAGAACAAAAACATTAGAAGGCAGTGTGATCTAGTGGTTAGAGTACCAGCTTGGGAACCAGGAGATCTCCGTGTCAAAGCCTGCTAGAGTCAAATAATCACTATGTTACCGTGGAAAAGTCACCTTGTTTTTAAATGAAGCTTTTTCTCTGCTGGTCACCACGGGTGGCTTTAAGCCCTGTCCCCACCTCCTCACAGACACCTATCTCCCCAGTCCACCAAGTTGAGAATCCTACAGATTGCCCTCCCCTCGTGGCAAGACTGGGAAGGGAGGCCATCCTTTACCCACCCAGTGACTCTCATCCAGATTGTTGGGCTGGTGGTTTGGCAATAGCACAGGGTGAAGGTAGGCGGGAGGCAGTTTCATGCATCCTGTGAAAACCAATTTTCCATTTCTCCTGCAGTCTCTCCCCAGCTGTAATGACATGTAAGCATGTGCACTGAGAAGCACACCCACATAAAGAGCCATGGCCCCTGACTTTGTGTCGCCAGGCTGCCAGCTTACTTCCATGTCTTTACCTGGGGGCAGCCAAGGCCAAGTCAACAAGCCTCCCCACTCCAGGAGAGGAGGCTGTCCTCCAGATGCTCAGTCCTCTCCCTCAGACAAATCCCTGACATCCCAGGCTCATTCCCGAACCCAGGTCGCTGGCACGGTGTGATGTAAGATGTACAGCACTTCAGCCCTCTGTGCAGCTGGGCCAGCAGGCAAGTCACTTAACCCCCTGTTGTTCTAGTTCAACCAGTTGCAGAAATGGGTAGAAGCAGGATCCCACTGGAAATGAGATGTTGCATCTCAGCTTGGCTGTCTTGGGGAAAAAAAGAATGTGTATTACACCCGTTATACAGGTGCTGCTGTGCCTTGAGAGTCAAGTATGCAATTCTATGTTACATCCTGATTATTTTGCTTTTAATAATGCCACCACCATTCAATCAGTTTACTTGTAATTTTGTAGACATAGAGTTGGTGCCAGTATCTCTAGGTTCTGAATGTTTTGTGCTAATTGGTTTAGTGGGGCAAGGCTACAGAAGTGAAAAAAGTTAAACAGGTCAAAATTAAGACTTTTGCTCATCAGTAACTAAGATGCATTTTTCAACGCAGAATGTTTGCTTGCAATGTAATAGAGCTTTAAAGGGAACATAAACAGTATGATATTTAAGTCAACTGTTTTGGTGCTCTCTGTTCATTATTGACATGCTGTTGACATATTTGATGCTACTACATTTGTGTAACAACCCCTGATTCACCTGGGCTGTTCCGATGCCTCAGCTCTCCCCTGGGCACACGTCCAAGGGGCTGGCCTGGGCTCAGTAGTGGACAAGTATCACAGGAATAGAAGGCCATGGTGCCTCCTCCTGGGGTAGTAATATGGGATACCTGTGGGATAAACTGCAGGTTACACCTCCCCAGGAAAATACAATAACTGCCACCACAGTAACAATGTACTCTACACAATACCTAGTGGTAACATGAATTAAGGAAAAGGGAGAAACAAAATGACAACAACTTTTGGCAAACAGTTATACCCTTCACTGATCCACTACCTCCACCTGCGGGTCCACCTGGGATTTCCCAAAAATAGGCCATTAGAGACACAGACAGTTGGTTGCAGTGGGTATCACACTGGGGTTACTTAGATGCTTGGATGGTGGGAGGATAACAGTTTTAACTTGAACAGGGTACTTGCATTGGGGTCCAATAAACTTTAAATGCAGCAACTTTTAACTTTAATCCTGGGCATAGCTCAAGCTTGGTGCAGTTCTGTCCAGGACTTAATCCCCTTTTTCTAACTAGCTAGCTAACTAAGATAGGAACTCCTCTGAGCCACAGCCCAGAGGTACATGCAGTTGATGCTTCAAAGGGGAGTGATGCAGAAAACTGGTTCCACACTGTACCGTGCTGGTATCAGAGGTCGTTGGTGGTGCACCATGACAGCAGGTTGCAGGCGGACAGCAACTGGTCTTCACCTGTCAAGCCTTTCAGATCTTCACCTCTGAGGCCTCTGAATGTGATGTTCACCTGATAGGCCTCTTGATGTCTCCTTCCTCTCTGGTAATTTCTAAGTTGGTCTAGGGGACACAGGGCAGGCAGGACATCCGCTCAGATGGCACACAGCTTCAGTAGAATAACTTAGGCAGTGGGCTTTGGCTCAGTCTCTGACCCAGACACACAATTCTCTGCTAGGGGCAGTTAGCAGGTTCAAAACAGTAGTCCCTCAGAAGGAAACACATTGGCTCAGTCTCTCAATTCTGTGCTGCAATATCTTTTACTCTCTGCTGCAAAATTTCATGGCTTTCTGCTACAAAATCTTTGCATTGCAGACTGCTGACACAAGTCCAAAACTTAATGTAGCAGGTTCAAATCTTGCTCCAGGGAAATCTCTCAGCAGTTTAGTGTCCTCTCCTGCTGGTACACCATCTCTCAGGTGCTTTGCCTCTCTCTCTGATTCAGGGCCACACGGCCGTTAGGCAGGTAAACAGTCCTCAGAGCTGAGTAGCCCAAACAGTCACTCCTGCTGTGAGTCCCAGATGAATCTCTCAGAATTCACTCTTTAGTGGTCTTACACTGCTTTTGTACCCCCAATCTCCTCCTGATTGCGGTGCAGTTTTCAGGCATTTCTGGTGCCTCTGACACTTTCAGCAGCCCCTTGCTGCAGGAGTCCTATGGGACCACCATTAGTGTTCACAATTTTCTCCCTGAAATGTAGTCCCATAATTTATTAATTAAGCCCATTCAGTGGCTTAACATTTATTGTCCTGGCTCTGCCTTGCCTGAGAGAACCAGGACACCCTATTATTTGTTAGGAGCCCCCATTTGCTCACGGGCTCCTGAAACATACAGTCCCCTTCTCCATTTCTGCTGCTCAATAATGGCGCCATGGCTCCTTTAAGAATCTATGGCCAGCGCATGCACCATGGCACATCGTTACCATCTTTTTTGTTTACATTTTGCCGGTCCACTTTCTTGCTGCTCCTGGGACTGGTTGGATGCTGTCCACAAATGCCTGGAGGTGTGGAAAGTTCACCTTTCAGACCTTGGCCCCATCTCTGCATGGGCAGAGGAACCAAGACTTTGGCAGCCACAGCCATGAAGATTAGGAGGGTGCCCAGGTTCAAAACCCTCCTGGAGCCACTGGAAGCCCTCCGGTCCCACTTTCAGCTGCATGGGGACCAGAGGCAGAACAAAGATTCTACAGGGCCATAGCCCTGATAAGGTAAGCCCCAAATGGGTGGGCCTTACATACTCTCCTTAAAATCTTTGCATCCTCGACAAGCCATTAAAATTCAACCCCCTATTAGGTATAATTAAGCATATCACTGAACACAGTGCTAACTAGCACCTGGTTCCTGACTATCCAGCTAATTACATATACAGTCATAATAACATTGGCTATTTAGGCAACTGGTATCTGTCTAGCAGCGGTAGGTATTGGTATGCACATGCATTCCCATCCTACCCTTTTGCAACACATTGGGGGTACAAGACAGGGAGAATATGTTTATGTACCACATGAAGGGGAGTATTCAAGTTCAAGTTCAAGTTTATTGCAGGAAAACTCCATTGAACAAGCTCATTCACAAGGAGGTCCTGTGACATAAACACTTAAAGTACAAACACAGATAGGTAATAACAGTATATACATGAAATGCAGGTTACATGATACAGGCTGGATATACATACAAGGGTACCACATGGGGTGACATGGTGGTAACATTGATATGAGACAGGAAGCGACTTACAGGTTGCATACTGATAAATGAAACATGATGACTGGTGTGCAATACATATACAGTATTTTGGCAGCTAGAACAAACAACAGTCTACAACTGATATGGGGGAGGAGTGATTTGATAAAGTAGCAGTGGAGCGTAAGCAAAGATAAAGCCAGGAGTAGAAGGAAGGAAAGCAGTTAATATGACAAATCAATTATACCTTACCAGTGGATAAATATGGCACACATGGGGAAGGAAGAGACTTAATGACAGTTACAGGTGTCTTTTATTTTGGCTGAACTTAGCGATTTGTAGAAGTTTATTGAAACTGTGCTAGTTAGTTTCAAGTACGGTTTGTAATTGGTTCCAAATGGAGGAAGGGCATATGCAATAGCACGTTTACCAAAGGAATTCCGCATCCTTGGTATGTCAAGCATAATAAAGTCAGATTTTCTTAACAGTATGCCTATGTGAGATACTAATAAGGAAGAGAGATAGCTTGGCAATTTCTGCAGGAGCAGTTTAAGAGTCCATAGCCCAGCATGGAGCAGGCGCCTAGTAGTAAGGGATGTCAAACCAACAGCTGTATATAAGTCACAGTGGTGCCGGTAATGGTAAGGGAGCTGGTAATGAACCATAACGCATGGTGATAAAGGATGTCCAGTTTACTTAGATTTGCAAGAGTGGTGGAGGAATAGATTACATCGCCATAGTCGAGTAGAGGGAGAAAAGTGGCCTGTACAAGCTTGTTTCGAGTTTCAAGGGGAAAGGGCCTATTTCTGTAGAAGAAACCTAACCTTGCTTTTAACCTTCTAGAGACATCTTCGACGTGATCACTGAAAGATAATTTATTGTCGATCCAGATACCTAGATATTTAAATTTGGTTACAATTCCAGAGCTCATTTAGCGTGGTGACAATGAAGTCTTGGGCAACGGTATTGGGGGCCTGAGACAGCACTACAAGGTATTGAAGGAAGCACCAAGGGTGTCATAGGTGAGTTTAATGATGGGCTTTGGTTCTCTTCCAGACCTTCTAGGGAAATGTTGCATTTTTCTCAACCAGGTGGCACTGCCTCTTATATCTGCCCTGGGTCCAGCACAGGGGCATTGTCAGAATAGCAGCAGTCTGATCAGTCTCTGATGCAGCCATCCACCAATTCTTCTACATCCATATCCACAAGGGTACTTTTGACCTCCATCTGGGGTTGCACTTGGCACTGGTGTTTCTGCCTCGGGGTTTAGGACAGTACCAGGAATCTGTCTCTTCACGACTCACTTGTGGCCAGTCCATAGGAGTCCCAGTTTCTCTAGGTACTTCTGCAGGAGGCTGATACCAGTACAATTCTTCCTTCTCCTAATATCTGCCCGGTCAATAGGTTCAAGCCATAATTGCAGTATAATGTGGGGAGTGGTGCAATGCAGTGGCTGTGTTATATTCAGGCAGACCTTCGACACTGAGGTGCTGCCCTATCTGCATGCATCTCTGGACCGCGGATAAGGTAGCCAGACTCAGAGCGGAAGTAAACTGGGTCAGGAGTACCATCACCCCTATCCAGGGACCACCCAGTCCAATGCAACTGCCTCAAAGGATGCGCAGAGGAGCACTTGGATGATAGTAGGCTCAGGGAGGGTTAGAGCAGTCAGGGCAGAGGCACATCCCAGATCCTATTACACTAAGAACTCATATGCCACACTGGCAAATGAGGACAACCAAATAGAAGTACCCAAAGAAGTGGAAGGAAAGGATGTGGAGGTTAGCTAAGGAGGTGACCTCAGCGGGAAAGCAGTGGACCCCAGAGGAGGAGGAAGTGAATCCTGGTGGGGGACTCCATCACAAGAGGGATCCAGCTAGGAACACAGGAGGGGAGGACAGGAGGTGAGGTGCCTACCAGGTGCCATGGCATGGAGAGATGGAAGGAAGATCCTGGGGATCACTGGGAAGGCAAGACGGGAGGGTGAGCTGGATGTCATTATCCATCTAGGTACTAATGACCTGGAAATGGGGAGCAAAGGAAGTTCAGGAAGAGTTTAGGAAACTGGGGAGGGGTCTCAAGCAAGTAGCTACTTCTGTCACTTTCTGAAGTACTACCTGTGAGAAGGCAAGGAGAGCACAGGAGTGCACGCACCAGGAACTTTAACTCATGGTTGAAGAACTGGTGCTGTGGAGGAAGGGTTTGATCCATTGGTGACTGGGGACCCACCTGGAGGGATGGAGGTTTGTTCAAGCCTGGACGGCCTGCATCCATCCTGGAGGGAATCCAAGCACTCAATGATAAGTTTAAATGCTACATTGACAAGCATTTAAACTAGCAAAGGGTGGTGGCAGGCCAGCAAGGAGGGTACCTACTTGCTCACCCCCACAGCCAGCAGTGGAACCAGTGAACCAGAGGAGGGCTATCTCTGCAAAGCAGTGTGCAGAAGATGGAGATTAGCGCCAAGAGGTGGATAAGCAGAAAAGGGCAAAATTCAGCAGAAGGGCAGCCAGCAAGGAGAACCAGGGATAAATGACAACCAAGGAGGGGCTGGAGTAGAACAGTAAAACAGTCTAGGGAGGTCAAATCATGGAAAGCCATGTGTGCAAATGCCAGGAGCCTTAGTAACAAGATGGAAGATCTGGAGGCTGTGATGGTACAGTCAGACCTGGACATTGTGGCCATCACTGAAACCTGGTGTAATGATAACCACGACTGGGAGATGGCCATACCTGGCTACAACATATTGAGAAGAGACAGAGCAGGCAGGAAGGGAGGAGGAGTGGCACTGTATGTGAAAATGACATAAGGGCCACAGAGATCCAGGAGGAACAAATGGGGAGAGATACTGTGGGTTAAGCTGGAAAGGAAAATGGGGACAGCCATCCGCTACAGGTGTGGTCTATAGACCACCAGCCCAGGAGGAAGAAACAGATAGGAGTTGATGCTAGCCATCCAAAGGATGGCAGACAAGGGTGAGGTAGTACTGGTTGGAGACTTCAATATTCCAGACGTGGACTGGAGCATCCCAGCAGCAGCATTAACTAGGAGCAGATTTATCCTGGACTCCTTCAGGTGCCTTCCTCAAGCAACTGGTCATGGAACCAACTCGGCAGAAGGCAATACTGGACCTTGTGCTCACAAACAGGGACAGTGTGATGGGGGTAACAGTGGGGAGCACCTGGGAAACAGTGACCACCAGTCATTGTGGTTTGAAATCACAGAAAGAGCAGAACCAAACCACAAAAACACGATCCTGGATTTTAGGGGGCAGACTTTGGGAAAATGGGGAGATACTTGAAAGAGGCATTAAGGGAATGGGACAGGAATCAGGGGTTGAGGAACAGTGGGCAGTATTTAAAATGGGGATTACAAGAACAACAGAATTATGCATTAGAGGTTAGCAAGAGGAAAAGGAAGAGGAGACCATTATGGTTTTCCAAAGAGGTAGCAAAGAAAGTGAAAGCCAAAAAGATTGCATTCAGGGCAATACAAAAAGACACAGGCAGAAGGGGATAGGGAGAAGTACCAGGAGAAGCAAAGGGAGGCAGGAAGGTCAGTAAGGGAAGCAAAGCTCAGACAGAAGAACACATTGCAAAATCAGTGGGTAGAGGGGACAAAACCTTTACAGGTACATAAGTGAAAAAAAAGACAAAGAGAGGGATAGTGAGACTGAAGAGGGAGGATGGGGGCTGCGTGGAGGATGACAACAGTAAACCTGACATATTGAACAGGTATTTCTGCTCAGTCTTTACTGAAGAGGAGGAGGGTAATGGGTCTGAAGGGAGTACAAGGGTGAGAATGGTGCAGAAATGGAACAAGTCCTT
Source organism: Neoceratodus forsteri (assembly GCA_016271365.2). NCBI lineage: Eukaryota > Metazoa > Chordata > Ceratodontiformes > Ceratodontidae > Neoceratodus > Neoceratodus forsteri. The sequence goes on from CM057459.1 coordinate 79,834,434, forward strand.
TACAGAGAAAGGGTCCTGAAGGAACTGGAAGTAATAAGAGTTGATAAAGCAATAGGGCCAGATGGGTGCACCCCAGGTCCTTAAAGAACTAAGAGAGGTGGTGGCTGATCCTCTGGCTATCCTGTTTAGCCGATCACTGGAAACAGGGAGGTACCCAAAGACTGGAGGACAGCAGATGTAGTCCCTTATACAAAAGTGGGAACAAAGAGGAAGCAGGAACTACAGACTCAGTCAGCCTCACCTCAGTAGTGGGGAAGATCATGGAAGCTTCTGAAGGAGAGATGTGGAACATCTGGTTGTCAATGGACTACAGGACCCAAGGCAGCATGGTTTCACAGGGGAGGTCATGTCAGACCAACCTCGCTGAATTTTTTGACTGGGTGACTAGGGAGGTGGATCAGGGGAGGGCAGTGGACATGGCCTATCTGGACTTCAGCAAGGCCTTTGACACTGTGCCACATAGAGACTATTACACAAACTGGGGAATATGGGTGTAGGCAGGACAGTAGTGTGGTGGGTAGGTAACTGGCTGGGTGGCAGGACACAGAGGGTGGTGGTAAATGGCTGTCACTCCACAGAGGGAAGAGTGACCAGTGGGGTACCACAGGGATCAGTGCTAGGACCGGTCCCATTCAACATCTTCATCAGTGACATTGCACAGGACCTAGAAGGCAGAATTTCACTGTTCGCTGATGACACAAAGCTCTGTAACAGAGTAGACACACCAGAGGGTGTAGACAGAATGAGAAGGGACCTGCAGAAACTTGAAGAATGGTCAGGGGTTTGGCAGTTGAAATTCAATGCAAAGAAGTGCAAGATAATGCATATGGGGCACAAAACCCTGGCACAATATATCAGTTGGGGTGAGGATATAGAGTGCACCAAGCAGGAAAGGGATTCTGGGGTTGTCATCTCTGATGACCTCAAGGTAGGGAAACAGTGTGACAAGGCAGCAGGTAAAGCAAATAGGATGCTGGGATGTATAGGCAGGGCATCACCAGCAGGAAAAGGAGAGTCATAATTCCGCTATACAAGACACTAGTGAGGCCCCACCTGGAGTACAGTGTACAGTTCTGGAAGACCATACCTACGTAAGGACATAGACAGGGTAAGAAGGTTCAGAGGAGGGCAACAAAGATGGTGCATGGATTGCATCACAAGTCCTATGAAGACAGGTTGAAGGAACTGAACATGTACTCCCTGGAGGAGAGGAGGGAGAGAGGGATATGATAGAGACATACAAGTATCTTACAGGGAGGAACAGGGTGCAGGAAAACACTATTTTTAAGCGAAAAAGGTGTTCCAGGACTAGAGGGCATGGGATGAAGTTGGAGGGAGGATGATTCAGAGGAAACATGAGAAAGAATTTCTTCACAGAACGGTGGTGGACAAGTGGAACACCTGCCAGAGGAAGTGGTGGGGCTGAAACAATCACAGGATTTAAGAATGCATGGAATAGACATAAAGGAATTCTGGAGGTCAGGGTAAGGGGGCACAGACTTCTAGGAAAATAAACTGAACTTACAAGCTCAAATGGGCAGACTGGGTGGGCCATAGGCCCTTATCTGCTGACACTGTCTATGTATCTATGTATCTATGTATATACTTGGTTCATTGCTCAATACTGGATCAGGAATGGTTGCTGCCGTCTTTTCCCTGGCTTGGGTTTGGTTTGAGTCCTAACGGACTCAGCCCAGACTCAGGTGCAGTCTCTGGAAGGTCTTGAGCTGACCACTGGGTAGAAGGTGGTTTCAGTGAATGGTTTTGACAATTCCTCGGCCACATTCTTGAAGAATGCAGTACACGGGTAAGTCAGTTAACTTTAAACAATATAAGGTTCAGAAGACCAGCGGTCAGCTATTTTGTGCTTTCCATGGAGGCCAAGATTCCCAAGGAGAACTTTATCCCCAGCATGTAAAACCTGGCTTCACAATTTTGGTCATACCTGAGTTTGTTTGCAGTGCTGATCTTTCTGGTGGCTTCTGCGCCAACTGGTAGGCCTCTTTCAGTTACTCTTTTAAGTGTTTAGTTAGGATTCTTGAAAGGCTCCATTGACAGACATCCCAAAAGTGAAATCAATTGGCAGGAGGGCTTCGGCCAAACATCAACACGTAATGGTGAAGCATCAGGGTTCCATGTCATGATAGCGATCGTAATATAGTGATACGCTGTCATGGCGAATATATTGCCAAAAAGCATTTAGGAGATATACGAACCAAAAGTGACTCGGCTTCGGCTACCAGAAGTGTTTTGTGGGGGAGGCTGTGCCTGGCCCTCACACTCCCCTGAATAAAGATTGTTAACTCCAGAGGGTGCATGTTGAGGAGGGATAAAACATGGATGGAAAAAAAGAGAGCTGCAAACAATGGCGACAACAATCACCCCAAGCAGGTCCCGGACCCAATGCCTGCTGCACCATAGCCAGCCACCCTCACCACCATACCACAGGGCTAGCTCATCTACAGCAGGATCTCCTACTCATTCAAACCCTTCCTCCTATCCCTCCCTCCACCTCAATATCCCTCCCTTCCAGTCACTCTCCTTGCTGAGGATTGCTACCCTAGCAAGATACTGTTGATGACAGTGCTATAAATGAGTTGCTGTTTCTACAATCACTCATTTATTATCGCTATCAGCACTGGCTACCAGGCCACAGTAGCACTGTTTTTGATACATTTGTAGGTGTGCACCAACCTGGGGATGTGCTGGCTCCAGTTCCTTTTCTGTTCAGAGTCCTGCATACCTAACATGTCCAACATGGTGCGATTAAACCTTTCAGGTTGAGGATCCCTTGTGGATGGTAAGGAGTGGTGCATGACTGCTGGATGCCATGCACAGCAGGAATTCTTTCACTAGGTGGATCTGAAAGTCGGCTCTTGATTGGAGTGAATAGCTGAGTATACCATAATGAGTTACAAACACCTCGAGTTTCTGCACAACAGTCCAGGCTGTCAGAGTCCTTGCTGGGTAGGCATGAGCATACCTTGTGCAGTGGTCAGTGAAGAGTAAATAGAAGCTAGACATAGATACTAGTAGCGATTTGCAAGGGACTGCAAGGCCCATCCAGTCTGACCATTTTTTCTACCTTATGAATGTGCCATAATCTTGCTATCTTTGTTACACCCTTATGCCTGTCCATGCCTGTTTGAAGCCCTGCACAGTATTCATATCCACCACTTCCTGAAGTAGGCCGTCCCATACATCCACCACCCTTTTGTGAAAAGAACTTCCTCCATTCCCCTTAATTGGCCTCCTCTAATCTCATGCTGTGTCCTCTTATCCTGCTATTTTCTTATATTGAAACATGTTAGACTATTTCACCTTGTTAATGCCCTTAAGATGTCTGAATGTTTCGATCATATCACCTCTCCTCCTCCTTTGCTCTAGGGTATACATACTGAGATCCGTTAATCTGTCCTCGTGTTGTCTGATACAGTCTCTGCACCATTTTGGTTGCTCTTCTCCAGACTGCCTCAATTTGGTTAATGTCCTTGTGAAGGTGCGGCCTCAGTACAGCATGCAGTACTCCAGATGGGGCCTAACCAGTGTCTTGAAAAGAGGGATTATTACCTCCTCTTATGACTTGTGAAACCCCTACTAATACACCCCAACATCCTTCTAGCCTTACCTACTGCTTTCGTGGTCTGCTTGGATGATTTCAGGTCATATGATGATGATGCCTAAGTCTCTTTCTTCTCTTGTGATTGCTAGCAACTCCCTCCCAACCTATAGGTGGCTTCAGGGTTTCTCTTCCCTATGTACTGACCTTACACTTTGCTTTAACCCCAGTTGTCCCTCTTCTGACCATTTTCCCGTTTATCCAGATCTCTTCTCATTCTGCCCACCCATCTGGATCATCTGCTCTGTTGCAGATCTTGGTGTCATCTGCAAACAGACAAACCTTACCCTCCAGTTCATCTGCAATGTCAGTGATGACGATATTGAAGAGACTGGCCCCAGGACTGATCCCTGAGGTACCCCACTTATGACTTGCATCTCTTCTGACTGTATACCATTTACCATTACTCTGTTTCTGCCCACCAACCAGTTTGCCATCCAGTTGACCAGCTCGACCTAGTCCTACCTCAGCTTATTAATCAATTTTCTATGTGGAACAGTATCGAAGCTTTGCTGAAGTCAAGGTAAGCGACATCAACTGCCACCCCTTGGTCCACCACTGTGTTACCCAGTCAAAGAAATCTATGAGATTAGTTTGACAGACCTGCCTTTGTAAACATAGAAACATAGATTTTGACAGCAGATAAGGACCGCTGGCCCACCAGTCTGCCCATTTCCTACCTAATGGATAAGCTGCAGATCCTAGTTAACCAGCAGCCTACTTCTCCTACACCCACCCCTAGAATTGCCTTATGACTGTCCCATGCATGCTTGAATTTCACCACTGTTTTGCCTCCACAACCTCCTCGGAAGGCTGTTCCATGCATCCACAACCTCTCTGTGAAAAATACTTCCTAAATTGCCCTTGAACCCCTCCCCTCTATCTTTCAAATTGTGTCCCCTTGTTCTTGCAGTCTCTTTTTCTGAAAGATGCTACCCTCTTGGACTTTGTTGATTCCACTGAGGTACTTAAAGTTTCTATCATGTCCCCCTCTCCCTCCTTTCCTCAGGGTATACATATTAAGCTCCTTTAGTCTCTCCTCATATGGCTTCTCTTGCAGACCCTGCACCATTTTAGTTGCCCTCCTCTGGACAGCCTCCATCCTGTCTATGTCTCTGTGGAGATTGGGTCTCCAGAACTGCATGCAGTACTCCAGATGGGGTCTCACCAACTGTCTGTACAGAGGATAATAACTTCCTGTTTTCTACTGGTGATGCCTCTCCTATGCATCCCAGTACCCCCAGCCCTCCTTGCTGCCCTCTCACATTGCTTGCCCACCTTTAGGTCATCTGATATGACTACCTCCAGGTCCCTTTACATTTTGTTGTTGTTAGTATCTCACCTCCCATTGTGTACTCTTCCCTGGGTTTTGTTTCCCAGGTGCATTACCTTGCACTTCTTAGCATTGAATCTAAGCTGCCATACATTTGATCATTCCTCTCACCTTGCCAAGTCCCTTCTCATCCTTTCCACAGCACCTTGTGCATCAACTCTGTTGCAGATCTTTGTGTCATCTGCAAAGAGACATACTTTTCCTTCCAGTTCCTCTGCAATGTCACTTATAAAGACATTGAAGAAGGATCCTAATACTGAACCCTCGGTACCCACTAGTAACACCTCTTTCTTCAGAGTGGACTCCATTTACTATTACCTCTGTGTCCTATTCTCCAGCCAGTTCTTTACCCAGGCTGTCATCTTGGGACCCACTCCCAGGCTGGCTAACTTGTATATTAATCTTTGTGTGGGACTGTGTCAAATGCCTTGCTAAAGTCTAGGTAGGCCATGTCCACAGCCCCTCCCTGATCTACTACTTTGGTCACGCAGTCAAAGAAATCTATCAGGTTTGTCTGGCATGACCTTCCCACTGTGAATCCATGCTGCCTTGGGTCCTGAGCCTCTGGCCTCTAGATACTCAACAATTCTTTCCTTCAAGGTGATTCCATCATTTCCCTACCACTGAGGTTAAACTAACAGGTCTGTAGTTTCCTGCTTCTGCCTTGCTCCCACTTTTGTGAAGGGAATCACATCTGCCCTTCTCCAGTCCTTGGGTACCACCCATCCTCCCATGATTTGTTAAAGAGGGTAGTCAGTGGTGTCACTAGTTCTACCCTTAGTTCTTTTAGAATTCTGGGATGAATCCCATCAGGCCCCATTGCTTTGTCCACCTTCAGTTTTAAGAGTTCTTTCAGAACCCTTTCTTCTGTAAATGGGCTGGTATCAACTTCTGCATTCAGAGTGTTTCTACTGTTTGTTTTAGGTACCTCCCCACTTCCTTTGTAAATACTGAGCAAAAATATTTGTTTAGTATCTCTGCCTTTTCACAGTCACCTCTGCCCACCCTCCCTGCTCTTTATTAAGCCTCACTAACCCTCCTTGGTCTTCCTTCGATCCCTGATGTACCTATAAAAGGTTTTATCCCCTTCTTAACTGAGTTGGCTATCTTTTTCTCGGTTAGGGCCTTTGCTGTTCTGACTGCCTTCCCAGCTTCCTTTGCTTTAACTGATACAATTCTCTGTCCTGCTCCTTCTGTGATTCTTTGTACTTCCTGAATGCTTTCTTTTCTCTGAACCTTCACTGCCACTTCCTTTGAGAACCATAGTGGTTTCTTACATTGTTTCATTTGTTTATTTGCTTCACACAAGGCTTGTTACCTCTGTGATGGCAGTTTCATTATTCCCCATTGTTCTTCCACCCTCCTTCCTGCCCATTTGCTAGTGCATTCCTAGGCACTCACCCATTTTAGCAAAGTCAGCCCTCCTAAAGTCCAGTACTTTTGCCTTTGTATGGCTTGACTCTATTGCTGTGTTTATTGTGAACCATACTGTTCGATGGTGCGCTAGTTCCCAGATAGCTACCACTTCTACATCTGTGATCCTCTCTTCATCTCCATTTGAGAGAACCAGGTCTAAGATTGCTCCCTCTCAGTGGGCTCCAATACTAGTTGTCTAAAGGCATGCCCCTTGGGGCATCTAGAATAACCCCACTCTTTGAAGTGGCTGCTGCAACTGCACTCCAGTTAACATCTGGTATATTCAGATAACCCATCAGCAATATCTCCCTTTGTCTGCCATTCTAAGTATTCTTTCTATCATTTCCTTGTCCATTTCCTCCCCCTGAAGAGGGGTCTGTCTAACCCCTGTGCGGATTGTGGTGCCATTGCCGGTCTCAAATTTACCCACAGTGCTTTTCTCCTCCCTGTTTTCCCTTTTGTTCTGTTGCTTGATTCCTTCCCTTATGTAAAGAGCTACTCCTCCTCCTCTTTACCCTCCTGTCCCTCCTGTAGATAGTGTATCCTGGTATGTTTATGTCCCAGTCATGGTTTTGTGTGTACCACGTTCTGTGACTGCCACGATATCAGATGTTCCTCCTCCATCAAGGCCACTAATTCAGGAAGCTTGTTACTCAGACTAAGGGCATTGGTACTCATTGCTTTCCATTTTTGATGGCTTTACCTTCTTTTGCAGCATCCCCACTGACCTTTCTACCTCGGTCTTTTCTCATTTAGTACCCTGTTTTGTAGGAGGCTGGGATTTTCTGCTGCTTATCATTGCCTCCCCTTGACTAGTTTAAAAGCTTGCCAATGAAGCATTTAAACCGATTGCTCAAAAGACTTGTTCCTTCTAGACAGATGCAGATCATTCTGCCAGTATAGGCTGGTGTCCTCTAGGTGGAACCCCAATCCCCAATGAAACCAAACCCTGTGCTCCACACCATTTTTCAACCATTCATTAAACTGCATGGTGCAAAGTACCCTCGCCTCACTCATGCCATTGACAGGCAGCACCTCAGAGAAGGATATTGTGTGCTACTTGTCTTGGCCCCTCCCCAATTCTACAAAGTCCTTCTGCCTGCTCTAATCTCATGATTAGCCAAGTCATTTGTCCCTAGGTGGACAATGGCGTCCAGCTCAGAATCGTGCTGCTGTTCTGTGATCCTGAGGATGCGCTTCCTGTCTCTCAAGCCATGGCACCAGGCAGGCACCTTACTTCAGTTTCCTCCTGCCCCCCAGTTCTATCCCTAATAATTGAGTCCCCACCAGGAGCTGCTTCCTTTCCTTGTGGTGTCCTCTGCCTCCTTCCTGTGGGCCTCCCTTGTGACAGTTGTTCTCAGCCTCTTAGTCTCCTCTGCAGGTGCATCCATGGGGAGCTATGCTCCCCAGAATGGTGTATGGATTGTGGTGTGGAACAACTGACTGGGTGTGCCTCTGTTCCACCATCCTCACCCTCCTGAACCCACTGTGGTCCAACTACTGTGCTTTCTACGCAACCTCTGAGGTAGTAGTGGTGGTGGCTCTGGTGCTCCTGGATGGGGAAGTTCCTTCCTACTGTCCAGTGTGGCCTGGGAGAAGGTTCCCTTATTACTGTCCAGTGTGGCCTGAAGATCTGGCAACTTCCTCCTCAGGGCCCAAAACAGTTCTGATAATGGCTCTGCAACCCATGCTGTCTTGGGATCCTGTGCTCCTATGGATTCCAGGTGTTGCACTATCCTTTCCTTAAGTGCTCCATAATCCTGCCCACTACTGAGGTAAGACTGACTGGTCTGTAGTTCTCTGCCTCCTTTCTGCTACCACTGTTGTGGAGCAGGATCGCATGAGCCCTTCTCCAGTCTTCTGGTACCTCACCTGTGCTCAGAGGCTCACTAAACAGTTCTGATAATGGCTCTGCTAGTTCCACCCTTAGCTCCTTTAGTACCCTGGGATGATAGCCTCAAGATCTGGGATTTTATTTCCAAGACTTCTTGCATTTGCACACATGACTTTCCACATCTTTCTTACACTCTGTTGCAACCCCACTTCCTGCCTTTGGTCCTGTCTAATTTTTCCCTCTCATACTATCTGTGTCCCTTGCCCTTTGTCTCCTGTTCCCGTTCTTTTGCTTTGAACCTGTTCCCTGGGGGAGTTTGTCCCTCAGGTTCTCCTTCCCTCCTGCTTTATTTTTGTGTGTGTGTGGGGAGTAGAAGCCTCCCTCTGTCCTTCTGCCATCCCCTTCAGCTACTTTAAAAGTTCATCAAAGAATCATTTAAACTGTCCACTAAGGTCTGCAGGGTGACATTTTATAAGTGGGATAACACACTCCATGGTGTGCGGTCATAGGAAATAATGTGGTTGGAACAGTGGTTATGCCTCATGCTAACAGCCTTCTGAAGTGTGTAGTGTTCCTCTATAACCCCACACCCTGTTATGTGTTGCCCTTACTTGCGCGTTCTGGCATCCTGAGACACAGTATCAATAATGCTAGACCACATCCTTCCTGGTGTGTCTTTAACCTCTAAAGTGTCTTTATTTGTTGGACTAGATTTAAACTGTTGACTCAGCATGGACTCTTTGAAATTAGGAACATGACTGCATACTTGAGCTTTAGGTTTTGTAAGAATGAAGTGGTTGACAAGTCGTATCTGTTTTCTGTGCTACCATTTATGAATGATCAGATACCTTCTCTGGTGATTGATTTCAATGTCACTGTTATTGTACCACTGACTATTCCCAGGATTGCCTGAGGGTGTTGTGATATAATGTAATACATGTAAAGGCTGCAACTGCTGTTGTCCTATAATTGCATGTTGGTATCCATCAGTTTCACTATTGAAGGTAGACACCCAGCTGGGCTGGGTTTGAGAGAGGCCAGAATCATTGGAAGCTGCAATTTCGTAATATGCAGTGTGACATGGAGTTGCCACACTGTGTAAACTTTACTGTAGCTTTGAACTCCCTTTAACCTTCAGAAATGGGGTGTGCCACATCACTCAGGCAGAACTTTATGCCAGTCTTACCTGCTAACTACACCAGTCTGTTCCTTATTCTCAAGACTGGTGATTCTTCTTGCTTCTCTAGGGCCCTCCAATAACTTGCCCTTCTGAACTGGCACTCTTTCTAAACGCATCATAGAAGTGCATCAGGCTACTGAAGCTGCTACTAAATGCTTTAAAAAGATTTTCTTTATCTTACTACTTTGCTCAGGTGACACTGAATTGAATTCAGGTCCCTATCATTTAACTGTCTGAATTGATTAACTTAAAGGGATTAACCTGTTCCATGTCAATACCTGCAGCCTGACAAAGAAATTGATACTATACAAAACTGGCTAAGTCATGCCACCCCAGATGTACTGGTGGTAACCAAATCTTGGTTAAAACCTACTGTACTCTCTGTAAGCTCTGTAACAGAGTAGACACACCGAGGGTGTAGACAGAATGAGAAGGGACCTGCAGAAACTTGAAGAATGGTCAGGGTTTGGCAGTTGAAATTCAATGCAAAGAAGTGCAAGATAATGCATATGGGGCACAAAACCCTGGCACAATATATCAGTTAGGGGTGAGGATTTAGCATGCACCAAACAGGAAAGGGATCTTGGGGTTATCATCTCTGATGACCTCAAGGTAGGGAAACAGTGTGACAAGGCAGTAGGTAAAGCAAATAGGATGCTGGGCTGTATAGGCAGGGGCATCACCAGCAGGAAAAGGGAGGTCATAATTCCGCTATACAAGACACTAGTGAGGCCCCATCTGGAGTACAGTGTACAGTTCTGGAGACCATACCTACGTAAGGACATAGACAGGGTAGAGAAGGTTCAGAGGAGGGCAACAAAGATGGTGCATGGATTGCATCACAAGTCCTATGAAGACAGGTTGAAGGAACTGAACATGTACTCCCTGGAGGAGAGGAGGGAGAGAGGATATGATAGAGACATACAAGCAGGGATAACTTAACCTTTTTACACTAGCCAGTCGGACAAGTTGATTAAAATTGCTCTAGCCTCAAATGGTTGCACTAGCCCACAATAATAATGGTAAATTTTGATCGGTTATACAGGAAAATGCAAGGCAAGAAATGCTCTGATTATTGCATATTTATCCTGCTCCCACATTGCTTCCTGCCCCAGCAAAAAAAGAAACTGCAGTCCAATCACACGTAGTGTGTACCCCATTGTTTTTACCATGTGCCTTTGCTTCCTCTTTCACCCCTCCTGTCAAACCAGAGAATACCATAATAGCAAATGTTCAGGCAGTTCTTGCTCTGCACAAACAATAGGCAACATCATCATGCACATCACCACAGTTCTACCCTGGCCTGCAGGGTAATGTACAGAATCAGGCAGAGAAGGATACTCTCATCCCCACCCTGTGATTAACCAGAACTGCACTTCTGGGATTTTTCTTACACTGTAAAGTGAGCCTGGGGCAGTTTAAGATTCCTTTGAAGAGAGTTAAACAAACACAGGGGCTGGCATATAAGAAACTTTGACATATCTGTTCATATATACCAGGCACAAAAATATTGATTTAACATGCTCTGCCCTAACAAAACAGATTTTTCATATCAGCGTCCTTTCATCGGTCAAGGGAGCAGTATACAGGCATGATGCCGTACTACCTCTCTTCGATATAGGATTTTATTTTTTTATTTGTTTAACCAGGTATAGCACACTAAGCTGAAAGCTTTTTACAGGAGTGACCTGGGAGCACAAGAAGGTTAAGTGACTTGCTCAGGGTCACACAGTATGCAGGTGGAAGCTGTGGAATTCAAACCCAGGTCTGGTCTGCTGGATGTCACCAGATTTTAGCGCAGAGCCTAGACCACTGCACTATACTGCCTCTGTGCATAACAGGAATACCTATATTTAACCTTTCAAATTATATATTTTACTAAGGTTTTGCTTTGTACCATACATTCTCTAAAGCATTGTTTCTAGGATGAAATGACATGCTGGGTGGTACTGCACTGATGGCATTGACTGATGTGATCCATTAAGAGGAGCTGTGAACCATACACCAGTCAATAATTGTAGCTATGGGTCTATGGATGGCCACTTCACAGCCTAGTCTGCAGTGGTGTCAGAGAAAGTATAGAGTGGGCAGACCGTGTATACATGATAGCATTCTGTCAGTGCAGTGTTGGCTATAGACACTCAAAAGGTTGGGAAATGAGGCACATTAGTTTTAATATTGTGGGACAAATCAAAGACAAGTTCAGCAAACTGAAAGCTAGTTACTTAACAGCACTCTGCCTTGATCACAACATGCACACTGGCTGAATGTCCTAACAATTGAGTGATAATGACTCACATTGAGTCTTTGCTGGATCCCCTCTTGAACTGCCAGATAATTGCAGCTCTTAATGAGCTGCTAATCACCTAGGCCACCTGGAACACTGAGGGAGATTAGCAAAGGAATACAACCTGCTAAGTAGGGACTTTTCAGCTTCATTAACAGCCATGAAAACCTGCACTAGTCAAGACGGACAAGTAGAGGTTAGCTGCACTAGCCTGGCCCGTTTGCACTAGGTTCAGGGCTAGTAAAACAATATTACGGTGAACCCTGCATACAAGTATCTCACAGGGAGGAACAAGGTGCAGGAATACACTATTTTTAAGCGAAAAAAATGTACCAGGACTAGAGGTATGGGATGAAGTTGGAGGAGGACGATTCAGAGGAACATGAGGAAGAATTTCTTCACAGAAGCGGTGGTGGACAAGTGGAACACCCTGCCAGAGAAGTAGTGGGGCTGAAACAATCACGGGATTTAAGAATGCATGGGATAGACATAAAGGAATTCTGGAGGTCAGGGGTAAGGGCAACAGACTTCTAGGAAAACATAAACTGAACTTACAAGCTCAAATGGGCAGACTGGGTGGGCCATAGGCCCTTATCTCCAACACTGTCTATGTATCTATGTATCTATGTACAGGACTTTGAAATTAACATTTCCCTCTTATAAGGTTTTCAGAACTGACAGGCAGGCCAGAGGGGTGGGCTGTAGCCATCTATGTACAGGGTGAGGAGTTTCTGTGTCAATCATCCACTCTACAACTGTACCTAAGGAGTTTGAATGCCTTACACTTAAGGTTCAAATCTCAACATCTCAGTCGCTTCCTTGTGATAGGGTGCCACAGACCCTCCTCAGCTTGGCTCAGGGCAATACATCATCTAAGCATTATACTTAATGATTCCCCTTCAGAAGTTATAGTCATGGGTGACCTAAACCTTGACTGGCTAGCCCCTTATTCTAAGCCACTGAAGAACTCTATAATGCTTTGGACTGACTTAAATAATTATGGAACCCACCGTCCTAACAAGAAAAACCCTACAACAGCGCACTTTTAGGTATTATACCGTAAACAAACTGCACCTGGCAACTCACTCGGTGTTTTCTTTAATGACCTTAGTGACCATTACAGTTATTATGCATTAGGTCCTACCAAAGCCAACCTTGCACTCTAGATATATTCTCAAAGGAGTCACCGTAACTTTGACCTCCATGCCTTTTATCTGATTTGGAGCACTCGGTTGGCAAAACTTTTACTTTGCTCCCACCATCAATGAAGTCTATGATCTGTTCCAGAACATCCTCTTAGATACTATAAATCGGCATGCACCCCTTTGAAAATACAAAACCCTCATGCCCATGGTTCTCATCCAGCCTTAAGTCCAAATTATTCTGCAGGGATGCCCT